>CM077645.1:30175849-30783349 GCA_039707465.1 Rhabdophis nuchalis | reverse complement strand
GAAGCATTTTGATAATTAAATTTAAGCAACATTTATCTTATTGTCTAGAACAGTTGTAATGTGTGTGTTTTTCTTGAAAAGGGTAACGTAGACATGCAAAGACAGATTCTCATTCTGGACCATTAAACTGGTCAAATATAACTTTTATAGAGACTCACCGACATAACCAAATCCAGTGTAGCTTTCTTGTGGTTAAAAGAGAATTTTATTCATAGCTATAATGCTACAAAGCTGGCATTTTTATATTATTATATATAAAACTTATATTCATAGTGATGTTATCTCTATGATTGCCTTTTTTTTCCTACGCAATTTGGGCACATTCTTTTTTTGCTTAACATGGCAAGTTATATATTCTCCACAATCATTTAAGATGCATCCATTCTTATGCTTGAACTCTTCTAATCTTCAAAGACATTTCCAGTCACTTTGGCATAATCTGATTTTATTAACAATAAATTTATGATATCAAAACAGAGGATCTATTTAGCAGACCATGGAAGTTGCCATGTCTGATAAAACCTGGTAATCCATACACTTTTAGCTGCTAAAATGATTTATTTGTTAGTAACTACTGATTTTAAGCTAGGAAACTGTTTGTGCTCATTTTAATATATTTGCCGTGTTGGAGTAAAACACACATACATTACAGGTTTTTTTTTAAAAATGGAAAGGATTGGAAAAAAAAGATCAATAAAAGAAGAAAAGAGTTAACAAGAAGAATCCTCATTGATCATGTCAAGAAGGGGACAAGAAACAAGAAACTAAATGAATCAAGGCAGTGTTCATTCCTATTCCAATAACAGCCTTTTAGTGATCATAAGGTACTAAGCCTGCAGAGTGGAGGAATGTCACCTGAAGAAATATTTCCTTGATTGCTGCTTCTTAGAAGTCAGATAAATGTTTAATCTAAATGTTTAACATGTTGAATGTTTGATTCCATTCAAAAGTCCTTAGAAAATTAGAGCTCCAATAACCTTATATGCTCCATTAGATTAACCCAATTCTTAGTTTCAAAGTGTTGCTACATCAATTAATACTAAATTACCGAGACAACCTTTGGAATTCCAAGAATCTGCTCCTATTTTTCTGAGACATACTGAGGGTTGGGGATCAAAAACCATCTGTTGAAATAGTAGTGAAACCTTCTGAAATAAATTGGCCTGCAAGGAATTAGAATAGTGAGAACTTCTCTTTTTCTTTTGTCCCATTTTCTAAACAGTTTGAATTAAACTGTATTCCACATGATATATATTATCCTGCCAAGGTCATTTCATTTGACCTCTATATTAGTCCTCCTAAACACTAGATATTTCAAGAGATAATGAGAGATAAATGAATCCAGCTACTGAGAAATAGTGGTGAAAGTGCTAGAGCCAGGTTCTATTTCATCCTTGAGCTGTGGAATTATATGAAGTGATTTGGGCCAGAAACTTGTTGTCAGCCCAATGTACCTATTATGGGGATAAAATGGAGATTCTTGCATAAGCTGCCTTGTATTCCTGGAGGAAAGGCAGAATAGAAATTTACCTACACTGGTCATTTCATCAGCAGTTCAACAGGATATTTCCTTGGTCATTGGGATGTTTAACATGACTAGATCAGAGAAGTGATAAGCCTCCATGGAAATTTTATTTGGGAAGGCTTTTAAGTCTCATTTTCTAAAATGGGGGTAAAAGGTTCACAGCAATCCACTTAGTGAAAATGTATAAGGAACACCTTATTTTACCTCATGACATGGGTATTTCAATTAATTGGGCCTTGAATTTGACATCCCTGCAATATAACATCCATTTCAAATCTGCAATTACTTGTTTTTTTTCTAACTCTGGACTCAGATCATCAAATCTGTTTCATGTGGTTGCGAGCTGCTTGAAGGTCAGCATGAAAAGCAATTGGCATATGGAACTAGAAGGAGAAAAAAATCCAATAACATTTGAAACACTTAAAATGAAAAGTAAACACAAAATAACAAATGAATTCTGAAATATTGTTTTGGAAAAGAAACATAGAAGAAAAGAGCATTAGAAGAACTCTTCCCTGATTTAGAGATGTTAAAACAACTAAAACCAGGTGGAATCTCCTGGACTTGTTTAACCAAACCCTGTGGATACTCCTTGGCAACATACAATACAAGCTGGCAGCATTGTTCCATGCAGATGGCAGCTACTTGAAAACAACTGGAGCACAATATCAGCATACTCTGCTTGACCTACGTCACATGTTGTCCAAACAAATCATAACCATGTTTTACAAAGCAAATTTCTAACTGAAGAGTCACACAGACTGGTATATTAAGCCCAACTGAATTTGATGAAATAAGCCATGCCAAAACATTTGGCCCTGTCTCACATTATTGAATAGTTGGATGAATTTCCACACAAAACTTTCCTTCAAAGTTTTCATTGTGTCAGCTTTTACTACTTTGTGAATTACAAAGTCCATCTCAGACATAGCACATTAGTTTCCAAAGGTTGTAAAATGTGATCGTTGAAAGACAGACTATTCACCAAATAAACTTTTAATTGCAGAGCACATATCTTTTTAGGCAGGTCTTGTTTCTTGCGAGCTCAACTCCGTTGCCAAAACTAATAAGATTTTTCATACTACGGTGAAATATGGTTGTTAACTGAATATTCTCATATAGTCAGAAAAATTGCATCAGACAGTGACAGAGATGGGATTTGCATTCGTTGAAATTGCAATGTCCAAGCAATTGCCAAGACTGCTGGCTCAAAGACATCAAAACAAACAAACAAATAATGTATATTAAAAGATAAAAGTCAAATGTCATCTGAGTAGAGTTTTATTCTTTGTGATCTTATGGGCGTACAGTTTTCTTAGCAAGAGTACCAAAAAGAGGTACTGGGACTGGGAATTCCTTGATGCGTTTTAACAAAATATCTGCTCAGACCCTACTTATGGTAACTTTTTAAACCAGCCAATTGTTGTGAAGTGATTCTCTTCTGCTAGAAGGATAAGAAAACATTTGGCTTCCAGATGTTTTGGACTAATCAGCATGGGCTATTGTCAGATCATAAAAGACACATCCAGATGGGATTACACTGCTTATTCTTTCAGAAGGACACATTTATCTTTTTATGACAACATTCCTCCACATAAATGCATTCAATTGCATGTATTAGAAGATAATGTTTGGTATTCAGTAAGACATGGTAAGAAGATTTTCAGGTTTAATAACATTTTACTATTTGATAGTTATGCAAAATGTAAGGGATGCATTACAAGTTACAACCTCCAGAAATGTAAGCTTCGAGAATTTCCATGTATTAACAGAAGGTTGGACTTAATATCTTTAGGGACTTTTAACTGTGAGATTACATGAGACAGAAACCATTTAAATGGCTCCATGTGGTAGCTATTGTCATATGGTGAGATGGTATTACTGCCAACATGCCTTCCTTCAAAACATTCATTGTGACCTGGCTCACCTCTCTTAGCTCTCCTGACATGAAACTATTCAAAGCAGATGTCAGCATATAAATTTACTCTTAGCTGCAAAGACAGGAGACATAAGATCTCTGGAATTAAGCTCGCAATTCAACTTTATCTAAAAATAAAAGGTGGGCTACAAGCCAATCATGTGTGCCAAACATTCAAATTAGCCATTTTCACCATAAATGGCTCTTCTTCAAAATGGAATAGTCTTATGACAATTTTATTTCAATGTTCTTCTCATTAGATCTCCTCCCAGTTAAGAATGCTTTCAAAAAATTCTCCACCTTGTCATCATTTTTATCAAAGTGACAAATCATTTTTACAGCTGGTATGTCATTGTTGTATCCCATAGATATGATTAAGTTATTTGGCATAATTTATTAAATGTTAACCCTAAGAAGCAATAGAGTTTGTGCATATGAAAAAGTTTCTTTTTATCACGATTGGTGTAATTAATATACCAAAAATATAAAATGAACTACCTTTATCCTAGAATATCATACTTGGACTTCATATTTGATTCCCCATTCTGTAATCTGAGTATTCTTATTGCATTAATACTGCTAATGGTTATTGGCTAAATTCAACAAAATAACAGTAGACAAATTAGAATATCTCATCATCAATACATCAAAATGTATATGATTTTACAAGCAGCACAGCAAAAGTTAGGCATATTCATAGAACCTGAATCTAAATCATATTGTTCACGTTGTACACAGACTAAATAAGAATTGTCCCACTACTTTGTTAAGTCAAGAGTTGTTGTTGTTGTTTTTTGCATCCTTACAAAAATGCAATACAGCAAGACATGGACAATTGATTCAATAGACCCTTTTCCACAAGGACACAATCTTAGCTCATATGGGATTTGTTTTGTATTTGCCTTCAAGAACTGCTGACAATAAATTGTACCAATGTTAGTATTCTTTAGAGTTTATGGACTGTTATATAGTGTGGCCTAAAGAAATTGGCCTATCTGCTGAAGATGATGTTCCTGGGTAAGACAATTTGACCCAGTTGCACTTTTAGCTCTTAGGTATGCTGTTTAAGGACGGTAAACATTCGGTTATTTTTATTTAGTATTAACATTGGAACAGAATAATAGAATAACCGAGTTGAAAAGGACCTTGGAGGTTTTCTAGTCCAAACCCCTTTTCAGGCAGAAAACCATTTCAGGCAAATGGTCAGATAAAACCCTCCAGTGTTGGAGAGCCCACAACCTCTGAAGGCAAGGCGTTCCACTAATTAATTATTCTGTCAAGAAATTTCTCCTTAGGAATGATTTTAAGATTCTGATTTCTCTTTATACATTTAAACTAAGGAGTTCAGCCACTCTCTCTCATGGCAAGAGAGAGAGAGATAAAGAGATAATATATTACTCAATGGCATTGGAATAATCGTAAACGCATATTGTCTGGCCTGCAAATAAATGCCTAGTGGTAGGTTATTGACATTGGTTTGTTGGTTAAGTTATAATATTTTTTGCTTTCAATCATTATGTATTTCCAATTGATAAAATATTTGAGATGGGCAGCTGTACAAATTAATTAAATAAATAATAATAAATGGCCAAATAAAATAAAAATATTCATGCAAGTTGAAGAGTATATTTTACTATTTTTCTTTAGGATTTGTGTTGCTGTTGTTTTTTTTAATACAAGAATAAACTACAAATAACATGAGGAAATAGTTCATAGTGATATTTTTTTTAAAGAAGCTTGCTATAAACTATTCTGTGAATGGAGTGATCTTCTCTACCGTACCAGATTTCATTGCAGCATAGGCAACAGTGCTGTTCAGAATAGGGCAGCCCCCATATTTCTCTGGTCAGAAATATGAATTAAAAACATGTTTTGAGAGAGATCCTTCTGGGAAAGGATGCTTGCGAAGACGATATAGTTACGCAAAAACACAGAGATTCTTCTGGGAAAATTTTATGTAAGAAGGAATTATGTAACAAGGAACAAGAAAAACCAGAGAAATTTGTTTTATAAAAAATGGGTTCATGCAATGATTTACGTCAGCAGTTCGGTGGTGCAAGAAAAGCTCTGAATAATAGAGAAAGTTCCAAAGGAAATGGATGAGGATGTTGTTAGGAGCTAGTTTAAAATACCTTCATCAGCCTGGTTCTTCAGACAGCCAAAACCTTTTACCTTTGCAAAAAAAAAAAAAAAAAGGAGGGGGAAAGCCTTCTGTTTATCTACTTCATTTTCAGAATGTTTTAAAACTTAAGAAATTCTTGTGGTGTTTTTGGGCCGGCTTGTTCTGAAATAACATACTTGTTTTTCTGTCACATACCACATTTAATTAAAGTGAGGGAAGATAGGGAGGTGGTAAAAGGGCTCACCATACTGTGATAGAAGTACACATCCATAATCTTTTTTTCCATCTCATAAATATGGGCTAAGTAAGGGAATCTCGGCCTTGTAATTGAAGAACACTTGTTGCACAAATGTTTTCTGCCCCTGGTTTATAGGCATATTCCTGCATAATTCTCCTATATATGACCTGCTTGTAGTCATTAGATGTATTTATAGTTAAGTGTGTATAATAACACAAATAACTATAATAAGATAGTAAAGCTGTTATGCCATAAATAACTATAATAATATACAATAACAAAAAACTATAATGACATAAATAAGATATAATAACTAGTTACATGTATATAATAAATTACATGAATAACTAGCAGATTGAAATACGGTGAGCTCAGTTTCTGTTAAAACTAAATTATCTACTGCAATCCTATCATTACTTAAATCAGGTTGCTGCACAATTGTGTTGCAACAAATTTCAATTCCTTGGGAGCTGGGAATGAAGCAGCCGGAGAGGAAAAAAGAATAAAAACAGCAGGCAAAGGCTGAAAGCTAACCCTCAAATATACAGGATCAGAAGTGATGCCACACTTTAAGACAGTGCTTCTCAAATAGTGGGGCGGGTCCCCCAGGGGGGGCGCGAGGCTCCGTAAAGGGGGGCGCGTTTGACCTCGGCAAAGGATTTATTTATTTTTAAATTTCTAATGCACTTTAAATCTTTTCTGCTACAGTTAATAAAGCTATTCTTTGTTGTAAATTGATCCACATTTCTTTCTTTTTTTATTCTCTTATACGTTAATAAGGATACAGTGTTATGCAGAGGTGTACTTATAACAATTTTATAGACAAATGATACTATTTACAGTCGCGCGGGGAGCGCGAAATGTTTTCTTCTTCCTAGGGGGGGCATGACAGAAAATAATTGAGAAGCACTGCTTTAAGATCAGGCAAAAAACCATTGCTAGCTTCTTTTCTTGTTGTGTGTTGTGTGGGTTATTCTGAGAAGTTAACAAGGGCTGATTGGGAAGAAATTGCTCAACAATCAGGTTAGTGGGCAGAATAATAAAAGTTTTGTGAAATTGCTTTTGGCAGCCATCAGATGTCAAAACCTGAAATGTCATTGTCATCCCCCTCTGGCTACTAGCAGCCACGCGCTAACAACGGTCACCAATCCTCCTCCTTCTTGGTGGTTCTGAAAGCCAGTGAAGAACAAAATGCAGAAGTCAAGACATCCTTCAAAACCTAAACATGTGATTTCAATAGGAGCATTTGAATTCTGTAGCCAACAAACAAAGGATGATGAACAGCTGAGGAAGTAGAGATCTTTCCTAATTGTAGCCTCAGTTATCAGACTCCTTGCCCTTCCTCTTGTTCCAACACAGGCATTTCCAGGAACCAAAATGTGAGCAAATGAGTGTACAATGTGCTTCTGTGAATGACTAAGAAAACAGATACCATGAACAAATGTTTCCCTTCCTAGCAGTTCTAAATAAAATGCAGCATCCAAATAACAACTCTATATTTTTTTACAATGCAATATTCTAAAGTGTGCCAATATTTATAGAAAAATATTTTCCCATCAATGTTATTTTTCTACTATATGCCCTACAGTCTCTAAGTCCGCGCTTCCGGCGAAGCGCGGACTTAGGGGGTTTTTAAACAAATTTTTAATTAGGCTTTTAAGGGGTTCTGGGGAGGGGGGAGGGTTCATTCAGTCAGAGAGGGGCCAAGATATAGGGCCGGCCGGCGGAAGTAGGATAAAGGAGGGGTCCACTAGGGAGGGGGGATCGGGGGTCATCTCTGTTGAGGGCCGCCCCATTCGATTGGTCTTGGGGAGGGGCAGGGGTGGCGGGAGACAGGATGTCCATCATGGGTTGGAGACTCGTGGTCGCTGGTTACGAGCGGTCGCTTGCCCCAACCCCCTGTACTCCGCTCGTGGGCTAGGCGGTCAGGGACTACAGAGCCGGGGTCCCAGGCTGATGTTCTGCAACACCAGGTCCGTGGTGAATAAATCCCCCCTCATAAATGACCTTGTGTCAGAGGGGGACCCGGACCTGGTGGGAATTATGGAGACCTGGTTGGGCCCCGAGGGGGGTTTACCCCTCGTGGAAATGTGCCCACCAGGCTACCGTGCATTTCATCAGCCCAGGGCCCTCGGCAGGGGTGGGGGGGTGGCGGTTATTGTTAAGGAAAGTCTGGAGCCGAAGGAGACCACTGTGCCTCAGACGACCGGTTGTGAGTCCCTCTTCGTGAAATGGGGCCTAGGGAGGCAGTTGGGCTTGCTAGTTGTATACCTGGCTCCCTGCTATGTAACAGCAGCCCTGCCCGAGCTACTCGAGGTGATCGCCGCGATGGCGGTGGAGACCCCCAGACTTATAGTCATGGGGGACTTCAACCTGCCGTCGGCGGGCGAAACATCCGAGGTGGCTCGGGAGTTCATGGCTTCCATGACGGCCATGGACCTGACCCAAGTAGTTCAGGGCCCCACTCACGAGGGAGGACACACGCTGGATCTGATTTTTTCAGGGCCCCACTCACGAGGGAGGGCAGAGGTAGTCCCCGAGGCCACTCACATGTGGGGTCCCTCAGGGGTCGGTCCTCTCGCCACTCCTGTTTAACACCTACATGAAGCCGCTGGGCAAGATCATCCATGGTTTTGGGGTGGAATACCATCTGTACGCTGATGACACTCAGTTGTACATATCCACCCCAAACCACCCCAACGATGCCGTCGAGGTGCTGTCCCGGTGTCTGGAGGCCGTACGGATCTGGATGGGTAGTAACAAACTCAAACTCAACCCGTCCAAGACCGAGTGGCTGTGATTTCCAGCACTCCGGTTCAGCCAGATAAGTCCAACACTGGCCATTGGGGGCGAACAACTGGCCCCCGTGGAGAGGGCGCGCAACTTGGGCGTCCTCCTGGATTCGCGGCTGTCCATGGAGGACCATGTGACGGCCGTGGCCAGGGGGGCGTTCTATCAGGTACGCCTGATACGCCAGTTGCGCCCCTTACTGGACCGGGGAGCCCTTCGCACAGTCACTCAAGCGCTTGTGACATCCCGACTGGATTACTGTAATGCTCTCTACATGGGGCTCCCCTTGAGGTGCACTCGAAAGCTACAGTTAGTACAGAATGCGGCCGCGCGGGTGATTATGGGTGCCTCAAGGCAAACCCATGTAACACCTCTCCTGCGCGAGCTGCACTGGCTGCCTGTGGCCTTTCGAGTGCGCTTCAAGGTGCTGACGACCATCTTTAAATCGCTCCATGGCTCGGGGCCTAGCTATATACGAGACCGTCTCCTGCCCCATACATCCCTTCGTCCGATCCGCTCCCACAGAGAGGGTCTTCTCCGGGTGCCGTCAGCGGGGCAATGCCGGCTGGCGACACCCAGGGGAAGGGCCTTCTCTGTGGCGGGCCCGGCCCTCTGGAACGACCTACCCCCCGACCTTCGCACTATCTAGGACCTCCGCCTCTTCCGCCAACGTCTTAAGACGTATCTATTCCAACAAGCCGGCCTAGGATAGCCCCTACTTCTGACTTTTAAAATTAAAATTAATTTGGTATGGTTTTAAAATGGGTTTTTAGCACGGGTCTAATAATTTAATATATTTTAATCGATTTTGTATTTTGTGGTTTTAATAATGCCTGTGCGCCGCCCTGGGTCCTAACAAGGAGAAGGGCGGGGTATAAATTTAATAAAATAAATAAAATAAATAAATAATTTTAACAACTCTGAAATAGGTTGGTTAAGAGCAAGTGACTTGGCTTCAGATCACTTATGGAGATGTTGAACAGTGACAGAAAACACAAACCATTTTATGATCATAAGTTGTTGTGTTGCTATTGTCATTTCTGTTTCGTCTTCCATGATTTTAATCACATTTTCCCTAAATGTAAATTTATAGAAATGAGACATTTCGTCAGACTACATAATTGTTGCTGTGAAAACAATCAATGTACGTGTAGAGACTATGCCACCTACTGGCTGTAAACAGAGTGTACTGTTACTAAAAGTAAGGTCAGAAACATATAGTAGTCCCATCAAGTGGCATTTGGAATTAGATTAAACTGCAATAGCATATGTTATTACTTATTAGTGTTCAGGTTTCATGCAACATTAAAAAAGGGACAAAATTTGAGAATATTTACTATTTAGTTCTTGTTATATGCATGTCTCATTATGTATTTCACTCTTAGAGTAAATAATCTCACAGAACTGCAACATAGATTTTGGAAAAGAAACAGTGATTACCCTAAATTAAACTGGAGAAGAGCCACCAATGGCTTCAACATTTATTAAAACTATTGGACAATCGTAGATTACAATTCCTCCTTAACTTAAGCAAATTTATTGTGCACGAAGTTGCTATTAGTTATACACTGTGTGGCTGAACTGTAGATAAAATTCAGGCTCTGTTCACAGGATCTCAGGTTAAAAGACTGTACTTATATTGAAAGTATCTACCAAGAATAATGTTAACAAGTATTTGAACAATTTAACCAAGAGAGGTGGTCAAAGCGGAAATTAAGGGGGTTTTTAATAAAAAAATTAATCCAGGTCTTAAGGGGCTTCAGGGAGGGGGAGGGTCAAACCAAAATTAGGGTGGTGGATGAGGGGGAAAACCCACCTGGGAATGTCTCCAGGCCAGCTAGCGGTCCCGATGGGGAGGGCGTAGTGTCTAGAATTGGGGAGGGGGTGAGGGTCTGTCTAACAGAGGGCTATTCCATCAAGACTGTGTGTGGGAGGGGCAGGTATGGCGGGAGCTGAGGGCCATATCATATAAAGGGAGGGCGCACCCACTGTTTGCGAGCAGTGGGGCACTCTGGCCTTCATGGCTCCTCTTGCGACCCAGGGGGTTCAGGATCTCAGGGCCTGAGCCTTCGGCTGATGTTGTGTAATGCCAGGTCTTAATAAAGCCCCCCACATTCACAATCTGGTTTTGGAGGAGGGCAGACCTGGCAGGTATTACGGAGACCTGGCTGGGCCAAGAGGGGGGGTGCCCCTCGTGGAAATGTGCCCAACAGGTAACCATGCATTTCATCAGCCACAAGCCCAGGGTCGGGGGGGGTGGGTGGCGGTTGTCATAAAAGAGGGTCTGGACCCGAGGGAGACCACTGTGCTGCAGACAGCTGGCTGTGAGTCTCTATGTGTGAAGTGGGGTCATGGGAGACAGTTGGACTTGCTGATTGTGTACCTGGCTACCCGCTACGTATCAGCAGCCCTACCCGAGCTTCTCAATGTGATAGCCGAGATGGCGGTTGATACCCCCAGGCTGCTAGTCATGGGGGGTTTCAACCTGCCATCGATAGGCAAGGCATCTGAGACAGCATGGGAGTTCATGGCCTCCATGACGGCAATGGACCTGACCCAGTTAGTTCATGACCCCACCCACACTGGAGGACACACGCTGGACTTAGTTTTTGTCTCCGGCCAGTGGTTGAGTGATCTGGGTTTAGGGGAAATAGCCGTTGAACCCCTGTCATGGTCAGATCACTCTCTCTTTCGGCTGGGCTTTCCAACCGCTGCATCCCACAGCGGGGAGGCGGAACCAGAAGCAGTGAGATGGTTCCACTCCAGGCGCCTGATGGACCCTGAGAGGTTCCAGATGGAGCTTGGGCCAATACCTGAGACCCTGACCTGCGACTCGACTGAGGATCTAGTGGCCGCTTGGAATAGTGCGGCCATGGGGGCCCTGGACCGGGTCGTGCCTTTGCAGCCTCTCACCTGGCGCCGAACCACCTTGGCTCCCTGGTCTTCCGAGGAGCTGAGGGTGATGAAGCGTCGGAAGGGATGCCTAGAGAGCAGTTGGAGGGCCACCCGCTCCAAGTCTGACCGGACACTGGTAAGATCACACTTGAAGACCTACCTAGTGGCGATAGGAGCGGCGAAGCGTAATTATTTCTCCGTTCTTATTGCGTCTGCAGATAACCGGCCTGCCGCCCTGTTTAGGGTGACCCCTTCTTCACCAGAGGGCGCGGGATGCCCCCTTGCAGGGTCGTGCGGAGGAATTTGGGTGTTATCTGCATGATAAAATCAATCAGATCCGGGACAGGTTGGCCTCTGATTGGACAAGTTCAGATGGGCCGAGAGAGGCAAGTCTTGAGTCTGCTATCTGGGAAGAGTTCGATCTTGTGACTCCTGAGGACATGGACAGGATGCTGGGGCGGCTGAACACCACCATATGTTTATTGGACCCGTGTCCCTCCTGGTTGGTACTGGCCTCCCAGGAGATTACACGAGGCTGGCTTCAGGGAATTGTCAATGCTTCTTTAAGTGAGGGGTTTCTGCCGGCTGCCTTGAAAGAGGCGGTGGTGAGGCCCCTCCTCAAGAAGCCCTCCCTGGACGCGGCTGTGTTGGCCAACTACCGTCCTGTCTCCAACCTCCGATTTCTTGCGAAGGTTATTGAGAGTGTGGTGGTGCGGCAGTTCCCTTAGCACCTGGAGGAAACTGTCTATCTGGACTCTCACCAGTCCGGCTTCCAGCCTGGGTACAGCACAGAGACAGCATTGGTCGCGTTGGTGGATGATCTCTGGAGGGCTCGGGATATGGGTTGTTCCTCTATCCTGGTCCTCTTAGATCTCTCAGCAGCTTTTGATACCATCGACCATGGTATCATGCTGTGCTGGTTGGAGGGGGTGGGGGTGGGGGGCACCATTTTATAGTGGTTCTCCTCCTACCTCTCTGACCGGTCGCAATTTGTGTTGGCAGGGGGGCAGAGGTCGACGTCGAGGTGCCTCACTTGTGGGGTACCACAGGGGTCAGACCTCTTGCCTCTTCTGTTCAACATTTATATGAAGCCATTGGGTGAGATCATCCGTGGTTTCGGGGTAGAGTTCGACCAGTATGCTGACGATACTCAGCTGTACATCTCTACCCCGGACCACCCCAACGATGCCGTGGAAGTGATGTCCCGGTGTCTGGAGGCCGTGCGAGTCTGGATGGGGAGAAATAGGCTCCTACTCAACCCGTCCAAGACCGAGTGGCTGTGGCTTCCAACATCACGATATAGCCAGTTGGTTCCATCTCTGGCTATGGGGGGAGGAGTCATTGGCCCCTACAGAGAGGACTCGCAACTTGGGTGTCCTCCTAGACTATGTCTGGGATTTTATTTTCCACCCAAATGGAGCTGTTGCTGTACGAGTCCATGCCAGTGGGTATATTATATCTAATTTTTACTTTGGAGATGCCGAAGACTTTGGCAACAGAGTCCAAGAGTGGGTGCTGGGTGCAATTATACCCATAATATTCATTTCAAGATGGATTTGAATATTGGTGGTAAGTAGGAAAAATGTTTGTCACTTGGTTAGAAATTATAGGTTCTTTGTCTCAATTTGATTTCAAGGGCTCACAACTTGGGTGTCCTCCTGGACTCTCGGCTGTCCCTAGAAGACCATATGACAGCCGTGGCCAGGGGGGCTTTTTATTAGGTTCATCGTCTAGATGCTCCCACGTGACACCTCTCCTGCGTGAGCTGCACTGGCTGCCTGTGGCTTTCCGGGTGCGCTTCAAGGTACTAGTAACCACCTTTAAAGCGCTCCATAGCAAGGGACCTGGTTACCTGCAAGACCGCCTCCTGCTACCAAGGGCCTCCCACCGACCAGTTCGCTCCCACAGAGAGGCCTCCTCAGGGTGCCATCGGCCAGGCAATGTCGGCTGGCGATCCCTAGGGGGAGAGTCTTCTCTGTGGCAGCTCCTGCTCTCTGGAATGACCTACCCCCTGACCTACGGACGACCACGGACCTGCGCCTTTTCCGTCGGGCCTTGAAGACCTATTTATTTCATGTGGCCGGCCTGGCATAGTTTTAATTGTTTTTAGTAGGGATTTTAGTAGGGTTTTAGGACAGGCTAATCATTTAATATATTTTTAACGTATTGTATGTTTTATACTATTGATTTATATCTTTGCCTGTACACTGCCCTGAGTCCCGAAAGGGAGAAGGGCGGTATAAAAATCTAATAAATAATAATAAAAATATTTTTTTCAGAATCCTTGTTCCAAATTACATCATAGTTCAAATCTAAAAGTAAAAAGTAAGAAACAAAACAAAGATGATGATAAAACGCTAAGGATGTTGGAAAAATTCAACAGCATGCAGTCTGTTGTAACTTTTAGATGCAATTTTACTATATGCTGTATGAAGCATCACACAGAGTATTTGTGAATCACACAGAGTATTTGTGAATCTGAAGGAAGAGAAGTACTACTGTTAAGCTACTGGTGTGAAACAAGAACAGAGTCAGTTTTGCTCAATTTCATTGGACCTATTTTTTCAAATAAGAATATGTCAGGTTACACCTGAATCATATTCAAATCAAGAAATTTTACAATATATAGAAAAATGGCAGTAAACGTCTAGCCAGGAGAAATCAGATACACTTGCCAGGGATTCTTTCACCTATCATATTGTTCCAAGAAACTCTATAGCAGTATACCATTGAAATAATTCAGGGGGGAAATTCTTAACTCAATACCTAGGCAAGTCAAGACAGTATTCACACAAGAGGCAACTGACTCCCTGCTTAAATCCTCACCAGCTCAAGGGCTGCCAATAGAAGGTTTCAAGTTCGCTGTGACATCTACTCATTTATTCCATTCCAAAAAGCAAACCTAAGATAATCATATGTTCTGATGGGCAGGTCATAGAGAAGTCTGAATTCACTGGTATATATTGTTAAATGGTACAATATAGGTTGTAGGACGAATCACACTTTCAAACATAATCCCACATTTTAGATAGGGCATTATAGTACTATATTTTTCAGACTATAAGACGCACTGGAGTATAAGATGCACCATGATTTTGAAGAGGTAAATTTAAAAGAAAAAGTTTTTGATCTCTGCATGCCTCCCAAACCATCAGCACGCCTTGTTTTTTTGCAAAAAAAAAAAAAAAAAAAAGCGGGGGGTTCGCAGAGCTTTGGGAGGCTTGTATAGTAATCCTGGGGGTTGACGGGGGCAAAAAACAAGCAAAAAATGGGCTGTTTTTTCCAGAAACTGGCTGTTTTTTGTAAAAGAAAAAAAGGGAGGGCATGCAGAGCTTTGGGAGGATGAAGGGGCAAAAATGAGCAAAAATGCCCCATTTTTTGCTCATTTTCACCCTTTCCAGCCCACAGGAGAACTTTGCAAATCTCCCAAACCCTCTGCACGTCCATTTTTGCAAAGGGGCTGTATTCAGTATAGAAGACTCACTCAGATTTTAACACTCTTTTGGAGGAGGGGGGGTGCATCTTATACTCCGAAAAAGACAGCATATATGTAACTAATGACCTTGGGAGACAGGTCATAAAGCTGCAGAATACATAATTGTCAGAAAAGTTGTAGCTGAGTCCACAGAAAGAATGAGGGCATGGTAAACAAACCAGAAGAGGTCCTCTCTAGTTTATTGGGCTGTAAAGATGACGGGGGAAGAGATATACTTTCAGACTTTATAAGATTCTGTTATCATAACTTTACAATAAAGTTAGAGCTGTATATACCCATTTGTTATAAGGCTAGGTATGCATTTAGATTTACACAAGTGTGATAATTTTTAAGATTTTTTAGTCAAAGACTTAGAAATAGAGAAGAGCCATTGGAATAAGCAGCTATACGTATTAGCCCAATTTGTGAAACATTTATGATTCTGATTATTCTTAAAAATAATTGAGACCAATGAAATATAACCTTAAATTTTATCTTTCATTTCATGAAAGCTATTACCATTTTTTTTTAAAACAAATATGCTTCTTATGAAACAAAATTTAAAGTTCTCAAATCATATTAAAAAATTGTAGGGAAAACATAAGGCAACGATGACAGCTATGAAGCAATTTAATTAACTGTTTTCTAAATACAAGCAACAAAATATATGAATTTCTACATTGCCTCTCAGCTTAAGACAAATAACAATGTTGCTTTCTATAAATATCATAATATTAAATAGTGCCAGGATATGGACCGATATTGTTATATTACCAAATGTCTAGGCAATTTTCATTGAAAGTTACATATATGTACAAAACTGATTTGTTTATTTGTTTTCTATTAAAGATCTGGAAGATGAAATGTATAAATTGTATTATGTTTTCATTGCTAATGTTATCAAAATAGTATTTTCTTAAACTAAGAAACAGGCTGTCTTCATTGCCCTTCAGGTTGGTTTGCAAAGTCTTCTTTCCTGTATAACAAAAAAGGTAGTTAATAAAGTCTATTAATGAAACGTGCAGTTCATAATATTTACTATTCTAGATGTAATATTATCACCACTAACCTTTTTTTAAGAGAAGACAAAATAAACCGTTAATGCACAACCTGCAATCCAGCCAATCATGAGAAGAACAGGTACAACATACCTGGAATACGGCAATGGCTCTTCCTCTAAGGAGAAAGAATGAAGATTTTGTTTACACGATGGGAAAATATTTATATATATATATATATATATATATATATATATATATATACATATAGAATAACAGAGTTGGAATATTATGCCAGAGAACATATTCTGCTAGGTCAGTAATGGTGAACATTTTTTCTCTCAGGTAAAACACACAGGTGCATGCCCACACACATAATTCAACAAAAAAAACCTGGTGCCCTGCCCTCCTGTGCAGGCATACATGACCCCCCACACTCTCCCACACATGTGCACATAACACCCCTCCCCCCGTAGCCAGTTTTGGGCCTGGCAGGCCTCACTGAAGCCTCCGGAGGCCAGAAACAGCCCGTTTTCTGACTTCTGGTAGGCCCATTTTTTCATCCTCCTCATGTTCCAGAGGCTTTCTAGGAGCCTGGGGAGGGCAAAAATGGCCTCCTCTCCCAGAGACCCTCTCGAGGCAGAAAACGCCCTCCCAGAGCCTCCACGCAAGCCCTATATTTACCTCATATTGCATAGAGACTCCTGGGAAGGGGAAGGGCAGTCTGGGTGGGCCAGCCCAAAATCAGCTGGCAAGCACGCATATGTGCACTGGAAAAAGCTAGGGCAATGCCTCACGTGCCCACAGATATGGCTACATATGCCACCTGTGGCACACATGCCATAGGTTCGCCATCACAGTCCTAGGTCCTTCTAGATGACATTGCTTAAATGATAGGACCCAAATACTCTGCATGATCTCACTGGGTACGTAGAAACATCAAATAACTGGGTCATATATCATGAATACTTTTACAGGTATGTAGTAGACTAGAACAACAAATCAAAACAGGAAAGCTAAAATTGCATTTACGGAGATTGACTATAGTAACACAGGAAGAAATCTGATTGTTTTATACCCCTTTTACCTTCTTGCCATTGAGTAAATTAGGGAGGTGTCCATTTGAGTCACTTTTACATGTCATCTGGATGTTCAGGACTTAAAAAATCTTTTACATTTGTAACCTTGCATATCTTTGCCCATGCCATCCATATAACCAGCACCTTGAAATGCACCTGAGGCCAACCAGTAGTCAGATTAGCTCAGAGAGCAATGGAATCATATTGGCCCACTGAGCCATGCTCATCACTTTCTCTGCAACTACATTCTGGATTATTGTCTGGATCATTGTCTGGATCATTGTTCTGGATCACCGGCCTGCTACTCATGTACCCCGATTCTCCTCTCCCACCCCCAGCCAAGCCACCAAGCTGCAAAGGTTGTGGACCACTGCTATATCTTACCTAACCTGACCGTTCCCTAGGCCTAGGTAGTGTCTTTTTGCCTAGTCTCCCAAAGTTTTTTTCACATTTCATTACATAATTATAATTATAGCTGCATTAAAAGAAGTGGAAGAGAAGAGTGCATTATCTGCTTCAGTCCATCATTCAAACATCATTAGTGCTGAAACTGAAAATGACAATCTCCCAGCATTTAAAAAAAATATACATTCAGATGTATTGTAATGTAATGAATTTCCTAAGCAGTTTTATTTTTAAGAAACTAAAATTGCTTAGGGCAATTCCTTGACATGATTTTAAACTAAAGAAGCCATCTGCCCATGACATCCTAATTAGGAATAAAGTAAGCTAGCTCATTTACTACACATAGTAATAGAGACTTGTTTGTGTTAATGGTAAAGAGTCACTGAGTCAGCTGTGAATTTATAGCCTAGAATGTGCAGGCTCTAGAATTTGTGTGCATGTGTTATGTGTTTCGTGTGTCTATGTGTGTGTGAAAGAGAGAGCGAGAGAGAAAACTAGGTCAGCGGATTAATACCAAA
Source organism: Rhabdophis nuchalis (assembly GCA_039707465.1). Lineage (NCBI taxonomy): Eukaryota > Metazoa > Chordata > Lepidosauria > Squamata > Natricidae > Rhabdophis > Rhabdophis nuchalis. The sequence goes on along the minus strand of CM077645.1, from coordinate 30,765,386 downwards.
TACTGTAGCCTGATATAAATACTGAGTGGGGCATGAGAGAATGCACATTAAAATGTACTGGATGTAAAATAGTGCACCACACACATATTGTAATATGAGTCTTGAGTGCAATCATTTAGTTTCAGCTGTATAAATCAGGCTAAGACAGAAGACATACCCTAAAATGGGGATGTAGCCATTAAAAATAAAATTCATTGTAATTTAATTTAAATGCAAACCTATCGGTTTCATTTTTCTTATAAGTTGCCTTGAATGCTCTCTAGTCAAAAAAGAGTTACATAAATCATACCATACAAACCTAAAGAAATGTAAATGAACTGCTGTGTGTGTGTGTGTGTAGATGATAGATAGAGAGGCAATATATAGATATAGATATTGATATATTGATTAGCCCATAGGCTATAGGCTATATCAACATACAATTCAAACTCATATTACCAATAGAATTTTGAACAACCAATTTAAAATGACAGTAGGGTAAAATATAATAATAATAATAATAATATAATAAATCTTGAATTTATTGACCGCTCCATCTCCCTGGGGGGACTCGGAGCGGTGTACAGGGCAAATAAAACCATAAAAAAACAACATACATACAATAAAAACGAATTAAATACATCCCTGCACTAAAATCCCAGTTAAAACTACTAAAATTCCTAACTAAAATTAACAGTCCTATAGACGGGAGACTACCCTAGGCCGGCCAAGCAGAACAGATGTGTTTTTAGTTTAAGACGGAAGGAGCGGAGGTCCGTGGTTGTTCTAATGTCGGGGGGAAAGTCGTTCCAGAGGGCTGGGCCCGCCACAGAGAGAGCCCTTCCCCTGGGCGTCGCCCGCTGACAAAGTCTAGTGGACGGCACCCGGAGAAGCCCCTCTCTGTGGGAGCGAATTGGCCGTGAGGATGTATGAGGCAGGATCCGATCCTGCAAATAGCTAGGTCCCGAGCCATGGAGCGCTTTAAAGATGGTAATTAAAACCTTGAAGCGCACTCGGAAGACGACAGGCAGCCAGTGCAGCTCGCGCAAGAGCGGTGTTACATGGGTAAACCTCGAGGTTCCCATAATTGCTCGCGTGGCTGCATTCTGGACTAGCTGAAGTCTCCGAGTGCTCCTCAAGGGGAGCCCCATGTAGAGAGAGTTACAATAGTCCAGTCGGGATGTCACGAGAGCATGAGTGACTGTGCGCAGGGCGTCCCGATCCAATAGGGGGCGCAACTGGCGAACCAGGCGAACCTGGTAAAACGCCCTCCTGGCCACGGCTGTCACTTGATCTTCCATGGACAGCCGGCCATCCAGGAGGACACCCAAGTTGCGCACCCCATCCACTGGGGCAAGATGTTCGCCCCCAATGGCCAGCGATGGAGTCAGCTGGTTGAATCGGGCAGCCGGAAACCACAGCCTATACAATAGTTATAGGATAAAATACAATGATTTAATACATAAACATGTAAAATAGAATAAGATGACATAAAATTATATTTCTTTATCACCCCTGCAATCTAATCCAATCAGGCGCCCACATATGCCGATCTCAGTTGGACCATTTTATTCAGAAATTGTGCTGTATTAAATGTCATTTTCAGATTCTGGCCACACATGAGGTATGTTGTTTTAATATGGGCCTCCCACTGGGCCATATTTTTAATATATGAATCAAGGTACTTATCTCCCACTGCCTTATATAAACAGCAATCGAATAATATAGGAGATATTTTACCTCTTTAGCTCCACAGATGCATACATGTATGTTCATTGTATGGGATAGAATGGCACCATTGTATCAAGCTGTTCAAATCTTGCTCAAGTAAACGTCTCCCTGAGATGTTTTGGCAATTGTGATTTTAAATAGTTGCTTACAAGAACTACAGAGGATTCTTATGAATTATCTTGATTCCATTCAGGCAAAAATCAGAGTCACACATGGATGACTTCCATCAATATTTCAATACCACTTATTGTGGTATTGTAGTAAGAAAAATGCTGCTTTTAAAGGACAGGGCCAACATGATTGGAGATAGATAGTATTGTAGTAAGAAAAATGCTGCTTTTAAAGGACAAGGCCAACATGATTGGAGATAGATAGTATTGTAGTAAGAATAGATAGATAGTATTGTAGTATTGTAGTAAGAAAAATGCTGCTTTTAAAGGACAGGGCCAACATGACTGGAGATAGATGCAACGAAATATAATTTATTGGCTTGCACAAAGAACTGCAGGAGAGACTCAAACAAAGCAAGGTACAAAGTATATATGTTTGGGTTTTTACAGTATGTAAGTAAAAATAAATATTGTAAATCACAGCTTACCATTAGATGCCTTTGATAAGAGATAGGGGTAACCTATAGTGCCTCTGCATTCCTTCACTTTTTAATGATTCTATCCTGTTAGATATCATCAACATGATCTATAAATAATAGCCTTTGTTGTAATTGCATAATTCTTCTTTTCACACAATTCCATTCGCTCTCTAAGGAAAAACAATTGTCTAGTTTCTGTTTTCTTTCTCCACTACAGGAGCTGATCCAATGTGTGAATTTACTACAGTTCTGCTTCAAAACATGAATAAGCTATATCTAAAGACTAGTAATTGGGAGACCATGAGTTCTAGTTCCTCTTTAGGCCTGAAGCCAGATGGACAACCTTGGACCAGTCACTGTCTCGCAAACCTAGGAAGCCCATTTTTGAAAAACCTTGCCAAAAACAGAACAGAACAGGGAAAAAAATGATAAAATGTAAATGAAGAAAAAAATGAATTAAAGCTTATCTGAGAGGAATGGGAGGCACTATTTTCCCATCTGAATAATACCAGTCAGTGGTGCTAGAGGAAAAACGTTCAGTACCCCGATTGCTTCAAATGCTTCAATGTGGGTTTTCTTAGGGCTCCTCTGTAGTATTTAATATCTTCGGGAAGGAAGGTCATCCATTGATTTTAGGGCAGTGGTGGGCAAACTCATTAGTCAATAGAGCCAAATATCAACAGTACCACGATTGAAATTTCTTTTGAGAGCCAAAAGGTGTAACCAGTTGTATGGGAGTGGCTCAGCAGTCATGTGACCAGGTGGGCATGGCCAACTTGGAAAATGTGGTGAAACTCACTTAACGACGGTCTTGCTTAGCAACCAAAATTTTGGGCTCAATTGTGATCATACGTTCTTTCTTTCTTATCTTTCTTTCTTTATCTCTCTCTCCCACTTTCTTTTTCTTTCTATTTTTCTTTCTATTTCTCTCTTTTTCTTTTTTTCTCTCTCTCTGTCTCTCTCTGTATCTATCTCTCTCCTCCCTCCACCCACCTCTGTCACTCTGTGTGTGTGTGTCTGTCTGTCTGTCTCTCTCTCTCTCTGATTCCCCCTCTCCCTCCCTGTCTCTCTGTGTCTCTCTCTGTTTGTCTCCCCCTCCCTCCCCTCCCCCTCTGTCTCTCTCTATCTCTGTCTCTCTCTGTCTGTCTCTCTGTGTGTCTGTTAGTCTCTCCCTCCTCTCTCCCTCCCCCATCCCCGGGAAGCAGCGAAGGGGCCGGCATGTTGGCTGGGGAGGCTACGGCTGCCTCCTGCCGCAGTGAGCGAGCGGGCGGCGGGCAGGGGCAGCACACGAGGTTGCAGCTACCATAAGCGCCACAGAGGCTGTCCAGGTGCCGCACGCCCACCTCCCTCCCAGCCCCGTGTGGCGGGCAGTCCCGGAAAGTGCGCTGCGGTGGCTGTTGGAAGGAGCTGGTGGAAACGCGGCCAGCCATCCTGCCCGGGCAACCTCGGACAGCAGGAGCTGTGTGTCGCAGGGCTCAGGGGAAGCAGCCGCCGCCTATGCAACAGACGGTGTCTGCCCGTGGCTGGGTGGAGGAAGAGGGGCAAAAGAGCTGCTTGTGGCTCACGTGCTGCGGTTTGCCGACCACTGATTTAGGGTAAGATGCAGGGGTGGGTTTCAAAAATTTCAGTTCTCTGCCTGGTTGCTGGGTGGGCGTGGCCATGGTGGGCACAGCATTGAGAGTGTTTTTGCCTTCCCCAGGCTCCGGAGGGTTTGCTTGAGCCTCTGGGAGGGAACTTTCAGGAAGTCCATCTCCCCTCCTCTGCCCGAGCCTTTGCAGGACCTTTCACTTACCTTGCATCCAAAACAGGCTGTGTGGAGACTCCTGGGATGGGAGGGGAGAGGTGGGCAGTGCAGGGCCAGCTACGGGTGGGATTTGGAGATTCTTTGAATCAGCCATAATGTTAGCTACAGGTTCATCCTAACCCGGGCGAACCTGTAGTAGGCCACCCCTGGTAAGACGTAAACAATACCTTGACATCAACCAATTGTACATCACTATCATGAGTCAAACTGGAGATACCTGAAAGGTTTATACTTCACAAGAGGACTTGCTAAGATTTCCTCCCCCTTGCTTTCTGTAGTAAGTGGAGTATAGACAAGTATAAGGCCTTCTCAGCAGTAGCCTCCAGTTTATGAAATTCCCATAAGTATGGGAATTTTTGCAAACATATTAAATGTGCTTAATTTAATCATGCCTTTGGCTCAAGCTCCCTAGGTTCAGCATGGTGTTTTTGTTTTTGAAAAAGAATTTTATTGCATTTGTTGCTTGTTTTAATTGAATTGTTACTGTTTTATTATTTGCTGCTCAGAATCTGTTGGGAGAAGGTTGACCTAGAAATAGCATTAAATAAAGAAGCAAGCTTTTAATAGCAATCCTCCTGCACATTTAAATTTTGTCCTAGTGTTACAGTGAATTTATAATCTAATGAAACTCAGGGATGTTTTTAGGAACATACCCAGGCTTTAGGAAATGTTCTCCCATGGAATAAATTGAATTAATGCCATTTATTCTTATTTTTAATATTCTTACTAGGTGCACAAAGTAAATTCTTATGGAAATAAATAATGTAATTTGGCTTTAATAATATGATTCATGTATGTCTGGAAGAATATAAAGTTGCAGAGCTAACTATACAGAAGCCAGCTCAACTGGACAACCTATCCATCATGATGACATTCATTTATACAAATACCTTAATATTAGTTAATAGTTAATAGAATAAGAAAGAGCTATAAAAAGAACAAAGACATCAACATGCTATTTTTTTTTAACAAGAATTCAGTTTAGTGGAAGTCAGATAGTGTCAAAGGGTCAGAGATGTCCTGCAGAGCTTCCCTGGGTCAGGAGTCAGACAACAGCTGGCTGGGAAAAATGATTCCAAGGGAATTATTACAATCAAGCAAGCAAATAGCTGACACAATTTGAGGAAACGTGACTGCTGCTTGCCAAAATGAATGTCTAAGGAAAATTAGCCTTTCTTTCTTTCTTTCTTTCTTTCTTTCTTTCTTTCTTTCTTTCTTTCTTTCTTTCTTTCTTTCTCTTTCTTTCTTCCTTCTTTCTTTCTTTCTTTCTTTCTCTTTCTTTCTTCCTTCTTTCCTTCCCTCCTGTCTGTCTGAATCAATAGTCTATTTTTGTATTGTATTAAGAAACATAACAGGTTGGGACACAAGTTGCCAAGGTTGAAAAACACTTATCAAGGCTCAGTAATACAACTGTATTGGGAGCAGCATGCCTCCAAATAGCCAGCTATAGAGGACCCACAATGGGAGAAGGTTCTGTCTCAGCGTCCTACTTGCAAAGAGGGAGCATCTACAAGAAATAAATGTATTCAACTAAAATGAACCTGGGCTTCATCATGTCAGGCTCTGCCTATAGCCCAAACGTTGCCACTAATGAATGTGTTACTATTCTGTCTTATTGTTCCACCAGATAAATCTTTGGGCTAGATTACATAGATGTCTACCACATTCTGTAATTAATGCAAAGCAAAGAAATGTGTGATGACACTTCACTGACATTTACTGAAAATACTGTTGTTGTTGTTGTTGTTGATGATGATGATGATGATAATTATTTTCATTTCCCAAACCCTCAGCACAATTATGGGGTATTTGGTGATGGTCCCCATTACTGCTGACTTCACCTGTTGAAAAAAATCCCTTCTCTACCCCAAACTGCTGCAGATAAAAAAAATTCTCACTGTCATTCCACACAAAGGAGTGAGTCGGTCAGACAAAGAATGAAACCTCAGAAGTCTAACAGTCTACACCAAGATTCCTCTCTGATGATGAAAGGAAGGAATAATTAAATTCCGACGAACTTCACACTTAACTTTTCCACTTGGGAAAAAGCTGGGAAACCATAAAGTCAGAATTTATCTCCAGGATGTGAGGTTTGGAATCCCCAAAAAGGTATGAAACAAGAGTTTCCCTCAGCAAATAGAAAGTGAGTCATATTGCATCCTATCACTTGCCAAGAAAAATCAAACAGAAAACAGCTTTGAAGTAGTTTCAGCCATGTTGTAGCAGACTGGAAATAAACCAGTTTAATTGATGCTGTGGGAACAGAAGCTTGGTCAAAATGCTGATGGGAAGACACTCTAAAGAATGAAACGTAAGTATTCTACAGTGCCACTTGCAAAAAAAAAAAAGAACAACCCAACCCAAATGATATTTTGAAGCCATTGTCCTACATTCTATTTAACTAAGTGTGGAGCCCTCAGACAATAATCTCTCAACATGAGTTAAGCATAACAGTGTGAATTTCGATTGGTCAGGAAAAGCATGCTATATTAATAACCATGATGGACTTCTGAATGATTTTCCTGTCTGCTATCTCTATTTCGGTATCAGAAGCATTGTGATATACCATTTACTTAATAAAATCCAAGGCAAAATTAAAACTGGTTCACTACAATTTATTTAAACTTGCCTTTTGAGTATAGATCTGTATTAGTCCTATGGTGCCAAAATCTAAATTCCCAGTAGAAAGAAAACAAAGTAGAGAAAAATCCCTTTGCTACCTAGTAGTGACCTAGATTTCTGTATTGGCAGAAATCCTTTACCCATAGCAGCCCTCCCACAAAAGGTAACCTCTACCCTTTTTTTTCCTGCTATGTATCAAAAATATTGTTTACTGGCTTGTGCCAGTTCAATGTAGTTGTTCACCTGTGCTGTCCATTTTACTGTGGGAGAGAGATCCGCCAATCAGCAGCCATAGTAAATATGCTCCATACCCCACATCATACCATCACAATGAACAAAGCAAATGAAGATATTGAAGTTCAGAAATGATTTCTTAGGTTGGTTTTGCTTCTGTCCAGTTTCAATGGAGTCCAGCAGGTGCAAGATCTCAGCAAATAGTTTGTTTACTTTCCATGTGATCTTCAGATTATCCATGCATGTGAGAACAAACAGTACCCTATTGAGAGTCTTTCAGTTAACCAGAATTTATATTTCTTACCATTTCCATTTCTAACATCTGTTTTTCTGCCAGTGCACTCTTGAATGTATGCTTGTATCTGTTTCTCTCTCTTAAAACTGATCCCATTCGTTTCTGTCTTGAAACTTCTTGTAAAAAGATTGCAGGGCTCCATCTGTCTCATCTTTTTTTTCGAGTGTAATATGCTGGCCACAAAATTCAATGTAGGAGTTTCAACAAGGTACAATCTACTTTGACATTGAGTTGTTCAGAGTATTCTGACCCATGTAAATGACAGAAAACAAATAAATGCTTTTGACTTGGATTCCAAGATGATCTGCTAGTAGAGAACATTTTCTACTCCTAAAAGGCCTGCATTTTACAAAAAAGCTGGTTTGGACATAGATATTGTTTTGCTGATTAAGTATTTGCCTAAGGGTTTTCTCTAAAACTTAAATGCTATAACTTTGTTACTTTATCCATCTTTTTCCTTTAATGTTGAAGAATATATATTGCATTATGCTTTTTACTGAACAGTTCTATTGCAGCTCCTTCTTTCATTCTTAGTTCTTGGGATTGAAGTTTATGACAATATTGTTTGATCTGTTGAATTTCCAGCCCAACTTTAACATACCTATTTATGCACATGCATCAGCATGCACATAAATATTAAAGTTTTTCTCTAAAGACTCAGTCCCATCTGATGCTGAAAATATCATCATATGTATTTTATAATTCTAAACTTGAAAAAAAAAACCTGCCATACAGAAATTGTGTGTTGGACAAAATCAAAAAATCATGGTAATAAAATTCCATTGAGAGCAATCATCACAAAGAAAAATAGCTCCTTGAAAATGCATCAGAAGTATAGAGGAAAAAACACCTTTATTTTTCAACTTTTGAACCGATTTTTGGCATTTGATCCAGTCTTGTACAACCTGATTTACAATTTTAATATTAATGTATTAAATATTAATGCATAATATTAAAATTAATAGTTTTGCCTAAAAGTGAATTTTTTTTATCAACAATGCAAATTCCATTGCTGGATGATATGGTTATATGTTTACCAACCAAAATAAGAATTTCCAGCAAAGGAAGGAAGGAAGGAAGGAAGGAAGGAAGGGAGGGAGGGAGGAGGGAGGGAGGGAGGGAGGGAGGGAGGGAAGGGAAGGGAAGGGAAGGGAAGGGAAGGGAAGGGAAGGGAAGGGAAGGGAGGGAGGGAGGGAGGGAGGGAGGGAGGGAGAAGCAAAAATGTGTTCACATTAAGACAGTTATTTTACATCATATATTTTAAATGGATTTTTCATATTTACAGTTTCATATATAGTATTTCCTTTTTTTTCTTTAAAAATATCCATAATTCAGTTGTCATTCATAATACAATTCATATTTATAGCCATCTGAGTTAAGGTTAATAGTGACTACCAGTATTTTCAAACAATGATGCCATTTCTTCTATAATTAAATAAACTACATCTTCTCAGTAATGTTAATTACTGACTAAGTGTTGAACTACAAACAATTTATGTAATGAAATAAATGAAAATAGATAAACATCAATGGCAGCATCTTTTTGCCTCACTCCTTCACAAATGCTTTCACTAATGAAACAATTTATTACAACTGGCATATAATGTATTTGGATCTCATGATTCATGTTCACAGAAGCTTTTCTGCAGCAAATGACATTCATCTGCCATTTTTTCAAATTTGGTGAAATGCAGAGGTGGTATTCAGTAGGTTCTGACCAGTTCTGAAGAACCGGTAGTGGAAATTTTGAGTAGTTCGGAGAACCGGTAAATTCCACCTCTGACTGGCCCCGCCCCCATCTATTCTCTGCCTCCTGAGTTCCAGCTGATCAGGAGGAAATGGAGGTTTTACAGTATCCTTCCCCTGAAACACCCACCAAGCAACGGCCACTAAGCCATGCCATGCCACACCCACCAAGCCACCACAGAACCGGTAGTAAAAATGTTTGAATCCCACCACTGGTGAAATGCCTGCATTTGATTCTGGGTTGGCCAAAGTTCTTTTACTGTTTGAAACAGAAGCCAAAATAAATGTTTTTCTTCTGTGCACAAAAATGAATCATTTTCAACTCTAGGGGGGAAATAATCAAAAATGGCTCCAAAATTTGGATAGCGTTGTATGTATGCTTGTCTGAATCCTTCCCCTCATTCTGTTTAGAATTACATATGCTGTAAACAAGTACCTTTAAGTCTACAGAGAACTCTCCACTGTGCAAACAAACAAACAAAAACCTCAGAGAAATAATTGTGTTGCCATCTACTTTCAGGGGTTTTCTCATTTTAGTACATTTGCATGTTTTCATATTTAGAAATCAAATATTACAAAGGTACTATAAATCTCCCCCAATACTTGTACAAATGAAATTTATTTTGCTATGCTGAGGGAAGTGTGCTAAACAATTTGCTAATTGACTTCTTCGCTGTTGACAATAGATGAGAAAGCTATTTAGTGCTATTATTAAACACTATTAAACAAAATTGTCACAAGTGAATAACATTTATTTGATTCTGAAAAATCTATGTGTTCAGCGTACTGAACTTTATTTTAAAATATTACCTTGTTTCAATAATCTAATTATGGTTTGAAATACAATGTTAATTTAATAATTGACAACCATTGTAAAGTGAATAACTGTTATGCTCAGGCTTGAAGTATTTTTCTTGAAAGTATCAGAGAAATGCTTTCCCCCAAATGCCCATAAAATTACAAAACAAAGTAATTCAGGTCATGATGATAAAATTATCAATTGTATAAAGGAAACGTCTTAAGTTTGAATCAGACAGATTATGCAAAACCTATATTTGATGAATGAAACCAACAGAAACTCCCAGACTAAGTGCATCGCTATTTGTATTAGATAGTTACATGAATAACATTTCAAAAATATCTCAGTTTGTATAATACCTGTTCTGGCCATTGTTCTCTTGCGGGTCTAAACAGACTTGATATAATCCTCTGAGGCTTCTGTTGTAACTCTGAGCTTTCAAGCGGCTTTAAATAGAGCAATATTTGGAATGCCCTGCACCTGTTTCCCTTTGGATTGCCAGCATTTCATGTATCTTTATTGAAGAGACAGAAAATATAGTGTTCTTTCAAATCATTATGCCTATTCCAAATATGGAACAAACAATTAAAAACACAAACCACTTTACTTTACTTTTATTTGATTTCTATACCACCCTTCTCCCTTTCGGGACTCAGGGCAGTCTACAGTCAGAATAAAAATGATGATACAGAGTTTAAAAACAGTATTAAAAAGAAGTATTAAATAATTGGCCAATATTTAAAAATCCCAAACTAAAATCACTATTAAAAAATCCCTTTAAAATTATGATAGCCCGACAGTGCAAAATAAGTGCGTCTTCAGGGCCCGACGAAAGAGATGTAGGTCCGAAATTGTCCTTAGTCCAGGGGGTAGGTCATTCCAGAGGGTGGGAGCTGCCACAGAGAAGGCTCTCCCCCTGGGGGTCGCCAGCCAACATTGATTAGCCGACGGCACACTCTCTGTGGGAGCGAACTGGACGGTGGGAGGTGTTTGGTAGCAGGAGGCGGTAAAACGCCCCCCCCACTCCCAAGCCCCTCCCGCTTTGTTGACTACGGACCTGGCGTTACACAACAACAGCCGAAGACCCAGGCCCTGAGATCCTAAACCCCCTGGGCCACAAGAGGAGTCATGAAGGCCGGAGGGCGCCACCACTTGAAGACAGCGAGTGCGCCCTCCCCTAGCCTGATATGGCCCTTGGCTCTCGCCATACCTGCCCCTCCCACTCACAGTACAGATAGAATAGCCCTCTTTTCGACAGACCTTCACCCCCTCCCCAATTCTAGACCCTAAACCCCCCACCAAGGCCCCTAGGCGGTCTATAAACATTCCCTGGTGGGTTTTCCCCCTAATCCACCACCCTAGTTCTAAATTTACCCTCCCACTCCCTGGGACCCCTTAAAACATAAACTAAAAATTTAACTAAAAGTTCCCTCAACTTCCGCTTCTGCCACCTCTCATGGTTAACAAACCCATCATCAAGGTGGGCCCTCATTAAAGCTGAGGGCCACACTTGCGAGAGGGGGGACTCCTGCAAGGCAAAGAGGTCAGCCGCTGAGTCCATATAAATAGAATAAAATAAAACCGGGAGGTAGCACCGGCCGTGGGGTCCAGTTTGCTGCAAAGGTCCCGAAGAGGAATGGCCACCCCCAACAGCAAAACATTGTAGACTACAGTCAGAGAAGTCTTGGATGTTAGAAATTGATGCGAAAATAGATCTTGATTTAGCCTCCGGGCGAATGGATCGTAAGGTCCCCAATGGAGCAGCTCATGTAAGATGGTCACAGGGGGCCTCCATGATGGTCAACAGGGCAGACAGGGCAAGCAGGGCCAAACAATGATAACAAATGGCCAGCGCCATCCCAGCCACCTCCAGCCATCTCCAGCCGCCGTCGACGCCCGCACCACTGCAGCCCCGGCCAGCAGTCCTGCATCTTTGTCCACCTTCGTCCGCCCGAGCCTCTCACTTCTCGGGTCCTGACGAGCTCCTCCGTGCTGCCGATGCCGTCGCCACAGCCGCAACACTTGTGTGTTGGCTCATTAATGGTCTCTGTTATATCACTGGCAGTCTTCAAGAAGCCAATATTTCCACATATTTGATACACTAGAATTAGGTGTGTATAGTTGCAGATATCAACTTTTACATATATCTGACTTTTGGGTTTGAGTAAAGCTTTGAAGTCCCACGTAAGGAAATTATTTTAAACTTTAATCCTACATCTGGCTTGTGGTAAGGCAGGGATGGACTGTTGGGGGTTTGCAAGGGTTTGCAAGAACCTCTAGCTAAGATTCTTTGCAGTTTGGAAAACCCCTAAATCTTACTCCTGGATGGCCCCCCTCCCTGCCCTCCTCTCCCAGAAGTCCCAACGTGGCCCGTTTGGATGCAGGTAAGAGCAGGGCACATGCGCAGGCTTAGGAAGGGTGAAAAACAATTCACCCTTCCTAAGCCTGGAAGTTTGGGAAGGAAGTTTGGGAAGGGCCTGTTTTTGGCCTCCAGAGGGCATCCGGAACCTGGGAGACCATTTTTGCCTTTCCAGATCCTTGAGGAAAGCCTCTGGAGCCCAGGGAGAGCAAAAATGCCCCCCCCAACTGTGGTGCAGGAGGCTGACTAGACCACGCCCACTATAGCCACACCCACCCAGCCGCCTGGCAGAGAACCCCTTGCTAAAATTTTTGAAGCCCACCCCTGTGGTAATGTATTCAAGCTACCATCTTTTTTTTCAGACCAGCTCTTCCTAATCTTTAATCATAGCAAGCATGTATCAATTGACCCCCAAATTTCTGTTGTTAAGCGAGACATTTATTAAGTGAGTGTTGCCTCATTTTATGACTTTTGTTGCCACAGTTGTTAAGCGAATCACTGCAGTTGTTCAGGTAGTAACAAGTGATTTGTTAAGTGCATCTGGCTTCTCCATTGACTTTGCTTGTCAGAGGATCGCAAAAGGGGATCACATGACCCCCAGGATCCTGCAACCACCATAAATATGAACCAATTGCCCAACATCTGGATTTTGATCTTGTGACCATGGGAATGCTGCAACGATTGTGTGAAAAATGGTCATAAATCACTTTTTTCGGTCACTAAATGAACTGTTGTAATGTTGAGATTTCTTGACTTAAATAAAATGATTGGCCTATGGATAAGACTTTTATTTGAGTCTGAGTTTTTTTCTTTTGCTGAAAGCCTATGATTTCTCAAGAGTTTCCTTTCTATCTTGAGGAAGGAGAGTTGGTTTTTCCACTGCATTCTCATGGTGCTGTACATTTTCTTCCTGATTTCTTCTAATCAGGAAGGTAATTTTGACCTTCTTTACTGCTTCAAAGAACCTGTTCAAAGAAACTGTTCTTTGGGACTCCATCCCTTATCACCTTGCCCTTGCTCCCTGGCTCACCACCTTTTAAATTATTCCTGGGAGAAATTCTCTAAGGCCTTGAGATTTAATTCAGACATACAAATGGGGGAAATCGATGCATAACCAAATATATTCCTAAGGAAGATATAGTGAAGAATCGTACTATTCACCCCATGAGAATTTCGCTGATTTTTCCCCCTCCGTTTAAAAATAATTTGAAGGCAATTCCATTCCATTCTTGTCATGTGGAATGAGAAGGCTCAAAAATGCAGGTTTTTCCCTGCTGCAAATGACCATTTCTCAGAAAAAAGATTAAAAAGCAAATGGAAATAAATGTCTTCATGAAAATGACACAAAACAGATTAAATAATAGTTGAGGCTGATTTCATTCAGGAGATGTACACAATTTCTCCTTATGTGACATCAGCTTTCTCCTACTAAACATCCATCTGATGCCACCTGGTGTCTTATAATATGTCAAGAGACTATGATGAAGCAGATTGAATTGGATGCTGGTGAGAATAAGTCACCGCGAATAACATTTGGGTCATTATATAACAATACATGGCCCTGTTCCTTTTACTAAACAGAAACAGTGATTTAAAAATTTACTGGTGGAAGCACTTTTGGGAGGGGGGGCTGGAAAACTGTTGCCTGATCAATCCTATGTCTTGTACGTCTGCTAATTATATATCACAAATGCCTGATCTACTAGAAATAATTTCCATCACGAACAATGCATTCCTAACCTAACAAGACACGCTGACCTTTGCAAATTGGTTCCTTTCCAGTCCTTGTTGTTTTGGACAAGGGCATGGCAACAACGCCTCTGTAGAAGTTTTTACAAGAAACTATTAGATAAAAGCTAAAAAAAAAAAACATTTTTCTTAAGGCAACAAAACTAGACTTGAAATGTACAGTTTTAAAGGACATAATGAAAGTCATTTTGAGAGGAGGATGAAAATTAAGCAGACTTAACTTACAATGCTTGAAGCTGCCTTCTGATACACAGGACTGGGCAGGCAAGAATTGCTCTCATAACCGCTTGAGTATATGTTGGGCGAGAAGTTAAGCCTCTCATATTGGCTCCAGTCCCTAAGCCAGAAAACTATACTTGGAAAATTATGGTAGGAATGCATAATAAATTACATACATCAGATCTATCCAAAGGGTTCATAAAAACATAGTGACATTGAACTAAAATACAGTTTCAAATTCATGAAATAAAATCACATGTTTTGACCCATTCAGATACAGTGCTGATTTGTGGCTTGAAAAATCCAAGATCTACTTATTATATTTTAAGAAAATTGCAATTTGTTTACGTAAACTTGGAGTGATGAAAACTCAAGCTCTATACATATACAGTAAATTCAAATTTTCATTATCAATTATTTTTTAAAAAAAACATGTGGCATATGGCGAGATGGGCTGAAAGATTAGCAGGGCTGAACCAGTGGTGAAATTCAGATTTTTTTTTTACTACCGGTTCTGTGGGCATGACTTGGTGGGCATGGCAGGAAAAGAATATTGTAAAATCTTCATTCCCATCCCACTCTGGGGCCAGCCAGAGGTGATATTTGCCAGTTCTCCAAACTACTCAGAATTTCCACTACCAGTCCTCCAGAACCTGCTGAACTCTTCCCTCACTTTCAAATCCTTCTCCTTTTGTAACAACCTTTACCTGCCCTTACAATTTACTAGAGCTGTTACTCATCGTTCCTTTCTATCTCTGTGTAAGCAAACTGAGATACTGTTTTAATAAATTTATTTTTATAGGTCAGAAAATATGGGTAGCAGAAAGTCTATCCCAGGGATGTCCAAACTTGGGAACTTTAAGACTTGTGGACTTCAACTCCTAGAATTCCCCAGCCAGCATAGCTGGCTGGGGAATTCTGGGAATTGAAGTCCACAAGTCTTAAAGTTCCCAAGTTTGGACATCCCTGGTCTATCCTCACAAGAACTTTATCTTATGGACTTCCCTCCCACTTTCTGTCCCAAAGGTTCAAGATTTATCTTTGTTGAATGAAATGAAACAATTATTTTGAATAATCTGGAGACTATTTACCTCCAATATGTAAATGAAGTCTCATTCATTCAGGCCAAAAGTTTCTTTAAAAGTTTCATTTTGGGGGGAAACCCCCTGCAGTCTGTATGGCAAAAGTTGGTTCATTCCAAAAACTCTCTGACTCTCTGCCTAACCAAAATTTTGACTGAAGAAATTATTTGGATGATTGAGTAATGAAACGTCTCGGTTTTCATAAACTTCGGCCCAGTTGCCATGACTTAACCTTTTTCTAAGATATTTACCTCCATTTTTTGTGTATTTTAATTAAGGGGGAAAGAAAATGTGGAGGTCTCATATAAAGCTGGAGTTCTTGTATTCATTTTCCACATGGATGCATTGAGGAAAGATAGCAGGCATAGGCATACGTGCAGAGAGAAAGAGACTGGAATCTTAATGGGACTTGGATGCAATTTTACTTCCTCTGTACATTATAAAAGTGCCACAATGCTTCGCTTTCTAAAAAGAGCCAGTCTTTGCTGCCTGACAAGCAGAACGATATCTGGTTTTTCCTGACATCTCTGAAATGGGATATTATGCAATCTCATTGAACCCATTTCAAATCTGCCTGTTACTAAAACTGAAAGCCAATTGATTTTTCAATAAAACAGTGATCAAGATATCTAGTGAATGTATTTGAGAGACATGTATCTATTAGAAAAATAATGAGGACTGAAGTTTGAAGAAATAATAAATTGCAAGTGTATATTGGAAACAGGTGTGGTTATGACATTATTATTTCATCCAGTAAGATATTTGATATCAGCCGCAATTTCCCCAAATTCTCAAGAGCTGTAAAGTGTTTTGTTCAACTAATCTGATCTGGACTAGCATAGGTATTAACTAATCAATTACCCTGCTAGGTATTTAATGACAAATCATGTCACACTTGGTTCCTTATCAATATATCTGAATTCCCTGGAAGGTAAAGGCCATTGCAAATTGATAGCCCATCAGTCATTATATTTATGAAAAACTAAACTCTTCAGTCCTGCTTTCCCCTCCAAGTAGTTTGCAATTTGTTGGCTAAACAAAAAGGAGATGCAGAAATTATTTTCAGCCTATTTTTCATTTTTACATTATTTTCCCCATTTATTTTAGTAAGGAAATGACTCAGCTCTGGATTCCATTTCATGAAATGAGATATATTAAATAATTTTAAAGATGAGAATATTTCTAAACTGTGAGTATTTGCATATAACAATTAAGGTTAGGAGAAAGTTAGTAAGAAGAGATTCATGCTTTCAAACCAGACTAAACCCAGAATTTAAAACTATTTATTTACTTATTTGAACAATTTCTAAGGCTACCAATGTCACTACATTGTCCTCTAAATTGGGATAGGTTCCCTCCCTCGGATGCTTGGAGTATCGTGAAGATTAATAATCACTAATATTGATTCATAGCATAGATACAATCAGAAGTAAATCCTATCCGATATTCAGTTTTAGGTTAATGATTATGTACCATGATTAATTACCTGGTTATGTAGCAGAACAAGAAAACAGAAAAATATATTTATATTTGGCTTTTAAGTTTCAATCTCACACTCACACTTTGCCAAATGCTAGGTTCTTGTCCCTGTTGACCTTCTTTGGTTGTTTAAATACAGTCTTTTTCCTGGAACGTAGTGAGTCAAAACTGCTAGATATTGAACCTCATATAGTCAACAATTACCAGCAGTCTGACTAGAGTTTCAAGAAGAGGCATACTCAGGTATTCCTGGAGGTGCTATAGGACTAAATTCACCACCTCTTAAATGAAATATTTGTGTTCTATCTTTGGGCTATAGATTATCCACTCTCTTTAGACTGAGGCAAAGATAGATAATAATTTTATCTGGCTCATTTTAAATGGCAACTTGTCTCAGCAATGTTTTGCAATTATCTTTTAAGAAAGTTATAATTTCATTTTAAATTTGCCCATCAGAAAACGCAAAGCAGGCTGATCCACGTAATAAACGATTTGATTCCAAAATTAACAAATGTCTGCATTTGAATCCATGTATTCTCAACTATGATTCTTGTGGGAAACAAGTTTGCCCCACAGGATATTCATTGTAAACAACTACACAATTTCTGTAGGTTCAATATTTCAGAGAGGAAACAGAAAACTATTGTATATGCCCAGAGTAGAAGAATGGAGTGGCACAGAATATCTTTTGAATCATTCTTTTCATTTTTAGAACTTTGCAGAAACATACTAAGATTAAACCATTTTAAGATTAAATGTATTTGTTCATTTGCTTGCTTATTTCTAGCATTTCTATTCCACTGCATTGAAACCAGTTCTAAATAGTGCATTGCACAAGCAAAAAATAAAATAAAAACAAAAGACAATTCATAAGATCACCATTCCCCCAGAGGCAGGTCCAAAATTAATATCTACCAAATGTTCTCTTCCAGAAGCATGTTTTCACAAGTGCCCAAAATTCATCAGTCATATGGGAATCTATATGTATAGGGGTAGGCTATTTTGTAGGGAGATGTAGCAATGGAGGAGACCCCAGAGGTGCTTTTTCAAGAGGCAACTGGAGTTTCTGGTTTTTCTTTCAAGACGTTTCACTTCTCGTTCAAGAAGCCTCTTCATCTCTGAGCTGAAGAAGCTTCTTGGATGAGAAGTGAAATATCTTCAAAAGTCTAGCTGCCTCTTGAAAAAGCATCTTTGGAACAACCATGACCTAGATGACTGAGATTCTCCATAGACAATGGAGGAGGAATTATTCAGAAATAGGTTTACTTGAGATACCAACATATTGAACTAATCTGGGGATAGGATTCCCAGTAACATTATCTTCATGATCTTATTTCATTCATTTCAGAATAAGAGGTCTAGGTCCTGAGCCATGTAGAAGTTTAAAGGTAACCAACAATTTAACCAACTAGAAGTCAATGCAGTTCCCAGAATAGAGGCAGTAGATAAGCAAATGTACATACACTCCTCAGTATTTATTTTATTTATTTATTTTATTACATTTATATCCCGCCCTTCTCCGCAGAGGACCCAGGGCGGCGCACAGGAGATTTAAAAAACATACAAAAATAGAACATAGATAAATAATTTAAAATATATATTAGATCCCAAACCTGTGCTAAAACCAATTATTAATTAAAAACCCAATTTAAAACTTTTCTAAAAGTCCCCATGGGAGGTTAGGCTAGGCCGGCTTGATGAAAAAAGTATGTCTTTAGACATTGGCGGAAGAGGCGGAGGTCGGTGATGGTCCGGAGTTCAGGGGGTAGGTTGTTCCAAAGGGCAGGGCCCGTCACAGAGAAGGCTCTTCCCCTGGGTGTTGCCAGTCGGCATTGTCCGGCCGACGGCACCCTGAGAAGGCCCTCTCTGTGGGAGCGTATCGGTCTAAGGGATGTATGGGACACGAGACGGTCTCGCATATAACTAGGCCCCGAGCCATGGAGCGCTTTAAAGATGGTCGTCAAAACCTTGAAGCGCACCCGAAAGACCACAGGAAGCCAATGCAGCTCGCGCAGGATTGGTGTTATATGAGAGCTTCTGGTAGCTCCCGTAATTACCCGCGCGGCTGCGTTTTGGACTAGCTGTAGCTTTCGAGTGCACCTCAAGGGAAGCCCCATGTAGAGAGCATTAAAGTAGTCGAGACGGGACGTCACGAGAGCTTGAGTGACTGTGCGAAGGGCAGCCCGGTCCAGTAAGGGGCGCAATTGGCACATCAGGCGTACCTGATGAAATGCCCCCCTGGCCACGGCTGCCACATGGTCCTCCAAGGACAGCCGGGAATCCAGGAGGACACCCAAATTGTGCGCCCTCTCCACGGGGGCCAGTGTTCCGCCCCCAATGGCCAGAGTTGGAGTAATCTGGCTGAACCAGGGTGCCGGAAACCACAGCCACTCAGTCTTGGCAGGGTTGAGCTTGAGTTTGTTACCACCCATCCAGATCCGTATGGCCTCCAAACACTGGGACAGCACTTTGACGGCATCGTTGGGGTGGTCTGGGGTGGATATGTACAACTGAGTGTCATCAGCGTACAGATGGTACTCCACCCCAAAACCACGGATGATCTCACCCAGCGGCTTCATATATGTGTTGAAAAGGAGGGGCGAGAGGACCGACCCCTGAGGAACCCCACATAGGAGGGGCCTCGAGGTCAACCTCTGCCCTCCCGTCAACACATATTGCGACCGACCAGAGAGTAGCTGGGCAATTGCTTCCTGAATCAGTTTCAGCTTGTACATAGTCTTCAAGAGTGAATTAAGCCATAAGATGACAAGGGGATAAGTGACCATGCACAATGTCTCTTGATTCAGACACATTCAGGTTGAAAATGACACACAAGATATAAATGCTCTTCTACCACAGTTTTTTCCTGTTATTCAAATAGGAGTTGTGGATCTATTAAAAACCCCTATATTGTGAACTTTCTGGAACTATAGATGAACTGTCTTCAGACTTAAAAGTCTTTCAGATCTATAGCCATTTCATTTTGTTAGGATTAGTCTACAATGATTCTTTTCCATCCAGATCCTAACTATCAGGATCGGGCCAAGTCAAGATCACCCCTTTATCTTCTGCCCAGTTCATTTGAGCTGGTATCATCAATTAAACCACACCTCATTTTGATAAATGGTGGTGTCATGATAAATGAAGTAATTTGCTGTCAAAGTCCTCATCCAGTAGTTTCATGTAAACATGAAATAGTAAGGGGGAAAGGACTGAATCATACATTATATCCTAATAAAAAGCAATCAAATGCCCAATATCACTCCTTCATCAATCAGACACTGATTGTTCAGCAAGGGAATCACAAAATTATCCTTTCCCATAAAAAAAGCCCTTGCAATTTGTCCAGAAGGATATAAAGTTATATAGGATAAAAGGCTGATAACAAGCCAATCAAAAAGTAGTAAATTCCACACCTAGCATATAAAGAAACATATCAAACATATCAGGGGTGAGTTTCTGCTGGCATTGCTGCTGGTTCAATGCGCGTGCAATTTTGCGCATGTGTACAGTTGCCTATAAACAGGTCCGTGCAGAACATTTAGAACGGTCAAAAAAAGATGTTGCGGCAACCGGGGAACCGGTTCGGGGGCATGCCGAGCATGACGTCCCTACCAATTTGGAGACCCATTTGCCATTTCCACTACGAGTTCCACCGAACCAGTGCAAACCGGTAGGAGCCCACCTCTGAAACATATCTGTAAAATAATACTTTAGCAAAAAAAAATGTTTATTCTTGTGCTACCATATCGTTATGTATAAGCATCCATGTGAGATTACACGACCTGGATTTCAGTTGGATAGACAGAAATGTAAGTCCTGAAAAGTATGAAGTCCAGAAGTGCAAGAATACAAATTTACAATCATATGTTCAGATTCTGTAATGGATTATGTGAATGACCTTGGGGAAAGGAAGGAAGAGATTCTGCAATCTCTTGCCGTCTGACAAAAAAAGCAAGAACTCCAGGTGGCTTAACAGTCAGAAAAAGTTACTTGGAAGGACCTGCCCTAATGGATCAAGCAATTAAAAGTGGTAGTAGGAACTTTGTACTTTTAGGCCTGCAAGATTCTTTTAATGTAATCCTCTAATAAAGTATAATTAATTCCTCTAGTTGTATTTCCTGTTTGGCTTTCCTAGGAGAGTTGACAGATTCATTGAATTTGGCCAATTTGGAAGACACACCTAAACCATCAGTGTTTCTGAAGCAAACTTGTAGAGTATATTACAGAAATAAGACTGTAACCTATGTATGGCCACCAATAACCAGATCTGTATACTCCAGACATGGTTGTAGAATGTCTATAATAAACTAAGCTAAGCTTATAATTTATATTGCATACATTTATTAAAAGTCACCCCCTCAATTTCATTTCTATAAATTTAAATTTATTTCCATACATCTCAAAATTGATCTGGTTCAGGATTTCCTCGGCCTCTTTAGGACACTTTGGAAAAAAGGAAACAACATCCAATAATCCATAGGGTTTGTCTTAGGTCAAGCTGAAGAAGAGTTCTCGAGATTTAATATAATTTCCCAAAAAGGGAACATTGTATCATGGAAAGTCTGTTAACTATTCTTCCAACTGAATACCACCCAAAATCATCATCTAGGCATGTAAACACTTCAGTATCACATCACCTAAAACTGAGCCTAAAGAAAGCATAAAGTTGCATAGATTTCTTTAAGAATAAAATTGGCAGTTTCTATCTATCTTATTTAAAGTCCGGAAACCCAAAGACATGGGTGCATCTATTTTTCTTTTACAGTTAAATATCAGTCATCTTCCAACCCATCTGAGGCCTAGCTCCATTGGATCCGACTCTAGCAGAAAGCTGATTTACTGGACACAATAGCAATGCACATGGCCCCACTTGTTGATTACAAAATAAATGTGTGTATGTATCATGGAGATGGAATGCTGTTTCTTCTCGGTGTCCAAACTTTCCTAACCATTTTATTTGATGGTTCATGCTCTGGACTCCAATGGGCCTGCAGGGTCTCAAAAGTCATGTCATTTCCAACCAGAGTATTTTTTTATACCTCTGAAGGAAGCCTTGTTCTCAGTGTCCAACATTTTTTCATTCAATGGATCTTATGCTCTGGACTCCAAGGGGCCTGCAAGTTCTCAAAAGCCATTTGATTGCCAATTAGAGTATCATACCTCGTAAAGAAAATAAGTACAATTAGTACTTGAGCAATTTATGATGGATCAGACCACTGTTGCATTTTCAGTTTCTTAAAATCAAAATTGTATCTACCCTAAATCTTTGCTGACAGAGAGATAAATTTCTTATAAGAGTATGTGTAATTATACAATACAATATAATACAATAGCAGAGTTGGAAGGGACCTTGGAGGTCTTCTAGTCCAACCCCCTGTCTAAGCAGGAGCCCTACGCCATTTCAGACAAATGGCTATCCAAGATTTTCTTAAAGACTTCCAGTGTTGGGGCATTCACAACTTCTGGAGGAAAGCAGTTCTACTGATTAATTGCTCTAACTGTCAGGAAATTTCTCCTCAGTTCTAAGTTGCTTCTCTCCTTGATTAGTTTCCACCCATTGCTTCTTGTTCTGCCCTCAGGTGCCTTGGTGAATAGTTTGACTCCCTCTTCTTTGTGGCAACCCCTGAGATATTGGAAGACTGCTATCATGTCTCCCCTGGTCCTTCTTTTCATTAAACTAGACATACCCAGTTCCTGTAACCGTTCTACATATGTTTTATGTTTAATTAATTTTTCAGTCTGAATATAAACACAGTGTGAGAAAACAAACTTTGTAATTATTGCTAAACAGCAGTTCATTCATGAAATAAAGGATCTGAAAAAGACTTAAAACAAAAATGATAAAACTGTATTAGAGATTTGGCATAACTAATATTTTAGATTATCATTTATTAGAACAAACTGTTGAGTGAGATTATGCATTCTACTTTATTTGCTAATTGGTAGTTAAACCAATTACAAACTCATTAGTAAGTAATCTCTTGCAGCCTAAAGGAATGTACATAATATTTGGGAGTAATAGGATGATCACATCCTATTTTAGGGCCTAAACCTATTTTAGGGCCTATGCTACAATTTTCATGAATGTGCTTCATTAGCATGCAATAAAATGACACTATCAGTTTTCAGCAACGAAGATCAGTGGAGGCAGCTCCTCCCCACCCCTCCACCCCCCACCCCCCCGCCACGAAGAACTACATGATGTGCATCACTCTGAAACTACCGGGGTTTCATGAAAGGAATGTTTAGATATACTTTCACACCTTCCACTTTTTGTACCTAGAAAAATGTTTTATGGGATCATCATGTGGAAAGCAGCGGCATTTAAAATGAGTCCGTGCTAAAATTAATATGACAAAGAGAAGGTGTCTATGCCCCATAGAGAGAAAGAAAGTGAAATAAGCCCAAGAAATATTATGAAATGTTTGTTGATAAATGCTAGGTTTGTATGTAGCTCCACCCTGTGGCAAATATATGAATAATGTGTGACAAACTTTCATGCAACTTTTTCAGGCCTTCATCTAAATCTTCAAATTAATTCAACGTACCTGTTGCATCTTGCTGGACTAGAAACAAGAGCATGGAGAATTTCCTGCCCCAGGTAGTCATTGTTTAAGGACAGATCTTTGAGGGGAAATTTCTTCTACCCGTCAAGTTCAGAGAAACTATTCACTATTTCCTGATGACAAATTTCAGTAAATACTTTTAAAGAGACGACTCTAAGTCAAGGTGACCAGACGTCCCGCTTTTGGCGGGACAGTCCCGATTTTTAACAATTTGTCCTGCGGCTTTTTTAAAAAGTCCTGATTTTTGGAAAAAATGCACGACAAACTAGGGAACGGCGGGAGAACGGGAAGGGAATATACGTTTTTTGGCAGCCATGTGGCTATTTTGCCAGGATATGAGTTTTATATTATTTTTATTAATGTTATAATGCTGCGACTGGAAGCGTTTTTTCTACAGTAAATAAAGTGTGGACATCAGAAAAATCACAATTAAGTGTTGAGATTTTGAAAGCCATTTTATGTGTGAAATATAATTTAACAAATTCTTGTGAAAAATTTCATGACCTTTTAAACGACGACAGCAATCAACTAAAAAAAAATTCACTCAAATGAGAAATATGCCAAAGAATAAAATAATACTATACATAATTTTTTAATGTATTTTATCTGTAAATTGTACTTACGTTGAAATTAAATATATATATATTACAATACTATTTTTGTGTTCTATGAAAAATTTTGTTGCTCCATATAGACCAATTTTTTAATCAAGAACCTCCCCCCCCCCCCCCCGGGTCAATGGTGTCCCGCTTTACCAATGTTAAAATCTGGTCACCTTACTCTAAAGTGTCAGGCCCTGTTAATTTTGTTATTGTAAGAATTGAACTAGTCTATAGCCCATCTGAAAGCACTATAGCTGAGAAGATCCAATCCATGACATTGAACCTGTTTGATTTACAAAATAAGCTACAGTCAGATTTGTTATGTGAGGGATGATCAATAACTATTCTGTTCTATCAACTCAAGCACTTGTAATTTTTATTTTTAATTGAAGAAATATACTGAGATAATTAACTACCCCTTACTGATACCATTTTTAAATTTTAAATTATTTTTTAATTTAATTTAAAGGGGTAGGGATGGGGAAATAATGTGTAAATATTTTTTGATGTTCATCCCCTGACCTAAAATTAGTCTCCAGCTCCAAAAACATCAGAAAAGCAAAAGATTTATATATAATTATATAAGCACCAGTTTAGGTTAGTTGACACCTTCAAGTTTTCAAAAGTGCTGATTCTGGAATTACTTCATATTTACAATTCTCATAAATGTATGAATACATAATTACTATGAGCTTGACGCCATAATGTTTTGCTGAGTAGCTACTGATGCTATTTTCAGTGCATATTGTACTTGAATTAAAGTTTGTTAACACTCCAGGTTTAAATAAATACCCTTAATTAAAAAAAGTACAACACCCAAATTGTTATAGAAGATTACAAGAGATAAGTTTTTGTTCCCTACATATTTCAGCAATTTAATCAAGAAAACAAAGTTGGACAGAAAGGTACCAAATTAACTAGATTGTGAGGGCAACAATCCTGAGGGTGAGGACGATGATCTAGAGGGTGAGGGCGGATGATCTCAAGGGTGAGGGAAATGATCTCGAAGGTGAGGGCAATGAGATTGAGGGTGAGGGCAATGAGATCGAGAGTCAAGCAACAATCTGAAGGGTGAGGGTGATGAGAGCGAGGGTGAGGGCAACCGTATTGAGGGTGAGGGCAATAATCTCGAATGTGAAGGAGACGATCTCAAGGGTGAAGGTGACGATCTTGAGGTTTATGATCTTGAGGGTGAGGGCAACAAAATAATTCCTCCATTATGAGAGACTGAATCTTTTCTTCTTTGCATAATCTTGCTGTAAATGTTATGTATAAAAACAATGTTCCATGAGTTTTTTCCAACAGTTTGTCTATCAATTTCCCCCCAAACTCTCTAGTTTCAATTGTATACTAATCTTTAAAATCCTTGAAATTAATGCAACTATCTGAATCCAAAAATTTCTGGATTTTTACAAGTCTGCTACACAAGGTCCTTTTTATTGTTCACATTTCCAACATAAATTCATACATACTAGACAATTTCTCTGGTGAAATAAACCAGTTACATTATTTTATAAAAATTCCCCTTAGAATTATAATGTACTATGTATATACTGTATATTTCAGTCCTTTCAACCCCATATTTTCTCACTATGCCATCTGTATATTACAACCAAGATTTTAGCCCACTCTGCATACATTCTTTTCCTTGTTCTATATTTGTTTTAAATGTTCATGTTTATACATTTTGGCAATAACATGTTCATCATTTATAGACAATTCCATTTAAAACAATTTTACATTGTTCAAAAATGTGAATTATTTTGTCTACTATAAATTTTTATATTTAAAATGAAAGTCCTTACCAAGCGTATATTTCTGCCACCAGATCTTCTTTTATTTTTATCTTACATTCCTATTAACAAAATTCTAATATTTCACAACCAGTTAGACTTTTGTGTTTATCATTTCTCATCCATAAAATGCTTCTTACACTGAAAAAAAGTTGTTTTGAGCACAACCTGGACTTATATCTATTCCACATTTTCAGAATGGAACACCTACTGTATTTGAAGTATAAGATGCACTGGAGTATAAGACGCACCAAGGTTTTGAAGAGGCAAATTTAAACAAAAAATTGTACTCTACAGACCTCCCCAAAACAGCCCATTTTTCATAAAAACGGGCCTGTTTTTTTAATAGGCATGAAGAGCCTTTAGGAGGATTGTAGAGTGCCCCTGGGGGGGGGGGAGCCCCCCAAAACAAGCGAACAAATTGCATGCATAGCCTATAGGAAGCTTCTGGGGGCTAAGGGGGAAATTGAACAAAAAAAGGGCCTGTTTTTCATTCATTTCTGCCTTCCCCAGCCCCCAGGAGCTCTCTGAAAGCCTACAGGTGTTGCATGGCCATTTTGGTGAAGGGGCCAAAGTGTTTCGGGAGGCAAAAAGTGCTGTATTCAGTGTATAAGACACGCCCAGATTTTCAGCCTCTTTTTTGAGGGAAAAAGGTGCATCTTATAGTCCGAAAAATATGGTAACCCCTTTTCATCTATATTAGCTCTATTTTTATGTTACAATGCAACCCAAAGCTCAGGCTGCATCCTTCTAACGCTAAAAGTCTTTTATTTCTTAGAAAAATCCACTCTTTCATCACAACCAAACAACCAATTGCAAAATACAACTTCAAAACAGGTATTCCCACAGATAATAAAAGAAAATATTTGCATATAATGCCATGCTACCACACTTTCCTGGACATAGTGATCTAATAATCCAGCAAAAATATTCATCAATGCTGCAGAAGAAGAAGAGAGAAGAGAAAAGGAACATTTGTAAAAGACTAGTGAGGAAAGTAACTCCTCAGTATTAACACATATGATATGCATTCATTGTTTGTTTCCAATTTCCGAGTCACTTGTCAAACAGAAGGCATTAGAAAATTGTCATGTTTTGAAAACCCTCATAAGTGAAAGAAGGAAAAATGGGCAAACATGAAGCTGTTTTGGCCAGACATGCAAGTTGGTTCACCACACAGGAAGTCGGGTCCTGCAAGTGGTTGAAATAAACACTATCTGGAGAATACATGGAAGGGTCATCATCAAAATAATTGTAGGGCCTCAAGAAGAAACCAACTACATTCCCAAGGGTTGCAGTATTGGGTATATCCTCAGCATGTGGAATATGGAGAAAACCAGCATTGATCCAGGCAACCAGATCCTATGAAAGGAAAGAGGGCAATATCATTGTGGTATCTTAGATACAACAGCTACTAAATAAAAAATGATAAAAAAGCAGATTCAGAGAAACCGAGTTTATTAATTAAAGCAGCAAATGTAATAAAATCTGGGATAAACCGACAGCATAATTTTATGCTTGCCTACTCAGAATTTGGGATATGTACAAGTGGAAAACTGGGAGTACAAAATTGTTAGCAAAGACCTTTTATCCATTCTGCAAAACTGTATTAGTCATGGTATTAAAAAGCCATTAAAAACCAATACAAATAGTAAGACATAAATCCCATGCATGCAAGTTTGGCTCAGTGTATTTTCCACTATCCCATTACTTCAGCTAACAAGAATGCAAAGAGGAAAACTGAGACCTGATGCAGGAAAATTTAAGTTGTTCTCTGAGCAGGCATTTGAAAGATCACTAAGTCCCGTTCCCCCCCCCCCCTAAGGTAATGTGCTTCTAAAACCTTTAGTAGCATTAGCCTACTTCTGGAGTAAGCTTCAGGTGACAGTCCAATAGGTTACCTTTCTATTCTGATGTCTTCCAAATATGTTTGACTTCAATTCGAATGCATTTGGACAGCAACCAGGTTGTGGGATAATAACCTGCAAGGTTCTTCAGTGCTAGGTGGAATTCATCATCACTTACCTCATTGACAATATCCTCATTGTTTATGAAGTCAGCAAAGACAACGGGAGGATTCCATGGGTCAACTTGATTGTAGACAGTGGTGCTGAAAGGTTCATTTTCTTTCCTCTTGGTAACAGCTAGCTTATAACTTATAAGGCAAAACAAGAAGAATTGCACAGATTGAGGTTTATTCATTATTATGAACAAAACAAAACAACTTATTTTCTCTTGGTAACCAAGCACATTCTCACACCTGGTCGGAGGAAGGCAGAGTGATGCTATCCACCTGCCAGCCCATACTGTGATTGGACCATGTTATTGTTTTGATAAAGTAGAAAAACTTTCAATCACATGGTCCAATCATAGTGCAGACTGCCAGCTGGGTAGCATCACTCTGCCTTCCTACAAACCAGGTGTGGGAATGTCCTTGGACAGAATCACATCATCTACAATTGGCTAAAGAAAGCAGAGAGATGGTAATAGAGATTTCTTTAGGATTAAAATTGGTAATTCCTGAATCTTATTCAAGGTGCTAAAACCAAAAGACAAGGATGAATCCACTTTACTTTTATACGTAGAAATCAGTCACTTACCGACCCCAGCTGAGGCCTGGCTCCATTGGATCGGACTCTGGCAAATGGTCTCCAGAAAAGCTGACTGTCTGGATCCGATAGCCACGGTCATGGCCCCACTTATTGGTGCAGTTCGATGCCAGATAAATGTATCTGGGCATATCATCATGGAGACGGAATGCTGCTTTGTTCTCAGTGTCCAAAACTTTCCTAACCATTTTCATTCGATGGATCTTATTTTCTGGGCTCCAAGGCGCCTGCAAGGTCTCAAAAGCCATGTCATTGCCAACCAGGGTATTTTTCACACCTCAGAAAGAAAACAAATAGAACAATCAGTACTTTGAGGAGCTGTTTATGAAGGAAAATATTCTTGCTGCAGTTTCAGTTTCTTAAAATCAAATTGTTCATATAATAAATGTTTGTTGACAAAGGGATGTAATTGTTATATGGATGCATAATTAATTTTCCAGACTTAATATGATCTAAATAAGTCAGTGTAAAAAAATCACTGCAAATAACAAACAAAAAATACAAAAATTAATTAAAGATTTGGCATAACTGAAATATTTCAAGTAATAATTTATTAGAACAAACCTTTCTGTGAGGTTATTCAGTCTCCTTTATTTATTTGCTACTATCTACTTGAAACAAGATGGGAACATATTAGCACCTTTTAAATATATATTGGCAAGCTAGGTAACATAATCTCGCACCGTTCCATGACAATGCCTTTGTATATAAGTAAAGAAGGTTTTCCTTCTCATTCATCATCTCTACTTGAGAAGGAACCTTGCCTAGAATTCAACTCAGGACTAATATGTTATTATTATTATAGTTTGTCACATAGTCAGCCAGATGTTGAGAGTGCATTTGGCATTTTTGTCTATCTACTGAGTCCTTTCCAAGTAACAGGCATAGGTAGATCTGGATGTTAGATGGTGTTACAGATATCATTTCATGATGGAAGCTGTCCAAAGTAAAGCTACTTTTTGCAATTAATGGATAATTTGTCCATGCCTATAGTGTTCAAGTGATGCTCTAGTTGTTTTGGGAGTGCACCAGGGGTGGGTAGCTGCCGGCATTACTGCCAGTTCACAACCCATGTCTTATGCATGTGCGCAGTTCAATGTAAAATGTTCTGCGTGCATGCACAGAACAATTTACAGTGAACTTCTCCTGCACAGTCACTAAAATCCAAAATGGTGGTGGCGAAGTGGCAGCAGGGTAATTATTTCAGGGGCATGGAAGGCCTGTGTCACTTCCTGTTCTGCAACCCAGGCCTTACTCCCACTACTGGTTCAGCCGACCTGGACCGAACTGGCAGCACCCCATCTCTGGATTGCACCCAAGGTACCAATGAGTATTGGGATTACCTTTGCTTGCTTCTTCCACAATTGTTATTTTTCTATTTGCAGTCTTTGTATTTTCTGATTTTCTCCAGTTCATTCTCTTCTATTCTTCTGTCTAAAGATATTGTCTTTCCATGTAATACTTTGTCTTCCCATAACTTCTTTCTCTTCTTCATTTGATCTTTTTTGTAGGCCTGTTTGGTCCCTCCAGTATTCAGTATGCAGAGTAAACAGAAAAGACTGCGGAGTAGACTAGAGTAGTATACTCTACTTATCAAGGATAATGGGTGGGGGTGAAATGTTGCAAGTACATCAGATAGGCAGAGAAGAAAAAAGAGCATTGGAAAATATATGAAGGGCAGCAATGAAAATGCACTGAAGCCAGTATACTAGGAAGGCTTACTGACTAGTGGAGAGACCAAACGGGCCCTACAAGAAAGATGAAATGAAGAACAGAATTCAAACAGACAGACACGTGTCACATAACACTGCAAACTTAACAAGCTTTTTTGAAACTAATTCTAACATTAAAATCCAAATGTTTTTGCCAGCATGCAGCAAGTGACTGAGTGTACTATTGAAGACACAGGATTGTAGATAATATTTTGGAGTCATTTGAGGAACACATTGATCAGGGGATTGGTTAGGCCAGGGGTCTCCAACCTTTGCAACTTTAAGTCTGAAGGACTTCAGCTCCCAGACTTCTCCAGCCAGCTTCAGACTTAAAGTTGCAAAGGTTGGAGACCATGGGTTAGGCCACACATGAGGATATTTGTAAAACATGTGGATTTTTGTTGATTCTCAAAGCTATAATATATTATTATATTATTAGGCTTACAAGACCATTTTTATATAGTTTTTGCATTAGTATGCAAAACCCCCACACTTCCAATTTTCAGTAATGAAGGTCAGTGAGATTGAACAAGGACCACACAATATGTGCCCTATCTTAATAGGAAAGACATGAAACTTATAAAAATGTTTACATAAGCTATTTCCTTAGTACACCTTCTGACCCAAGCAATATACAAGTCCTCTATGGACGATAGGCTGGTTGTAATTGTTTTTTCTCAGTCTTAACTATCTGTTGAAGCCTGTACCTGTCCTGTTTGGTTGCTGTAGCAAACTAGACAGTTACAGGCAGACTCAATAATTCCTCTGTAGAACTGTATCAACAGCTACTAGGGCAGTCTGAACAAATCAGATCAAGTTAGCCATTGCATTTTGCTGGCTTACAAACAAATGAGTGAGAAAATAGTATTTAAAAGATTTTTAGCTTTATTCCTCTGTCCTGAAACCACGCACCAGTTCAGACTCTATCTGAAAACAAATTTACAAATGCTTTAAATGGGAATACAAATAACCCTCAGCATTTGACTACAATTGAGTGAAAATTTCCATTGCCAAGTAATGAAATAAATATCCTTGATTAACAAAAAAAAAGCATTATACCATGGACCAATAGACCATGGAATGGACCAATAAATAAATAAAAAGAAAATCACAATTATGAAAAAAGAAAAAAATAATGACTTTGAAAAATCTCATCACCTAAAGTGTTAAAGAACATTACACAAATAATACTTATGTTCCTCCCCTGTTGGAAGTCTTTCTTCATTGTACCACTTACAATCATTAACATAATTGTAAGAAATCAAATTGAGACAAAGAACGTATAATTTCTAACCAAGTGACAAACATTTTTCCTACTTACCACCAATATCCAAATCCACCTTGAAATGAATATTATGGGTATGAATTGCACCCAGCACCCACTCTTGGACTCTGTTGCCAAAGTCTTCGGCATCTCCAAAGTAAAAATTAGATATAATATACCCACTGGCATGGACTCGTACACCAACAGCTCCA
This sequence comes from Rhabdophis nuchalis, assembly GCA_039707465.1. NCBI lineage: Eukaryota > Metazoa > Chordata > Lepidosauria > Squamata > Natricidae > Rhabdophis > Rhabdophis nuchalis. The sequence continues at coordinate 30,733,938 of CM077645.1, read as the reverse complement.
TTTTGGTGGAAAATAAAATCCCAGACATAGTCATAATTATCAACTGTAGATATAGTTCGGAACACCAGATTAGAATCTGCCAACCCTCCATAAAAGGGAGACTGGATGTTTTCATAATGTCGTCGTATGGGTAACTCAGCATTCTGCTCAAAGATGCAGATAGCCATTTTACGGCTAACAGGTAATGAACTACCATAAAAAAAGTGCCAGTCCAAATAACTGGATAAATAAGGACAATCTATTCCCTGGGTGAGTGAAAAGATATGGGATCCAAGTCCATAGCTGGAATCCATGTATCTGTTCAACATGGAAGTAGGACTGTTGGAGCCATAGATAGCACTTGCTTCTTGCAAACTTAACTCATAGATTATTCTTTCTCCATTAAACCTGACATCAAAGATACGTGGACCCCTGCTTGCATCAATTCCAAATGCAAAACTCCAGTTCAGAAAAGTGACATGATTTTTGTGAATCCTATAGCGTGGTCCACGAGGTTCATACTGCAAAGGGCCTGGATCTTTTGGTGGTACCCTCTGCTTCAGTGAAGAGTAGCCCCCATCAAAAGGGGCTTCTTTAACCTTGTCTACTCTAACCTTTCCCATATTGAATTGTCTCTCAAGGTCCTCCATATCTTCAAAGTATTGTCCGTTATAGAACACTTTTATTACCTTCCACTCAGAAACATCCAAGCTACAATGATCCACTTGGACCTCAAAACCAACTGGATGCAAATTGCGGCCAGTCACATTCTGGAAATGACTCACCCACATTTGGCGATCTCCTGATTTAAGTCCTGGTGGCATTTGATGAATATACTGAAGATTGCTTCCATTGTAATTTAAAACCTCTTGCATGAACTTTGGAGCCTTAGGATATTCATCCTTTAAAAGCTCATCGATTTCACGAAACTCATTTGTCAAAACCATTCTTTGATAATAAGGCAATTTCCTTCCATATTTTTCTACTGTGATATCTTGATGATATGTTGGTTCTGGAAGTGGACCCACTACAAATTCTGTCACATTGGGGTCCAGCTGATTTCCAAAATGGACCACAGCCAGAGCTTCCCGTGCTGGCTGAGATCCTTGATGATCTAAGAATTGTAATACTTGTGCTTTGGGAGGAAGCTGCAAAGTTATGAAATAGATGCAGTTGTCTGATGGCTTGGCTTGCGGTGTCTCTACCAGTGGCACTCCCAGGTTGGACTGTAAATACCTCTTTACTTGCATTATCTCTTCTGGGCTTAAATCGTGAAATACTTGGCTGCCAGTATCCATACCACCTTCCTCTTGCCCCTTTTTCAGGGAAGAATTCTCACATTCTGTGGGTTTTTCTCCTCTATTTCGGAAACTCAAGACTAAGATAATAATGATGATGACGCCTATTGCTATGAGAGAATAAATCACTTTCAACTTCATTTTTCCAAACCTATGGACAAAAACATAGAGAATGTGGTTTGTTAAATTTCAAAATTTTTATATTTTTAATCCTGAACACATATAAAAGACACTTGTTAAACATGTAAGTTCCAAAAGTATAAATTTCTTGAATTTACAAAACATTCTAGAAATTGTGAAAAGATAGCAATCTTATATATTCACAAATTCAATAATCTTACCATCCAGTTAGGATCCTCATTTTTTTTTTCATTAGTTAAAACCAGGAAGTCAGAAGAAAACAATGGCTGCACATTTCTAAACTGATGAGAAGCTGAGCTCAAAGGAAGTTGGATTTATGTTTTTTAGGAATAGGTCTGCAATTTCTTACCATGCACTGTTGGTTATATTGAGAAACTATACGTAGATTGAAAGGGAGGGTAAATATTATGCAAATGTTCTTGTTCTCAAAATCATGTCTTTTGAAAACATATCATTCAGGAAGTTTCTGAAAGAAGATTAGAAGAGCACGGAAATTCAACAGATTTTTGTTCTGTTATGAGAGGTGGGTTGCTCCCAGTTTGGCCCACTTTGGCCAAACCGGTAGTGGAATTCAGGCCTGAGTCACAGAACCAGCAATAACCCAGGCCTGCAATGCCCCCAAACAGGTCCTCTCATTGTCACTGGGCCACCACCGTTTTGGTTTTTAGTGACTGCACGTGTGCAGTTCACTATAAATTGTTCCACGCATAGGTGAAAAATATTTAATATCAATATTAAAGATTTCCTAGGCTGAATAATTTTTTTGAAGATGTTTAAAAATGGAAGATGGATTCATATTCCAAGTTCATATTTTAATAACTGAATGTTAAATTTCATTTATGTTACGTACAATCATTATTTTCATGAGTCCTAGACTTGGTAGAACTAAAATGACAATTTCTATTCTTATAAAAGTAATATATACTATTACAACTGATAAAATTTGAAACTTAAACAAAGCCATGGTTGAGCTAGATGAGTTAAAGAACTGTTAGGGATCTGTTTGACTGAATCATAAACTCACTGGTTAAGAAGATGCCTTGGTGGCCTTCAAGTCCAACTGTCCAGACAAATAATTCTCTAACCTTGAATTAAGATTCCAACAGGCAAGTTATGATGTCTGCTGCCTCATATCTTTAATACCTTCTGTTTGGATTACTATAATGCGTAACATCACTGCTCAATTAGCTGCTGAGCTGATTCCCAGTAGGCTTCTGGGTGCAATTCAAGATATGAGTTATCACCTACAAATGTCTCCATAGCATAGGGCCATGACTGTGAACCTATGGCACATGTGCCAAAGGTGGCATGCAGTTTTGTCTTTGTGGGTATATGAGCCGTCACCCCAGCTTAACTCCACTGTGCATGCACACATGCCTTCTGCTGGTCAGCTGATTTTTGGATCTCTGCCGTGCATGGGGGGCACAGTTGGAGACATGTGTGCATGCACGGGGAGGAAGGTAGTCATGTGTGCATACCGGGGGGAGGGGGTGCAGGTGGAGTGCATGGGGGTGCAGCGATCCTCACCCATGGCCCATTTTTGATCCCAGAAACTGCAGAGAGGCCTACTAGACCCAAAAGGGGTGCACGGGGAGGTGCGGGAGCATGGGGGAGTATGGGCATGCACAGGGGGCTGGCCATGTGGGGGGTGACAAGCACACATTGCATTATGAGTGCAGGCATGCACGCACACGGTTTCGGCACACAACAAACAAAAAGTTTCTTTTTGGCATAAGGCATAACTATGCCTCAGAACACCTTTCCTCTGTAGTTTCTGCCCAGCCACCAGATCAAGAAGAAGGGACATGGTCCGAGTACCTTCTATTAAACAATATCATCTCATGGGTCTCCAGAGTCATGCCTTCTCAGTGATGGCACCACTTCTTCTAAATATCAGGGAAATAATTAAGTTCACTTGGAAATGAAACTCCTATTACAGGGCTGACTCTTATTTTTGTTTTAAAATAGTAATTTTATTAAAGGTTACAATTAAAAAGATAAAAATAAATTAATTTAATGTTAACAAATTAAAAAGAAGGAATAAAAAGAAAGTGCATCAATTAAAAAATAGGATAGAAAAGAAACACTAAGATTATAGTAAAGAAAAAAATAAAAATGTGTCTCCTCCCTCATAGCAAATACAATCAAGATGTATTTGCTATCTTACTGCCTTCTGTTAAAAATACAATACCTCTTTTCCCCATATTCCATCTCTTGTGTATAAACAAATCCTTAAAGCCTGTCATTCATCATTTTGCTGAACTTTCACAATCAGCAAAAGTTGCACTAAGTGTCACCAGAGAAAACAGCACTTCACCTTTAACTTTGACCAAATATACTGACCTTATATTCCTTCTTTTTACTTTTAACAATCATAAACTTTAATCTCTTCAAATAATTTCATAAAACTTGATTTCTTTTCATTGGCCCTTCTTAAAAAAATCTTCAAAGCTTTAAGAAGTCTTTTTTGTAAATCCGATATAGGAAAGTTATGCAGGTTTGTTGCTTCTATATCCCTTTTTATTTCTAAGGCTTCCTTTGTATGCCCTACATATCATCTATTTCCATATATTCTTGTAGCCTGTAATTTTTAATCCACTTTCAGGTCAGTCTCATCTTGTGCAGTTCCTCTTCGATAATGCCTCAAAACTGGAACAAGCAGATTTTATATCATGTACAACTCACAAGGAAAAGGGAGAAACCATCTGTGTATGCAGAAAAATAAATGCATAATGACAGTTGTTCAGGCATTATTTCCATTAAAAGAAGTTTGCTGAATGATTTGATGGTGAGATAAAAAAACATTTAGATGGTTCATTGACTGTATTTGAAGAACATGCCAAACCAGAAACAGCATCTTTTTGGGCTCGTGACATCTGAGATTTTGAGAACATGCTTAACAGACAAAATAATTGTTGGGGAAGAATATTGTTTTTATAAAAGATGCTATATAAGACTCCATGGGTTACAAAACGCCATAAATTATCTTTACTATCTCTACTGTTTATTTCTCTCTTTTCTTTTGCACAGGTATCTTAAATTACAAATGGAATCTTTTGTAAATACAAGGGATCCTGACATGACTCCACAAATTCCCTTCATTTAGGAAGGATATGTGGGGCTCAATAGCTGGCTGTAGCCAAGGCCCCTCTGGAAGAACCACACATCTCCACCTTCTTTCCTAATAAATATCCACTGGTTATAGGTGAACTTTGCAACACATTCACATTGATGTGATTTAAGAGCCGTTCTATGCACATTTCCTCATAAATATCCTATATGAACCATGGTAGTGTAGTACTGCAGGCTACTTCGGCTGACTGCTGGTTACTTGCAATTTGGCAGTTTAAATCTCATCAAGCTCAAGATTCAGCATTCCATCCTTTAGAAGTCAGTAAAATGAGGACCCAGATTGTTGGGGGCAATATGCTGACTCTATAAACCGCTTACAGAGGGCTGTAAAGCACTTTGATGCAGTATATAAGTCTAAGTGCTATTGCTCTATGAAATCCAATTGTTATTTTGAATTGCAAGTGAATTTGATATTCCATAGTGGGGAATTTTGAACTTTGTACAAGGAAAAACATTCTCTATATTAATTCCTCCTGCTTAGTTGTCAATAGAATTCTTCATGATCAGTGCTTAAATTTCCCTTGCTGGCAATTTATCTGAAAATCTTTACAGAGCCTGTGTTCACTTATCTGTCATTAGTTCATTCCTATCTCAGAAGATGGGAATTTGAGATGGCACTCCCTGCCAGCGCAAGTGCTCACTATGTGCAAAGGAGAGTAGAGCTAAGCTGATCTGGAAGACTCCATTCAAGAAAGCAGCCTTAGCTTTCCAAATAAGCAATATCGGAGTTCCTTATCTATATAAATAAAAATGTAAAATAGTTTGTACGAATCCACTAATCTCAAAAACTACTGAACCGATCTGCCTCACATTTTGACACAATGTTGCCAAGGACTTCTGATAATAGAATACCTACTCATTTTGTGCCTAGCGCATGTGTATCGTGTGCAAGGTACACACATGGAAAATGTACCCACTGATCAGGTTTTCACCTCCCTGTAGCCCAGCCCACCATGCATTTCCAACAGTCATTTCCTCAGGAACACTGTATGGAGGCCTAAAAGGGCCAAAAGAAGGCACTGAGATAGCAAACTCCCAGGTGGCCCATAGAGAGAGAGAGACAGAGAAATACAGTTTAATAAAAGAAGGACCAAGGCAGACAGGAAAGCAGCCTTCCAATATCTCAGGGGTTGCCACAAAAAAGAGGAAATCAAGCTATTCTCCAAAGCACCTGAGGGCAGACCAAGAAGCAATGGGTGGAAACTAATCAAGGAGAGAAGGAACTTAGAACTGAGGAGAAATTTCCTGACAATTAGAACAATTAACCAGTGGAACAGCTTGCTTCCAGAAGTTGTGAATGCCCCAACACTGCAAGTCTTCAAGAAGGTGTTGGATAGCCATTTGTCTGAAATGGTATAGGGCTTCCTGCCTAGGCAGGGAGTTGGACTAGGTGACCTCCAAGGTCCCTTCCAACTCTGCTATTGTATTAATGTATTATAGTAGGTAGGTAGATAGGGGAATAGATAGAGAGGGAGAAATACAGTAGGTAGATAGGTAGGTACGTAGATAGAGGGATAGATAGGTAGAAATACGGTAGGTAGGTAGGGGGATAGATAGATAGGGAGAAACATGGTTGGTAGGTAGGTAGGTAGGTAGGTAGGTAGGTAGGGGGTTAGATAGGGAGAAATACAGAAGGTAGGTAGGGAGAGGGATAGATAGATAAGGAGAAACACAGTAGGTAGGTAGGTAGGTAGGTAGGTAGGTAGGTAGAGGGATAGATAGATAGGGAGAAATACAGTAGGTAGGTAGGTAGGTAGGTAGGTAGGTAGGTAGGTAGGGGGTTAGATAGATAGGGAGAAATACAGAAGGTAGGTAGGCAGAGGGATAGATAGATAGGAAGAAATACAGTAGGGAGGTAGGGAGGTAGGGAGAGGGATAGATAGGGAGAAATACAGTAGGTAGGTAGATAGAGGGATAGATAGAGAGGGAGAAATACAGTAGGTAGGTAGGTAGAGGGATAGAGAGGGAAAAATACAATAGGTAGGTAGGTAGGTAAGTAGGTAGATAGAGGGAGAAAGGAAGAAATACAGTCGGTATGTAGGTAGAGGGATAGATAGAGAGGGAGAAATACAGTAGGTAGGTAGGAAGGTAGGTAGGTAGGTAGAGGAATAGAGTGAGAGGAAGAAATACAGTAGGTAGGTAGGTAGAGGGATAGAGAGGAAGAAATACAGTAGGTAGGTAGATAGAGGGGGAAAGGAAGAAATACAGTAGGTAGGTAGGTAGAAGGATAGATAGAGAGGGAGGTTGGGGGTTATACGGTGGTTGTGTGTATGTGTTCAGTTGTAGATCTCCACACCGATTGGTTGGCCATTTAACCAAACTGGGCTACAGCAACGTGTGGCCAGGTATAGCTAGTATATAATAAGAGCAAAAAGCTCAAGGCTCTACACTGGCAATAATGACTTGTTAATCCTTAACCTGAAATGTTTTGACTGTGATTCTGGACTTAGATTGGCTGGTGACAAGCAATTAGACCTTAGAACCTCCCCTGACCACACTTGTATCCACTGTTTTGGATTTGGAGTCTCTTTCAAGGCAAGCCTTTGCGCCTCCCTGAGTCCTGACAAGGAGAAGGGCGGAGTATAAATTCGAAAATAAATAAATAAATAAAATAAAAGCTTGTTGGACTTCTGGGGGTACTTGATTTCTCTTCTGTGTGTGTGTGTGTGTGTGTATGCTTGTGTATTTGCATGCACCTTTGCTTCCTCACTTGCTCATTTGCTTGAAAAGCTCCTAGTGAAGTTTCCAAACCTCCCTGTGTATTTGTGAGTGTTTGGACTGAGACAAGACATTTATTCAATGAAACAGACTGATTGGAGGAACTGGGAAGAAAGTGGTTGTGAGCATATAATGGCAGTGTGTGGTTTCCAAAAGATATCCTAATTAATTTACGAGCCTTGAGACAAAGTTCAAAAGAAATCTAGTCATTTATTAGTAGCAACATCTTTGGCAATGCCTGCTATGGAGTCAGATCTAGTTTCCGTTGAATGGTGGCTGAACTTTACCCCTGTTTCCCCTCCTCTCGGTCTGTGTCATAAATCGCATCCACCAACGAAGTGCTGCAGCAGGCTGTAAATTTCATGCCTCACACGCCTGCTGTAGAAATCTGAGATCCTACCCTAGTTGAAGGTATGCGTGGAATTCTCTCCCCCTTCTCTTCCAATGTCAACTTGGTAACAGGCATGGAAATGCTTTACAAGTTGACAGGTAGTAGAAATTTTTGTTACACTAAATCTTATTAGTTAATTTTAGCTTTAATAACTGTATAATATTTCCATTGTGATTGTGAATATATTATGCCACATGTTGGATGTATTCTTCTTATATTAATTAAGGTGAATAGTAAAAAGGATACAAACTTGTTCATTAATAGAAATATTTGTTTTCTGTAACACACGTACTGTACACTATGCCTTGTATTTGTAACATAAGCTATAAGCACTGTTATTAGGGTCTGTAGAATATCTGGCAAATGTCAAAATTTGTGAACTCTTATCAATCTGCAATCTATGGGCATAAAACGTATTCCAGAATGGAGGTGTAAAGAGCTGGAAAACTGACACCTTTGATATGTCCTCCTTCTGCCTGAGAACGTATCTCACCTTTGATCTGTGCCCTAAACAACAGGGGGCCAAATGGCCAATCGTGGGAACAGAGGAAAGAGATAATGCTGATAAGGCTAGTGAGTAAAGCCAGGATGTTATTCTATGATGCCTCAAACTGTACAAAAAGGAGCTACACCTTCTCTGAAGGGTAGTTCTTCCTTGAATATCCTTGGGGTATGTTGGGAACAACTGACCATCATGTCTTTAAGCTTTGATCAAAGATTAAATGCTGATTGTTATTCAAAATTTGGTTTTAGCGCAGGATAGGTTTATTTAATAGTTTTTTAAATTATATTTATTGTATTTTGTATGTTTTTAAATTTCCTGTGCGCCGCCCTGGGTCCTTTGTGGAGAAGGGCGGAATATAAATTTAAAAAAATAAAAAAATAAAAAAATAAGTCACCGTTTAAGTTTCATGTTTGGCTCATTGTGACTTGGATGTGTTCTCAAACTTTTATGGATCTCAACGTATTCTCAAACGTTACGTTTTAAATTCCAAATAATTATTTATTTTCACTGTTCCATCCTGATAGAGAGGGATATTAAAAATAATGATAAAAAATGTATGTTTGCTTGCTTGATCTGACTTTTGGGGACACACAGGATGAACTTTGCAGGACCAACATGAACTTTGCAGTATTTTTGTACCTGCTAACACAGTTATTTGATATTTTAATTTGGCTTACTTTTAAATGATGTTAAAGGTTTATCAAACCATTGCAGATTAGAAAGTGGAATGGGTTGGTTGATAGCTTTTAACATTCCTAAACTGAAAAGATGACTGAAAAGATCGTTTTTGTTCCCCAGGTCAGGATAGCATGGGACCATGTTTGCTTTAATAAGATGCCTGGAGTGGGTCTCCTGATAAGAGAAAGCTTGTACCTGCATTGTCTCTCTGTGAATTCCAAAAAATCTCGTGAATTTTTTTCCTAATTAATGTCTTACCTCCTACCTCTCTGGCCGGTCGCAATATGTGTTGACGGGAGGGCAGAGGTCGACCTCGAGGCCCCTCGTATGTGGGGTTCCTCAGGGGTCGGTCCTCTCGCCCCTCCTTTTCAACACATATATGAAGCCGCTGGGTGAGATCATCCGTGGTTTTGGGGTGGAGTACCATCTGTACGCTGATGACACTCAGTTGTACATATCCACCCCAGACCACCCCAACGATGCCGTCGAAGTGCTGTCCCGGTGTTTGGAGGCCGTATGGATCTGGATGGGTGGTAACAAACTCAAGCTCAACCCTGCCAAGACTGAGTGGCTGTGGTTTCCGGCACCCCGGTTCAGCCAGATTACTCCAACTCTGGCCATTGGGGGCGAAACACTGGCCCCCGTGGAGAGGGTGCGCAATGTGGGTGTCCTCCTGGATCCCCGGCTGTCCATGGAAGACCATGTGGCGGCCGTGGCCAGGGGGGCATTTCATCAGGTATGCCTGATGCGCCAATTGCACCCCTTACTGGACCGGGCTGCCCTCCGCACAGTCACTCAAGCTCTCGTGACGTCCCGACTCGACTACTGTAATGCTCTCTACATGGGGCTTCCCTTGAGGTGCACCCGAAAGCTACAGTTAGTCCAAAACGCAGCCGCGCGGGTGATTTCGGGAGCCGCTAGATGCTCCCACATAACACCGATCCTGCGCGAGCTGAATTGGCTTCCTGTGGTCTTTCGGGTGCGCTTCAAGGTCTTGACGACCACCTTTAAAGCACTCCATGGCTCGGGGCCTAGTTATTTGCGAGACCGCCTCTTGCCTCATACATCCCTTAGACCGATACGCTCCCACAGAGAGGGCCTCCTCAGGGTGCCGTCGGCCGGACAATGCCGACTGGCGACACCCAGGGGAAGAGCCTTCCCTGTGGCGGGCCCAGCCCTTTGGAACGACCTACCCCCCGAATTACGTACCATCACCGACCTCCGCCTCTTCCGCCAATGTCTAAAGACATACTTATTCCAACAAGCCGGCCTAGCCTAACCTCCCATGGGGACTTTTAGATAGTTTTAAATCGGGTATTTTAAAATTGGGTTTTTAGCATAGGATAAGATGGTTTAATTTATATTTTAAATTGTGTATTTATGTTGTATTTTGTATGTTTTTTAAATTTCCTGTGCGCCGCCCTGGGTCCTCTGCGGAGAAGGGCGGGATATAAATGTAAATAAAATTTTAAAAAAATTAAATTTTACATAAGTACAATATTAATTTACCTCTTACTCTATGGATGCAACTTTACTCTCTTTTTTCTATAACACCACATAACAAATTTCAGTTTAATTTTTTTTCCTTGTGTTTTCCTAATGCCTTATGCCTAAAATAAATAGAAAATAGCTATTGTTCCACAAAAACTTTGCTTCTGTAGTCAGGACAAGGGTATTTTGAAATTAATCTGTTTTTGAGAACATTTTCGATTCACATTCAATGCTGAGTATTCTTCCTGAATATTCTTGAACTGTGAAAACTGCCCAGAAGTTTTAAGAATTAGTCAGAATTTTCAGAACTTTTGGAAATCTTTTAGATCTTTCTAGCACTTTCTTGGACTATCCTGTAGTATCCATAGAAGTATAAAAGTACCTGTACCTTTAACCAACATCTGGAGGGCCAGAGATGGGGGTTGTTCCTCCATCCTGGTCCTATTAGATCTCTCGGTGGCTTTTGATACCATTGACCATGGTATCCTATTGCATCAACTGGAGGGGTTGGGGGTGAGGAGCACCGTTCTATGGTGGTTCTCCTCCTACCTCTCCGGTTGATCACAATTTGTGTTGGCAGGAGGGCAGAGGTCGACCTCGAGACCCCTCACATGTGGGGTGCCTCAGGGGTCGGTCCTCTTGCCACTCCTGTTCAACACATATATGAAGCCGCTGGGTGAGATCATCTGTGGTTTTGGGGTAGAGTACCACCTGTATGCAGATGACACCCAGCTGTACATATCTACCCCAAACCACCCCAATGATGCCATCAAAGTGATATCCCGGTGTCTAGAAGCCGTGTGGGTTTGGATGGGAAGGAACAGTCTCAGACTTAAACTGTCCAAGACCGAGTGGCTGGGGTTTCCGGCGTCCCGGTACAACCAGTTTATTCCATCACTGGCCATCGGGGGTGAACATCTAGCCCCTGTGGATAGGGCACGCAACTTGGGCATCCTCCTGGATACCTGGCTGTCCATGGAAGATCAAGTGATGGCCGTGGCCAGGGGGGTGTTCTACCAGGTCTGCCTGGTACGCAAGTTGCATCCCTTATTGGATCGGGACGCCCTTCGCACAGTCACTCAGGTACTCGTCACATCCCGTCTAGACTATTGTAACGCTCTCTACATGGGGCTTCCCTTGAGGTGCACCCGAAGACTACAGCTAGTCCAGAACGCAGCCGCACGGGCAGTCCTGGGAGCCTCCAGGTTCTCCCATGTAACACCACTCCTGTGCGAGCTGCACTGGCTGCCTGTGGTTTTTCGGGTGCGCTTCAAGGTGTTGATTACCATCTTTAAAGCACTCAATGGCACGGGACCTAGTTATTTGCGGGATCGTATTCTGCCTCATACATTCCTGCGACCGATTCTCTCCCACAGAGAGGGACTTCTCCGGGTGCCGTCCACTAGGCAGTGCCAGCGGGTGACGCCCAGGGGAAGGGCCTTCTCTGTGATGGGGTCGACCCTCTGGAACGACCTACCCCCCGAACTGAGAACAACCACGGACCTCCGCTCCTTCCGCCAAAAGCTAAAAACTTACTTTTTTCATCTGGCTGGCCTGGCCTAATCTATCCTTCCTAGGTTGGTAATATAAATTTAAATTGTTTTAATAGGGATTGCTGGGATTAGTATAAAGGGTTTTAAGGTTTTAATATTTTAAACCTTTAGCGCAGGTAAATTATTTAATTCTATTTTAAATATTGTATTGTTTTATTTATATATGTTTTTAAAGTCCTGTGCACCGCTCCGAGACCCTTCGAGGAGAAGGTACGGTCTACAAATCAAATAAATTGAATTGAATTGAACATTTTACTTTGTCTAATTGCTGAATAAGAGAATAGTGAATAGCAATATTAGATTTAAATGGTATCAAGAAGTTGCTTGCACCCAGCAGATACATTTTGCTACATGTGTGGACAATTTATCAAGACAAGAGTGAAAAAGTACTTTGTGAAAGCATCTGTTAAGGTGTATGAGGCCTACAAAAGATACTTTGGTATATCTGTGGGGGATCAAAACAAAAGATGGGCTTTGCTTTTGCAACAATGTGGCCAGTCTATTTGAGGCTATGGGAGTCATAAGTGATTTGCACATATAAATAAAGGAACATTGTAAAGACTAGTAAGGAAAGTAACTCCTCAGTATTAACACCTATAATATATATTCACCAGCTATACCCAGCCACGCTTTGCTGTGGCCCTGTCTGGTTAAATGGCCAATCAATCTGTGTGTAGATCTACACCTGCACACATACACACAACCACCATATAACCCCCAACCTACCTACCTACTGTATTTCTCCCTCTCTATCTATCCCTCTACCTACCTACCGTATTTCTCCCTCTCTATCTATCCTTCTACCTACCTACCTACTGTATTTCTTCCTTTCTCCCTCTATCTACCTACCTACTGTATTTCTTCCTCTCTATCCCTCTACCTACCTACCTACTGTATTTCTTCCTCTCACTCTATTCCTCTACCTACCTACCTTCCTACCTACCTACTGTATTTCTCCCCATCTATCTATACACCTACCTACCGTATTTCTCCCTCTCTGTCTATCCCTCTACTTACCTACCTACTGTATCTCTTTCTCTCTCTCTATTCCCCTACCTACCTACCTACCTACCTACCTACCTACCTACTGTATTTCTCCCTCTCTATCTATCCCTCTACCTACCTACCTACTGTATTTCTTCCTCTCTCTCTATTCCTCTACTTACCTACCTACCTACCTACCTACCTACCTACCTACTTTATTTATCCCGATCTATCTATACACCTACCTACCTACGGTATTTCTACCTCTCTGTCTATCCCTCTACTTACCTACCTACTGTATTTCTCCCTCACTCTCTATCCCTCTACCTACCTACCTATCTACCTACTGTATTTCTCCCTCTCTCTCTCTATCCCTCTACCTACCTACCTACCTACCTACCTATCTACCTACCTACTGTATTTCTCTATCTAACCCTCTACCTACCAACCTACTGTATTTCTCCCTATCAATCCACCTACCTACCTACTGTATTTCTCCTTATCTATCTATCCCCCTACCTACCTACCTACCTACCTACCTACCTAACCTAACTACTGTATTTCTCCCTCTCTATCCATCTACTTACCTACCTACTGTATTTCTTCTTTTCTCCCACTACCTACCTACCTACTGTAATTCTCCCTCTCTATCTATCCCATCTACCTACCTACCTACTGTATTTCTCTCAATCTATCTATACACCTACCTACATACATACCTACCTACCTACCTACCTATCTACCTACCTATGGTAGGTAGCTACCTACCGTACCTACCTACGGTATTTCTCCCTCTCTGTCTATCTCTCTACTTACCTACCTACTGTATTTCTCCCTCACTCTCCATCCCTCTACCTACCTCCCTACCTCCCTACCTACCTGCCTACCTACCGTGTTTCTCCCTCTCTCTATCTAACCCTCTATCTACCTACCTACTGTATTTCTCCCTTCCTACTATCATGGACCTTCGCCTCTTCCGTTGAGCATTAAAGACCTACCTCTTTCATGCGGCCAGCCTGGCATAGTTTGTTTTTACCATCGTTTTAATAGGGTTTCTTAATATTTTAGCACGGGTTAAATTTATTTAATTTAATTTTAAATTTATTGATTGATTGTATTTATATGTATTTTATATTTTATTATCGCTGTGCACCGCCCTGAGTCCCAACGGGAGAGAGGGAGGTATACAAATTAAATTAGCATAACTATCTATCTATCCACCTACCTAACTACCTACCTACCTACCTAACCTACCTACTGTATTTCTCCCTGTCTATCCCTCTACTTACCTACCGACTGTATTTCTTCCTTTCTCCCTCTACCTACCTACCTACTATAATTCTCCCTCTCTATCTATTCCCCTACCTACCTACCTATTGTATTTCTCCCTCTCTATCTATCCACCTACCTATCTACCTACCTACCTACTATATTTCTTCCTTTCTCCCTCTACCTACCTACCTACTGTATTTCTCCCTCTCTATCTATCCACCTACCTACCTACCTTATTTCTCCCTCTCTATTTATCCCTCTACCTACCTACCTACCTACCTACCTACTGTATTTCTCCCTCTCTATCTATTCCCCTATCTACCTACCTACTGTAATACAATAATACAATAGCAGAATTGGAAGGGACCTTGGAGGTCATCTAGTCCAACCCCCTGCCTAGGCAGGAAGCCCTATACCATTTCAGACAAATGGCTATCCAACATTTTCTTGAAGACTTGCAGTGTTGGGGCATTCACAACTTCTGGAGGCAAGCTGTTCCACTGGTTAATTGTTCTAACTGTCAGGAAATTCCTCTTCAGTTCTAAGTTGCTTCTCTCCTTGATTAGTTTCCACCCATTGCTTCTTGTTCTGCCCTTTGATGCTTTGGAGAATAGCTTGACTTCCTCTTCTTTGTGGCAACCCCTGAGATATTGGAAGGCTGCTATCATGTCTTCCCTAGTCCCTCTTTTATTAAACTGTATTTCTTCCTCTCTCTCTCTCTATGGGCCAGCTGGGAGTTTGCTACCTTTTTGGCCCTAAGAGGCCTCCGTATGTGGCTGAGGAAATCACTGTTGCCTGATGGGAGGAGTTACAGTGAGGTGAAAACCTGATCAGTGGGTACATTTTACATTTGTGTACCTTGCACACAACACACATGTGCTAAGCACAAAATGAGTAGGTATTCTATTATCGGAAGTCCTTGTGAACATTGTGTGAAAAATTGAGGTAAATCGATCCAGTAGTTTTTGAGATTAGTGGATTCGTACAAACTATTTTACATTTTTATTTATATAGATTGTTTGTTTCCAATTTCCAAGTCACCTGTTAAATAGAAGGCATTAGAAAATTGTCATGTTTTGAAAACCCTCATAAGTGAAAGAAGGAAAAATGGGCAAACACGAAGCTAATTTTGCCAGACATGCAAGTTGGTTCACCACACAGGAAGTCGGGTCCTGCAAGTGGTTGAAATAAACACTATCTGGAGAATACATGGAAGGGTCATCATCGAAATAGTTGTAGGGTCTCAAGAAAAAACCAACTTCATTCCCAAGGGTTGCAGTATTGGGTATATCCTCAGCATGTGGAATATGGAGAAAACCAGCATTGATCCAGGCAACCAGATCCTATGAAAGGAACAGAGACAATATCACCATGGTATCTTAGATACAACAGCTACTAAATCGAAAGTGATAGAAAAGCAGATTCAGAGAAACCGAGTTTATTAATTAAAGCAGCAGATGTAGTAAAATCTGGGATAAACCGACAGCATAATTTTACGCTTGCATACTCAGAATTTGGGTTATGTACAAATGGAAAACTGGGAGGACAAAATTGTTAGCCAAGATCTTTTCTCCACTCTGCAAAATTTTATCAGTCATGATATTAAAAAGCCATTAAAAACAAATGCAAACAGTAGGGCATAAATCCCATTCATTTTCCAAGGTCCCGTTCCTTCAGCTAACAAGAATGCAAACAGGAAAACTGAGATGGAATATTTAAATTGTCCTATGGGCAGGCATTTGAAAGATCACTAAGTCAATTTTTCCCCTAAGGTAATGTGCTTCTACAACCTTTAGCAGCATTAGCCTACTTCTGGAGTAAGCTTCAGGTAACAGTCCAACAGGTTACCTTTCTATTCTGATGTCTTCCAAATATATTTGACATCAATTCCAATGCATTTGGACAGCAACCAGATTGTGGGATAATAACCTGCAAAGTGCTTCAGTGGTAGGTGGAATTCACCACCACTTACCTCATTGACAATATCCTCATTGTTTATGAAGTCAGAAAAGGCCACGGGAGGATTCCATGGGTCAATCTGATTGTAGACAGTGGTGCTGAAAGGTTCATTCTCTTTCCTCTTGGTAACAGCTAGTTTATAACTTATAAGGCAAAACAAGAAGAATTGCAGAGATTGAGGTTTCTCATAATAATGAACAAAACAAAACAAGGACATTCTCACACCTGGTTGGAGGAAGGCAGAGTGATGCTATCCAGGTGTCAGCCCATTCTGTGATTGGACCATGTTATTGTTTT
This sequence comes from Rhabdophis nuchalis, assembly GCA_039707465.1. Taxonomy (NCBI): domain Eukaryota; kingdom Metazoa; phylum Chordata; class Lepidosauria; order Squamata; family Natricidae; genus Rhabdophis; species Rhabdophis nuchalis. Next base: position 30,717,540 of record CM077645.1, on the reverse strand, counting down.
AAGAAAGTAGAAAAACTTTCAATCACATGGTCCAATCATAGTGCAGGCTGCTAACTGGGTAGCATCACTCCGCCTTCCTCTGACCAGGTGTGGTGATGTCCATGGACAGCGACATCCAGTATCACATCATCTACAATTGGCTAAAGAAAGCAGAGAGATGGTAATAGAGATTTCTTTAGGATTAAAATTGGTAATTCCTGAATCTTATTCAAGGTGCTAAAACCAAAAGACAAGGATGAATCCACTTTACTTTTATACTTAGAAATCAGTCACTTACCGACCCCAGCTGAGGCCTGGCTCCATTGGATCGGACTCTGGCAAATGGTCTCCAGAAAAGCTGACTGTCTGGATCCGATAGCCGCGGTCATGGCCCCACTTATTGGTGCAGTTCGATGCCAGATAAATGTATCTGGGCATATCATCATGGAGACGGAATGCTGCTTTGTTCTCGGTGTCCAAAACTTTCCTAACCATTTTCATTCGATGGATCTTATTTTCTGGGCTCCAAGGCGCCTGCAAGGTCTCAAAAGCCATGTCATTGCCAACCAGGGTATTTTTCACACCTCAGAAAGAAAACAAATAGAACAATCAGTACTTTGAGTAGCTGTTTATGAAGGAAAACATTCTTGCTGCAGTTTCAGTTTCTTAAAATCAAATTGTTCATATAATAAATGTTTGCTGACAAAGGGATGTAATTGTTATATGGATGCATAATTAATTTTCCAGACTTAATATGATCTAAATAAGTCAGTGTAAAAACCACTGCAAATATTAATAAACAAAGAAATACAAAAATGTTCAAGCTGAATTACAGATTTGGCATAACTGAAATATTTCAAGTAATAGTTTATTAGAACAAACCTTTCTGTGAGATTATCAGTCTCCTTTATTTAATTGCTAATATGTACTTGAAACAAGGTGGGAACATGTTAGCTTCCCATCTTTTAAATATATATTTGCAAGCTAGGTAACATAATCTCACACCTTTCCATAACAATGCCTTTGTATATTAGCAAAGAGGGTTTTCCTGCTCATTCATCAACTCTACTTGAGAAGGAACCTTGCCTAGAATTTAATTCAGGACCAAAATGTTATTATTATTATAGTTTGTCACATAGTCAGCCAGATGCTGAGACTGCATTTGGCATTTTTGTCTACCTATTGAGTCCTTTCCAAGTAACAGGCATAGGTAGATCTGGATGTTTGATGGTGTCACAGATATCATTTCAAGATGGAAGCTGTTCTGAATAAATAAATAATAAAATAAATAAATTTTAATATGTAGACCGCTCCCTCTCCCCATAGGGACTCGGAGCGGTGCACAGGCAGAATAAAAACAACAAGTATACAAACATATTTAAAAACGAATTAAACCTTATTCCTGTGCTAAAAATTCCCCATTAAAACTAAAACTAAACTAAACTAAAATTCCCAATAAATTAAATATAATAAAACCCCATAGAAAGAGAGACTACCCTAGGCCGGCCAGGCAGAAAAGATGTGTTTTTAATTTTAGACGGAAGGAGCGGAGGTCCATGGTCGTTCTAATGTCGGGGGGAAGGTCGTTCCAGAGGGCTGGGCCCGCCACAGAGAGAGCCCTTCCCCTGGGCGCTGCCCACTGACAAAGTCTAGTGGACGGCACCCGGAGAAGTCCCTCTCTGTGGGAGCGAATCGGCCGTGAGGATGTATGAGGCAGGATCCGATCCCGCAGATAGCTAGGTCCCGAGCCATGGAGCGCTTTAAAGATGATGACTAACACCTTGAAGCGCACCCGGAAGACAACAGGCAGCCAGTGCAGCTCGCGCAAGAGCGGTGTTACGTGGGTAAACCTAGAGGTTCCCATAATTGCTCGCGCGGCTGCATTCTGGACCAGCTGAAGTCTCCGGGTGCACCTCAAGGGGAGCCCCATGTAGAGAGAGTTACAATAGTCCAGTCGGGATGTCACGAGCGCATGAGTGACTGTGCGAAGGGCGTCCCGATCCAATAGGGGGCGCAATTGGCGAACCAGGCGAACCTGATAAAACGCCCTCCTGGCCACGGCTGTCACTTGATCTTCCATGGACAGCCGGGCATCCAGGAGGACACCCAAATTGCGCGCCCCATCCACAGGGGCAAGATGTTCGCCCCCTATGGCCAGCGATGGAGTCAGCTGGTTGAATCGGGCAGCCGGAAACCACAGCCACTCGGTCTTGGTCGGGTTGAGCCTGAGTCCGTTACTTCCCATCCAGATCCGCACGGCTTCCAGGCACTGGCACATCACCGCTACGGCATCATTGGGGTGGTTTGGGGTAGATATATACAGCTGAGTGTCATCAGCGTAGAGATGGTACTCTACCCCGAAACCACGGATGATCTCACCCAGCGGCTTCATGTATGTGTTGAACAGGAGAGGCGAGAGGACCGACCCCTGAGGCACCCCACATGTGAGGGGTCTCGAGGTCGACCTCTGCTCTCCTGCCAACACAAATTGCGATCGGCCAGAGAGGTAGGAGGAGAACCACCGTAAAATGGTGCCTCCCACCCCCAACCCCCCCCAGCCGATGCAATAGGATACCATGGTCGATGGTATCGAAAGCCGCCGAGAGGTCTAATAGGACCAGGATGGAGGAACAACCCCCATCTCTGGCCCTCCAGAGATCATCAACCAACGCGACCAATGCCGTCTTGGTGCTGTGCCCGGGTCGAAAGCCGGACTGGCGCGGGTCTAGATAATCAACTTCCTCCAGGTGACGGGGAAACTGTTGTGCCACCACACTCTCAACAACCTTTGCCAAGAAGGGAAGGTTGGAGACTGGACGATAGTTGTTTAATAGAGCTGGATCCAAAGAGGGCTTCTTTTTTTTTATATATATATATTAAAAAAGTTTTATTGAGTTTACATTTTTTTCGTGGGGTAGGGTAAGGGATACATAGAAATTTTGAGAGTGGTCACGTCAAAGTCGTCGGCTCCTCCGGGACCTCAAGTTACATTATTAAAAAGAAAGAAAAGAAACATTTCACATAACACTACAAGCTGGGAGCAAGTACATATTCCTAAATTTTTCAGTTATATACTGTCAGTCAATTACAAAAATCCAGATACAAATATCATACAATATTACTCAAAAAAAAAACCAGGGCAAGGTTATTTTTTAGATCTAAGTCTTTTGGCAATTGTATCTTCCACCTTCTCCCCCGGGCCCCCAGCGGGCGGGGCCATGGCTCCCCCTGCCCCCCCTGGATCTTCTCCCAGGACAGAGGAATGTTTTTTAAGAAAGGCTACCGCCTCAGCAACTGTTTTAATCTTCACTCTTCCTCCTTCCCAGAACACCAGCATCCCTTCGGGTATCACCCACTTGAACCAGATCCCATGATCAAACAATGTTTTGGACAAGAAGGAAAATTTCCTCCTCGCTTCTCTAATCTTTCTTGGAATCTGCTTCAAGATGGTAACCTCCTTTTGTTGGTAAATCATAGGACTCCCTCTTTGCGCCTTCAAGATTTCCTCTCTGGTTGACCTTCTGACAAATTTAACATGTATCTCTCTGGGTACTTCATTCATCCTGGCATATGCAGAATTTATTCTGTAGACTAGGTCAATATCCCCTCTGATCTCATCTTTAGGTTTATGTAAATAGTCTGCAATAATTGTACTCATAAGATCAGGGAGACATTCACCATCCATCTCAGAAACATTCTGAAATCTCAAAAACTATGTCATCCTTTCCATATCTATCCTAGTCACATGCCCATTTATTTCCACAACCTCATTAGAAACATTTTTAATCTCTCCCTTAGCCCCCTCCAGCCCCCCTTTCAATTCTTCATTCTTCTGTGTGTTCTCAAGCACTTGTTTTCGAGTGTCCAGTAATTCCTTTTTTAAATTGATATTTTCTGCCCTCTGGACGATAGTTGGTTAATAAAGCTGGATCCAAAGAGGGCTTCTTAAGGAGGGGCCTCACCATAGCCTCTTTTAGGGAAGCAGGCAAGGAACCCTCACTTAAGGATGCGTTGACAACCTCTTGGAGCCAGCCTCGTGTCACCTCCCAGGATGCCAGTACAAGCCAGGAGGGACACGAGTCCAATAAACATGTGGTGGCTCGCAGTCGCCCACGTAACCTGTCCATATCCTCGGAAGTAACGGAGTCAAACTCCTCCCAAACAAGATCTGTCTCGTGGCATCCCACTGGGCCATCAATGGGGGCTAGCTCGTTCTGTATCTGAGCAATTTTCTCCTGCAGAAAAATCACAAATTCCTCTGCTCTACCCTGTAGCGGGGCTTCCCGCACCCTCTGTTGAAGGAGGGAGCGGGTCACCCTAAACAGGGCGGCAGGGCGGTTGTCTGCGGATGCTATGAGAGTAGCACAATGATGGCGTTTGGCCACTATCAGCGCCACAATGTAAGTCCGTAAATGGGCTCTTACCTGTGTCCGGTCAGATTCAGAACGGGTAGACCTCCATCTTCTCTCTAGGCATCTCTTGCGGTGTTTCATCACCCTCAGCTCCTCGGTAAACCAAGGAGCCAGGGTGGTTCGCCGCCGCAAGAGAGGCCGCAAGGGCGCGACCCGATCCAAGGCTCCTGTGGTCGCAATATTCCATGCGGCCACGAGGTCCTCCATCGGGGCGCGGGTCAGGGGTACAGGAAATGGCCCAAGCGCCGTCTGGAACCCATCAGGGTCCATCAGGCGCCTGGGGCGGAACCAGATTGGTAACTCAGGTTCCGCCTCCCCGCGGAGGGGAGCAGCGGTCGGAAAGTCGAGCCGGAGAAGTGAGTGGTCTGACCATGACAAGGGCGTGATGACTATATCCCCTATACCCAGATCACTCTTCCATTGGCCTGAGACAAAGATGAGGTCCGGTGTATGTCCACCCTCGTGAGTGGGGCCTTGAATTACTTGGGTCAGGTCCATGGCCGTCATGGAAGCCATGAACTCCCGAGCTACCTCGGATGATTCGCCCAACGATGGCAGATTAAAGTCCCCATGACTAAAGCTACTTTTTGCAATTAATGGATAATTTGTCCATGCCTATGGTGTTCAAGTGATGCTCTAGTTGTTTTGGATTGCAACAGGGGTGGATTGCTGCCAGTGCAGAAGAGTTTACAGTGAACTATGCATGCACAGTCACTAAAATCCAAAATGGTGGCAGCCAAGCAGCAGCAAGGTAACTGTTTTGGGGGCATGGCAAGCCTGAGTCGCTGCTGGTTCTGTGACATAGGCCTGAATTCCACTACCGGTTCGATCAAACTGGGACGAACTGGTAGCAACCCACCCAGGGGTGGGTTTCTGCAGGTTCGCACCCACTCGCGAGAACCGGTTGGTGAAATTTAGAGAACCGGTGAGAGGGGGTTCCACCGGCGTACCTGGAAGTAAATCTGGCCCACCGCTGCCAGGGACCCAACGGGAAGGAAAGGAAAGGAAGGAAAAAAGGAAGGAAGAAAGGAAAGAAGAAAGGAAAGAAGAAAGAAAGAAAGAAAGAAAGAAAGAAAGAAAGAAAGAAAGAAAGAAAGAAAGAAAGAAAGAAAGAAAGAAAGAAAGAAAGAAAGAATTTATCATCACAATTGAGTCCAAAATTTTGGTTGCTAAGCAAGAGCATTGTTAAATGAGCTTTACCACATTTTAAAAGGTGGCCACTCCCACCTGTCACATGACTGCCAAGCCACGCCCACAAAATAGGCCACACCTACAGAGTAGGTTCTAAAAAATTTGAAACCCACCCCTGAACCCACCTCTAGATTACACCCAAGGCACCAGTGACTATTGGGTCTACTTTTCTTTGCTTCTTCCACAATTGTTCTATTTCTATTTGCAGCCTTTGTATTTTGTGATCTGCACTTCATTCTCTTCTATTCTGCTGTCTCCAGATATTACTATGTCCAGACTTGTTGAGTCTTTCTTCATTGTAGTACTTACAATCATTAAAATAATTGTAAGAAAGCAAATTGAGACAAAGAACCTATAGTTTCCTTGAAAGTTAGTAACATTTTTTCTACTTACCACCAATATCCAAATCCACCTTGAAATGAATATTATGGGTATGAATTGTTCCCAACACCCATTCCTGGACTCTATTGCCAAAGTCTTCAGCATCTCCAAAGTAAAATGAAGTTTGAATGTACCCAGAGGCATGGACCCGAACACCAACAGCTCCATTTTGGTGGAAAATAAAATCCCAGACATAGTCATAGTTGCCAACTGTAGATATAGTCCGAAACACCAGATTAGAATCTGCCAACCCTCCATAAAAGGGAGACTGGATGTTTTCATAATGTCGTCGTATGGGTAACTCAGCATTCTGCTCAAAGATGCAGATAGCCATTTTACGGCTAACAGGTAATGAACTATCATAAAAAAAGTGCCAGTCCAAATAACTGGATAAATAAGGACAATCTATTCCCTGGGTGAGTGAAAAGATATGAGATCCAAGTCCAAAGCTGGAATCCAAGTATCTGGTCAACATGGAAGTAGGACTGTTGGAGCCATAGATAGCACTTGCTTCTTGCAAGCTTAACTCATAGATTATTCTTTCTCCATTAAACCTGACATCAAAGATACGTGGACCCCTGCTTGCATCAATTCCAAATGCAAAACTCCAGCTCAGAAAAGTGACACGATTTTTGTGAATCCTATAGCGTGGTCCACGAGGTTCATACTGCAAAGGGCCTGGATCTGTTGGTGGCACCCTCTGTTTCAGTGAAGAGTAGCCCCCATCAAGAGGGGCTTCTTTAACCTTGTCTACTCTAACCTTTCCCATATTGAATTGTCTCTCAAGGTCTTCCATATCTTCAAAGTATTGTCCATTATAGAACACTTTTATTACCTTCCACTCAGAAACATCCAAGCTACAATGATCCACTTGGACCTCAAAACCAACTGGATGCAAATAGCGGCCAGTCACATTCTGGAAATGACTCACCCACATTTTGCGATCTCCTGATTTAAGTCCTGGTGGCATTTGATGAATATACTGAAGATTGCTTCCATTGTAATTTAAAACCTCTTGCATGAACTTTGGAGCCTTAGGATATTCATCCTTTAAAAGCTCATCGATTTCACGAAACTCATTTGCCAAAACAAATCTTTGAGAATAAGATAGTTTCCGTCCATATTTTTGTGCCGTGATATCTTGATGATATGTTGGTTCTGGAAGTGGACCCACTACAAATTCTGTCACATTGGGGTCCAGCTGATTTCCAAAATGGACCACAGCCAGAGCTTCCCGTGCTGGTCTAGAACCTTGATGATCTAAGAACTCTAATACTTGTGCTTTGGGAGGAAGCTGCAAAGTTATGAAATAGATGCAGTTGTCTGATGGTTTGGTTTGAGGTGTCTCTACCAGTGGCACTCCCAGGTTGGACTGTAAATACCATTTTACTTGCATTATCTCTTCTGGGCTTAAATCTTGAAATACTTGGCTGCCAGCATCCTGACCTTCCTCTTGTTCCTTTTTCAGGGAAGAATTCTCACATTCTGTGGGTTTTTCTCCTCTATTTCGAAAACTCAAGACTAAGATAATAATGATGATGACACCAATTGCTATAAGAGAATAAATCACTTTCAACTTCATTTTTCCAAACCTATGGACAAAAACATAGAGAATACGGTTTGTTAAATTTCAAAAATTTTATATTTTTAATTCTGAATACATATTAAATAGACTTGTTAAGCATTTAAATTTCAAAAGTATAAATTTATTGCATTTACAGAAAACTCTAGAAATTGTGCAAAGATAGCTATCTTATGTATTCACAAATTCAATAATCCTACCATCCAGTCAGGAGCCTTGTTGTTGTTTTTTCATTAGTTAAAGCCAGGAAGTCAGAAGAAAGCAATGGCTGCACATTTCTAAACTGACTAGAAGTTGAGCTCAAAGGAAGTGGGATTTTACATTTTTTAGGAGTAGGTTTGCAATCTCTTACTATGCACTATTCGTTAAATCAGGATATTATATGTAGATTGAAAGGGAAGGTAAATATTATGCAAATATTCTTATTTTCAATCTTTTGAAAACATGCCATTCAGGAAGTTTCTGAAAGAAGACTAGAAGAGCACTGAGATTCAACAGATTTTTGTCCTGTTATCAGAGGTGGGTTGCTCTCACTTCAGCCCGTTTTGGCCCAATTTGGCCAAACCAGTAGTGGAATTCAGGCCTGAGTCACAGAAATGGCAGTGACCCAGGCCTGCAATGCCCCCAAACAATTGCCATCGCTATCGCTGGGCCGCCACCATTTTGGGTTTTAGTGACTGCGTGTGCGCAGTTCACTGTAAATTGTTCTGCGCGCATGTAAAGAACAATTTACATTGAACAGCACATGCGAGTGTTGCACATGGGTTGCAAACCGGTAGTAAAACTGCAGCAACCCATTCCTGCCTGTTATCAATAATATCTTGTCACCCAGATCAATTATTATTTCTGTCCTGAGCAAATTTCTTCAATCTGTCATTAAAAAAAAAAAGACTTAAATAATGTAGCAAGAGGGAGAAAGCTCAGACTTATTATTTTCCTGTATCTATCCCAAACATTTAGTAGATTACAGAGGACTACATGATCTCTTAAAGTTAGTTTGTTTCTATGTGTTTCATTCCAGATATATATGTATAGTTTAGGAAAAAACATAAGAGACAATTCATTATGAAATCCATGTTATACCACTATCATGACCCCACAGCCCCAAATTTGGAGCCACAAAGCCATCTCAACCCTTCCACCCTTCAATTATATTCAGGCAACTGATATTACTATATATTCATAAAGTATACAGTGTGTGTGTGTGTGGCAATATTAAAGATTTCCTAGCTGCTGAGTTGATTCCCAGTAGGCTTCTGGGTGCAATTCAAGATGTGGATGATCACCTACAAATGTCTTCATGGCATAGGGCCGTGATGGTGAACTGATGGCATGCGTGCCACATGTGGCATGCAGAGCCCTCTCTGCAGGCAAGTGAGCCATTTCCCCAGCTCAGCTCCACCGTGCATGTGCGCGCGCCTCCTTCAGGCAGGCTGATTTTCAGATCTCTCTCACGCATGTACGGTAGATGGGGCACATGTGAGAGATGTATGTGCATGCATGAGGAGGAAGGTGGTCATGTGCGCATGCGCAGGGGGCAGGGGAGAGCACAGGGATGCAGCGCCCCCTCCCTATGGCCTGTTTTTTGTCCCCCAACAACAAAAAGGTTGTTTTTGGCATAGGGCAAAGCTATGCCTCAGAACACCTTTCCACTGTAGTTTCTGCCCACCCACCAGATCAAGAAGAAGGGTCGTCCTCTGGGTACCTTCTATTAAACAATATCATCTCATGGGTCTCCAGAGTCATGCCTTCTCAGTGATGGCACCACTTCTTCTAAATATCAGGGAAATAATTAAGTTCACTTGGAAACGAAACTCCTATTACAGGACTGATTCTTATTTCCTTTTTAAAATAGTAATTTTATTAAAGGTTACAATTAAAAAGATAAAAATAAATTAGTTTAACATAACAAATTAAAAAGAAGGAATAAAAAGAAAGTGCATCAATTAAAAAATAGGATAAAAAAGAAACACTAAGATTATAGTAAAGGGGAAAAAAATAAAGATGTGTCTCTTCCCTCACAGCAAACACAACCAAGTTTAGTATCTTATTGCCTTCTCTTAAAAATACAATACCTCTTTTTCTCATATTCCATCTCTTGTGTATAAACAAATCCTTAAAGCCTGTCATTCATCATTTTGCTGAACTTTCACAATCAGCAAAATTTGCACTAAGTGTCACCAGAGAAAACAGCACTTCACCTTTAACTTTGACCAAATATACTGACCTTATATTCCTTCTTTTTACTTTTAACAATCATAAACTTTAATCTCTTCAAATAATTTCATAAAACTTGATTTCTTTTCATTGGCCCTTCTTAAAAAATTCTTCAAAGCTTTAAGAAGTTTTTTTTGTAAATCCGATATAGGAAAGTTATGCAGGTTTGTTGCTTCTATATCCCTTTAAATTTTTAAGGCTTCCTTTGTATGCCCTACATATCATCTATTTCCATATATTCTTGTAGCCTCTAATTTTTAATCCACTTTCAGGTCAGTCTCATCTTGTGCAGTTCCTCTTCGATAATGCCTCAAAACTGGAACAAGCAGATTTTATATCATGTACAACTCACAAGGAAAAGGGAGAAATCATCTGTGTATGCAGAAAAATGAATGCATAATGATGGTGTTCAGGGATTATCTTCATTAAAAGAAGTTTGCTGAATGATTTGATGGTGAGATAAAAAAAACATTTAGATGGTTCATTGACTGTATTTGAAGAACATGCCAAACCAGAAACAGCATCTTTTTGGGCTCGTGACAACTGAGAGTTTGAGAACATGCTTAATCGACAAAATTGTTGTTGGGGAAGAATATTGTTTTTATAAAAGATGCTATATAAGGCTCCATGGGTTACAAAACGCCATAAATTATCTTTACTATCTCTACTGTTTATTTCTCTTTTCTTTTGCACAGGTATCTTAAATTACAAATGGAATCTTTTGTAAATACAAGGGATCCTGACATGACTCCACAAATTCCCTTCATTTAGGAAGGATGTGTGGGGCTCAATAGCTGGCTGTAGCCAAGGCCTCTCTGGAAGAACCACACATCCCCACCTTCTTTCCTAATAAATATCCACTGGTTATAGATGAACTTTGCAACACATTCACATTGATGGGATTTAAGAGCCGTTCTATGCACATTTCCTCATAAATATCCTATATGAACCATGGTAGTGCAGTGGTTACAGTGCAGTACTGCAGGCTACTTCGGCTGACTGCTGGTTGCTTGCAATTTGGCAGTTTAAATCTCACCAAGCTCAAGGTTGATTCGGCATTCCATCCTTTAGAAGTCAGTAAAATGAGGACCCAGATTGTTGGGGGCAATATGCTGACTCTATAAACCGCTTACAGAGGGCTGTAAAGCACTTTGATGCAGTATATAAGTCTAAGTGCTATTGCTCTATGAAATCCAATTGTTATTTTGAATTGCAAGTGAATTTGATATTCCATAGTGGGGAATTTTGAACTTTGTACAAGGAAAAACATTCTCTATATTAATTCCTCCTGCTTAGTTGTCAATAGAATTCTTCATGATCAGTGCTTAAATTCCCCTTGCTGGCAGTTTATCTGAAAATCTTTACAGAGCCTGTGTTCACTTATCTGTCATTAGTTCATTCCTTTCTCAGAAGATGGGAATTTGAGATGGCACTCCCTGCCAGCGCAAGTGCTCACTATGTGCAAAGAACAGTAGAGCTATGCTGATCTGGAAGACTCCATTCAAGAAAGCAGCCTTAGCTCTCTGAATAAGCAATATCGGAGTTCCTTATCTATATAAGTAAAAATGTAAAATAGTTTGTACGAATCCACTAATCTCAAAAACTACTGGACCGATTTACCTCAATTTTTCACACAATGTTCACAAGGATTTCTGATAATAGAATAGCTACTCATTTTGTGCCTAGCATACGTGTATCGTGTGCAAGGTACACACATGTAAAATGTTCCCCTGGAAATGTTTTCACTTCCCTGTAGCCATGCCCATCAGACTGCTTTTCAACTGTCAGTGTTGGAAGAGGCCTCATATGGAGGCCTCTTAATGCCAAAAAGGCACTGGGATAGCAAACTCTCAGGTGGCCCATAGAGAGAGGGAGGGAGAATACTGCTCAAGACTGTTCTCTGAGGTAAAAACACGGAGGCAGGGAGCTACTTTAAACTGTTTAATACGAAGTGAACCAAACTGTAACAAAGAACCACCCATCTGACAGCAAATACAGTTTAATAAAAGGGACTAGGGGAGACATGATAGCAGCCTTCCAATATCTCAGGGATTGCCCCAAAGAAGAGAGAGTCAAACTATTCTCCAAAGCACCAGAGGGCAGAACAAGAAGCAACGGGTGGAAACTAATCAAGGAGAGAAGCAACTTAGAACTGAGGAGAAATTTCCTAACAGTTAGAACAATTAACCAGTGGAACAGCTTGCCTCCAGAAGTTGTGAATACCCCAACACTGGAAGTCTTTAAGAAGGTGTTGGATAGCCATTTGTCGGAAATGGTATAGGGTTTCCTGCCTAGGCAGGGGGTTGGACTAGATGACTTCCAAGGTACCTTCCAACTCTGCTATTGTATTATTGTATTACAGTAGGTAAGTAGATAGGGGAATAGAGAGAGAGGGAGAAATACATTTTAATAAAAGAAGGACTAGGGGAGACATGATAGCCGCCTTCCAATATCTCAGGGGCTGCCACAAAGAAGAGGGAGTCAAACTATTCTCCAAAGCACCTGAGGGCAGAACAAGAAGCAATGGGTGGAAACTAATCAAGGAGCGAACTTAGAACTGAGGAGGAATTTCCTGACAGAACAATTAACCAGTGGAACAGAAGTTGCCTCCAGAAGGTGTGAATGCCCCAACACTGCAAGTCTTTAAGAAGATGTTGGATAGCCATTTGTCTGAAATGGTTTAGGGAGTGATGGCTAACATTTTTTGGCTCGCATACCAAAAGCAGGGGGAGTGCAGGGGCAATGTGCACAGGTGTGCCACATCCATAATGCTGTGTGCATAACCCCCTGCATTTGGCATGCTTTTAATGTCCTCCCCAGGCTCCAGAGGCTTTATAGGAAGGCTGTTTTCACCCTTCCCCCACCTCCAGAGGGCAAAAAAATGGCCTCAAAAGAAGGCCTAAATCAGCTGGCCAGGGCACACATACACACTGAAGCTGGCAGGGCAATGCCTCACATGCCCTAAGAAATGGTTCCATGTGCCACCTGTGGCACCCGTGCCATAGGTTCACCATCATGGGTATAGGGCTTCCTGCCTAGGCAGGCAGTTGGACTAGTTGACCTCCAAGGTCCCTTCCAACTCTGCTATTGTATTATTGTATTACAGTAGGTAGGTAGATAGAGGGATAGATAGAGGGAGAAATATGGTGGGTAGGTAGGTAGGTAGGGTGATAGATAGAGAGGGAGAAATACAGTAGGTAGGTAGGTAGGTAGGTAGGTAGGTAGAGGGAGAAAGGAAGAAATATAGTAGGTAGGTAGGTAGGTGGATAGATAGATGGGGAGAAATACAGTAGGTAGGTAGAGGGATAGTTAGAGAGGGAGAAATACAGTAGGTAGGCAGGTAGGTAGATAGGTGGATAGATAGAGAGGGAGAAATACAGTAGGTAGGTAGGTAGGTTGGTAGGTAGGTAGAGTAATAGAGAGAGAAAGAGAAATACAGTTGATAGGTAGGTAGAGGGATAGAGAGGGGGAAATACAGTAGGTAGGTAGATAGAGGGAGAAAGGAAGAAATACAGTAGGTAGGTAGGTAGGTAGAGGGATAGATAGAGAGGGAGAAATACAGTAGGTAGGTAGGTTGGGGGTTATATGGTAGTTGTGTGTATGTGTGCAGGTGTAGATCTACACACAGATTGGTTGGCCATTTAACCAGACTGGGCCACAGCAACGCGTGGCCGGCTATAGCTAGTGTATAGTAAAAACAAAAAGCTCAAGGCTCTACACTGGCAATAATCACTTGTTAACCTAGAGTCCAGGTGCCTTAATCCTTAACCTGAAATGTTTTGACTGTGATTCTGGACTTAGATTGGCTGGTGACAAGCAATTAGACCTTAGAACCTCCCCTGATGACACTTTTATCCGCTGTTTTGGATTTGGAGTCTCTTTCAAGGCAAGCTTGTTGGACTTCTGGGGGTACTTGATTTCTCGTGTGTGTGTGTGTGTGTGTGTGTGTGTGTGTGTGTGTGTTTGTGTATTTGCATGCACCTTTGCTTCCTCACTTGCTCATTTGTTTGAAAAGCTCCTAGTGAAGTTTCCAAACCTCCCTGTGTATTTGTGAGTATTTGGACTGAGACAAGACATTTATTCAATGAAACAGACTGATTGGAGGAACTGGGAAGAAAGTGGTTGTGAGCATATAATGGCAGTGTGTGGTTTCCAAAAGATATCCTAATTAATTTACGAGCCTTGAGACAAAGTTCAAAAGAAATCTAGTCATTTATTAGTAGCAACATTTTTGGCAATGCCTGCTATGGTTTCCGTTGAATGGTGGCTGAATTTTACCCCTGTCTCCCCTCCCCTCAGTCTGTGTCATAAATCGCATCCACCAACGAAGTGCTGCAGCAGGCTGTAAAATTTCATGCCTCACACACCTGCTATAGAAATCTGAGATCCTACCCTAGTTGAAGGTATGCGTGGAATTCTCTCCCTCTTCTCTTCCAATGTCAACTTTGTAACAGGCATGGAAATGCTTTACAAGTTGACAGGTAGTAGAAATTTTTGTTACACTAAATCTTATTAGTTAATTTTAGCTTTAATAACTGTATAATATTTCCATTGTGATTGTGAATATATTATACCACATGTTGGATGTATTCTTCTTATATTAATTAAGGTGAATAGTAAAAAGGATACAAACTTGTTGATTAATAGAAATATTTGTTTTCTGTAACACACGTACTGTACACGATGCCTTGTATTTGTAACATATAAGCTATAAGCACTGTTATTAGGGTCTGTAGAATATCTGGCAAATGTCAAAATTTGTGAACTCTTATCAATCTGCAATCTATGGGCATAAAACGTATCCCAGAATGGAGGTGTAAAGAGCTGGAAAACTGACACCTTTGATATGTCCTCCTTCTGCCTGAGAACGTATCTCACCTTTGATCTGTGCCCTAAACAACAGGGGGCCAAATGGCCAATCGTGGGAACAGAGGAAAGAGATAATGCTGATAAGGCTAGTGAGTAAAGCCAGGATGTTATTCTACGATGCCTCAAACTGTACAAAAAGGAGCTACACCTTCTCTGAAGGGTAGTTCTTCCTTGAATATCCTTGGGGTTTGTTGGGAACAACTGACCATCATGTCTCATGTTTGGCTCATTGTGACTTGGATGTGTTCTCAAACTTTTATGGGTCTCAACGTATTCTCAAACCTTACATTTTAAATTCCAAATAATTATTTATTTTCACTGTTCCATCCTGATAGAGAGGGATATTAAAAATAATGATAAAAAATGTATGTTTGCTTGCTTGATCTGACTTTTGGGGACACACAGGATGAACTTTGCAGGACCAACATGAACTTTGCAGTATTTTTGTACCTGCTAAAACAGTTATTTGATATTTTAATTTGGCTTACTTTTAAATGATGTTAAAGGTTTATCAAACCATTGCAGATTAGAAAGTGGAATGGGTTGGTTGATAGCTTTTAACATTCCTAAACTGAAAAGATGACTGAAAAGATCGTTTTTGTTCCCCAGGTCAGGATAGCAATGGGACCATGTTTGCTTTAATAAGATGCCTGGAGTGGGTCTCCTGATAAGAGAAAGCTTGTACCTGCATTGTCTCTCTATGAATTCCAAACAATCTCGTAATTTTTTTTCCTCATTAATGTCTTAAATTTTACATAAGTACAATATTAATTTACCTCTTACTCTATGGATGCAACTTTACTTTCTTTTTTCTATAACACCACATAACAAATTTCAGTTTAATTTTTTTTCCTTGTGTTTTCCTAATGCCTTATGCCTAAAATAAATAGAAAATAGCTATTGTTCCACAAAAACTTTGCTTCTGTAGTCAGGACAAGGGTATTTTGAAATTAATCTGTTTTTGAGAACATTTTTGATTCACATTCAATGCTGAGTATTCTTCCTGAATATTCTTGAACTGTGAAAACTGTCCAGAAGTTTTAAGAATTAGTCAGAATTTTCAGAACTTTGGGGAATCTTTTAGATCTTTTTAGCACTTTCTTGGACCGAGTGGCTGGGGTTTCCGGCGTCCCGGTACAACTAGTTTATTCCATCACTGGCCATCGGGGGTGAACATCTAGCCCCTGTGGATGGGGCACGCAAATTGGGCGTCCTCCTGGATACCTGGCTGTCCATGGAAGATCAAGTGATGGCCGTGGCCAGGGGGGCGTTCTACCAGGTCTGCCTGGTACGCAAGTTGCATCCCTTATTGGATCGGGACGCCCTTCGCACAGTCACTCAGGTACTCGTCACATCCCGTCTAGACTATTGTAACGCTCTCTACATGGGGCTTCCCTTGAGGTGCACCCGAAGACTACAGCTAGTCCAGAACGCAGCCGCACGGGCAGTCCTGGGAGCCTCCAGGTTCTCCCATGTAACACCACTCCTGTGCGAGCTGCACTGGCTGCCTGTGGTTTTTCGGGTGCGCTTCAAGGTGTTGATTACCATCTTTAAAGCACTCAATGGCACGGGACCTAGTTATTTGCGGGATCGTATTCTGCCTCATACATTCCTGCGACCGATTCTCTCCCACAGAGAGGGACTTCTCCGGGTGCCGTCCACTAGGCAGTGCCAGCGGGTGATGCCCAGGGGAAGGGCCTTCTCTGTGATGGGGCCCACCCTCTGGAACGACCTACCCCCCGAACTGAGAACAACCACGGACCTCCGCTCCTTCCGCCAAAAGCTAAAAACTTACTTTTTTCATCTGGCCAGCCTGGCCTAATCTATCCTTCCTAGGTTTGTAATATAAATTTAAATTGTTTTAATAGGGATTGCTGGGATTAGTATAAAGGGTTTTAAGGTTTTAAGATTTTAAACCTTTAGCGCAGGTAAATTATTTAATTCTATTTTAAATATTGTATTGTTGTATTTATATATGTTTTTAAAGTCCTGTGCACCGCCCCGAGACCCTTCGGGCAGAAGGTACGGTCTACAAATCAAATAAATTGAATTGAATTGAACCTTTTACTTTGTCTAATTGCTGAATAAGAGAATAGTGAATAGCAATATTTGATTTAAATGGTATCAAGAAGTTGCTTGCACTCAGCAGATACATTTTGCTACATGTGCGGACAATTGATCAAGACAAGAGTGAAAAAGTACTTTGTGAAAGCATCTGTTAAGGTGTATGAGGCCTACAAAAGATACTTTGGCATATCTGTGGGGGATCAAAACAAAAAATGGGCTTTGCTTTTGCAACAATGTGGCCAGTCTATTTGAGGCTATGGGAGTCATACGTGATTGGCACATATAAATAAAGGAACATTGTAAAGACTAGTGAGGAAAGTAACTCCTCAATATTAACACCTATAATATATATTCACCAGCTATACCCGGCCACGCTTTGCTGTGGCCCTGTCTGGTTAAATGGCCAACCAATCTGTGTGTAGATCTATACCTGCACACATACACACAACCACCATATAACCCCCAACCTACCTACCTACTGTATTTCTCCCTCTCTATCTATCCCTCTACCTACCTAACGTATTTCTCCCTCTCTATCTATCCTTCTACCTACCTACCTACTGTATTTCTTCCTTTCCCCCTCTATCTACCTACCTACTGTATTTCTTCCTCTCTATCCCTCTACCTACCTACCTACTGTATTTCTTCCTCTCACTCTATTCCTCTACCTACCTACCTACCTACCTTCCTACCTACCTACTGTATTTCTCCCCATCTATCTATACACCTACCTACTTACCGTATTTCTCCCTCTCTGTCTATCCCTCTACTTACCTACCTACTGTATTTCTTTCTCTCTCTCTATTCCTCTACCTACCTACCTACCTACCTACCTACCTACCTACCTACTGTATTTCTCCCTCTCTATCTATCCCTCTACCTACCTACCTACGGTATTTCTACCTCTCTGTCTATCCCTCTACTTACCTACCTACTGTATTTCTCCCTCACTCTCTATCCCTCTACCTACCAACCTACTGTATTTCTCCCTATCAATCCCCCTACCTACCTACTGTATTTCTCCTTATCTATCTATCCCCCTACCTACCTACCTACCTACCTAACCTACCTACTGTATTTCTCCCTCTCTATCCCTCTACTTACCTACATACTGTATTTCTTCTTTTCTCCCTCTACCTACCTACCTACTGTAATTCTCCCTCACTATCTATCCCCCTATCTACCTACCTACCTACTGTATTTCTCCTGATCTATCTATACACCTACCTACATACCTACATACCTACATACCTACCTACCTACCTACGGTATTTCTCCCTCTCTGTCTATCTCTCTACTTACCTACCTACTGTATTTCTCCCTCACTCTCTATCCCTCTACCTACCTACCTACCTACCTACTTACCTACCTACTGTATTTCTCCCTCTCTCTCTATCCTTCTACCTACCTACCTACCTACCTGCCTTCCTACCTACCTACCGTGTTTCTCCCTCTCTCTATCTAACCCTCTACCTACCTACCTACTGTATTTCTCCCTATCTACTGCTCTTCATACTATCACGGACCTTCGCCTCTTCCGTCGAGCATTAAAGACCTACCTCTTTCATGTGGCCAGCCTGGCATAGTTTGTTTTTACCATCGTTTTAATAGGGTTTCTTAATATTTTAGCACGGGTTAAATTTATTTAATTTAATTTTAAATTTATTGATTGATTTTATTTATATGTATTTTATATTTTATTATCCCTGTGCACCGCCCTGAGAGAGGGAGGTATACAAATTAAATTAACATAACTATCTATCTATCCACCTACCTACCTACCTACCTACCTACCTAACCTACCTACTGTATTTCTCCCTGTCTATCCCTCTACTTACCTACCGACTATATTTCTTCCTTTCTCCCTCTACCTACCTACCTACTATAATTCTCCCTCTCTATCTATCCCCCTACCTACCTACCTACCTTATTTCTCCCTCTCTATTTATCCCTCCACCTACCTACCTACTGTATTTCTCCCTCTCTATCTATTCCCCTATCTACCTACCTACTGTAATACAATAATACAATAGCAGAGTTGGAAGGGACCTTGGAGGTCATCTTGTCCAACCCCCTGCCTAGGCAGGAAGCCCTATACCATTTCAGACAAATGGCTATCCAACATTTTCTTGAAGACTTCCAGTGTTGGGGCATTCACAACTTCTGGAGGCAAGCTGTTCCACTGGTTAATTGTTCTAACTGTCAGGATATTCCTCTTCAGTTCTAAGTGGCTTCTCTCCTTGATTAGTTTCCACCCATTGCTTCTTGTTCTGCCCTCTGGTGTTTTGGAGAATAGCTTGACTTCCTCTTCTTTGTGGCAACCCCTGAGATATTGGAAGGCTGCTATCATGTCTCCCTTAGTCCCTCTTTTATTAAACTGTATTTCTTCCTCTCTCTCTCTCTATGGGCCACCTGGGAGTTTGCTATCTCAGTGCCTTTTTGGCCCTAAGAGGCCTCCGTATGTGGCTGAGGAAATGACTGTTGCCTGGTGGGAGGAGTTACAGTGAGGTGAAAATCTGATCAGTGGGTACATGTTACATTTGTGTACCTTGCACACGACACACATGTGCTAGGCACAAAATGAATAGGTATTCTATTATCGGAAGTCCTTGTGAACATTGTGTGAAAAATTGAGGTAAATCGATCCAGTAGTTTTTGAGATTAGTGGATTCGTACAAACTATTTTACATTTTTATTTATATAGATTGTTTGTTTCCAATTTCCAAGTCACCTGTTAAATAGAAGGCATTAGAAAATTGTCATGTTTTGAAAACCCTCATAAGTGAAAGAAGGAAAAATGGGCAAACACGAAGCTAATTTTGCCAGACATGCAAGTTGGTTCACCACACAGGAAGTCGGGTCCTGCAAGTGGTTGAAATAAACACTATCTGGAGAATACATGGAAGGGTCATCATCGAAATAGTTGTAGGGTCTCAAGAAAAAACCAACTTCATTCCCAAGGGTTGCAGTATTGGGTATATCCTCAGCATGTGGAATATGGAGAAAACCAGCATTGATCCAGGCAACCAGATCCTATGAAAGGAACAGAGACAATATCACTGTTATATCTTAGATACAACAGCTACTAAATCGAAAGTGATAGAAAAGCAGATTCAGAGAAACCGAGTTTATTAATTAAAGCAGCAGATGTAGTAAAATCTGGGATAAACCGACAGCATAATGTTATGCTTGCATACTCAGAATTTGGGTTATGTACAAATGGAAAACTGGGAGGACAAAATTGTTAGCCAAGATCTTTTCTCCACTCTGCAAAATTTTATCAGTCATGATATTAAAAAGCCATTAAAAACAAATGCAAACAGTAGGGCATAAATCCCATTCATTTTCCAAGGTCCCGTTCTTCACCTAACAAGAATGCAAACAGGAAAACTGAGATGGAATATTTAAATTGTCCTATGGGCAGGCATTTGAAAGATCACTAAGTCAATTTTTCCCCTAAGGTAATGTGCTTCTACAACCTTTAGCAGCATTAGCCTACTTCTGGAGTAAGCTTCAGGTAACAGTCCAACAGGTTACCTTTCTATTCTGATGTCTTCCAAATATATTTGACATCAATTCCAATGCATTTGGACAGCAACCAGATTGTGGGATAATAACCTGCAAAGTGCTTCAGTGGTAGGTGGAATTCACCACCACTTACCTCATTGACAATATCCTCATTGTTTATGAAGTCAGAAAAGGCCACGGGAGGATTCCATGGGTCAACCTGATTGTAGACAGTGGTGCTGAAAGGTTCATTTTCTTTCCTCTTGGTAACAGCTAGTTTATAACTTATAAGGCAAAACAAGAAGAATTGCAGAGATTGAGGTTTACTCATAATAATGATCAAAACAAAACAAGGACATTCTCACACCTGGTTGGAGGAAGGCAGAGTGATGCTATCCAGCTGTCAGCCCATTCTGTGATTGGACCATGTTATTGTTTTGAGAAAGTAGAAAAACTTTCAATCACATGGTCCAATCATAGTGCAGGCTGCCAACTGGGTAGCATCACTCCGCCTTCCTCTGACCAGGTGTGGTGATGTCCATGGACAGCGACATCCAGTATCACATCCTCTACAATTGGCTAAAGAAAGCAGAGAGATGGTAATAGAGATTTCTTTAGGATTAAAATTGGTAATTCCTGAATCTTATTCAAGGTGCTAAAACCAAAAGACAAGGATGAATCCACTTTACTTTTATACTTAGAAATCAGTCACTTACCGACCCCAGCTGAGGCCTGGCTCCATTGGATCGGACTCTGGCAAATGGTCTCCAGAAAAGCTGACTGTCTGGATCCGATAGCCGCGGTCATGGCCCCACTTATTGGTGCAGTTCGATGCCAGATAAATGTATCTGGGCATATCATCATGGAGACGGAATGCTGCTTTGTTCTCGGTGTCCAAAACTTTCCTAACCATTTTCATTCGATGGATCTTATTTTCTGGGCTCCAAGGTGCCTGCAAGGTCTCAAAAGCCATGTCATTGCCAACCAGGGTATTTTTCACACCTCAGAAAGAAAACAAATAGAACAATCAGTACTTTGAGTAGCTGTTTATGAAGGAAAACATTCTTGCTGCAGTTTCAGTTTCTTAAAATCAAATTGTTCATATAATAAATGTTTGCTGACAAAGGGATGTAATTGTTATATGGATGCATAATTAATTTTCCAGACTTAATATGATCTAAATAAGTCAGTGTAAAAACCACTGCAAATATTAATAAACAAAGAAATACAAAAATGTTCAAGCTGAATTACAGATTTGGCATAACTGAAATATTTCAAGTAATAGTTTATTAGAACAAACCTTTCTGTGAGATTATCAGTCTCCTTTATTTAATTGCTAATATGTACTTGAAACAAGGTTAGCTTCCCATCTTTTAAATATATATTTGCAAGCTAGGTAACATAATCTCACACCTTTCCATAACAATGCCTTTGTATATTAGCAAAGAGGGTTTTCCTGCTCATTCATCAACTCTACTTGAGAAGGAACCTTGCCTAGAATTTAATTCAGGACCAAAATGTTATTATTATTATAGTTTGTCACATAGTCAGCCAGATGCTGAGACTGCATTTGGCATTTTTGTCTACCTATTGAGTCCTTTCCAAGTTAACAGGCATAGGTAGATCTGGATGTTTGATGGTGTCACAGATATCATTTCAAGATGGAAGCTGTTCTGAATAAATAAATAATAAAATAAATAAATTTTAATATGTAGACCGCTCCCTCTCCCCATAGGGACTCGGGGCGGTGCACAGGAAGAATAAAAATAACAAATATACAAACATATTTAAAAACAAATTAAACCTATGCCTGTGCTAAAAAATCCCCATTAAAACTAAGCTAAGCTAAAATAACATTCCCAATAAATTAATAAACCCCATAGACAGAGAGGCTACCCTAGGCCGGCCAGACAGAAAAAGTGTGTTTTTAATTTTAGACGGAAGGAGCGGAGGTCCGTGGTCGTTCTAATGTCGGGGGGAAGGTCGTTCCAGAGGGCTGGGCCCGCCACAGAGAGAGCCCTTCCCCTGGGCGCTGCCCACTGACAAAGTCTAGTGGACGGCACCCGGAGAAGTCCCTCTCTGTGGGAGCGAATCGGCCGTGAGGATGTATGAGGCAGGATCCGATCCCGCAGATAGCTAGGTCCCGAGCCATGGAGCGCTTTAAAGATGATGACTAACACCTTGAAGCGCACCCGGAAGACGACAGGCATCCAGTGCAGCTCGCGCAAGAGCGGTGTTACGTGGGTAAACCTAGAGGTTCCCATAATTGCTCGCGCGGCTGCATTCTGGACCAGCTGAAGTCTCCGGGTGCACCGCAAGGGGAGCCCCATGCAGAGAGAGTTACAATAGTCCAGTCGGGATGTCACGAGCGCATGAGTGACTGTGCGAAGGGCGTCCCGATCCAATAGGGGGCGCAATTGGCGAACCAGGCGAACCTGGTAAAACGCCCTCCTGGCCACGGCTGTCACTTGATCTTCCATGGACAGCCGGGCATCCAGGAGGACACCCAAATTGCGCGCCCCATCCACAGGGGCAAGATGTTCGCCCCCTATGGCCAGCGATGGAGTCAGCTGGTTGAATCGGGCAGCCGGAAACCACAGCCACTCGGTCTTGGTCGGGTTGAGCCTGAGTCCGTTACTTCCCATCCAGATCCGCACGGCTTCCAGGCACTGGCACATCACCGCTACGGCATCATTGGGGTGGTTTGGGGTAGATATATACAGCTGAGTGTCATCAGCGTAGAGATGGTACTCTACCCCGAAACCACGGATGATCTCACCCAGCGGCTTCATGTATGTGTTGAACAGGAGAGGCGAGAGGACCGACCCCTGAGGCACCCCACATGTGAGGGGTCTCGAGGTCGACCTCTGCTCTCCTGCCAACACAAATTGCGATCGGCCAGAGAGGTAGGAGGAGAACCACCGTAAAATGGTGCCTCCCACCCCCAACCCCCCCCAGCCGATGCAATAGGATACCATGGTCGATGGTATCGAAAGCCGCCGAGAGGTCTAATAGGACCAGGATGGAGGAACAACCCCCATCTCTGGCCCTCCAGAGATCATCAACCAACGCGACCAATGCCGTCTCGTTGCTGTGCCCGGGTCGAAAGCCGGACTGGCGCGGGTCTAGATAATCAACTTCCTCCAGGTGACGTGGAAACTGTTGTGCCACCACACTCTCAACAACCTTTGCCAAGAAGGGAAGGTTGGAGACTGGACGATAGTTGTTTAATAGAGCTGGATCCAAAGAGGGCTTCTTTTTTTTTATATATATATATTAAAAAAGTTTTATTGAGTTTACATTTTTTTCGTGGGGTAGGGTAAGGGATACATAGAAATTTTGAGAGTGGTCACGTCAAAGTCGTCGGCTCCTCCGGGACCTCAAGTTACATTATTAAAAAGAAAGAAAAGAAACATTTCACATAACACTACAAGCTGGGAGCAAGTACATATTCCTAAATTTTTCAGTTATATACTGTCAGTCAATTACAAAAATCCAGATACAAATATCATACAATATTACTCAAAAAAAAAACCAGGGCAAGGTTATTTTTTAGATGTAAGTCTTTTGGCAATTGTATCTTCCACCTTCTCCCCCGGGCCCCCAGCGGGCGGGGCCATGGCTCCCCCTGCCCCCCCTGGATCTTCTCCCAGGACAGAGGAATGTTTTTTAAGAAAGGCTTCCGCCTCAGCAACTGTTTTAATCTTCACTCTTCCTCCTTCCCAGAACACCAGCATCCCTTCGGGTATCACCCACTTGAACCAGATCCCATGATCAAACAATGTTTTGGACAAGAAGGAAAATTTCCTCCTCGCTTCTCTAATCTTTCTTGGGATCTGCTTCAAGATGGTAACCTCCTTTTGTTGGTAAATCATAGGACTCCCTCTTTGCGCCTTCAAGATTTCCTCTCTGGTTGACCTTCTGACAAATTTAACATGTATCTCTCTGGGTACTTCATTCATCCTGGCATATGCAGAATTTATTCTGTAGACTAGGTCAATATCCCCTCTGATCTCATCTTTAGGTTTATGTAAATAGTCTGCAATAATTGTACTCATAAGATCAGGGAGACATTCACCATCCATCTCAGAAACATTCTGAAATCTCAAAAAATATGTCATCCTTTCCATATCTATCCTAGTCACATGCCCATTTATTTCCACAACCTCATTAGAAACATTTTTAATCTCTCCCTTAGCCCCCTCCAGCCCCCCTTTCAATTCTTCATTCTTCTGTGTGTTCTCAAGCACTTGTTTTCGAGTGTCCAGTAATTCCTTTTTTAAATTGATATTTTCTGCCCTCTGGACGATAGTTGGTTAATAAAGCTGGATCCAAAGAGGGCTTCTTAAGGAGGGGCCTCACCATAGCCTCTTTTAGGGAAGCAGGCAAGGCACCCTCACTTAAGGATGCGTTGACAACCTCTTGGAGCCAGCCTCGTGTCACCTCCCAGGATGCCAGTACAAGCCAGGAGGGACACGAGTCCAATAAACATGTGGTGGCTCGCAGTCGCCCACGTAACCTGTCCATATCCTCGGAAGTAACGGAGTCAAACTCCTCCCAAACAAGATCTGTCTCGTGGCATCCCACTGGGCCATCAATGGGGGCTAGCTCGTTCTGTATCTGAGCAATTTTCTCCTGCAGAAAAATCACAAATTCCTCTGCTCTACCCTGTAGCGGGGCTTCCTGCACCCTCTGTTGAAGGAGGGAGCGGGTCACCCTAAACAGGGCGGCAGGGCGGTTGTCTGCGGATGCTATGAGAGTAGCACAATGATGGCGTTTGGCCACTCTCAGCGCCACAATGTAAGTCCGTAAATGGGCTCTTACCTGTGTCCGGTCAGATTCAGAACGGGTAGACCTCCATCTTCTCTCTAGGCATCTCTTGCAGCGTTTCATCACCCTCAGCTCCTCGGTAAACCAAGGAGCCAGGGTGGTTCGCCGCCGCAAGAGAGGCCGCAAGGGCGCGACCCGATCCAAGGCTCCTGGGGTCGCAATATTCCATGCGGCCACGAGGTCCTCCATTGGGGCGCGGGTCAGGGGTACAGGAAGTGGCCCAAGCGCCGTCTGGAACCCATCAGGGTCCATCAGGCGCCTGGGGCGGAACCAGATTGGTAACTCAGGTTCCGCCTCCCCGCGGAGGGGAGCAGCGGTCGGAAAGTCGAGCCGGAGAAGTGAGTGGTCTGACCATGACAAGGGCGTGATGACTATATCCCCTATACCCAGATCACTCTTCCATTGGCCTGAGACAAAGATGAGGTCCGGTGTATGTCCACCCTCGTGAGTGGGGCCTTGAATTACTTGGGTCAGGTCCATGGCCGTCATGGAAGCCATGAACTCCCGAGCTACCTCGGATGATTCGCCCAACGATGGCAGATTAAAGTCCCCATGACTAAAGCTACTTTTTGCAATTAATGGATAATTTGTCCATGCCTATGGTGTTCAAGTGATGCTCTAGTTGTTTTGGATTGCAACAGGGGTGGATTGCTGCCAGTGCAGAAGAGTTTACAGTGAACTATGCATGCACAGTCACTAAAATCCAAAATGGTGGCAGCCAAGCAGCAGCAAGGTAACTGTTTTGGGGGCATGGCAAGCCTGAGTCGCTGCTGGTTCTGTGACATAGGCCTGAATTCCACTACCGGTTCGATCAAACTGGGGCGAACTGGTAGCAACCCACCCAGGGGTGGGTTTCTGCAGGTTCGCACCCACTCGCGAGAACCGGTTGGTGAAATTTAGAGAACCGGTGAGAGGGGGTTCCACCGGCGTACCTGGAAGTAAATCTGGCCCACCGCTGCCAGGGACCCAACGGGAAGGAAAGGAAAGGAAGGAAAAAAGGAAGGAAGAAAGGAAAGAAGAAAGGAAAGAAGAAAGAAAGAAAGAAAGAAAGAAAGAAAGAAAGAAAGAAAGAAAGAAAGAAAGAAAGAAAGAAAGAATTTATCATCACAATTGAGTCCAAAATTTTGGTTGCTAAGCAAGAGCATTGTTAAATGAGCTTTACCACATTTTAAAAGGTGGCCACTCCCACCTGTCACATGACTGCCAAGCCACGCCCACAAAATAGGCCACACCTACAGAGTAGGTTCTAAAAAATTTGAAACCCACCCCTGAACCCACCTCTAGATTACACCCAAGGCACCAGTGACTATTGGGTCTACTTTTCTTTGCTTCTTCCACAATTGTTCTATTTCTATTTGCAGCCTTTGTATTTTGTGATCTGCACTTCATTCTCTTCTATTCTGCTGTCTCCAGATATTACTATGTCCAGACTTGTTGAGTCTTTCTTCATTGTAGTACTTACAATCATTAAAATAATTGTAAGAAAGCAAATTGAGACAAAGAACCTATAGTTTCCTTGAAAGTTAGTAACATTTTTTCTACTTACCACCAATATCCAAATCCACCTTGAAATGAATATTATGGGTATGAATTGTTCCCAACACCCATTCTTGGACTCTATTGCCAAAGTCTTCAGCATCTCCAAAGTAAAATGAAGTTTGAATGTACCCAGAGGCATGGACCCGAACACCAACAGCTCCATTTTGGTGGAAAATAAAATCCCAGACATAGTCATAGTTGCCAACTGTAGATATAGTCCGAAACACCAGATTAGAATCTGCCAACCCTCCATAAAAGGGAGACTGGATGTTTTCATAATGTCGTCGTATGGGTAACTCAGCATTCTGCTCAAAGATGCAGATAGCCATTTTACGGCTAACAGGTAATGAACTATCATAAAAAAAGTGCCAGTCCAAATAACTGGATAAATAAGGACAATCTATTCCCTGGGTGAGTGAAAAGATATGAGATCCAAGTCCAAAGCTGGAATCCAAGTATCTGGTCAACATGGAAGTAGGACTGTTGGAGCCATAGATAGCACTTGCTTCTTGCAAGCTTAACTCATAGATTATTCTTTCTCCATTAAACCTGACATCAAAGATACGTGGACCCCTGCTTGCATCAATTCCAAATGCAAAACTCCAGCTCAGAAAAGTGACATGATTTTTGTGAATCCTATAGCGTGGTCCACGAGGTTCATACTGCAAAGGGCCTGGATATGTTGGTGGCACCCTCTGTTTCAGTGAAGAGTAGCCCCCATCAAGAGGGGCTTCTTTAACCTTGTCTACTCTAACCTTTCCCATATTGAATTGTCTCTCAAGGTCTTCCATATCTTCAAAGTATTGTCCATTATAGAACACTTTTATTACCTTCCACTCAGAAACATCCAAGCTACAATGATCCACTTGGACCTCAAAACCAACTGGATGCAAATAGCGGCCAGTCACATTCTGGAAATGACTCACCCACATTTTGCGATCTCCTGATTTAAGTCCTGGTGGCATTTGATGAATATACTGAAGATTGCTTCCATTGTAATTTAAAACCTCTTGCATGAACTTTGGAGCCTTAGGATATTCATCCTTTAAAAGCTCATCGATTTCACGAAACTCATTTGCCAAAACAAATCTTTGAGAATAAGATAGTTTCCGTCCATATTTTTGTGCCGTGATATCTTGATGATATGTTGGTTCTGGAAGTGGACCCACTACAAATTCTGTCACATTGGGGTCCAGCTGATTTCCAAAATGGACCACAGCCAGAGCTTCCCGTGCTGGCTGAGATCCTTGATGATCTAAGAACTCTAATACTTGTGCTTTGGGAGGAAGCTGCAAAGTTATGAAATAGATGCAGTTGTCTGATGGTTTGGTTTGAGGTGTCTCTACCAGTGGCACTCCCAGGTTGGACTGTAAATACCATTTTACTTGCATTATCTCTTCTGGGCTTAAATCTTGAAATACTTGGCTGCCAGCATCCTGACCTTCCTCTTGTTCCTTTTTCAGGGAAGAATTCTCACATTCTGTGGGTTTTTCTCCTCTATTTCGAAAACTCAAGACTAAGATAATAATGATGATGACACCAATTGCTATAAGAGAATAAATCACTTTCAACTTCATTTTTCCAAACCTATGGACAAAAACATAGAGAATACGGTTTGTTAAATTTCAAACATTTTATATTTTTAATTCTGAATACATATTAAATAGACTTGTTAAGCATTTAAATTTCAAAAGTATAAATTTATTGCATTTACAGAAAACTCTAGAAATTGTGCAAAGATAGCTATCTTATGTATTCACAAATTCAATAATCCTACCATCCAGTCAGGAGCCTTGTTTTTTTTTTTTCATTAGTTAAAGCCAGGAAGTCAGAAGAAAGCAATGGCTGCACATTTCTAAACTGACTAGAAGTTGAGCTTAAAGGAAGTGGGATTTTACATTTTTTAGGAGTAGGTTTGCAATCTCTTACTATGCACTATTCGTTAAATCAGGATATTATATGTAGATTGAAAGGGAAGGTAAATATTATGCAAATATTCTTATTTTCAATCTTTTGAAAACATGCCATTCAGGAAGTTTCTGAAAGAAGACTAGAAGAGCACTGAGATTCAACAGATTTTTGTCCTGTTATCAGAGGTGGGATGCTCTCACTTCAGCCCGTTTTGGCCCAATTTGGCCAAACCAGTAGTGGAATTCAGGCCTGAGTCACAGAAACGGCAGTCACCCAGGCCTGCAATGCCCCCAAACAATTGCCATCGCTATCGCTGGGCCGCCACCATTTTGGGTTTTAGTGACTGCGTGTGCGCAGTTCACTGTAAATTGTTCTGCGCGCATGTAAAGAACAATTTACATTGAACAGCACATGCGAGTGTTGCACATGGGTTGCAAACCGGTAGTAAAACTGCAGCAACCCATTCCTGCCTGTTATCAATAATATCTTGTCACCCAGATCAATTATTATTTCTGTCCTGAGCAAATTTCTTCAATCTGTCATTAAAAAAAAAAAGACTTAAATAATGTAGCAAGAGGGAGAAAGCTCAGACTTATTATTTTCCTGTATCTATCCCAAACATTTAGTAGATTACAGAGGACTACATGATCTCTTAAAGTTAGTTTGTTTCTATATGTTTCATTCCAGATATATATGTATAGTTTAGGAAAAAACATAAGAGACAATTCATTATGAAATCCATGTTATACCACTATCATGACCCCACAGCCCCAAATTTGGAGCCACAAAGCCATCTCAACCCTTCCACCCTTCAATTATATTCAGGCAACTGATATTACTATATATTCATAAAGTATACAGTGTGTGTGTGTGTGGCAATATTAAAGATTTCCTAGCTGCTGAGTTGATTCCCAGCAGGCTTCTGGGTGCAATTCAAGATGTGGATGATCACCTACAAATGTCTTCATGGCATAGGGCCGTGATGGTGAACTGATGGCATGCGTGCCACATGTGGCATGCAGAGCCCTCTCTGCAGGCAAGTGAGCCATTTCCCCAGCTCAGCTCCACCGTGCATGTGCGCGCGCCTCCTTCAGGCAGGCTGATTTTCAGATCTCTCTCACGCATGTACGGTAGATGGGGCACATGTGAGAGATGTATGTGCATGCATGAGGAGGAAGGTGGTCATGTGCGCATGCGCAGGGGGCAGGGGAGAGCACAGGGATGCAGCGCCCCCTCCCTATGGCCTGTTTTTTGTCACACAACAACAAAAAGGTTGTTTTTGGCATAGGGCAAAGCTATGCCTCAGAACACCTTTCCACTGTAGTTTCTGCCCACCCACCAGATCAAGAAGAAGGGTCGTCCTCTGGGTACCTTCTATTAAACAATATCATCTCATGGGTCTCCAGAGTCATGCCTTCTCAGTGATGGCACCACTTCTTCTAAATATCAGGGAAATAATTAAGTTCACTTGGAAACGAAACTCCTATTACAGGACTGATTCTTATTTCCTTTTTAAAATAGTAATTTTATTAAAGGTTACAATTAAAAAGATAAAAATAAATTAGTTTAACATAACAAATTAAAAAGAAGGAATAAAAAGAAAGTGCATCAATTAAAAAATAGGATAAAAAAGAAACACTAAGATTATAGTAAAGGGGAAAAAAATAAAGATGTGTCTCTTCCCTCACAGCAAACACAACCAAGTTTAGTATCTTATTGCCTTCTCTTAAAAATACAATACCTCTTTTTCTCATATTCCATCTCTTGTGTATAAACAAATCCTTAAAGCCTGTCATTCATCATTTTGCTGAACTTTCACAATCAGCAAAATTTGCACTAAGTGTCACCAGAGAAAACAGCACTTCACCTTTAACTTTGACCAAATATACTGACCTTATATTCCTTCTTTTTACTTTTAACAATCATAAACTTTAATCTCTTCAAATAATTTCATAAAACTTGATTTCTTTTCATTGGCCCTTCTTAAAAAATTCTTCAAAGCTTTAAGAAGTTTTTTTTGTAAATCCGATATAGGAAAGTTATGCAGGTTTGTTGTTTCTATATCCCTTTAAATTTTTAAGGCTTCCTTTGTATGCCCTACATATCATCTATTTCCATATATTCTTGTAGCCTCTAATTTTTAATCCACTTTCAGGTCAGTCTCATCTTGTGCAGTTCCTCTTCGATAATGCCTCAAAACTGGAACAAGCAGATTTTATATCATGTACAACTCACAAGGAAAAGGGAGAAATCATCTGTGTATGCAGAAAAATGAATGCATAATGATGGTGTTCAGGGATTATCTTCATTAAAAGAAGTTTGCTGAATGATTTGATGGTGAGATAAAAAAAACATTTAGATGGTTCATTGACTGTATTTGAAGAACATGCCAAACCAGAAACAGCATCTTTTTGGGCTCGTGACAACTGAGAGTTTGAGAACATGCTTAATCGACAAAATTGTTGTTGGGGAAGAATATTGTTTTTATAAAAGATGCTATATAAGGCTCCATGGGTTACAAAACGCCATAAATTATCTTTACTATCTCTACTGTTTATTTCTTTTTTTTTTTTGCACAGGTATCTTAAATTACAAATGGAATCTTTTGTAAATACAAGGGATCCTGACATGACTCCACAAATTCCCTTCATTTAGGAAGGATGTGTGGGGCTCAATAGCTGGCTGTAGCCAAGGCCTCTCTGGAAGAACCACACATCCCCACCTTCTTTCCTAATAAATATCCACTGGTTATAGATGAACTTTGCAACACATTCACATTGATGGGATTTAAGAGCTGTTCTATGCACATTTCCTCATAAATATCCTATATGAACCATGGTAGTGCAGTGGTTACAGTGCAGTACTGCAGGCTACTTCGGCTGACTGCTGGTTGCTTGCAATTTGGCAGTTTAAATCTCACCAAGCTCAAGGTTGATTCGGCATTCCATCCTTTAGAAGTCAGTAAAATGAGGACCCAGATTGTTGGGGGCAATATGCTGACTCTATAAACCGCTTACAGAGGGCTGTAAAGCACTTTGATGCAGTATATAAGTCTAAGTGTTATTGCTCTATGAAATCCAATTGTTATTTTGAATTGCAAGTGAATTTGATATTCCATAGTGGGGAATTTTGAACTTTGTACAAGGAAAAACATTCTCTATATTAATTCCTCCTGCTTAGTTGTCAATAGAATTCTTCATGATCAGTGCTTAAATTCCCCTTGCTGGCAGTTTATCTGAAAATCTTTACAGAGCCTGTGTTCACTTATCTGTCATTAGTTCATTCCTTTCTCAGAAGATGGGAATTTGAGATAGCACTCCCTGCCAGCGCAAGTGCTCACTATGTGCAAAGAACAGTAGAGCTATGCTGATCTGGAAGACTCCATTCAAGAAAGCAGCCTTAGCTCTCTGAATAAGCAATATCGGAGTTCCTTATCTATATAAGTAAAAATGTAAAATAGTTTGTACGAATCCACTAATCTCAAAAACTACTGGACCGATTTACCTCAATTTTTCACACAATGTTCACAAGGATTTCTGATAATAGAATAGCTACTCATTTTGTGCCTAGCATACGTGTATCGTGTGCAAGGTACACACATGTAAAATGTTCCCCTGGAAATGTTTTCACTTCCCTGTAGCCATGCCCATCAGACTGCTTTTCAACTGTCAGTGTTGGAAGAGGCCTCATATGGAGGCCTCTTAATGCCAAAAAGGCACTGGGATAGCAAACTCTCAGGTGGCCCATAGAGAGAGGGAGGGAGAATACTGCTCAAGACTGTTCTCTGAGGTAAAAACACGGAGGCAGGGAGCTACTTTAAACTGTTTAATACGAAGTGAACCAAACTGTAACAAAGAACCACCCATCTGACAGCAAATACAGTTTAATAAAAGGGACTAGGGGAGACATGATAGCAGCCTTCCAATATCTCAGGGATTGCCCCAAAGAAGAGAGAGTCAAACTATTCTCCAAAGCACCAGAGGGCAGAACAAGAAGCAACCGGTGGAAACTAATCAAGGAGAGAAGCAACTTAGAACTGAGGAGAAATTTCCTAACAGTTAGAACAATTAACCAGTGGAACAGCTTGCCTCCAGAAGTTGTGAATACCCCAACACTGGAAGTCTTTAAGAAGGTGTTGGATAGCCATTTGTCGGAAATGGTATAGGGTTTCCTGCCTAGGCAGGGGGTTGGACTAGATGACCTCCAAGGTCCCTTCCAACTCTGCTATTGTATTATTGTATTACAGTAGGTAAGTAGATAGGGGAATAGAGAGAGAGGGAGAAATACATTTTAATAAAAGAAGGACTAGGGGAGACATGATAGCCTCATTCCAATATCTCAGGGGCTGCCACAAAGAAGAGGGAGTCAAACTATTCTCCAAAGCACCTGAGGGCAGAACAAGAAGCAATGGGTGGAAACTAATCAAGGAGCGAACTTAGAACTGAGGAGGAATTTCCTGACAGAACAATTAACCAGTGGAACAGAAGTTGCCTCCAGAAGGTGTGAATGCCCCAACACTGCAAGTCTTTAAGAAGATGTTGGATAGCCATTTGTCTGAAATGGTTTAGGGAGTGATGGCTAACATTTTTTGGCTCGCATACCAAAAGCAGGGGGAGTGCAGGGGCAATGTGCACAGGTGTGCCACATCCATAATGCTGTGTGCATAACCCCCTGCATTTGGCATGCTTTTAATGTCCTCCCCAGGCTCCAGAGGCTTTATAGGAAGGCTGTTTTCACCCTTCCCCCACCTCCAGAGGGCAAAAAAATGGCCTCAAAAGAAGGCCTAAATCAGCTGGCCAGGGCACACATACACACTGAAGCTGGCAGGGCAATGCCTCACATGCCCTAAGAAATGGTTCCATGTGCCACCTGTGGCACCCGTACCATAGGTTCACCATCATGGGTATAGGGCTTCCTGCCTAGGCAGGCAGTTGGACTAGTTGACCTCCAAGGTCCCTTCGAACTCTGCTATTGTATTATTGTATTACAGTAGGTAGGTAGATAGAGGGATAGATAGAGGGAGAAATATGGTAGGTAGGTAGGTAGGTAGGGTGATAGATAGAGAGGGAGAAATACAGTAGGTAGGTAGGTAGATAGGTAGGTAGGTAGAGGGAGAAAGGAAGAAATATAGTAGGTAGGTAGGTAGGTGGATAGATAGATGGGGAGAAATACAGTAGGTAGGTAGAGGGATAGTTAGAGAGGGAGAAATACAGTAGGTAGGCAGGTAGGTAGATAGGTGGATAGATAGAGGGGGAGAAATACAGTAGGTAGGTAGGTAGGTTGGTAGGTAGGTAGAGTAATAGAGAGAGAAAGAGAAATACAGTTGATAGGTAGGTAGAGGGATAGAGAGGGGGAAATACAGTAGGTAGGTAGATAGAGGGAGAAAGGAAGAAATACAGTAGGTAGGTAGGTAGAGGGATAGATAGAGAGGGAGAAATACAGTAGGTAGGTAGGTTGGGGGTTATATGGTGGTTGTGTGTATGTGTGCAGGTGTAGATCTACACACAGATTGGTTGGCCATTTAACCAGACTGGGCCACAGCAACGCGTGGCCGGCTATAGCTAGTGTATAGTAAAAACAAAAAGCTCAAGGCTCTACACTGGCAATAATCACTTGTTAACCTAGAGTCCAGGTGCCTTAATCCTTAACCTGAAATGTTTTGACTGTGATTCTGGATTTAGAATGGCTGGTGACAAGCAATTAGACCTTAGAACCTCCCCTGATGACACTTGTATCCGCTGTTTTGGATTTGGAGTCTCTTTCAAGGCAAGCTTGTTGGACTTCTGGGGGTACTTGATTTCTTGTGTGTGTGTGTGTGTGTGTGTGTGTGTATGTTTGTGTATTTGCATGCACCTTTGCTTCCTCACTTGCTCATTTGTTTGAAAAGCTCCTAGTGAAGTTTCCAAACCTCCCTGTGTATTTGTGAGTATTTGGACTGAGACAAGACATTTATTCAATGAAACAGACTGATTGGAGGAACTGGGAAGAAAGTGGTTGTGAGCATATAATGGCAGTGTGTGGTTTCCAAAAGATATCCTAATTAATTTACGAGCCTTGAGACAAAGTTCAAAAGAAATCTAGTCATTTATTAGTAGCAACATTTTTGGCAATGCCTGCTATGGTTTCCGTTGAATGGTGGCTGAATTTTACCCCTGTCTCCCCTCCCCTCAGTCTGTGTCATAAATCGCATCCACCAACGAAGTGCTGCAGCAGGCTGTAAAATTTCATGCCTCACACACCTGCTATAGAAATCTGAGATCCTACCCTAGTTGAAGGTATGCGTGGAATTCTCTCCCCCTTCTCTTCCAATGTCAACTTTGTAACAGGCATGGAAATGCTTTACAAGTTGACAGGTAGTAGAAATTTTTGTTACACTAAATCTTATTAGTTAATTTTAGCTTTAATAACTGTATAATATTTCCATTGTGATTGTGAATATATTATACCACATGTTGGATGTATTCTTCTTATATTAATTAAGGTGAATAGTAAAAAGGATACAAACTTGTTGATTAATAGAAATATTTGTTTTCTGTAACACACGTACTGTACACGATGCCTTGTATTTGTAACATATAAGCTATAAGCACTGTTATTAGGGTCTGTAGAATATCTGGCAAATGTCAAAATTTGTGAACTCTTATCAATCTGCAATCTATGGGCATAAAACGTATCCCAGAATGGAGGTGTAAAGAGCTGGAAAACTGACACCTTTGATATGTCCTCCTTCTGCCTGAGAACGTATCTCACCTTTGATCTGTGCCCTAAACAACAGGGGGCCAAATGGCCAATCGTGGGAACAGAGGAAAGAGATAATGCTGATAAGGCTAGTGAGTAAAGCCAGGATGTTATTCTACGATGCCTCAAACTGTACAAAAAGGAGCTACACCTTCTCTGAAGGGTAGTTCTTCCTTGAATATCCTTGGGGTATGTTGGGAACAACTGACCATCATGTCTCATGTTTGGCTCATTGTGACTTGGATGTGTTCTCAAACTTTTATGGGTCTCAACGTATTCTCAAACCTTACATTTTAAATTCCAAATAATTATTTATTTTCACTGTTCCATCCTGATAGAGAGGGATATTAAAAATAATGATAAAAAATGTATGTTTGCTTGCTTGATCTGACTTTTGGGGGCACACAGGATGAACTTTGCAGGACCAACATGAACTTTGCAGTATTTTTGTACCTGCTAAAACAGTTATTTGATATTTTAATTTGGCTTACT
The DNA here is from genome assembly GCA_039707465.1 of Rhabdophis nuchalis. Lineage (NCBI taxonomy): Eukaryota > Metazoa > Chordata > Lepidosauria > Squamata > Natricidae > Rhabdophis > Rhabdophis nuchalis. The sequence continues at coordinate 30,681,825 of CM077645.1, read as the reverse complement.
TTTAAATGATGTTAAAGGTTTATCAAACCATTGCAGATTAGAAAGTGGAATGGGTTGGTTGATAGCTTTTAACATTCCTAAACTGAAAAGATGACTGAAAAGATCGTTTTTGTTCCCCAGGTCAGGATAGCAATGGGACCATGTTTGCTTTAATAAGATGCCTGGTGTGGGTCTCCTGATAAGAGAAAGCTTGTACCTGCATTGTCTCTCTGTGAATTCCAAACAATCTCGTGATTTTTTTTCCTCATTAATGTCTTAAATTTTACATAAGTACAATATTAATTTACCTCTTACTCTATGGATGCAACTTTACTTTCTTTTTTCTATAACACCACATAACAAATTTCAGTTTAATTTTTTTTCCTTGTGTTTTCCTAATGCCTTATGCCTAAAATAAATAGAAAATAGCTATTGTTCCACAAAAACTTTGCTTCTGTAGTCAGGACAAGGGTATTTTGAAATTAATCTGTTTTTGAGAACATTTTTGATTCACATTCAATGCTGAGTATTCTTCCTGAATATTCTTGAACTGTGAAAACTGTCCAGAAGTTTTAAGAATTAGTCAGAATTTTCAGAACTTTTGGGAATCTTTTAGATCTTTTTAGCACTTTCTTGGACCGAGTGGCTGGGGTTTCCGGCGTCCCGGTACAACTAGTTTATTCCATCACTGGCCATCGGGGGTGAACATCTAGCCCCTGTGGATGGGGCACGCAACTTGGTCGTCCTCCTGGATACCTGGCTGTCCATGGAAGATCAAGTGATGGCCGTGGCCAGGGGGGCGTTCTACCAAGTTGCGTCCCTTATTGGATCGGGAGGCCCTTCGCACAGTCACTCAGGTACTCGTCACATCCCGTCTAGACTATTGTAACGCTCTCTACATGGGGCTTCCCTTGAGGTGCACCCGAAGACTACAGCTAGCCCAGAACGCGGCCGCATGGGCAGTCCTGGGAGCCTCCAGGTTCTCCCACGTAACACCACTCCTGTGCGAGCTGCACTGGCTGCCTGTGGTCTTTTGGGTGCGCTTCAAGGTGTTGATTACCATCTTTAAAACACTCCATGGCACGGGACCTAGTTATTTGCGGGATCGCATTCTGCCTCATACATTCCTGCGACCGATTCTCTCCCACAGAGAGGGACTTCTCCGGGTGCCGTCCACTAGGCAGTGCCAGCGGGTGATGCCCAGGGGAAGGGCCTTCTCTGTGATGGGGCCGACCCTCTGGAACGACCTACCCCCCGAACTGAGAACAACCACGGACCTCCGCTCCTTCCGCCAAAAGCTAAAAACTTACTTTTTTCATCTGGCCGGCCTGGCCTAATCTATCCTTCCTAGGTTTGTAATATAAATTTAAATTGTTTTAATAGGGATTGCTGGGATTAGTATAAAGGGTTTTAAGGTTTTAAGATTTTAAACCTTTAGCGCATGTAAATTATTTAATTCTATTTTAAATATTGTATTGTTGTATTTATATATGTTTTTAAAGTCCTGTGCACCGCCCCGAGACCCTTCGGGCAGAAGGTACGGTCTACAAATCAAATAAATTGAATTGAATTGAACCTTTTACTTTGTCTAATTGCTGAATAAGAGAATAGTGAATAGCAATATTTGATTTAAATGGTATCAAGAAGTTGCTTGCACCCAGCAGATACATTTTGCTACATGTGTGGACAATTTATCAAGACAAGAGTGAAAAAGTACTTTGTGAAAGCATCTGTTAAGGTGTATGAGGCCTACAAAAGATACTTTGGCATATCTATGGGGGATCAAAACAAAAGATGGGCTATGCTTTTGCAACAATGTGGCCAGTCTATTTGAGGCTATGGGAGTCATACGTGATTGGCACATATAAATAAAGGAACATTGTAAAGACTAGTGAGGAAAGTAACTCCTCAATATTAACACCTATAATATATATTCACCAGCTATACCCGGCCACGCTTTGCTGTGGCCCTGTCTGGTTAAATGGCCAACCAATCTGTGTGTAGATCTACACCTGCACACATACACACAACCACCATATAACCCCCAACCTACCTACCTACTGTATTTCTCCCTCTCTATCTATCCTTCTACCTACCTACCTACTGTATTTCTTCCTTTCCCCCTCTATCTACTTACCTACTGTATTTCTTCCTCTCTATCCCTCTACCTACCTACCTACTGTATTTCTTCCTCTCACTCTATTCCTCTACCTACCTACCTACCAACCTTCCTACCTACCTACTGTATTTCTCCCCATCTTTCTATACACCTACCTACCTACCGTATTTCTCCCTCTCTGTCTATCCCTCTACTTACCTACCTACTGTATTTCTTTCTCTCTCTCTATTCCTCTACCTACCTACCTACCTACCTACCTACTGTATTTCTCCCTCTCTATCTATCCCTCTACCTACCTACCTACGGTATTTCTACCTCTCTGTCTATCCCTCTACTTACCTACCTACTGTATTTCTCCCTCACTCTCTATCCCTCTACCTACCTACCTATCTACCTACTGTATTTCTCCCTCTCTCTCTATCCCTCTACCTACCTACCTACCTACCTAGTGTATTTCTCTCTCTATCTAACCCTCTACCTACCAACCTACTGTATTTCTCCCTATATATCCCCCTACCTACCTACTGTATTTCTCCTTATCTATCTATCCCCCTACCTACCTACCTACCTACCTAACCTACCTACTGTATTTCTCCCTCTCTATCCCTCTACTTACCTACATACTGTATTTCTTCTTTTCTCCCTCTACCTACCTACCTACTGTAATTCTCCCTCACTATCTATCCCCCTATCTACCTACCTACCTACTGTATTTCTCCCGATCTATCTATACACCTACCTACATACCTACATACCTACCTACCTACCTACATACCTACCTACGGTATTTCTCCCTCTCTGTCTATCTCTCTACTTACCTACCTACTGTATTTCTCCCTCACTCTCTATCCCTCTACCTACCTACCTACCTACCTACCTACCTACTTACCTACCTACTGTATTTCTCCCTCTCTCTCTATCCTTCTACCTACCTACCTACCTACCTGCCTGCCTACCTACCGTGTTTCTCCCTCTCTCTATCTAACCCTCTACCTACCTACCTACTGTATTTCTCCCTATCTACTGCCCTTCGTACTATCACGGACCTTCGCCTCTTCCGTCGAGCATTAAAGACCTACCTCTTTCATGTGGCCAGCCTGGCATAGTTTGTTTTTACCATCGTTTTAATAGGGTTTCTTAATATTTTAGCACGGGTTAAATTTATTTAATTTAATTTTAAATTTATTGATTGATTGTATTTATATGTATTTTATATTTTATTATCCCTGTGCACCGCCCTGAGTCCCAACGGGAGAGAGGGAGGTATACAAATTAAATTAACATAACTATCTATCTATCCACCTACCTACCTACCTACCTACCTAACCTACCTACTGTATTTCTCCCTGTCTATCCCTCTACTTACCTACCGACTGTATTTCTTCCTTTCTCCATCTACCTACCTACCTACTATAATTCTCCCTCTCTATCTATCCCCCTACCTACCTACCTACTGTATTTCTCCCTCTCTATCTACCCACCTACCTATCTACCTACCTACCTACTATATTTCTTCCTTTCTCCCTCTACCTACCTACCTACTGTATTTCTCACTCTCTATCTATCCACCTAGCTACCTACCTTATTTCTCCCTCTCTATCTATTCCCCTATCTACCTACCTACTGTAATACAATAATACAATAGCAGAGTTGGAAGGGACCTTGGAGGTCATCTAGTCCAACCCCCTGCCTAGGCAGGAAGCCCTATACCATTTCAGACAAATGGCTATCCAACATTTTCTTGAAGACTTCCAGTGTTGGGGCATTCACAACTTCTGGAGGCAAGCTGTTCCACTGGTTAATTGTTCTAACTGTCAGGATATTCCTCTTCAGTTCTAAGTGGCTTCTCTCCTTGATTAGTTTCCACCCATTGCTTCTTGTTCTGCCCTCTGGTGCTTTGGAGAATAGCTTGACTTCCTCTTCTTTGTGGCAACCTGAGATATTGGAAGGCTGCTATCATGTCTCCCTTAGTCCCTCTTTTATTAAACTGTATTTCTTCCTCTCTCTCTCTCTATGGGCCACCTGGGAGTTTGCTATCTCAGTGCCTTTTTGGCCCTAAGAGGCCTCCGTATGTGGCTGAGGAAATGACTGTTGCCTGGTGGGAGGAGTTACAGTGAGGTGAAAACCTGATCAGTGGGTACATGTTACATTTGTGTACCTTGCACACGACACACATGTGCTAGGCACAAAATGAGTAGGTATTCTATTATCGGAAGTCCTTGTGAACATTGTGTGAAAAATTGAGGTAAATCGATCCAGTAGTTTTTGCGATTAGTGGATTCGTACAAACTATTTTACATTTTTATTTATATAGATTGTTTGTTTCCAATTTCCAAGTCACCTGTTAAATAGAAGGCATTAGAAAATTGTCATGTTTTGAAAACCTTCATAAGTGAAAGAAGGAAAAATGGGCAAACACGAAGCTAATTTTGCCAGACATGCAAGTTGGTTCACCACACAGGAAGTCGGGTCCTGCAAGTGGTTGAAATAAACACTATCTGGAGAATACATGGAAGGGTCATCATCGAAATAGTTGTAGGGTCTCAAGAAAAAACCAACTTCATTCCCAAGGGTTGCAGTATTGGGTATATCCTCAGCATGTGGAATATGGAGAAAACCAGCATTGATCCAGGCAACCAGATCCTATGAAAGGAACAGAGACAATATCACTGTGGTATCTTAGATACAACAGCTACTAAATCGAAAGTGATAGAAAAGCAGATTCAGAGAAACCGAGTTTATTAATTAAAGCAGCAGATGTAGTAAAATCTGGGATAAACCGACAGCATAATTTTATGCTTGCATACTCAGAATTTGGGTTATGTACAAATGGAAAACTGGGAGGACAAAATTGTTAGCCAAGATCTTTTCTCCACTCTGCAAAATTTTATCAGTCATGATATTAAAAAGCCATTAAAAACAAATGCAAACAGTAGGGCATAAATCCCATTCATTTTCCAAGGTCCCGTTCCTTCAGCTAACAAGAATGCAAAGAGGAAAACTGAGATGGAATATTTAAATTGTCCTATGGGCAGGCATTTGAAAGATCACTAAGTTCCCCCTAAGGTAATGTGCTTCTACAACCTTTAGCAGCATTAGCCTACTTCTGGAGTAAGCTTCAGGTAACAGTCCAACAGGTTACCTTTCTATTCTGATGTCTTCCAAATATATTTGACATCAATTCCAATGCATTTGGACAGCAACCAGATTGTGGGATAATAACCTGCAAAGTGCTTCAGTGGTAGGTGGAATTCACCACCACTTACCTCATTGACAATATCCTCATTGTTTATGAAGTCAGCAAAGGCCACGGGAGGATTCCATGGGTCAACCTGATTGTAGACAGTGGTGCTGAAAGGTTCATTTTCTTTCCTCTTGGTAACAGCTAGTTTATAACTTATAAGGCAAAACAAGAAGAATTGCAGAGATTGAGGTTTACTCATAATAATGAACAAAACAAAACAAGGACATTCTCACACCTGGTTGGAGGAAGGCAGAGTGATGCTATCCAGCTGTCAGCCCATTCTGTGATTGGACCATGTTATTGTTTTGAGAAAGTAGAAAAACTTTCAATCACATGGTCCAATCATAGTGCAGGCTGCCAACTGGGTAGCATCACTCCGCCTTCCTCTGACCAGGTGTGGTGATGTCCATGGACAGCGACATCCAGTATCACATCCTCTACAATGGCTAAAGAAAGCAGAGAGATGGTAATAGAGATTTCTTTAAGATTAAAATTGGTAATTCCTGAATCTTATTCAAGGTGCTAAAACCAAAAGACAAGGATGAATCCACTTTACTTTTATACTTAGAAATCAGTCACTTACCGACCCCAGCTGAGGCCTGGCTCCATTGGATCGGACTCTGGCAAATGGTCTCCAGAAAAGCTGACTGTCTGGATCCGATAGCCACGGTCATGGCCCCACTTATTGGTGCAGTTCGATGCCAGATAAATGTATCTGGGCATATCATCATGGAGACGGAATGCTGCTTTGTTCTCGGTGTCCAAAACTTTCCTAACCATTTTCATTCGATGGATCTTATTTTCTGGGCTCCAAGGCGCCTGCAAGGTCTCAAAAGCCATGTCATTGCCAACCAGGGTATTTTTCACACCTCAGGAAGAAAACAAATAGAACAATCAGTACTTTGAGTAGCTGTTTATGAAGGAAAACATTCTTGCTGCAGTTTCAGTTTCTTAAAATCAAATTGTTCATATAATAAATGTTTGCTGACAAAGGGATGTAATTGTTATATGGATGCATAATTAATTTTCCAGACTTAATATGATCTAAATAAGTCAGTGTAAAAATCACTGCAAATATTAATAAACAAAGAAATACAAAAATGTTCAAGCTGAATTACAGATTTGGCATAACTGAAATATTTCAAGTAATAGTTTATTAGAACAAACCTTTCTGTGAGATTATCAGTCTCCTTTATTTAATTGCTAATATGTATTTGAAACAAGGTGGGAACATGTTAGCTTCCCATCTTTTAAATATATATTTGCAAGCTAGGTAACATAATCTCACACCTTTCCATAACAATGCCTTTGTATATTAGCAAAGAGGGTTTTCCTGCTCATTCATCAACTCTACTTGAGAAGGAACCTTGCCTAGAATTTAATTCAGGAGCAAAATGTTATTATTATTATAGTTTGTCACATAGTCATCCAGATGTTGAGACTGCATTTGGCATTTTTGTCTACCTATTGAGTCCTTTCCAAGTAATAGGCATAGGTAGATCTGGATATTTGATGGTGTCACAGATATCATTTCAAGATGGAAGCTGTTCTGAATAAAGCTACTTTTTGCAATTAATGGATAATTTGTCCATGCCTATGGTGTTCAAGTGATGCTCTAGTTGTTTTGGATTGCACCAGGGGTGGATTGCTGCCAGTGCAGAAGAGTTTACAGTGAACTGTGCATGCGCAGTCACTAAACTCCAAAATGGTGGCAGCCAAGCAGCAGCAAGGTAACTGTTTTGGGGGCATGGCAAGCCTGGGTCGCTGCTGGTTCTGTGACCTAGGCCTGAATTCCACTACCGGTTCGGTCAAACTGGGGCGAACTGGCAGCAACCCACCTCTAGATTACACCCAAGGCACCAGTGACTATTGGGTCTACTTTTCTTTGCTTCTTCCACAATTGTTCTATTTCTATTTGCAGCCTTTGTATTTTGTGATCTGCAGTTCATTCTCTTCTATTCTGCTGTCTCCAGATATTACTATGTCCAGACTTGTTGAGTCTTTCTTCATTGTAGTACTTACAATCATTAAAATAATTGTAAGAAAGCAAATTGAGACAAAGAACCTATAGTTTCCTTGAAAGTTAGTAACATTTTTTCTACTTACCACCAATATCCAAATCCACCTTGAAATGAATATTATGGGTATGAATTGTTCCCAACACCCATTCTTGGACTCTATTGCCAAAGTCTTCAGCATCTCCAAAGTAAAATGAAGTTTGAATGTACCCAGAGGCATGGACCCGAACACCAACAGCTCCATTTTGGTGGAAAATAAAATCCCAGACATAGTCATAGTTGCCAACTGTAGATATAGTCCGAAACACCAGATTAGAATCTGCCAACCCTCCATAAAAGGGAGACTGGATGTTTTCATAATGTCGTCGTATGGGTAACTCAGCATTCTGCTCAAAGATGCAGATAGCCATTTTACGGCTAACAGGTAATGAACTATCATAAAAAAAGTGCCAGTCCAAATAACTGGATAAATAAGGACAATCTACTCCCTGAGTGAGTGGAAACATATGGGATCCAAGTCCAAAGCTGGAATCCAAGTAACTGGTCAACATGGAAGTAGGACTGTTGGAGCCATAGATAGCACTTGCTTCTTGCAAGCTTAACTCATAGATTATTCTTTCTCCATTAAACCTGACATCAAAGATACGTGGACCCCTGCTTGCATCAATTCCAAATGCAAAACTCCAGCTCAGAAAAGTGACATGATTTTTGTGAATCCTATAGCGTGGTCCACGAGGTTCATACTGCAAAGGGCCTGGATATGTTGGTGGCACCCTCTGTTTCAGTGAAGAGTAGCCCCCATCAAGAGGGGCTTCTTTAACCTTGTCTACTCTAACCTTTCCCATATTGAATTGTCTCTCAAGGTCTTCCATATCTTCAAAGTATTGTCCATTATAGAACACTTTTATTACCTTCCACTCAGAAACATCCAAGCTACAATGATCCACTTGGACCTCAAAACCAACTGGATGCAAATAGCGGCCAGTCACATTCTGGAAATGACTCACCCATATTTTGCGATCTCCTGATTTAAGTCCTGGTGGCATTTGTCTGCCATACTGAAGATTGCTTCCATTGTAATTTAGAACTTTTTGCATGAAATTTGGAGCCTTCAGGTATTCATTTCTCTTTAAGAAATCACGGATTTCACGAAACTCATTTGTCAAAATCATCCTTTGAGAATAATGCAATTTCCTTCCATATTTTTCTACTGTGATATCTTGATGATATGTTGGTTCTGGAAGTGGACCCACTACAAATTCTGTCACATTGGGGTCCAGCTGATTTCCAAAATGGACCACAGCCAGAGCTTCCCGTGCTGGCTGAGATCCTTGATGATCTAAGAACTCTAATACTTGTGCTTTGGGAGGAAGCTGCAAAGTTATGAAATAGATGCAGTTGTCTGATGGTTTGGTTTGAGGTGTCTCTACCAGTGGCACTCCCAGGTTGGACTGTAAATACCATTTTACTTGCATTATCTCTTCTGGGCTTAAATCTTGAAATACTTGGCTGCCAGCATCCTGACCTTCCTCTTGTTCCTTTTTCAGGGAAGAATTCTCACATTCTGTGGGTTTTTCTCCTCTATTTCGAAAACTCAAGACTAAGATAATAATGATGATGACACCAATTGCTATAAGAGAATAAATCACTTTCAACTTCATTTTTCCAAACCTATGGACAAAAACATAGAGAATACGGTTTGTTAAATTTCAAACATTTTATATTTTTAATTCTGAATACATATTAAATAGACTTGTTAAGCATTTAAATTTCAAAAGTATAAATTTATTGCATTTACAGAAAACTCTAGAAATTGTGCAAAGATAGCTATCTTATGTATTCACAAATTCAATAATCCTACCATCCAGTCAGGAGCCTTGTTGTTTTTTTTTCATTAGTTAAAGCCAGGAAGTCAGAAGAAAGCAATGGCTGCACATTTCTAAACTGACTAGAAGTTGAGCTCAAAGGAAGTGGGATTTTACATTTTTTAGGAGTAGGTTTGCAATCTCTTACTATGCACTATTCGTTAAATCAGGATATTATATGTAGATTGAAAGGGAAGGTAAATATTATGCAAATATTCTTATTTTCAATCTTTTGAAAACATGCCATTCAGGAAGTTTCTGAAAGAAGACTAGAAGAGCACTGAGATTCAACAGATTTTTGTCCTGTTATCAGAGGTGGGATGCTCTCACTTCAGCCCGTTTTGCCCCAATTTGGCCAAACCAGTAGTGGAATTCAGGCCTGAGTCACAGAAACGGCAGTGACCCAGGCCTGCAATGCCCCCAAACAATTGCCATCGCTATCGCTGGGCCGCCACCATTTTGGGTTTTAGTGACTGCGTGTGCGCAGTTCACTGTAAATTGTTCTGCGCGCATGTAAAGAACAATTTACATTGAACAGCACATGCGAGTGTTGCACATGGGTTGCAAACCGGTAGTAAAACTGCAGCAGCCCATTCCTGCCTGTTATCAATAATATCTTGTCACCCAGATCAATTATTATTTCTGTCCTGAGCAAATTTCTTCAATCTGTCATTAAAAAAAAAAAGACTTAAATAATGTAGCAAGAGGGAGAAAGCTCAGACTTATTATTTTCCTGTATCTATCCCAAACATTTAGTAGATTACAGAGGACTACATGATCTCTTAAAGTTAGTTTGTTTCTATGTGTTTCATTCCAGATATATATGTATAGTTTAGGAAAAAACATAAGAGACAATTCATTATGAAATCCATGTTATACCACTATCATGACCCCACAGCCCCAAATTTGGAGCCACAAAGCCATCTCAACCCTTCCACCCTTCAATTATATTCAGGCAACTGATATTACTATATATTCATAAAGTATACAGTGTGTGTGTGTGTGTGTGGCAATATTAAAGATTTCCTAGCTGCTGAGTTGATTCCCAGTAGGCTTCTGGGTGCAATTCAAGATGTGGATGATCACCTACAAATGTCTTCATGGCATAGGGCCATGATGGTGAACTGATGGCATGCGTGCCACATGTGGCATGCAGAGCCCTCTCTGCAGGCAAGTGAGCCATTTCCCCAGCTCAGCTCCACCGTGCATGTGCGCGCGCCTCCTTCAGGCAGGCTGATTTTCAGAGCTCTCTCACGCATGTACGGTAGATGGGGCACATGTGAGAGATGTATGTGCATGCATGAGGAGGAAGGTGGTCATGTGCGCATGCGCAGGGGGCAGGGGACAGCACAGGGATGCAGCGCCCCCTCCCTATGGCCTGTTTTTTGTCACACAACAACAAAAAGGTTGTTTTTGGCATAGGGCAAAGCTATGCCTCAGAACACCTTTCCACTGTAGTTTCTGCCCACCCACCAGATCAAGAAGAAGGGTCGTCCTCTGGGTACCTTCTATTAAACAATATCATCTCATGGGTCTCCAGAGTCATGCCTTCTCAGTGATGGCACCACTTCTTCTAAATATCAGGGAAATAATTAAGTTCACTTGGAAACGAAACTCCTATTACAGGACTGATTCTTATTTCCTTTTTAAAATAGTAATTTTATTAAAGGTTACAATTAAAAAGATAAAAATAAATTAGTTTAACATAACAAATTAAAAAGAAGGAATAAAAAGAAAGTGCATCAATTAAAAAATAGGATAAAAAAGAAACACTAAGATTATAGTAAAGGGGAAAAAAATTAAGATGTGTCTCTTCCCTCACAGCAAACACAACCAAGTTTAGTATCTTATTGCCTTCTCTTAAAAATACAATACCTCTTTTTCTCATATTCCATCTCTTGTGTATAAACAAATCCTTAAAGCCTGTCATTCATCATTTTGCTAAACTTTCACAATCAGCAAAAGTTGCACTAAGTGTCACCAGAGAAAACAGCACTTCACCTTTAACTTTGACCAAATATACTGACCTTATATTCCTTCTTTTTACTTTTAACAATCATAAACTTTAATCTCTTCAAATAATTTCATAAAACTTGATTTCTTTTCATTGGCCCTTCTTAAAAAATTCTTCAAAGCTTTAAGAAGTTTTTTTTGTAAATCCGATATAGGAAAGTTATGCAGGTTTGTTGCTTCTATATCCCTTTAAATTTTTAAGGCTTCCTTTGTATGCCCTACATATCATCTATTTCCATATATTCTTGTAGCCTCTAATTTTTAATCCACTTTCAGGTCAGTCTCATCTTGTGCAGTTCCTCTTCGATAATGCCTCAAAACTGGAACAAGCAGATTTTATATCATGTACAACTCACAAGGAAAAGGGAGAAATCATCTGTGTATGCAGAAAAATGAATGCATAATGATGGTGTTCAGGGATTATCTTCATTAAAAGAAGTTTGCTGAATGATTTGATGGTGAGATAAAAAAAACATTTAGATGGTTCATTGACTGTATTTGAAGAACATGCCAAACCAGAAACAGCATCTTTTTGGGCTCGTGACAACTGAGAGTTTGAGAACATGCTTAATCGACAAAATTGTTGTTGGGGAAGAATATTGTTTTTATAAAAGATGCTATATAAGGCTCCATGGGTTACAAAACGCCATAAATTATCTTTACTATCTCTACTGTTTATTTCTCTTTTCTTTTGCACAGGTATCTTAAATTACAAATGGAATCTTTTGTAAATACAAGGGATCCTGACATGACTCCACAAATTCCCTTCATTTAGGAAGGATGTTTGGGGCTCAATAGCTGGCTGTAGCCAAGGCCTCGCTGGAAGAACCACACATCCCCACCTTCTTTCCTAATAAATATCCACTGGTTATAGATGAACTTTGCAACACATTCACATTGATGGGATTTAAGAGCCGTTCTATGCACATTTCCTCATAAATATCCTATATGAACCATGGTAGTGCAGTGGTTACAGTGCAGTACTGCAGGCTACTTCGGCTGACTGCTGGTTGCTTGCAATTTGGCAGTTTAAATCTCACCAAGCTCAAGGTTGATTCGGCATTCCATCCTTTAGAAGTCAGTAAAATGAGGACCCAGATTGTTGGGGGCAATATGCTGACTCTATAAACCGCTTACAGAGGGCTATAAAGCACTTTGATGCAGTATATAAGTCTAAGTGCTATTGCTCTATGAAATCCAATTGTTATTTTGAATTGCAAGTGAATTTGATATTCCATAGTGGGGAATTTTGAACTTTGTACAAGGAAAAACATTCTCTATATTAATTCCTCCTGCTTAGTTGTCAATAGAATTCTTCATGATCAGTGCTTAAATTCCCCTTGCTGGCAGTTTATCTGAAAATCTTTACAGAGCCTGTGTTCACTTATCTGTCATTAGTTCATTCCTATCTCAGAAGATGGGAATTTGAGATGGCACTCCCTGCCAGCGCAAGTGCTCACTATGTGCAAAGAACAGTAGAGCTAAGCTGATCTGGAAGACTCCATTCAAGAAAGCAGCCTTAGCTCTCTGAATAAGCAATATCGGAGTTCCTTATCTATATAAGTAAAAATGTAAAATAGTTTGTACGAATCCACTAATCTCAAAAACTACTGGACCGATTTACCTCAATTTTTCACACAATGTTCACAAGGATTTCTGATAATAATAATAATAATAATAATAATAATAATAATAATAATAATAATAATAATAATAATAATAATAATAATAATAATAATAATAATAAATTTTATTTGTAGCCCGCTCTCTCTCCCCAGAGGGACTCGAGGCGGGGCACAGGAAAATTAAAAAACAATAAACACAAACAGAATACATAATTTAAAATCACAATTAAACAAATCCTGCGCTAAAAACATCTATAAAAGCTAAAAACTGTCCCTAAAACCCCTTAAACTACGAATAATTAAAATTACCCTAAAACCCCAGGACAAGGAGGCAATAGAATAGCTACTCATTTTGTGCCTAGCATACGTGTATCGTGTGCAAGGTACACACATGTAAAATGTTCCCCTGGAAATGTTTTCACTTCCCTGTAGCCATGCCCATCAGACTGCTTTTCAACTGTCAGTGTTGGAAGAGGCCTCATATGGAGGCCTCTTAATGCTAAAAAGGCACTGGGATAGCAAACTCTCAGGTGGCCCATAGAGAGAGGGAGGGAGAATACTGCTCAAGACTGTTCTCTGAGGTAAAAACACGGAGGCAGGGAGCTACTTTAAACTGTTTAATACGAACTGAACCAAACTGTAACAAAGAACCACCCATCTGACAGCAAATACAGTTTAATAAAAGGGACTAGGGGAGACATGATAGCAGCCTTCCAATATCTCAGGGATTGCCCCAAAGAAGAGAGAGTCAAACTATTCTCCAAAGCACCAGAGGGCAGAACAAGAAGCAACCGGTGGAAACTAATCAAGGAGAGAAGCAACTTAGAACTGAGGAGAAATTTCCTAACAGTTAGAACAATTAACCAGTGGAACAGCTTGCCTCCAGAAGTTGTGAATACCCCAACACTGGAAGTCTTTAAGAAGGTGTTGGATAGCCATTTGTCGGAAATGGTATAGGGTTTCCTGCCTAGGCAGGGGGTTGGACTAGATGACCTCCAAGGTCCCTTCCAACTCTGCTATTGTATTATTGTATTACAGTAGGTAAGTAGATAGGGGAATAGAGAGAGAGGGAGAAATACATTTTAATAAAAGAAGGACTAGGGGAGACATGATAGCCGCCTTCCAATATCTCAGGGGCTGCCACAAAGAAGAGGGAGTCAAACTATTCTCCAAAGCACCTGAGGGCAGAACAAGAAGCAATGGGTGGAAACTAATCAAGGAGCGAACTTAGAACTGAGGAGGAATTTCCTGACAGAACAATTAACCAGTGGAACAGAAGTTGCCTCCAGAAGTTGTGAATGCCCCAACACTGCAAGTCTTTAAGAAGATGTTGGATAGCCATTTGTCTGAAATGGTTTAGGGAGTGATGGCTAACATTTTTTGGCTCGCATACCAAAAGCAGGGGGAGTGCAGGGGCAATGTGCACAGGTGTGCCACATCCATAATGCTGTGTGCATAACCCCCTGCATTTGGCATGCTTTTAATGTCCTCCCCAGGCTCCAGAGGCTTTATAGGAAGGCTGTTTTCACCCTTCCCCCACCTCCAGAGGGCAAAAAATGGCCTCAAAAGAAGGCCTAAATCTGCTGGCCAGGGCACACATACACACTGAAGCTGGCAGGGCAATGCCTCACATGCCCTAAGAAATGGTTCCATGTGCCACCTGTGGCACCCGTGCCATAGGTTCACCATCATGGGTATAGGGCTTCCTGCCTAGGCAGGCAGTTGGACTAGTTGACCTCCAAGGTCCCTTCCAACTCTGCTATTGTATTATTGTATTACAGTAGGTAGGTAGATAGAGGGATAGATAGAGGGAGAAATAAGGTAGGTAGGTAGGTAGGTAGGTAGGTAGGTAGGGTGATAGATAGAGAGGGAGAAATACAGTAGGTAGGTAGATAGGTAGGTAGGTAGAGGGAGAAAGGAAGAAATATAGTAGGTAGGTAGGTAGGTAGGTGGATAGATAGATGGGGAGAAATACAGTAGGTAGGTAGAGGGATAGTTAGAGAGGGAGAAATACAGTAGGTAGGCAGGTAGGTAGATAGGGGGATAGATAGAGAGGGAGAAATACAGTAGGTAGGTAGGTGTATAGATAGATAGGGAGAAATGCAGTAGGTAGGTAGGTAGGTTGGTAGGTAGGTAGAGTAATAGAGAGAGAAAGAGAAATACAGTTGATAGGTAGGTAGAGGGATAGAGAGGGGGAAATACAGTAGGTAGGTAGATAGAGGGAGAAAGGAAGAAATACAGTAGGTAGGTAGGTAGAGGGATAGATAGAGAGGGAGAAATACAGTAGGTAGGTAGGTTGGGGGTTATATGGTGGTTGTGTGTATGTGTGCAGGTGTAGATCTACACACAGATTGGTTGGCCATTTAACCAGACTGGGCCACAGCAACGCGTGGCCGGCTATAGCTAGTGTATAGTAAAAACAAAAAGCTCAAGGCTCTACACTGGCAATAATCACTTGTTAACCTAGAGTCCAGGTGCCTTAATCCTTAACCTGAAATGTTTTGACTGTGATTCTGGATTTAGAATGGCTGGTGACAAGCAATTAGACCTTAGAACCTCCCCTGATGACACTTGTATCCGCTGTTTTGGATTTGGAGTCTCTTTCAAGGCAAGCTTGTTGGACTTCTGGGGGTACTTGATTTCTCGTGTGTGTGTGTGTGTGTGTGTGTGTGTGTGTGTGCTTGTGCTTGTGTATTTGCATGCACCTTTGCTTCCTCACTTGCTCATTTGTTTGAAAAGCTCCTAGTGAAGTTTCCAAACCTCCCTGTGTATTTGTGAGTATTTGGACTGAGACAAAACATTTATTCAATGAAACAGACTGATCGGAGGAACTGGGAACAAAGTGGTTGTGAGCATATAATGGCAGTGTGTGGTTTCCAAAAGATATCCTAATTAATTTACGAGCCTTGAGACAAAGTTCAAAAGAAATCTAGTCATTTATTAGTAGCAACATTTTTGGCAATGCCTGCTATGGTTTCCGTTGAATGGTGGCTGAACTTTACCCCTGTCTCCCCTCCCCTCAGTCTGTGTCATAAATCGCATCCACCAACGAAGTGCTGCAGCAGGCTGTAAAATTTCATGCCTCACACGCCTGCTGTAGAAATCTGAGATCCTACCCTAGTTGAAGGTATGCGTGGAATTCTTTCCCCCTTCTCTTCCAATGTCAACTTTGTAACAGGCATGGAAATGCTTTACAAGTTGACAGGTAGTAGAAATTTTTGTTACACTAAATCTTATTAGTTAATTTTAGCTTTAATAACTGTATAATATTTCCATTGTGATTGTGAATATATTATACCACATGTTGGATGTATTCTTCTTATATTAATTAAGGTGAATAGTAAAAAGGATACAAACTTGTTGATTAATAGAAATATTTGTTTTCTGTAACACACGTACTGTACATGATGCCTTGTATTTGTAACATATAAGCTATAAGCACTGTTATTAGGGTCTGTAGAATATCTGGCAAATGTCAAAATTTGTGAACTCTTATCAATCTGCAATCTATGGGCATAAAACGTATCCCAGAATGGAGGTGTAAAGAGCTGGAAAACTGACACCTTTGATATGTCCTCTTTCTGCCTGAGAACGTATCTCACCTTTGATCTGTGCCCTAAACAACAGGGGGCCAAATGGCCAATCGTGGGAACAGAGGAAAGAGATAATGCTGATAAGGCTAGTGAGTAAAGCCTGGATGTTATTCTACGATGCCTCAAACTGTACAAAAAGGAGCTACACCTTCTCTGAAGGGTAGTTCTTCCTTGAATATCCTTGGGGTATGTTGGGAACAACTGACCATCATGTCTCATGTTTGGCTCATTGTGACTTGGATGTGTTCTCAAACTTTTATGGGTCTCAACGTATTCTCAAACCTTACATTTTAAATTCCAAATAATTATTTATTTTCACTGTTCCATCCTGATAGAGAGGGATATTAAAAATAATGATAAAAAATGTATGTTTGCTTGCTTGATCTGACTTTTGGGGGCACACAGGATGAACTTTGCAGGACCAACATGAACTTTGCAGTATTTTTGTACCTGCTAAAACAGTTATTTGATATTTTAATTTGGCTTACTTTTAAATGATGTTAAAGGTTTATCAAACCATTGCAGATTAGAAAGTGGAATGGGTTGGTTGATAGCTTTTAACATTCCTAAACTGAAAAGATGACTGAAAAGATCGTTTTTGTTCCCCAGGTCAGGATAGCAATGGGACCATGTTTGGTTTAATAAGATGCCTGGTGTGGGTCTCCTGATAAGAGAAAGCTTGTACCTGCATTGTCTCTCTGTGAATTCCAAACAATCTCGTGATTTTTTTTCCTCATTAATGTCTGAAATTTTACATAAGTACAATATTAATTTACCTCTTACTCTATGGATGCAACTTTACTTTCTTTTTTCTATAACACCACATAACAAATTTCAGTTTAATTTTTTTCCCTTGTGTTTTACTAATGCCTTATGCCTAAAATAAATAGAAAATAGCTATTGTTCCACAAAAACTTTGCTTCTGTAGTCAGAACAAGGGTATTTTGAAATTAATCTGTTTTGGAGAACATTTTTGATTCACATTCAATGCTGAGTATTCTTCCTGAATATTCTTGAACTGTGAAAACTGTCCAGAAGTTTTAAGAATTAGTCAGAATTTTCAGAACTTTTGGGAATCTTTTAGATCTTTTTAGCACTTTCTTGGACCAAGTGATGGCCGTGGCCAGGGGGGCGTTCTACCAAGTTGCGTCCCTTATTGGATCGGGAGGCCCTTCGCACAGTCACTCAGGTACTCGTCACATCCCGTCTAGACTATTGTAACGCTCTCTACATGGGGCTTCCCTTGAGGTGCACCCGAAGACTACAGCTAGTCCAGAACGCGGCCGCATGGGCAGTCCTGGGAGCCTCCAGGTTCTCCCACGTAACACCACTCCTGTGCGAGCTGCACTGGCTGCCTGTGGTCTTTCGGGTGCGCTTCAAGGTGTTGATTACCATCTTTAAAACACTCCATGGCACGGGACCTAGTTATTTGCGGGATCGCATTCTGCCTCATACATTCCTGCGGCCGATTCTCTCCCACAGAGAGGGACTTCTCCGGGTGCCGTCCACTAGGCAGTGCCAGCGGGTGATGCCCAGGGGAAGGGCCTTCTCTGTGATGGGGCCGACCCTCTGGAACGACCTACCCCCCGAACTGAGAACAACCACGGACCTCCGCTCCTTCCGCCAAAAGCTAAAAACTTACTTTTTTCATCTGGCCGGCCTGGCCTAATCTATCCTTCCTAGGTTTGTAATATAAATTTAAATTGTTTTAATAGGGATTGCTGGGATTAGTATAAAGGGTTTTAAGGTTTTAAGATTTTAAACCTTTAGCGCATGTAAATTATTTAATTCTATTTTAAATATTGTATTGTTGTATTTATATATGTTTTTAAAGTCCTGTGCACCGCCCCGAGACCCTTCAGGCAGAAGGTACGGTCTACAAATCAAATAAATTGAATTGAATTGAACCTTTTACTTTGTCTAATTGCTGAATAAGAGAATAGTGAATAGCAATATTTGATTTAAATGGTATCAAGAAGTTGCTTGCACCCAGCAGATACATTTTGCTACATGTGTGGACAATTTATCAAGACAAGAGTGAAAAAGTACTTTGTGAAAGCATCTGTTAAGGTGTATGAGGCCTACAAAAGATACTTTGGCATATGTATGGGGGAACAAAACAAAGGATGGGCTATGCTTTTGCAACAATGTGGCCAGTCTATTTGAGGCTATGGGAGTCATACGTGATTGGCACATATAAATAAAGGAACATTGTAAAGACTAGTGAGGAAAGTAACTCCTCAATATTAACACCTATAATATATATTCACCAGCTATACCCGGCCACGCTTTGCTGTGGCCCTGTCTGGTTAAATGGCCAACCAATCTGTGTGTAGATCTACACCTGCACACATACACACAACCACCATATAACCCCCAACCTACCTACCTACTGTATTTCTCCCTCTCTATCTATCCTTCTACCTACCTACCTACTGTATTTCTTCCTTTCCCCCTCTATCTACCTATCTACTGTATTTCTTCCTCTCTATCCCTCTACCTACCTACCTACTGTATTTCTTCCTCTCACTCTATTCCTCTACCTACCTACCTACCAACCTTCCTACCTACCTACTGTATTTCTCCCCATCTTTCTATACACCTACCTACCTACCGTATTTCTCCCTCTCTGTCTATCCCTCTACTTACCTACCTACTGTATTTCTTTCTCTCTCTCTATTCCTCTACCTACCTACCTACCTACCTACCTACTGTATTTCTCCCTCTCTATCTATCCCTCTACCTACCTACCTACGGTATTTCTACCTCTCTGTCTATCCCTCTACTTACCTACCTACTGTATTTCTCCCTCACTCTCTATCCCTCTACCTACCTACCTATCTACCTACTGTATTTCTCCCTCTCTCTCTATCCCTCTACCTACCTACCTACCTACCTACCTACCTACCTACCTACCTACCTACCTACCTAGTGTATTTCTCTCTCTATCTAACCCTCTACCTACCAACCTACTGTATTTCTCCCTATATATCCCCCTACCTACCTACTGTATTTCTCCTTATCTATCTATCCCCCTACCTACCTACCTAACCTACCTACTGTATTTCTCCCTCTCTATCCCTCTACTTACCTACATACTGTATTTCTTCTTTTCTCCCTCTACCTACTTACCTACTGTAATTCTCCCTCACTATCTATCCCCCTATCTACCTACCTACCTACTGTATTTCTCCCGATCTATCTATACACCTACCTACATACCTACATACCTACATACCTACCTACCTACATACATACCTACCTACGGTATTTCTCCCTCTCTGTCTATCTCTCTACTTACCTACCTACTGTATTTCTCCCTCACTCTCTATCCCTCTACCTACCTACCTACCTACCTACCTACCTACTTACCTACCTACTGTATTTCTCCCTCTCTCTCTATCCTTCTACCTACCTACCTACCTACCTGCCTGCCTACCTACCGTGTTTCTCCCTCTCTCTATCTAACCCTCTACCTACCTACCTACTGTATTTCTCCCTATCTACTGCCCTTCGTACTATCACGGACCTTCGCCTCTTCCGTCGAGCATTAAAGACCTACCTCTTTCATGTGGCCAGCCTGGCATAGTTTGTTTTTACCATCGTTTTAATAGGGTTTCTTAATATTTTAGCACGGGTTAAATTTAATTTAATTTTAAATTTATTGATTGATTGTATTTATATGTATTTTATATTTTATTATCCCTGTGCACCGCCCTGAGTCCCAACGGGAGAGAGGGAGGTATACAAATTAAATTAACATAACTATCTATCTATCCACCTACCTACCTACCTACCTACCTACCTAACCTACATACTGTATTTCTCCCTGTCTATCCCTCTACTTACCTACCGACTGTATTTCTTCCTTTCTCCCTCTACCTACCTAGCTACTATAATTCTCCCTCTCTATCTATCCCCCTACCTACCTACCTACTGTATTTCTCCCTCTCTATCTACCCACCTACCTATCTACCTACCTACCTACTATATTTCTTCCTTTCTCCCTCTACCTACCTACCTACTATATTTCTCACTCTCTATCTATCCACCTAGCTACCTACCTTATTTCTCCCTCTCTATTTATCCCTCCACCTACCTACCTACTGTATTTCTCCCTCTCTATCTATTCCCCTATCTACCTACCTACTGTAATACAATAATACAATAGCAGAGTTGGAAGGGACCTTGGAGGTCATCTAGTCCAACCCCCTGCCTAGGCAGGAAACCCTATACCATTTCAGACAAATGGCTATCCAACATTTTCTTGAAGACTTCCAGTGTTGGGGCATTCACAACTTCTGGAGGCAAGCTGTTCCACTGGTTAATTGTTCTAACTGTCAGGATATTCCTCTTCAGTTCTAAGTGGCTTCTCTCCTTGATTAGTTTCCACCCATTGCTTCTTGTTCTGCCCTCTGGTGCTTTGGAGAATAGCTTGACTTCCTCTTCTTTGTGGCAACCCGAGATATTGGAAGGCTGCTATCATGTCTCCCTTAGTCCCTCTTTTATTAAACTGTATTTCTTCCTCTCTCTCTCTCTATGGGCCACCTGGGAGTTTGCTATCTCAGTGCCTTTTTGGCCCTAAGAGGCCTCCGTATGTGGCTGAGGAAATGACTGTTGCCTGGTGGGAGGAGTTACAGTGAGGTGAAAACCTGATCAGTGGGTACATGTTACATTTGTGTACCTTGCACACGACACACATGTGCTAGGCACAAAATGAGTAGGTATTCTATTATCGGAAGTCCTTGTGAACATTGTGTGAAAAATTGAGGTAAATCGATCCAGTAGTTTTTGAGATTAGTGGATTCGTACAAACTATTTTACATTTTTATTTATATAGATTGTTTGTTTCCAATTTCCAAGTCACCTGTTAAATAGAAGGCATTAGAAAATTGTCATGTTTTGAAAACCCTCATAAGTGAAAGAAGGAAAAATGGGCAAACACGAAGCTAATTTTGCCAGACATGCAAGTTGGTTCACCACACAGGAAGTCGGGTCCTGCAAGTGGTTGAAATAAACACTATCTGGAGAATACATGGAAGGGTCATCATCGAAATAGTTGTAGGGTCTCAAGAAAAAACCAACTTCATTCCCAAGGGTTGCAGTATTGGGTATATCCTCAGCATGTGGAATATGGAGAAAACCAGCATTGATCCAGGCAACCAGATCCTATGAAAGGAACAGAGACAATATCACTGTGGTATCTTAGATACAACAGCTACTAAATCGAAAGTGATAGAAAAGCAGATTCAGAGAAACCGAGTTTATTAATTAAAGCAGCAGATGTAGTAAAATCTGGGATAAACCGACAGCATAATTTTATGCTTGCATACTCAGAATTTGGGTTATGTACAAATGGAAAACTGGGAGGACAAAATTGTTAGCCAAGATCTTTTCTCCACTCTGCAAAATTTTATCAGTCATGATATTAAAAAGCCATTAAAAACAAATGCAAACAGTAGGGCATAAATTTTCCAAGGTCCCGTTCCTTCAGCTAACAAGAATGCAAACAGGAAAACTGAGATGGAATATTTAAATTGTCCTATGGGCAGGCATTTGAAAGATCACTAAGTTCCCCCTAAGGTAATGTGCTTCTACAACCTTTAGCAGCATTAGCCTACTTCTGGAGTAAGCTTCAGGTAACAGTCCAACAGGTTACCTTTCTATTCTGATGTCTTCCAAATATATTTGACATCAATTCCAATGCATTTGGACAGCAACCAGATTGTGGGATAATAACCTGCAAAGTGCTTCAGTGGTAGGTGGAATTCACCACCACTTACCTCATTGACAATATCCTCATTGTTTATGAAGTCAGCAAAGGCCACGGGAGGATTCCATGGGTCAACCTGATTGTAGACAGTGGTGCTGAAAGGTTCATTCTCTTTCCTCTTGGTAACAGCTAGTTTATAACTTATAAGGCAAAACAAGAAGAATTGCAGAGATTGAGGTTTACTCATAATAATGAACAAAACAAAACAAGGACATTCTCACACCTGGTTGGAGGAAGGCAGAGTGATGCTATCCAGCTGTCAGCCCAATCTGTGATTGGACCATGTTATTGTTTTGAGAAAGTAGAAAAACTTTCAATCACATGGTCCAATCATAGTGCAGGCTGCCAACTGGGTAGCATCACTCCGCCTTCCTCTGACCAGGTGTGGTGATGTCCATGGACAGCGACATCCAGTATCACATCCTCTACAATGGCTAAAGAAAGCAGAGAGATGGTAATAGAGATTTCTTTAAGATTAAAATTGGTAATTCCTGAATCTTATTCAAGGTGCTAAAACCAAAAGACAAGGATGAATCCACTTTACTTTTATACTTAGAAATCAGTCACTTACCGACCCCAGCTGAGGCCTGGCTCCATTGGATCGGACTCTGGCAAATGGTCTCCAGAAAAGCTGACTGTCTGGATCCGATAGCCACGGTCATGGCCCCACTTATTGGTGCAGTTCGATGCCAGATAAATGTATCTGGGCATATCATCATGGAGACGGAATGCTGCTTTGTTCTCGGTGTCCAAAACTTTCCTAACCATTTTCATTCGATGGATCTTATTTTCTGGGCTCCAAGGCGCCTGCAAGGTCTCAAAAGCCATGTCATTGCCAACCAGGGTATTTTTCACACCTCAGGAAGAAAACAAATAGAACAATCAGTACTTTGAGTAGCTGTTTATGAAGGAAAACATTCTTGCTGCAGTTTCAGTTTCTTAAAATCAAATTGTTCATATAATAAATGTTTGCTGACAAAGGGATGTAATTGTTATATGGATGCATAATTAATTTTCCAGACTTAATATGATCTAAATAAGTCAGTGTAAAAATCACTGCAAATATTAATAAACAAAGAAATACAAAAATGTTCAAGCTGAATTACAGATTTGGCATAACTGAAATATTTCAAGTAATAGTTTATTAGAACAAACCTTTCTGTGAGATTATCAGTCTCCTTTATTTAATTGCTAATATGTATTTGAAACAAGGTGGGAACATGTTAGCTTCCCATCTTTTAAATATATATTTGCAAGCTAGGTAACATAATCTCACACCTTTCCATAACAATGCCTTTGTATATTAGCAAAGAGGGTTTTCCTGCTCATTCATCAACTCTACTTGAGAAGGAACCTTGCCTAGAATTTAATTCAGGAGCAAAATGTTATTATTATTATAGTTTGTCACATAGTCATCCAGATGTTGAGACTGCATTTGGCATTTTTGTCTACCTATTGAGTCCTTTCCAAGTAACAGGCATAGGTAGATCTGGATATTTGATGGTGTCACAGATATCATTTCAAGATGGAAGCTGTTCTGAATAAAGCTACTTTTTGCAATTAATGGATAATTTGTCCATGCCTATGGTGTTCAAGTGATGCTCTAGTTGTTTTGGATTGCACCAGGGGTGGATTGCTGCCAGTGCAGAAGAGTTTACAGTGAACTGTGCATGCGCAGTCACTAAACTCCAAAATGGTGGCAGCCAAGCAGCAGCAAGGTAACTGTTTTGGGGGCATGGCAAGCCTGGGTCGCTGCTGGTTCTGTGACCTAGGCCTGAATTCCACTACCGGTTCGGTCAAACTGGGGCGAACTGGCAGCAACCCACCTCTAGATTACACCCAAGGCACCAGTGACTATTGGGTCTACTTTTCTTTGCTTCTTCCACAATTGTTCTATTTCTATTTGCAGCCTTTGTATTTTGTGATCTGCAGTTCATTCTCTTCTATTCTGCTGTCTCCAGATATTACTATGTCCAGACTTGTTGAGTCTTTCTTCATTGTAGTACTTACAATCATTAAAATAATTGTAAGAAAGCAAATTGAGACAAAGAACCTATAGTTTCCTTGAAAGTTAGTAACATTTTTTCTACTTACCACCAATATCCAAATCCACCTTGAAATGAATATTATGGGTATGAATTGTTCCCAACACCCATTCTTGGACTCTATTGCCAAAGTCTTCAGCATCTCCAAAGTAAAATGAAGTTTGAATGTACCCAGAGGCATGGACCCGAACACCAACAGCTCCATTTTGGTGGAAAATAAAATCCCAGACATAGTCATAGTTGCCAACTGTAGATATAGTCCGAAACACCAGATTAGAATCTGCCAACCCTCCATAAAAGGGAGACTGGATGTTTTCATAATGTCGTCGTATGGGTAACTCAGCATTCTGCTCAAAGATGCAGATAGCCATTTTACGGCTAACAGGTAATGAACTATCATAAAAAAAGTGCCAGTCCAAATAACTGGATAAATAAGGACAATCTACTCCCTGAGTGAGTGGAAACATATGGGATCCAAGTCCAAAGCTGGAATCCAAGTATCTGGTCAACATGGAAGTAGGACTGTTGGAGCCATAGATAGCACTTGCTTCTTGCAAGCTTAACTCATAGATTATTCTTTCTCCATTAAACCTGACATCAAAGATACGTGGACCCCTGCTTGCATCAATTCCAAATGCAAAACTCCAGCTCAGAAAAGTGACATGATTTTTGTGAATCCTATAGCGTGGTCCACGAGGTTCATACTGCAAAGGGCCTGGATATGTTGGTGGCACCCTCTGTTTCAGTGAAGAGTAGCCCCCATCAAGAGGGGCTTCTTTAACCTTGTCTACTCTAACCTTTCCCATATTGAATTGTCTCTCAAGGTCTTCCATATCTTCAAAGTATTGTCCATTATAGAACACTTTTATTACCTTCCACTCAGAAACATCCAAGCTACAATGATCCACTTGGACCTCAAAACCAACTGGATGCAAATAGCGGCCAGTCACATTCTGGAAATGACTCACCCATATTTTGCGATCTCCTGATTTAAGTCCTGGTGGCATTTGTCTGCCATACTGAAGATTGCTTCCATTGTAATTTAGAACTTTTTGCATGAAATTTGGAGCCTTCAGGTATTCATTTCTCTTTAAGAAATCACGGATTTCACGAAACTCATTTGTCAAAACCATTCTTTGAGAATAATGCAATTTCCTTCCATATTTTTCTACTGTGATATCTTGATGATATGTTGGTTCTGGAAGTGGACCCACTACAAATTCTGTCACATTGGGGTCCAGCTGATTTCCAAAATGGACCACAGCCAGAGCTTCCCGTGCTGGCTGAGATCCTTGATGATCTAAGAACTCTAATACTTGTGCTTTGGGAGGAAGCTGTAAAGTTATGAAATAGATGCAGTTGTCTGATGGTTTGGTTTGAGGTGTCTCTACCAGTGGCACTCCCAGGTTGGACTGTAAATACCATTTTACTTGCATTATCTCTTCTGGGCTTAAATCTTGAAATACTTGGCTGCCAGCATCCTGACCTTCCTCTTGTTCCTTTTTCAGGGAAGAATTCTCACATTCTGTGGGTTTTTCTCCTCTATTTCGAAAACTCAAGACTAAGATAATAATGATGATGACACCAATTGCTATTAGAGAAAAAATCACTTTCAACTTCATTTTTCCAAAGCTATGGACAAAAACATAGAGAATATGGTTTGTTAAATTTCAAAAAATTTATATTTTTAATTCTGAATACATATTAAATAGACTTGTTAAGCATTTAAATTTCAAAAGTATAAATTTATTGCATTTACAGAACACTCTAGAAATTGTGCAAAGATAGCTATCTTATTTATTCACAAATTCAATAATCCTACCATCCAGTCAGGAGCCTTGTTTTTTTTTTTTTCATTAGTTAAAACCAGGAAGTCAGAAGAAAGCAATGGCTGCACATTTCTAAACTGACTAGAAGTTGAGCTCAAAGGAAGTGGGATTTTACATTTTTTAGGATAGGTTTGCAATCTCTTACTATGCACTGTTCATTAAATCAGGATATTATATGTGTTAGATTGCAAGAAGGATTCCGACTCAGGCATAGTCAAACACCAACATTTATTAACAACTATATACAAGGACATCAGGAATAATACAGGCAAAGGTTTTCCCTCTTGACTGCAGCTTATATAGGCTGTCAGGCGGGAAAACCTCAGCAAGGCAGTTGCAACATTGTTTCACTTATCTAGACAGAATCCGGCCAGCCGCGTCTCAGCCAATCAGACGCGGCTGTCTGCTCCATACAGGAATGGGGTAACTTAGAGTTCACCAGACTTTCAGGCACGGTCGTAAGTCTGAGGATCTAACAATATGTAGATTGAAAGGGAAGGTAAATATTATGCAAATATTCTTATTTTCAATCTTTTGAAAACATGCCATTCAGGAAGTTTCAGAAAGAAGACTAGAAGAGCACTGACATTCAACAGATTTTTGTCCTGTTATCAGAGGTGGGATGCTCTCACTTCAGCCCGTTTTGCCCCAATTTGGCCAAACCAGTAGTGGAATTCAGGCCTGAGTCACAGAAATGGCAGTGACCCAGGCCTGCAATGCCCCCAAACAATTGCCATCGCTATCGCTGGGCCGCCACCATTTTGGGTTTTAGTGACTGCGTGTGTGCAGTTCACTGTAAATTGTTCTGCGCACGTGTAAAGAACAATTTACATTGAACAGCACATGCGAGTGTTGCACATGGGTTGCAAACCGGTAGTAAAACTGCAGCAGCCCATTCCTGCCTGTTATCAATAATATCTTGTCACCCAGATCAATTATTATTTCTGTCCTGAGCAAATTTCTTCAATCTGTCATTAAAAAAAAAAAAGACTTAAATAATGTAGCAAGAGGGAGAAAGCTCAGACTTATTATTTTCCTGTATCTATCCCAAACATTTAGTAGATTACAGAGGACTACATGATCTCTTAAAGTTAGTTTGTTTCTATGTGTTTCATTCCAGATATATATGTATAGTTTAGGAAAAAACATAAGAGACAATTCATTATGAAATCCATGTTATACCACTATCATGACCCCACAGCCCCAAATTTGGAGCCACAAAGTCACACAACAACAAAAAGGTTGTTTTTGGCATAGGGCAAAGCTATGCCTCAGAACACCTTTCCACTGTAGTTTCTACCCACCCACCAGATCAAGAAGAAGGGTCATCCTCTGGGTACCTTCTATTAAACAATATCATCTCATGGGTCTCCAGAGTCATGCCTTCTCAGTGATGGCACCACTTCTTCTAAATATCAGGGAAATAATTAAGTTCACTTGGAATCGAAACTCCTATTACAGGACTGATTCTTATTTCCTTTTTAAAATAGTAATTTTATTAAAGGTTACAATTAAAAAGATAAAATAAATTAGTTTAACGTTAACAAATTAAAAAGAAGGAATAAAAAGAAAGTGCATCAATTAAAAAATAGGATAGAAAAGAAACACTAAGATTATAGTAAAGGAAAAAAAAATAAAGATGTGTCTCCTCCCTCACAGCAAACACAACCAAGTTTAGTATCTTATTGCCTTCTCTTAAAAATACAATACCTCTTTTTCTCATAGGTATAAACATCTCTTGTGTATAAACAAATCCTTAAAGCCTGTCATTCATCATTTTGCTGAACATTCACGATCAGCAAAAGTTGCACTAAGTGTCACCAGAGAAAACAGCACTTCACCTTTAGGTTTGACCAAATATACTGACCTTATATTCCTTCTTTTTACTCTTAACAATCATAAACATTAATCTCTTCAAATAATTTCATAAAACTTGATTTCTTTTCATTGGCCCTTCTTAAAAAAATCTTCAAAGCTTTAAGAAGTCTTTTTTGTAAATCCGATATAGGAAAGTTATGCAGGTTTGTTGCTTCTATATCTCTTTTTATTTTAAGGCTTCCTTTGTATGCCCTACATATCATCTATTTCCATATATTCTTGTAGCCTGTAATTTTTAATCCACTTTCAGGTCAGTCTCATCTTGTGCAGTTCCTCTTCGATACTGCCTCAAAAGTGGAACAAGCAGATTTTATATCATGTACAACTCACAAGGAAAAGGGAGAAACCATCTGTGTATGCAGAAAAATAAATGCATAATGACAGTTGTTCAGGCATTATTTCCATTAAAATAAGTTTGCTGAATGATTTGATGGTGAGATAAAAATGTTTAGATATTCATTGACTGTGTTTGAAGAACATGCCAAACCAGAAACAGACTCTTTTTGGCCTCATGACATCTGAGATTTTGAGAACATGCTTAACAGACAAAATAATTGTTGGGGAAGAATATTGTTTTTATAAAAGATGCTGTATAAGACTCCACAAATCACCATAAATTATCTTTACTATCTCTGCTGTTTATTTCTCTCTTTTCTTTTGCACAGGTATCTTAAATTACAAATGGAATCTTTTGTAAATACAAGGGATCCTGACATGACTCCACAAATTCCCTTCATTTAGGAAGGATATGTGGGGCTCAATAGCTGGCTGTAGCCAAGGCCCCTCTGGAAGAACCACACATCTCCACCTTCTTTCCTAATAAATATCCACTGGTTATAGATGAACTTTGCAACACATTCACATTGATGTGATTTAAGAGCCGTTCTATGCACATTTCCTCATAAATATCCCCCAGCTTCTTTTACTGTTTGCTGTTTCTGAAGGATATCTAGAAACATGTGTGGCCAACATATATGAACCACGGTAGTGCAGTGGTTACAGTGCAGTACTGCAGGCTACTTCTGCTGACTGCCAGCTGCCTGCAATTTGGCAGTTCAAATCTCACCAGGCTCAAGGTTGACTCAGCCTTCCATCCTCCCGAAATTAGTAAAATGAGGAGTCAAATTGGGGGCAATACGCTGACTCTGTAAACTGCTTAGAGAGGGCTGTAGAGCACTGTGAAATGATATATAAGTCTAAGTGCTATTGCTCTATGGAATCCAATTGTTATTTTGAAGTGCAAGTGAATTTGATATTCCATAGTGGGGAAGGGTTAACTTTGTACAAGGAAAAACATTCTCTATATTAATTCCTCCTGCTTAGTTGTCAATAGAATTCTTCATGATCCGTGCTTAAACTCCCCTTGCTGGAAGTTTATCTGAAAATCTTTACAGAGCCCGTGTTTACATATCTGTAATTAGTTCATTCCTGCCACTTAGTTCCTTTCTTGGTATAGTTTTGTTCACATAGCAAGACAGGGACTTATTTCCATTTCTTTTTCTCCTTCTGCTCCATTTCATTTGTACACACTTTAAGATCAGGGTTTCAATTATGAAGTTCTCTATTCTCCCCCCCACCCCCACCCACCAATTTCCTTTTGGTTCACACATCCATAAATGCATTTCAGATGGGATGGAAAACCTGTTTGTTTTCATGGCCAGCTCAGACTCTTACAAGGAAGCCAACAAAAAACAGCCAATCTCAGAAGTGCCAGGGATTCCTGAACAGCTGCAGGCAAAGGGGGTTATGCCTTCTGCTATCCAGGAGACACCTGTCTCAGAAGAAAGGAATCTGGGATGGCACTCCCTGCCAGCGCAAGTGCTCACTATGTGCAAAGGAGAGTAGAACTAAGGTGCTCTGGAAGACTCCATTCAAGAAAGCAGCCTTAGCTCTCCAAATAAGCAACATCAGAGTTCCTTATGTATAATAAGAGCAAAAAAAGCTCAAGGCAATAATCACTTAATCACTTTGTTAACCTAGGTTCCAGGTGCCTTAATTCTTAATCTGAAATCTTTTGACTGTGATTCTGGACTTAGATTGGCTGGTGACAAGCAATTGGACCGTAAAACTTCCCCTGACCACACTTGTATCCACTGTTTTGGATTTGGAGTCTCTTTCAAGGCAAGCTTGCCAGACTTCTGGGGGGACTTGATTTCTCTTGTGTGTGTGTGTGTGTGTGTGTGCGCGCGCGCGTGCGCACGCCCGCACTTGTGTATTTGCATGAAGTTTCCAAACCTCCCTGTGTGTTTATGAGTGTTTGGATTGAGACAAGGCATTTATTCAATGAAGCAGACTGATTGGAGGAATGGAATTGGTTGTGAGCATATGCTAAGAATGGTAGTAGAATTTTTTGATTTGATTTTGAAAAAGTTTTATTGAGTTTTAACAATTTTCTGAAGGGTGGGGTAAGGGTTACAGAAACATTTTGAGAACCTTTGCATCAGAGTCCTTGGCCCATCCCGGGCTACATAATAAAACAATAGTAAACAAATTTATCAAAAAAAATACTACAAGATAAAGACCAGTGTATATGTATTACATATTACATTTCCAATTCTGAGATGGCAGACATGTACAAACATCCTGGTATAAAAAAGAATAGAAAGAAAAGTTAATAAGAAAAAAGAAAAGCAAGCAAAATCATTTTTTTGATATAAGTCTTTTGGCAATTGTATCTTCTTTTTCTCCTGCTTGGTCCCCCGTGGGCGAGGCCGTGGCCCCCTCCGCCCCCCCCTGGATCTTCACCCAGGAGAGAGGAATGTTTTTTAATAAAGGCTTCCGCCTCAGCAACTGTTTTAATTCTCACTCTTCCTCCTTCCCAGAACACCAGCATCCCTTCGGGCATCGCCCACTTGAACCAGATCCCATGGTCAAACAATGTTTTAGATAAGAAGGAAAATTTCCTTCTCATTTCTCTGATTTTTTTTGGGACCTGCTTCAAGATAGCGACAACCTTTTGTTGGTAAATTAGGGGACCCCCTCTCTGTGCCCTCAAAATTCCCTCTCTGGTTGACCTTCTGACAAATTTAATGTGAATCTCTCTGGGTACTTCATTTATCCTGGCATATGCAGAGTTTATTCTGTAGACTAGGTCAATGTCCCCCCTGATCTCATCTTTAGGTTTATGTAAATAGTCTGCTAAAATTGTGCTCATGAGTTCAGGCAAGCATTCACCAGGTTCTTCAGAAATGTTCTGAAATCTTAAAAAATATGACATCCTTTCGAAGTCCATCCTAGACATATGCCCAGTTAATTCCCCCACCTCACTGTTGACATTTTAAGCTCTCCCTTTGCCTCAGTTATCCCCCCTTCCAGATCTTCAGTCTTCTGTATGTTCTCCTTCACTTGATTACGAGTTTCCAGGAGTTCCTTCTTAAAGTTGTTATTTTCTTCTCTCTGCGCCTTGATTTCCTGTACCAAAGTTTGTATAACAGATTCCAGAGAAGACAATCTTTGTTCCAATCCTGCCAATTCTGATTTTTGTGCCACGGTTAACTGTTAGAGTCAATGCCACTAAAATGGCGTTTTTTGGGTGGAGCCGTTGAGACAAATCAGGAGGTAAAAGTTTCAAATCAAGGTTGTAAAAAAGTTCAGGAACCAGTAGAGAAACACTTTCCCAAATCAATAGTTATAATAAAAAAAAGGCACTCCAGACAGGGAATCAATTAATCCGAAAAAAATTCTTCATTAATAGCAAGAGGAAGTCCAAATTACAAGAAGATGCTGGTAGTTTTCCATAAATAAAATAGTCATTCAGGAGCGGAGAGAAGCCATCTTCCACCGCCCAAACTGGGAGCCAGCCGGAAAAAGTAACAAAGAAATAAGTTGTAACAAGCCAATTGAACTTAGAAACATTGTTGCAAGCCGCAGATCACTTTCACTCGCTTTCACTAAGTTCCAGGCAAACTGCATAGAGAAAAATCCGTCCCTCGCAATGAGGAACCATTTCAAAGCGCCGCTTTAAATCCGAGGGGGGGTTTAACGAAAAAAACACCCCCCTCCAAGCTTTTTAGTCCAGCGCTGCCATCGGAGATAAAATAGCAGCGGAGCCTCGGGAGAGCCTTCCGACCCGGACGTCTGGCTCACTCCAAAATTAAGCAGCTTTTCCGTTCTCCATTGGCGAAGGTGGAGACAGGCGTCTCCCCCCCGCAGCCAGCCTTTCGTCACCTAGGCTGAAGACAAGGGTCGCTTTCCCACCGCCGTGGGAAGGGGGCGTCTCTAGCAAGCCAACCCTACGGGAGACCCCCAGGATGGGGCGTCTCGCCCCCGTGGGGGGGCAGAAAAAAGGACAAAGTGGCGGACGAGTCAAGGACCCATCCGTCGCCATTGGAGGGCGGAAGCGGAAGTCAGTAGAATTTTTTGTTGCACTAAATATTATTGGTTAACTTTAGCTTTAATAACTGTATAATATTTGCATTGTTATTATGCATATACTATGCCACATGTTGGATGCATTCTTCCTATACTTCCTATACTTTAATACTAAATAATAATTTATTTATTTTCACTGTTCCATCCTGATAGAGAAGGATATTACAAATAATGATAAAAGAATTCATGTTTGCTTGCTTGATCTGGCTTTTGAGGGCCACACAGGATGAACTTTTGAGTACCAACATGAACTTTGCAATATTTTTGTACTTGCTAACATCTTTATTTTGTATTTTAATTTGGCTTACTTTTAAATGATGTTAATGGTTTATCAAACCATTGCAGATTGGAATGCAGAATGGGCTTTGTTGATAGCTTTTAACATTCCTTTACTGAAAAAATAAAAACTGTTTTTTCCCCCCAGATCAGGATAGGATGGGACCATGTTTGCTTTAATAAGATGCCTGGAGTGGGTCTTCTGATAAGAGAAAGCTTGTTAATGCTAATTTGTACCCACATTGTCTCTCTGTGAACTCCAAACAACCTTGTGACTCCCCCCCTCCCAATTAATAAATTTTACACCCCTGCTTTTGTCAGATTTCATTTAAATGAACATGTGTGTTGTTAATATCTCGACTGCATGTAAATGTTTTCCTACGCAAAGGGAAAGTTCCTTTTGTCCCGACCAATCAACTTTTATAATTTCCTTTGATGTGTTAACTATAAAAGGACTAAAAGCTCAGTATTGCGGTTTTCGAATGAAAGGAATCCTTTCTAATTAGAACATTGGGGGGGGGGAGATGGTAATAAAAGGATCTTCCTATTTTGCTCTGTTTTACTGGAAAACCTTTACTGGAAAACTGCAACATCTTGCAGTCCTGAATTTTTGTTATTTTGTGTCTCTGGTTCATTCCATCCCGTTCATAAATTCATCCCACAGTTCTGATTTAGTCTACATACCAGTAATCGGCTGGATTTCTCGAGATCTTCCCACCCTGCCAAAGGTGTCGCTCAGTGGCTAAGATGCTGAGCTTGTCTATTAGATGGTCAACAGTTCAGCAGTTCAAATCCCTAGTGCTACCTAACGGAGTGAGCTCCCATTACTTGCCCCAGGTTCTGCCAATCTAGCAGTACTAATGCACATAAAAATGTAAGTAGAAAAATAGGGACCACTTAGGTGGGATGGAGTTATCTTCTGACAATGCTGGCTTTTTGGCTTAGAAACAGAGATGAGCACCGCCCCTTAGAGCCAGAAATGACTAGCATGCATGGAACCTTTACCTTTTACAAAGGAGTCCACAACTAAAGTCCAACAATCTTTGGAGAAGTCAAGCAGACTGGGATCTAATCAGTGCTTGCCTACATGGCAGAGCCCTTCCAAAGAGTTTCACACATTCAACAGTTTTAAATGAGAAAACAAGGTTGGACAGAAAAGCATCAAATTAATTAGATTATTTCCTGACAATTAAATTATTTCCTGACAGCTAGAACAATTAATCAGTGGAACAGTTCCAGAAGTTGTGAATGCCCCAACACTGGAAGTCTTTAAGAAGATGTTGGATAGCCATTTGTCTGAAATGATATAGGGTTTCCTGTCTAGGCAGGGGGATGGACTAGAAGACCTCCAAGGTCCCTTCCAACTCTGCTACTGTATTGTATAGATAAAAGAAACCTCATTCCATTATTTGAGGTTTTTTTGCAGGGGAAAGACAAATTTCACATCATCCATAGGCCAGGTAACATGCTTTATTTCTGAAAGAGACATAACTCTAGATCAGGGGTCTCCAACATTTGCAACTTTAAGTCTGAAGGACTTCAGCTCCCAGAATTCTCCAGCGGTAGGTAGGTAGGTAGGTGGATAGAAAGAGAGGGGGAGAAATACAGTAGGTAAGTAGGTAAGTATGTAGAGGGATAGAGGGGGGGGAGAAATACAGTAGGTAGGTAGGTAAGTAGGTAGAGGAATATATAGAGAGAGTGAGAAATCTGATAGGTAGGTAGGTAGGTAGGTAGAGGGAGATATATATATCTGCTATGTTTACCAAATGGTACAGGGGAGGAGAAAAGAAGGCCATGAAGCTTATTATCCAAAGAATTTTGCAGGAACCAACTGACATCTCAAGCAACTGCTACTTCTGCATGGATTGTGTGGACTGTTTACTGTCATGTATCCAGACATTCCTTCATCCAGGGGTGGGATTCCACCAGTTCGGACCAATTCAGGCAAATTGGTAGTTCTGACTATCAGCTGGGAGTGAACCGGTTTGCTCGGCCTTTCAGCTGGGCCCTCCTGCCTGCCCCTGTGCTATACTCACCTATATTCCCTTTTCTCAAGCCCAGCTGAAAGGTGCAGCAGAGTGGATTGCTGCACTTCAGCTATTTTCCTCCTGCAGAAGGTCCTCTGTAAACTGTGCAAGTGCGTGCACTGTGCGTCAGGCCCATTAAACCAATAGGATCACACCCCTGCCTTCATCCATCGCCAAGGTACCACACTGCAAGGTACCACCCTTTTCCCACTCCTCCGAAGAAGGATAAACCATCTTCAGAAGTGAGAAGTAAGATAGACAGCGAGGAAGATATTGCAGACAAAATTACAATTTCACAGCTGCAGCTGAGGAGAGGAAGCCATACTTTCCCAGCCAGAAAGACCTCAATGATCTGATCAGAGAACTTGGTCTTAAAAAGTCCCGTGCTGAGCTTCTGTAATTTAGGCTCAAGGAGTGGAACTTATTGGATGAAAATGTAAAGATCAGATAAAGCATCACCAGCATTTTCCGAAGTTCTTCAGTTGGCAAGATGGGCTGTGCTTTTGCAACAATGTGGCCAGTCTATGGGAGTCACAGTTGATTGGCACATATACATTAACAGTTCATTTAGGAGGCTCAAAACCATGCTGTTTCATAACGGGAACATGTATCCATCTCTCCCAGTGGCTCAAATGTGACCACAAAGAGGTCTACACCACTACAACAGTGTCAAGATGTTGCTGAGTGCCTTGAAGTATGATGACTATGGCTGGGAGGTCATAGGAGACTTCAAAATGGTGTCATTCCTAATGGGCCTTCAAGGTGGTTTCATGATGTTTCCTTGTTTTCTTTACCTCAGGGACAGCCGGGACACTAATGTGCACTATTACCAGAAGGGACTGGCCAAAGCAGACCAAGTTCAAAACATCTCTTCGAAAATTTCTTTTTTTTTTAAATGTTGAATTTATTCTATATGCTTTATCCATATTTGTCTTCATGTGTTTCCTCACCCCCCCACCCCCGCCCAACAAAATTCCCAAGACATCAATAATTTATCCTTTCTAGTATCTTCTTCAGAAAGATTACTTCTAAGTAATCCCATATCTTCTAAAATATGGAATTACTATTAGGTCACAAAGAGGACATTACCGTTCATGTTATGATCTTTCTCACCAAAGACACCCCTATTTTCCTCTATCCTAAAAGCCAAAGTGACGCACCTCTAAGAGCCGAGGTGGCGCAGTAGTTAGAGTGCAGTACTGCAGGCTATTTCAACTAGCTGCAGTTTGGCAGTTCAAATCTCACCAGATCAAGGTTGACTCATCCTTCCAAGGTGGGTAAAATGAGGACCCAGATTATTGGGGGCAATAAGCTGATTCTGTAAACCACTTGGAGAGGGTTTTTTGAAGCACTATGAACCAGTATATAAGTCTAAGTGCCATTGCTATTGCTATTGGATCAGAAAGCTAATTTTCAATTCTAAAATCAGTGTTTTAATATCATAAAAGGAAGGGAGAATTGTAGCCAATAAATGTGAGTGTATATCTTTCTTGATGTCCTCTGTCAAATTAAAAATGTGAATCATACATGCTTTCTTTCCTATAGCAAAGAAAAAGTTCTACAACCTTCTTCTTAATCCCCAGATAGTTCCATTTCATGGTTTCCTGAAGACAGTGGACTAATAATTAGACAAAAAATATCTATTAATGCTGCAGAAAGAAGTATTAGCTGCCAGTAATGCATTCCAATTTCTAATTCACCTGTCAAAAAGTAGAAAACATTAGAGTGTTGTTATGTTTTGAAAACCTTCATAAGTAAAAAAAGGGAAATTAGGCAGACACGAAGCTAATTTTGCCAGACATGCAAGTTGGTTGGCCTCACAGGAAAGGAAGCTCTGCAGGTGGTTGAAGTAAATACTGTCTGGAGAATATATGGAAGGGTCATCATCAAAATAATTGTAGGGTCTCAAGAAGAAACCAACTACATTCCCAAGGGTTGCAGTATTGGGTATATCCTCAGCATGTGGAATATGGAGAAAACCAGCATTGATCCATGCAACCAGATCCTATAAAATGAAAGGGGACAATATTATTGTACTATCATAGGAAAAAGACCTGTTAAAGAAAAATAGTGCAGTATTAGATTCAGAGAAGCTAAGTTTGTTAAGTAAAACAGCAGATGATGTAGTAAAATTGGGAGGTGGAGGGGTAATCTGATAGTATAATTTTTTGCTTGCCTATTCAGAATTGGGGATGTGTAGAAATGGAAAACTGGAGTGTTTGTTGTTACCAAAGACCTTATATCTATTCTGCAAAATTTTATCAAGTTTGGTACTAAAAATCCATTAAAAATGCAAAATGTAAGACATAAATCCCATGCATAGTTTCCAAGACCAAATTATCTCAACTAACACAAATGCAAATAGGAAAACTGATCCTGGTATGTGAGAATTTAAGCTGTCCTCTGAACAAGCATCCTAAAAATCACCATGATTGTTCCTTTTCCCCCTAGAGAGAAAGTGCTGCTAAAACTCTTTAGCAGCATGTGCCTACTCCAAAGTAAGCTTTGGAAGTCCAATAGGCTACCTTCATAATCTGTTGTCTTCCAAGTGAGTTTAAGTTCAATTCCAATGCATTTGGAAAGCAACCAGATTGTGAGATAATACAATGCAAAGTGCTTCAGTGCTAGGTGGGGATCATCTTCACTTACCTCATTGACAATGCTCTCATTATTTATGAAGTCAGCAAAAGCAACGGGAGGATTCCATGGGTCAACCTGATTGTAGGCAGTGGTGCTGGAAGATTCACTTTCTTTCCTCTTGGTAACAGCTAGCTTGTAACTTTTAAGGCAAAACAAGAAGAGTTGCAGAGATTGAGGTTTATTCATTATTATTTCTCTTAAGATTTTCAGAAATGATTGTTCCAGTCTTGAAAGATAATATAATAACAGAATGCTATTCCATGACAGCTCAACTATAAAAATATAAGAACAATCATTGTTGTAACTCGTTATTAAACTACCAAAGAGTTTTGAGTTGATTTTACACCATGTGTAATTCCCTAGATGAGCTGCATCCCAAGACCACTGTGGTGATCTCTGCCAACCTAGCAGGTATCATGGATCTCCATCCTGGTAGATAGTCCATTAAATATACTGACCCCAAATTCAGGAGCTTAAGGTTTACCAGAAGCATCTCATGGTCCAGAATGAAAGAGTACAAATTTACAAGAACATGGCTTGGGTTTCTTCAATACTCAACCAGAACAATTTCAAATTTTCACCAGTAGCTAGATCTGCTGACTTCAGATATGGTTAGAACTGGTACAATAACATGGCTCAGATTTGTTCAATACTCAACCAGTACAATTGAAAAGACACATTGAAACCAGCAATGTTTCTGAAGGGAACTTGTGTAGGTGGGTCTATATCAGTGGTGGGGTTCAAATATTTTTATTACTGGTTTTGTGGGAGTGGCTTGGTGGGCATGGCATAACTTGGTGAGTGTGGTTTAGGCATGGCAGGGAAAGGATATTGTAAAATTTCCATTCCCTCCCCACTCCAGGGGAAGGTTACTGCAAAATCCCAATTTCCTCCTGATCAGTTGGGATTTAGGAGGCAGAGAATAAATGGGGACAGGGCCAGTCAGAGGTGGTATTTACCAGTTCTCTGAACTACTCAAAGTTTCCGCTACTGGTTGTCCAGAACTGGTCAGAACCTGCTGAATACCACATCTGGTCTATATGCTCCGTATATGGTTGTAGCTGATATGAACTAAAAAAAAGTATTTCAGGCCACAATTTTAGCTTTACTTTATATTGTTTGGATTTGATACATGCCATTCTTCCTTTTTTTTCTCTATACATTTAAATTTTATTTCTGTACATATCAAAACTGATCTGGTTCATAATTTTTTTGGTTGTTTTGGTGAAACATTGGAGAAAACCAACGACTGTGAGACTCATTTTACTACTAAACAGTATTAACCTCCAATAATCTGTAGCATTTGTCTTAGGTCAAGTTTAAGAATGCCTCTCAGATTGGGGGTAATTTCCCCAAAATGGAACATTGTAACATGAAAAGTATTTTAACCACTCTTCCAATTATGATTATAGATCATAACCCAAACATGTTATATTTGTCAAAGGAACTGTTTCACTCTATGGCAATCCAATAGGGAATCAGTAGTGAGGAATATGAGCTAAAAGAAATTCTGCACAGTTTGAATAGCACTTTTTTCCTTTATACTGTATTTTCCAGAGTTAAATCTTGTTAAGTCACAGTTAAGTCTAGGCAAGGGGTTGGACTAGAAGACATCCAAGGTACCTTCCAACTCTATTATTCTATTCTATTCTATTCTATTCTATTCTATTCTATATAGAAAAGTTTTCCTTACCAAATATTTGAAATATTTAAATGTTTTAAATAGATACATGCCCCATACATCCCTTAGACCGATACGCTCCCACAGAGAGGGCCTCCTCAGGGTGCCGTCGGCCGGACAATGCCAACTGGCGACACCCAGGGGGAGAGCCTTCTCTGTGGCGGGGCCAGCCCTCTGGAATGACCTGCCCCCTGAATTACGTACCATCACCGACCTCCGCCTCTTCCGCCAATGTCTTAAGACATATCTGTTTCAACAAGCCGGCCTAGCCTAACCTCCCATGGGGACTTTTAGATAGTTTTAAATTGGGTTTTTAAATTTTGGTTTTAGCGCAGGATAGGTTTATTTAATAGTTTTTTAAATTATATTTATTGTATTTTGTATGTTTTTTAAATTTCCTGTGCGCCGCCCTGGGTCCTCTGTGGAGAAGGGCGGGATATAAATTTAAATAAATAAATAAAATAAATAAATAAATTTAAAGAAATCTATCTCTTTAAAATGAACAAATTTGGCAGTTTCTACCTATCTTATTCAAGCTTCTGAAACCCAAAGACATGGGTGAATCTGTTTTACTTCTGCAATTAGAAATAATAACTTACCGACCCCAGCTGAAGCCTGGTTCCATTGGATCTGACTCTAGCAGATGGTCTCCAGAAAAGCTAACTATCTGGATTCGATAGCCTTGATCATGGCCCCACTTGTTTGTGCAGTTGGATGCAAAATAAAGGTATCTGGGCATGTCATCATGGAGACGGAACGCCGCCTTATTCTCGGTGTCCAAAATTTCCCTCACCAGCTTCATTCGATGGATATTATGTTCTGGGCTCCAAGGGGCCTTTGTGGTCTCAAAAGCCATGTCATTGCCAACCAGGGTATTTTCCACACCTCAAAAAGAAAACAAGCACAACAATGAATACTTGATCAACTGCTGATGGATGAAACCATTCCTGTTGCATATTCAGCTTCCTAAAATCAAAGTTGCTTCTACATTAATGTTTTGCTGACACAGAGATGAAATTATGATAAGAGTACACATAATTAATTTTTCAGGTGGAATATGAACAGTGTGTTCTTGTGTTTGCTGCATCAGCATGCAAGAAAACCACACAACCAATTTTCTACAATAAGGTTCCTGCAGAGGCAAAAGAGAACAATAGGATGTATGATCAACCTGATCAAGAAATACAGGAATTTCATGATAGGAATGTTTATAAATGCAGTAAGAGCATCCACATTGTCGTATTAGCAATAGTTTTATGGGATCATTGTCCAGAAAGCAGCAGCATTTAAAATGAATTAAATGAGCTACAAAGAATATGGCAGGGAGAATGTGTCTAAGTCACAGAGAGCACAAAATAGAAATAGAATTGGACCTAACAAGGATTATGAGGTAATGTTAATTTGAAAACATTGCATTTATGTTCGTTTCTCATTGGTGGCGCAAATATGAATAATATGTGACCGATTTTCACAAAATATTTTTGGGCCTTCAACTAAATCTTCAAATCCATTCAAGCTACCTAGAGAATCTCCTAACCTTGATGTACACTGTTTAAGCCTTCTACACCTGAAGAAGTCATCATCCAACATTTTTTCTGATGACAAGTTTCACTGGAGACTTTTAAAGACATATTTCTCCATATCCATTCCTATTATGAGAGTTTAACAACCAAAAGGAAATGAAGCTGAGGGAAATTGAGACATGAAGCCTGGATTTAAGAAGCTTCTTGGATGAGAAGTCAAATGTTTTCAAGGAAAAAACCTAAGAAAGTCTAGTTGCCTTTTGGAAAAGCATCTTTGGGACAATCATGATTTGGATGATCGAGAATCTCCATAGACACTCCATTATGATACTATTTTTGACTTAAATTCTCAGAGGTGGGGGTGAGGAAATAATCTGTTAAAGCTTTATTTTATTTTATTTCTTTGACCTGAAACCAAAATCCAGTTCTAAAGATACCTGAAAAAAAACCAATCTACATATTAAGCTTTAAGTAATACAAATTTGTTGACATCTGTAAGAATTACAAAAATGCTGATTCTAAAACTACATGTTCAAACTCCTGAAATATATGAAGACATAATTACAAAATTGATGCCTTTATATTTTCTTGTTATTATGACAGAACTTGAATTAAGTTTTGTGACAAGGCAGTGAAATGAATATTCTTAATTTAAAAAAACCTCATTACTCCTCAACTGAAGTTCAAGAATATTATTAGAATAGTAACCATATTCTTGAGTTTGTCTTCATGATAGTTCTAACAGTCATTAGAACAATTCTGACAAAAGCAAATTAAGGCACAGAGCCTATAACTCCCATGCAAATTACAAACATGTTTCCTACTTACCACCAATATCCAAATCCACCTTGAAATGAATATTATGGGTATGAATTGCTCCCAGCACTTTTTCTTGGACTCTATTGCCAAAGTCTTCGGCATCCCCAAAGTAAAAATCAGATAAAATGTACCCAGAGGCATGGACTCGAACACCGACAACTCCATTTTGATAGAAAATAAAATCCCAGACATAGTCATAATTATCAACTGTAGATATAGTTCGGAACACCAGATTTGAATCTGCCAACCCTCCATAAAAAGAAGACTGGATGCTTTCAAAATGTCGCCGTAGAGGTAACTCAGTATTCTGCTCAAAGATGCAGATAGCCATTTTATGGCTAACAGGCAATGAAGTATCAAGGAAAAAATGCCAGTCC
The DNA here is from genome assembly GCA_039707465.1 of Rhabdophis nuchalis. NCBI lineage: Eukaryota > Metazoa > Chordata > Lepidosauria > Squamata > Natricidae > Rhabdophis > Rhabdophis nuchalis. Next base: position 30,640,130 of record CM077645.1, on the reverse strand, counting down.
AAATAACTGGATAAATAAGGACAATCTAGTCCTTGGGTAATTGGAAAGAGATGGGACCCAAGTCCAAAGCTGGCATCCATGTATCTGGTCAACATGGAAGTAGGACTGTTGGAGCCATAGATAGCACTTGCTTCTTGCAAGCTTAACTCATAGATTATTCTTTCTCCATTAAACCTGGCATCAAAGATACGTGGACCCCTGCTTGCATCAATTCCAAATGCAAAACTCCAGCTCAGAAAAGTGACATGATTTTTGTGAATCCTATAGCGTGGTCCACGAGGTTCATACTGCAAAGGGCCTGGATCTGTTGGTGGCACCCTCTGTTTCAGTGAAGAGTAGCCCCCATCAAGAGGGGCTTCTTTAACCTTGTCTATTCTAACCTTTCCCATATTGAATTGTCTCTCAAGGTCCTCCATATCTTCAAAGTATTGTCCATTATAGAACACTTTTATTAACTTCCATTCAGAAACATCCAAGCTACAATGATCCACTTGGACCTCAAAACCAACTGGATGCAAAAAGAAGCCACTCACATTCTGGAAATGACTCACCCATGTTTTGCGATCTTCTGATTTGAGCCCTAATGGAAGTTGATAATTGTACTGAAGATTGCTTCCATTGTAATTTAGAACTTTTTGCATGAAATTTGGAGCCTTCCGATATTCATTTCTCTTTAATAAATCACTGATTTCCTGAAACTCATTTGTCAAAACCATTCTTTGATAATAAGGCAATTTCCTTCCATATTTTTCTACTGTGATATCTTGATGATATGTTGGTTCTGGAAGTGGACCCACCAGATATTCTGTCACATTGGGGTCCAGCTGATTTCCAAAATGGACCACAGCCAGAGCTTCCCGTGGTGGCTCAGATCCTTGGTGATCTAAGAATTGTAATACTTGTGCTTTGGGAGGGAGCTGCAAGGTGATCAAATAAATGCAGTTTTCTGGTGGCTTGGCTTCAGGTGTCTCCACCAGTGGCACTCCCAGGTTGGACTGTAAATACCTCTTTACCTGCATTATCTCTTCTGGGGTTAAATCTTGAAATACGTGGCTGCCAGCATCCTGACCTTCCTCTTGTTCCTTTTTCTGAGAACTCTCACAATCTGTGTGTTTTCGTCCTCTAATACAGAAAACCAAGACTAAAATGAAAACGATAGTGCTGCATATTGCTATGAGAGAATAAATCACTTTGGAATTCATTTTCCAAACCTGTAGACAAAAACATAGATAAAAGTTTAAATTATATGTTTATAATCCTGGCCCCAAATAAATCCCCTTGCATTTACAAAACACTCTAGAAATTGTGCCAAGATAGCTATGATATGGTCACAAATTCAAGAAACTTACCATCTAGACATGATATTCCTGTTTTCATGAATTAAAACCAAGAACTTAGATGAAAATACAGGTTGGACGCTTATAAACTGACTGGAACTTGAGACCAAGTCAATTATACATAGGTTAAAAGGGAGGAGATGTTTTATGCAAATGTGTTTTTATAACTTTTGTTTTGAGGAACTGCAATCTAGAAAGCTTCATAAAACCTTTTTTTTGCCAGCCCTTTAGTCATTTTTCAACTTGTCAGCATCCACCATAATTCTCCAAACTGAAATACAATTGGACTAGATGCTAACCTTGTCTCTTCGTCAAAGTATTTAAAGAATAACTTAAGTGGCAGGATGAGACTCTCACTGATTGCGTTTGACTGCCTTTTAATATTTTTTTTAATGAACCTGGCTTTTAAGGGAAGTTGTTTGGTTGGTAATTAATCTATTGTTAAACTTCTTTTAATAAATATACAGGGCTACTTCAGTATGTTTTGAAAATTTCCACAGTTTGAAAAACAACTCAGGCAACATCCGTGGTTGCAATGGGTTTGCAACTTTCAAAATGTTTGCAACTTTCAAAATGTTCTAAAGTAAAATGTTCAAAATGTTCTAAAGTAAATCATTTTACTATATGGTTGGGCTCTGCAGCATTGCCACCCCAGGGAAAAAGTGGCCTCCAATCTTCTCACTACATTTCAAATGTTTTTAGAGGAAGATTTATTCATTTTAGCAGCAGGACTAGAGTGATATACCAAAGATAAAATATATTATATCAATTTTGCCTGAGCATAATGTTCCAAGTAAATTCAATATTCTTCTTCCACTTATAAATGATGACTAGTAAATCTGTCAAATTCAATCAAACATCTCCATATTCCTCCTTGTTTCAGCAGTTATGTTACTACCAAACAGCTTGTTGAAGATATTGAAACTTCAAATGTAGAACAAATCAGAATAAATGATTATCTCTCATCTGAGAAATTTTTTTGGACCCTTCATGTTTATATAAATAACCACTGAATAATGTAGCAGGAGGGAGAAAGCCCAGATTATTATTTTCTTATATTTATTCCAAACATTCAGATATATTGCAAGATAAAGGACAGAAGCATAAGAAGAGAGCATGCATTATGAAATCTTGTTAAACCTCTAGCATGATCATACAGTCTAAAATTTGGAACTGCTACCCATATAAATTAAATCCAGAGTGATTCTGGGCAATTTACAATGGCATAGAATAATACTATATAGATAAATAATTGTCTAACCTGGATTGAAAATCTGCAGCAAAGCAGCACTTGTGAGTCCAAGAGGCAAGTGTTTACTTCTTGTAATAGTCCTCACATTCAAGAAATTCACCTCATGTGTTCCTCATGTTGTCTTGTATGACTTCACTGGTTGCAAATTACCAGTAAGTAGTCTTTACTTCCACTGCTACTTACCTCTTCCCTTTTCTTTTGCAGAAATATCTTAAATTACAAGTGGGGTGTGATTCATAAAAAACCACAAGGGATCATCACATGACTACAAATGCAGTGTTTTGTAAGGCTCAATAGCTAGCTGTAGCCACACACACCCTGGAAGAACCACACCTTCCTTCCTTGTCTCCTAATACATATCCACAGGTAATAGATGAGAAGAACTTTGCAGCACATTCATATAGTTTTAGTTTAAGACCAGCTCTATAGTGCAAGGGTCTCCAACCTTTGCAACTTTAAGTCTGAAGGACTTCAGCTCCCAGAATTCTCCAGCCAGCTTTGCTTTGCTTTGCTGGAGAATTCTGGGAGCTGAAGTCCTTCAGACTTAAAGTTGCAAAGGTTGGAGACCCCTGCTATAGTGCACTTACTCTTAAATGTCCACCAACTTCATGAATCTAACTTTTTCCAGGTGATTTTTTTTTCATTGCACCAGAAGGTTATCTAGATATAAGACGGCAAATATTCAATGAAATCCATTGGTATTGCGCGCATACCATGAGGGAATATGTCAAAGTAACACAGATGTAGACTTTGTTCTGTACCAACATCCAATCGATCAATGGTTCAAACAGGATCTGAAGCCTGGAAAGCTCCCTAAATTTTAAGGAGAGCTGCAGGGATCATTCCATTTGTCCTCTGGATAGTCTGAATGGGCAAGAAGGTGTGGAATGGGCTTTGCAATCAAATGGTGAAGTACCAAATAAGAGAAATGAGGACTATCATGTCCAGTGTTGTGGTGCAGCTCAAATGTGGAACAATAGTTGCCTTCGGAAGTTGTGGGAGCTTCATCACTTGAGGCTTTCAAGAAGAGATTGGACTGCCATTTGTCAGAAATGGTGCAGGGTCTCTTGCTTGGGTGAGGGGTTGGACTAGATAACCTATAAGGTCCCTTCTAACTCTGTTAATCTGTAAACAGGACAACTAGTTTTGGCTTCCTCATTTTTCAAACACTGTTTTTTGTTGTATTTATTTTCTAGGTAAGAGATATTTTGATAAGGTTTATTTTTCCTCTTGATGATTTCCAATATTTCTAAATTTATTTTTGCTTGAATTATTTTGGAAGTTGGATTGGGTTTTTAAAATAAAGGGGAAAAAACGCAGTTGTATTTTGCTAGATTTGAACTCCATTGCTTTTTAAGAAATGTTTTTTAAAAATATCTGCCAAAACTGTTTGTATTGACTTGAGATTTCTTTTCTGTTTCCGATGGTTTTTTTTCTTTCTCTCCTTATCTATCTCTCTGGGAATCGGATCTATAAATAGTTGTTAATTGAATATTTCATATCTCAATTAGTTCCACGGCAGTCTTACTGAAACTTTTGCTGTTTGACCAGTAGAGGGTGGTATTGTTATTTAATTATGTCTAGTCCGTTACTAACAAAAGAAGGAACTTTTGACTTAAGAACTTCTATGGGAGATTTTCCAACCAAAATAAGCCATTCAAGATTAGGAGCATGGAAGAAAAATACGGATTTAAAAATGGATCAATTGATTGCTAATACTAAATAGATGAACAAAACAGAAGCCAACATGGACTTGTCAAAAGCAGATGGTGCCAATTAAATTGTATTGCATTTTTTGACAGTGACTGAATTATTGAACGAGTTAAATTCTAGGGCAGTGATGTTAAACCTTTTTTGCCTCGGGTGCCAAAAGCACATGCTTGCGTAATATTCCATGCACTTGGGTGCCCACCCCCATAATTTAATCCCCTCATGCCATGCCCCCTGTGCATGCATGCATAACACCCCGCCCTGCTGCTCCTGAAGCCTCCAGAAGCTTCCAAAAAAACTGAAAATCAACTGAAATTCAAGGCCAAAAATCAGCTGGCCAGCATGTGCATGCATGATGGAGCTGACAGGGCAATATCTTGTGTGCCCTCAGAAATGGCTCCGCGTGCCACCTGTGACACACATGCCATAGGTTTGCCATCATGGTTCTAGGGCATAGCATACTTGGACTTCAGTAAGGCATTCAATAAAGTAGACCACAACTGACTTGAGTTGTACAGAGAAAAGAGTTTTACAGTTTCAGCAATTTTATTTTTTTTATTTTTTTTATTTTTTTTATATTTATATCCCGCCCTTCTCCACAGAGGACCCATTTTAATCAAGAAAGGAAGGTTGGGCAAAAATGTATCAAATTGTGTGTGTGTGTGTGTGTCCCTAAATATCATGTCTTAAATTAAAAATATCAGTTGTGTGTACCAAGTGATACTATTCCCACCAATAAATTGTCTTTACTATCTCTGCTGTTTGTCTCTCTCTTTTCTTTTGCACAGGTATCTTAAATTACAAATGGAATCATTTGTTAACACAAGAGATCCTGACATGACTCCACAAATTTCCTTCATTTAGGAAGGATGTGTGTTGCTCAATAGCTGGCTGTAGCCAAGGCCCCTCTGGAAGAATCACCCACCTCCTCGTTCTTTTCTAATAAATATCCACTGGTTATAGGTGAACTTTGCAACACATTGTAATTTAAGAGTAGTTCTATACATATTTCCTCATAAATGTCCACTAGCTTCTTTTACTGGGTGATTGTGTTTAGTGTTTCTGAAGGATATCCAGCTACACAACAGGGGTAGGTTGCTGCCAGTTTTATAAACAGCTCACTTCTTGTCCATTTTGCTACGTGTGCGTGCACAGTTCAATGTAAATTGTTCTCCACACATGCGCAGAATGATTTACAGTGAACTGCGCACACACAGTCACTACAAAAGGACATGGCGGCGACAACAGCAGCAAGAGAAGTGATTCGGGGGCGTGGCAAACCTGGGTTGCTGCTGGTTCGGCGACCCAAGCAAAAATACCGCTACCGATTCAGCCAAGGAGCAACCCACCTGTGATGCACGTGTGGCCAATATTTATGTAATCCAATGGTTATTTTGAATGGCAAGTGAGTTTCATACTCCATAATGGGGATTAATGAACTTTGTAAAAGGAAACAAAAATCTCTATATTAATTTATCCTGAATAATTGGGCTGCTTCACTAGAATTGTACATGATCGGTGCCAAAGAACAGAAATATTTGATTGCAATCAGTGCAAAGCTCTCCTACTGGCAGCTTGTCTGAAAATCCTTGAAGGGCCTGTGTTGTGTTTAATCTCCTATGATTAGCGGCTCATTATTTGTCAACATCTTTTTCTGTCTTGTTATAGTTTTGTTCATACAACAAGACAGGTACTTCTTTCCATTTCCTTCTCTCCCTTTGCTCCATTTCATTTGCTCACACTTCAGGAACAAGGTCTTCAATTATGGAGTTCTTATCTCCTCCCCCCACCCCACCCCCAATTTCTCATTCTGGGTTAAACTTCCCTAAATGCATTTCAGATGGGTTGAAAAACCTGTTTATTATCATAGACAGCTCAGACTCTTACAAGGAAACCAACAGAGAGCAGCCAATCCCAGAACGTCCAGGAAATCCTGAACAGCTGCGGGCAAATGAGGTTACTCCATCTGACGTCCAGGAGTCACAGCTGCCACCTGTCTCAGAAAAAGGGGAGTCTGTGATGTCACTTCCTGTACACCTGCCAGTGCAAGTGCTTACCATGTGCAAGGGAGAGCAGAGCAAGGGTACTCTACAAGGCTCCTTGCGAGAATTGTTGCCAATGATTGTCTTTTCTTTCCAAATAAGCAACATCGGAGTTCCTTGGACTTAATAAGAGCAGAGAGCTCAAGCCTCTTCATCGGCAACAACTGCTTGTTAACCTCAGCTCCAGGTGCCTTAATCCTTAACCTGTAATCTTGTGACTATAATTCTGGACCTAGATTGACTGGTGGCAAACAATTGGACCTTAGAACTTCCCCTGGCCACACTTGTATCCATTGTTTTGGATTTGGAGTCTCTTTCAAGGCAAGCTTATTGGACTTCTGGCAGAACTTGATTTCTCTTCTGTGTGTGTGGGTGTGTATGCTTGTGTATTTGCATGCACCCGTGCTTCCTCCTTTGCTCATTCGCTTGAAACATTCCTAGTGAAGTTTCCAAACCTCCCTGTGTGTTTGTGAGTGTTTGGATTGAGACAAGGCATTTATTCAATGAAACAGACTGACGTGGTTGTGAGCATATGCTAAGCATGGTAATAAAAACTTTTGTTACGCTAAATCTTATTAGTTAACGTTAGCTTTAATAACTGTATACTATTATTTGCACTGTGCTTATGCTTATATTATGCCACATGTTCAATGTATTCGTCTAATTATTTTTTGTTTATTTTCATTGTATTTGGTTTGCATCCTGATGGAGAGGGATATTATAAATAATGATAAAAAGGTATGTTTAATTGTTTGATCTGACTTCAAGTTAGACTTCCTATTAGATTATCCTGTATCAGAGAGAGATTCCAAAGGCTTCAACCACAACATCTTGCACTCTTGCATTTTCGCTTATTCTAATTATCCCATCCATGAGTTCATCCTACAATTCTGATTTAGTCCCTCACACTGATTACTGGCTGGATGGCTGAATCTTCCCACCCCTACAACTAAAGTCCAACTTCTTTTGAGAAGCCAAGCAGACCTGGGCCTGGGGTAATTGAACTGTTTTTTAGGGTTTCTAAGGGTTTAGTTTTAGTTTGAGATTTTAGCGCAGGGTTTTAGTTTAATTTATTTTAATATTGTATTATGCTTGTGGTTTTATACATGTATTTTTAAATTCCCTGTGCACCGCTTCAAGTCCCTTCGGGGAGAGAGAGCGGTTTATAAATTATTATTATTACTATTATTACTATTATTACTATTATTACTATTATTACTATTATTACTATTATTATTATTATTATTATTATTATTATTATTATTATTATTATTATTATTATTATTATTATTATTATTATTATTATTATTATTATTATTATTATTATTATCACCTGCCTATATGGAAGAGTCCACATTGGAAGAGTCCACATATGGAAGAGTTTTACATTTTCAGCAATATTAAGAAAGAAAGGTTGGACAGAAATGTATCAGGTAAAATAGATGAAAGAAACCTCATTCCATTATTTAGAGGTTTTTGCCAGAAGGAAGACAAATCATTCATATGCCAGATCACATGCCTTAGTTCTTAAAAACACGTAACTCTAGATAATTTTACAACAGGGGTTCCTCATCATTATTTTAATATTGTAAAAGAAATGGAGAACCACAGCTAATAAACACCAGTATATGACATTCTCAATGTCCTCTGTCAAGTTGAAAATGTCAGCCTTGCATTATAGTATTCCTAAAACAAAGAAAGGTTTTACAACATTCTTCTTAATCCTGAGAGAATTCCAGTCCATGGTTTCCTGAAGACAATGGAGTAATAGTCAGACAAACAAAAATATCCATTAATGCTGCAGAAAAAAGAAGAAACTATTAGCTACCTGTAGTACACATTCATTGTTTGTTTCCAATTTCTAATTCACCTGTCAAACAGTGAAAGGCATGAGAACAGGAGTGTCAAACTCAAGCCCACAGGGTGCCTAGATCTAGCCCACGGGGGCCATTTTGGGAACAGTGAAGGATCGGCCTGCAATGCCTCTACCAGTGAAAATGGAGCTTGGGAGGGTTGCATATCGCCACTGAAACAGAGCTTGGGAGCCTCACAGGCGCCCCTGACATGAGTGATGTCAAGCTGGCCTCACCCATCCTAGGCAACACCCCCCCCCAGGGTCAAACACATCCTTGATGCAGCCCTCAATAAATTTGAGTTTGAGACCCCTGCATTAGAACGGTGTTGTGTTTTTAAAATCCTCATAAGTGAAAAAGGTGGGAAATGGGCAAACATTTTTGCCAGACATGCAAGTTGTTTGACCTCACAGGAAATGGTTGCCAAAGAAAACACTGTCTGGAGAACACATGGAAGGGTCATCGTCAAAATAATTGTATGGTCTCAAGAAGAAACCAACCACATTCCCAAGGGTTGCAGTATTGGGCATGTCTTCAGCATGTGGAATATGGAGAAAGTCAGTATTGATCCAGGCAACCAGATCCTGTGAAAGAAAAAGGGATAATATTATTAAGAACATAAGAACATAAGAACATAAGAATAGCCTTGCTGGAACAGGCCACAGCCCATCCAGTCCAGCATTCTGTCTCACACAGTGGCTCACCATTTGCTTCAGGGTATTCCCAAGAAGATGTCTTCACCTGCTTATGATTCCCTGCAAATAGCGTTGAGAAATATCCTGCCTATCTCTCCAACCCAGAGGGTGTCAGGCATCCATAATGATAGCCATTGATACCCTTGTTCTCCATGAACTCATCTAATCCTTTCTTAAAGGTGTCGAGGCTGACAGCTGTCACCACTTCTTCTGGCAGGGAGTTCCGTAGACCAGTGATCCTCTGGGTGAAAAAAGTACTTCCTCTTATTTGTTTGAGGTCTAGCTTCCAAAAGTTTCATGGAGTGTCCCCTAGTTCTAGTGTTGTGCGATAGGGAAAACAGTTTTTCCTTTTCTACTTTGTCCACACCGTGCATGATTTTATAGACTTCAATCAGGTCACCTTTCAAGTGCCGTTGTTCTAGAGTGAAGAGGCCCAGCCGTTGCAGCCTCAGATGGTAAGGAAGGTGTTCCAGCCCCCTAATCATTCTGGTTGCCCTCCTCTGCAACTTTTCCATTTCCATAATATCCTTCTGAAGGTATGGTGACCAGAACTGGACACAATACTCCAGATGGGGCCTCACCATAGATTTATAAACAGGCAGAATGACACTTGCTGACTTATTTTCTATACCCTTCCTAATGATCCCTAGCAATGAGTTTGCTTTTTTCACTGCTGCGGCACACTGAGTTGACACCTTCATTGAGCTGTCCACCAGGACACCAAGGTCCCTTTCCTGGTTAGTTGCAAGGAGTTCAGACCCCATCAGTTTATAGATGTAGTTGGGTTTTTTTGCCCTAACGTGCATCACTCTGCACTTACTAATATTGAAGCTCATTTGCCACTGGTTTGCCCACTCCCCCAGTGTCAAGAGATCCCTCTGGAGCTCCTCATGTGCTATCTTAGGGAAAAGACCTGCTAAACAGGTAGGTAGCACAGGAGTGGATTGAAAGAAACTAATTTTGTTAAGCAGCAGATAATTTAGTAAAACCCAGGGATAATTTGACAATATGATTTTTGTTTGTTTGTCTACTCAGAATTAGGGATGTGTAGAAATGGAAAATGGAGAATACAAAATGGTTAGCATAGACCTCTTCAAAAATTCTGCAGAATTTTTGGATAATAACCTACAAAGTGCTTCAAGGGTAGGTGGAGTTCATCTGCACTTACCTCATTGACAATTCTCTCATTGTTTATGAAGTCAGCAAAGGAGGATTCCATGGGTCAACCTGATTGTAGGCAGTGGTGCTGGAAGATTCATTTTCCTTCCTTTGTAACAGCTAGCTTATAACTAAGAGGCAAAGCAAGAGGACTTGCTGAGATTGACATTCATTGATTATTATTTCTCTTCTTAAGTTCTTCAAGGATTATTGTTCCAGGCATAGGCCTTGAAAGGCAATATAATGACAGGATGCTGTTCCACGACAGATATAAAAACTTAGGCACAATTATTGTTCTAAATCATTACTAAAATACTTATAAAATTTGAAATGATTTTAAGCTTGAACTGCCATATGTAATTCCATAGATGAGTTGCAGAACCACTAAACCACTGTGGAGATCTATGCCAAACTAGCACTGGCATGGGATTCCTTCCTGGTAGGGAGTTAAATATACTGATCCCAAACCACGTAGGAAGTTAAATTTCAGTTTAGCACTTCAAATTAAGTCCAGAAATACAAGAGTATATTATTTCAAATAATATGGCACTTGGTGTAGGAATTTGTTCTCCATTCTCTCAGCATTATTCCCCTGCCGCACCCCCCCTAAATATCTCTCTGAGCTATCAAACACATCAAACACAGGCTGTCATTCTTAAAGACACACTTTAATGTGATCCCCTTGAATGTCCTAGATCAGGGGTCTGCAAAGTCGGCTCTTTTAAGACTGGTGGACTTCAACTTCCAGAGTTCCCCAGCCAGCATGGCTGGCTGGGGAATTCTGGGAGTTGAAGTCCACCAGTCTTAAAAGAGCCGACTTTGCAGACCCCTGTCCTAGATAGAAGACTTTCCGGGGGTGTAAAGCCCACTCACTGCTCATGTGACGGTCGATCCTTGGAATCGTTAGCTCACATTGTATTCACATGCCCCTACTACCAGGAGAAAAGACTACAACTCATCTCCCCTATTTGCCAAAGATTTCCCAGACTAACCGGAAATCAGAGTCTTCGTCTTCTTCTCCAGGACACTGACTCAAGGACCACATTGAAGGTTGCAAGTTTTTTTGCTGCAGTCTTAGCTTGAAAGAACCGTGGGAAGGGTCAGGTTGGTCCCACTGGCTCAGGTCAGTTGTGCTGATTGTGCAGCGTACCACTCGGTGGCCGCATCAGGTGCTGACATGTAGATCTCATGTAAATCTTTACACAGTATCTTCTATTTACGCTCAATTCGAATTGATCATACTCCTAAACCATAGATTTAGATCTCTATAATGGTTTAGATGGTACGGTTGACAGAATGGTCCTTGCCATCGATTTTGCCTGTTGTCTCCCACCCTTCAGTGGGGCCCGGCTGTACATCCACATGTGATTTGTTTATCTTGTGTTTTGGTCTATGACCGCAATAAAGATGATGGTGAATAATAATAATAATAATAATAATAATAATAATAATAATAATAATAATAATAATAATAATAATAATAATAATAATAATAATAATAATAATAATGATGCTCAAATTTCTTCAATACTCAACCGGAGTGATTGGAAAGACATGCTGAAACCAGCTGTGTTTCTGAAGGGAACCATTGGACGGTAATTATAAAAATCAGATAAGGGAGAAAATTATGCATGGCTACCAATAGATAGGCCTTTCTACTCCAGATATTGTTATAGCTGATATAAACCTAAAATGTATTTCAGACCACAATTTTACCTTTAATTTATATTTGGATTTGTTTGCATTAACAGAAGGATACAAACAAGATCAAGTAAGGTACTAATACCACTCTATAAAGCCCTAGTAAGACCACATCTAGAGTACTGGATCCAGTTTTGGTCACCGCGATGTAGAAAAGATGTTGAGACTCTAGAAAGAGTGCAGAGAAGAGCAACCAGGATGATTAGGAGACTGGAGACTAAAACATATGAAGATCTGTTACAGGAACTAGGCATGGCTAGTTTAATGAAAAGAAGGACCAGGGGAGATATGATAGCACTGTTTCAATATTTGAGGGGCTGCCACAGAGAGGAAGGGGGGTCAAGTTATTTTCCAAGGCACCCAAAGGCCAGACAAGGAATAATGAATGGAAACTGATCAAAGAGAGATTCAACCTAGAAATAAGGAGGAATTTTCTGACAGTGAAAACAATCAACCAATTGCCTACGGAAGTTGTGGGGGCTTCATCACTGGAGGTTTTCAAGTAGAGTCTGGACTGCCATTTGTCAGATATGGTGTAGGGCTGTGATGGCAAACCTATGGCATGTGTGGCACAGGTGGCACACGGAGCCTTTTGTTAGGGCACGCAAGGCATTGTCCTGTCAGCTCCAGCGTGCACACTGCCCAGCTGACTTCCACCTTTCCTTGAAGCCTCTGGGGCACAAAAAACTGCCTCTACAGGCAAACTGGAAGTTCGGGAAAGGTTTGCTCGTATGGCCAGTTTTCACCCTCCTGAGCATTCAGATGTCTTCAGGAGGCTTCCCTGAAGGCTCCGGAGGGCGAAAACCAGCCCTATGAGAAAACCGGAAGTCCCTTTCCAAACTTCCGGTTTGCCCATAGGGTCAGTTTTTCATGCTCCAGAGGCTTCAGGGAAGTTCCTGACGCCTCTGAAGGGCCTCCAGGTAAGGGGGGGAGGCTGTTTTTACCTTCTCCGGGCTCCTAGAAAGCTCCTAGAGCCTGGGGAGAGTGAAAAAAGCATGCCAGAAATGGGGGGGGGGAGTGTTTGCTGGTTGCGCACTGGGGTTGTGCATATAACATTATGGGTGTGGCATACCCGCTCATGACCCCCCTTGCACTTCCCCTGCATCACCATCATTGGTGTAGGGTCTCCTGCTAGGGTGGGGTGTTGGACTAGATCAGGGGTCTGCAAAGTTGGCTCTTTTAAGACTGGTGGACTTCAACTCCCATGGCTGGCTGGGGAATTTTGGGAGTTGAAGTCCACCAGTCTTAAAAGAGCCAACTTTGCAGACCCCTGATCTAGTCCAACACCCAATGATGGTATTCTCAGGGGGCATGGCATGGGAGGCATTAAATTATGAGCACACGAGCATGCACAATATCTCAAGCGTGTGTGCTTTAGGCACTCGAGGTGAAAAAGGTTCTCCATCACTGAACTAGTACTTAAACAACTATTGATAGACCAGCCCTCTCCTTTTGCATTTTCATCTTCTTAAAAATAAAAATTGTTTCTACTTTAATGTTTTGCTGACCTAGATATGAAGTTGTGATGAGAGTATGCATAATTAGTTTTTCAGGCTGAATATCAACACCGTAACTCAGCGTGAGCAAACATCCTTTGCAATTTTAATAAATAGCAACTCATTAAATAGCACCATCTGAAAATGACGTAAAATGATAAAACTGGATTAGAGATTTTGCATAAGTGAAATATTTTGGTTAATTGTTGATTAGAATTAACCTTTTAGGGAGTTTTAGGTAATGTGTAGCTGAAACAAGCTGGGAACTTGTCAGCTTCAGGTTAAATATATATTTGCCATTCAAGTAACACAATCTCACCCTTTTCCCTGACAATGTCTTTGCCTATTAGCCAAGAAGAATTTTCTATATATTCAGAAGGGACCTTGACTTAGAATTTTCACTTCCATGTTCATGTGTTTGCTGCATCAGCATGCAAGGAAACCACACCGACAATTTTCAGCAATAAGGTAGAGGCAGAACAGGCAAAAAGGGGGCCATAGGTTATGTGTCCCAGCCTATCAAGAAATACGGGAATTTCATGAAAGGAATGTTTATAAACCCAATAAATAGCATCCACTTTGTGGTATTAGCAAAAGCATTTTACGGGCTCATTGAGCAGCAAGCAGCAGCATTTAGAATGAGTCTGTGCTGGAAAAAAATATGACAGAGAGATTGCATGTAACAGAGAGAAAAGAATAGGAATATATAATTGGACCTAACCACTATAGAAAGTCCTCAACTTGCAACCACGATTGAGCCCAAAATTTCTATCACTAAGCAAGACAATTGTTAAGTGAATTGTGTCCCATTTTATGACCCTTCCTGCCACAGTTGTGAATCACTGCAAGTGTTAACTTAGTAACACAGTTGTTAAGAGAATCTGGCTTCCCCACTGATTTTGCATGTCAGAGAGTCGCAAAAGGTGATCACATGATCCCTGGACACTGCAATCATCATAAATATGAATCCATTACCAAGTGTCTGAATTTTGATCACAAGACAATGGAGATGCAACAGTATTCATAAGTGTTAAAAACGGCCACTAGTCACTTTTTTCAATGCTGTCGTAACGTTGTACGGTCACTAAATGAATTGTTGTAAGTCAAAGACTACCTGTGCTATGAAATAATGTTTGTGGCGTGGTGGTGCAGTGGTTAGAATGCAGTACTGCAGGCTACTTCTGCTGACTGCTGACTGCCAGCACTTCAACGGCTCAAGGTTGATTCAACCTTCCATCCTCCTGAGATCGATAAATTGAGGGTCCAAATTGTTAGGGACAATATGCTGATTCTGTAAATTGTTTAGAAAGGGTGTAAAGCACTGTGAAGTGGTATATAAGTAAGTGTTATTGCAAATGCTATTGTTTGGCAATGTTAATGTAGTACTACCTCCTGCAAGGGTGTAATGTCCCCATCGGAGCCTGAATCTGCAAAGGAAGATGAGCTGGAACAGGAGGTGATGGAAATCAAGGGGGCAGTTTCATTGGCTTTGGAGGCAAATGAAGAGGAGCAAACCCAATCAGGCCAGGGCTTTTCAAGATTGGGACTATTTGTAGGCAGGGAGTCAGGATTACCAGGAGAGGCTAAACAGTGAATATCAGAGACAGAGCTCAGGCGATGAGCAAGAACCACCCCTTCCTGATCCTCAAGCACAGAGAGTAGAAAGAAAGTGAGAACAGTACAGTCTGACCTGACTACTCAGTAGGAGAGTGTCACGCCCCTCTTCACAAGGCACACATTGGGACTGAGACTTAAGGAAATGCTGTGGGGAGGGGCATTTCTCAGGAACAAACATTGAATTCATAGAGTGTTGAGTGCCGACGTTAGAATTTTCCTGGATTTCTTGCATTCTTTCTGGATTTCTGGATTACTTGCCTTGCTTTTTTTTTTTTGTCTATCTTGACATGGTAATGTTTTTCTTTTCTTCCTTATCTCTTCCTCTGAAGATTGGATCTGTAAACATTTATAATTGAATATTTCCTGTCGCATAGTTCCATAGCGTTTGTACTGACAAGTTTCCCTTTGGAGCAGTAGAGGGTGCTACTGTCATTTAATTATGTCTCTGGATCTTGAACAATGAAAGCAGTCAGGAGGGTTTGGCTTTAAAATCTTTATGGAAGGTTTTACAGCAAAAATTCTATATATTTAAGATCGGAGACATGGATTGCTGATGTTCTCTATTCTGTGGAGCAGGGGTCTCCAGCCAGCTTTGCTGGCTGGAGACGTCTGGGAGCGTAAGTCCTTCAGACTTAAAGTTGCAAAGGTTGGAGACCCCTGCTGTGGAGAATAGAGTGTTCCCTAGAGATTTGGATTAAGAAAGGCAATTTGATAAAATGCATTTCTAGAGTTTAGACAAGAAGAATTATGTTTGAGATTTCAAGGAATCTTAAAATACCTTTGACAAGATCGTTAAAAAAATGAATATACAAGCATTGTCAAAGTTATTGAGATGGGAAAGGTCTAAAATGGAAGGGGGGATAGGTCCAAATCAGTGGTGGATTCCAGATCCTGTTGCAACCGGTACGCTCCAACGGGGCCTGGCATCCACCACGTGCATGTGCGCAGCACACACGCAGTACGCAAGTGCATACTTACCACCCGCGACACTCCAGCTGCTTGGTGAAGCATCGTGCAGGCCCCGTATGCTCCATGCACATGCGCAAAACCCCTGATCGACTCAAATACAGGTAAGGAAGGAGGGTAGGCCCTCTGGAGCACCATCCCGGAATAGTACCTGGTGTTCCCAGCAGGTTCCATACTGGGGCGTACCTCACCACTGGTCCAAATCAGTTCTTCATATGCAGCTAGAAGAACAGTTCCTAGAGATATGATGCCTTATTTTTTTCTTGCAAAATACTACAGAGCAAGTACTGTATAACACAAGATTAAAGATTAATAACAAAGAAATCATGGTTTTGAAAGAGATCCCTTCCAGAATTTTAGGGAAGAGAAAAGAGTATTCCTTTCTATCTAATGTTTTGAGAAAGAATAAGACTCATTTCATTGGGATAAACTGGGAAGTGTAATTTTTGCGTTCCAGCTATAAAGCCTTAGATTAAATTCTGTCTTAAATGCCAAGGACTTTATTAGCCAATGTAGAACAGAATTAAATCAGCATCCAATAGGAACAGAGCAAAGTGAAAGTCCGTCTGTATAGGAACACTCAGAAATTTTATACTGTCTCAGCCAGGCTGTGAAGCAGTGGTGGGTTTCTGCAGGTTCGCACCTACTCGCGAGAGCCGGTTGGTGAAATTTAGAGAACCGGTGAGAGGCGGTTCCACCGGCATACTTGGAAGTAAATCTGGCCCGCCGCTGCCAGTGACCCAATAGGAAGGAAAGGAAAGGAAAGGAAAGGAAGGAAGGAAGGAAGGAAGGAAGGAAGGAAGGAAGGAAGGAAGGAAGGAAAGAAAGAAAGAAAGAAAGAAAGAAAGAAAGAAAGAAAGAAAGAAAGAAAGAAAGAATTTATCATCACAATTGAGTCCAAAATTTTGGTTGCTAAGCAAGAGTGTTGTTAAATGAGTTTCACCACATTTTAAAAGGTGGCCACTCCCACCCTGTCACATGACTGCCAAGCCACGCCCACAAAATAGACCACACCTACAGAGTAGGTTCTAAAAAATTTGAAACCCACCACTGCTGTGAAGATAAAAGTCCCAGCCATAGCTAAAGAACTGAAGGGACTCTTTGGATCAAAATGGATTAGAAATGCATAACCTGGAACACTAATGAGACTAATACTTCATTAAAATGGAAAAAGACTTCATTATTTTATTGTGGTTGGATTGCATCCTGATGGGGTAGGATAATGTAAATAGTGATTTAAAAATGTGTATTTGATTACTTGCTTGATCTCATCAAGTTAGGCCTCCTAGCAGACCTGTATCAGAGAGAGATACAAAAGGGTTTCCTTCCTTATAAGATTCTTCCTTCAACTACAACATCCTGTACAAAATACTTTACATTTCCAGCAGTTTTAATCAAGAAATAAAGCTTAGTCAGAAATGTACCAAAAAAAAATACCAAGGGTTTTTTGAGCAGAACAGTATTCTGTTATTCTGTTAAATCTCACAGTATCCATATTTTAGGTCACATACCTTATTTATGAGAAAGTCATAATTATAGGTAATTTTATAATGGGGTTCCTAAACTTGGGAAGATTAGAAATAAGTCATGCCATGTCTTGGATATCACCATAGCTAACTCAAATATTTTTGAAGTGGATACTTCAAGATTTGCTAAGTAAGATAGTACCATCCCACAATAAAAAATTTATAGCAATTTATAGGAAAAATGCCAATTTTAATTTATATAATTCCATGTGTGTGTGTATGTGTATGTGTCTATGCCGTGGAAGCGATGTCCCGGTGTCTGGAGGCCGTGCGAGTCTGGATGGGGAGAAACAGGCTCCGACTCAACCCATCCAAGACTGAGTGTCTGTGGCTTCCGGCGTCACGATATAGCCAGTTGGTTCCATCTCTGGCTATTGGGGACAAGTCTTTGGCCCCTACAGATAGGGCTCGGAACTTGGGTGTCCTCCTGGACTTTCGGCTGTCTCTAGAAGACCATATGACAGCCGTGGCCAGGGGGGCTTTCTATCAGGTTCGTCTGATATGCCAGTTGCGCCCCTTTCTGGATCGTGACGCTTTACGCACGGTCACTCAAGCCCTCGTCATCTCCCGTCTGGACTACTGCAATGCTCTCTACATGGGGCTTCCCTTGAGGTGCACCCGGAGGCTCCAGTTGGTTCAGAATGCAGCTGTGTGGGGGATTTTAGGAGCGTCTAGATGCTCCCACGTGATACCTCTCCTGCGCGAGCTGCACTGGCTGCCTGTGGCTTTCCAGGTGCTCTTCAAGGTATTAGTAACCACCTTTAAAGCGCTCCATGGCAAGGGACCTGGTTATTTGCAAGACCGCCTCCTGCTACCAAATACCTCCCACCGTCCAGTTCACTCCCACAGAGAGGGCCTCCTCAGGGTGCCGTCAGCCAGGCAATGTTGGCTGGTGGCCCCTAGGGGGAGAGCCTTCTCTGTGGCAGCTCCTGCCCTCTGGAATGACCTACCCCCTGACCTATGGACAATCACGGACCTGCGCCTTTTCCATCGGGCCTTGAAGACTTATTTATTTCGTGCGGCCGGCCTTGCATAGTTTTTAACTGGCATAGTTTTAAAGGGTATCGTTTTGAATGGTTTTTTAGCAGGGATTTTAACAAGGTTTTAAGACAGGCTATTTATCATTTAATGTATTTTTAAAGGTTTCTATGTTTTTTACTTGTGATTTTATTGTTGCCTGTACACGACCCTGAGTCCCGGAAGGGAGAAGGGCGGTATAGAAATTTAAACAATAAATAAATAAATAAATAAATAAATAAATAAATAAATAAATAAATAAATAAATAAATAAATAAATAAATAAATAAATAAATAAATAAATAAATAAATAAATAAACGTATGCATGTATATATACCGTAAATTGAAGTAGGCATTTCAAATACATTTTATATAAATAAATATAATACACATTTTATTTTATTTTTTAAAGATATAAATCAATACAACTAAAACAAGAAGAAAATAAAGAAATAGAAAAGAAATCTGAAAGTGCAAGAAAGGAAAAAAGAAAAAGAAAAATAGAAAAAGAAAAAAGTAACTTCTGATCTTATGTACAATAATTATAAGTACAATGATACATTTATATTTTACTCTAAATTTGCAACATAAATTTTCTTCCTATAATCTATCCTGTCTAACACATAAAAATGATGAATCATAAGTCATTTATATATAAGTACAGAAACTTCCCATATTTGTGCACATAATAATCTTGCTAAATTTTCATATATAAAAACAAAGTTTCACTACTTTTTTCCCAACTGTTTGTTTATCAGCCCCCCCAAAAAAGCCTCCAGAAATAATTGTATAGTAATCTTTAAAATCTTTTGAATAATGTATGAATTTGAATCCAAAACTTTCTGGCTTTTTTGTAAGTTCACCAATCATAGTAAAATGTCACTTCTCGTTTTTCATTTTTCCAACATTAATTTGAATTGCCTTTATACGTTTCACACAATTTCTCTGGTGACATACAAACGATGCCTCATTTTGTAACTTTTTTCCTTAAAATTATAACATAATGGAAATTGCAATTCTTTCAATCATGTATTTTCACAATGTTTCTCACCTGTACATTAAAACCAATTTTTAGCTGACTCCATCATATTTGTTATTCTGGTTATGCAAAAGATGTATACATTTTAGCAATTCCACAGTCATTATTTTTATGCAATTCTATTTCAAATTCAGCCTTAAAAATATTCAAAACCGGATTTTTTTTTAAAAAATAATAATAATAAATGTACATAAGAAAACCACTATCAAGCAGATCTTCCCTTGTTTTTATCTTATATTGTCCTTGACAAAATTCTAGCATCTCATGATAATTTTTGTTTTGGCTTCTCATTTCTCATCCACAAAATGTTCTAGTGCAAAAAGAAGGTATTTTGAGGCAGAACCTCGAGTTCTATCTATTTCACATCAAAATGGTACTCCTATCCTTTTTTAGATTGGACTGCAAGGCGTTCAAACCGGTCAGTCCTAGAGGAGATCAACCCTGACTGCTCTTTAGAACAGGGGTCTCCAACCTTTGCAACTTTAAGTCTGAAGGACTTCAGCTCCCAGAATTCTCCAGCAAAGCAAAGCTGGCTGTAGAATTCTGGGAGCTGAAGTCCTTCAGACTTAAAGTTGCAATGGTTGGAGACCCCTGCCCTATAGAGCTGATCTTAAACTAAAACTATATGAATGTGCTGCAAAGTTCTTCTAATCTATTACCTGTGGATATGTATTAGGAGACAAGGAAGGAAGGTGTGGTTCTTCCAGGGTATGTGTGGCTACAGCTAGCTATTGAGCCTTACAATACACTGCATTTGTAGCCGTGTGCTGGGAGCTGAAGTCCTTCAGACTTAAAGTTGCAAAGGTTGGAGACCCCTGCTTTAGAAGGCCAGATCCCGAAGATGAAAATCAAATTCTTTGGACACCTAATGAGAAGGAAGGACTCCCTGGAGAAGAGCCTAATGCTGGGAAAGATTGAGGGCCTTCTGTTTCTCAGCAACATGCAGTCTTTTTTCAAAACCAAACAACAAAATGCAATTTCAAATCAGCTAAACTCAATCCTCCCCATCTTGTAACACCATGTAATCATGTTTTATTCCCCTGCCATTTAAATTATTCTGCCAGAGTTTAAATGGTGCATCCATTGTTAAAATAAGTGTTGTATTGGTAAATAGGTATAAAAATTCTTCCCAGCAAAATCAACTATAGTTTCTCCCATCTAAGCATATCTCTTTAAACTTTATTCCGTGTCTTTAAACAATCTTTTCAAATAACATTCAGTTCATATTTGTCATAATAATACCAACTGAGTTTACCTTCTTAAAAGTATCTTATAAAACAGATAAAAGGGTAAAGGGTAGAAAAAATGTCCATTAATTATGCAGAAGGAAGAAGAGTGTTAGATGACTGTAGTACACATTTATTGTTTGTTTCCCATTTCTAATTCACTGTCAAAATGTAAAATACATCATGTTTTGGAAGGGGGGGAAATGGGCAATAATGAAGCTATTTTTGCCAAACATGTTACTGATTGATCTCACAGGTATTGGAATCCTGTTGATCAATGAAGAAAACACTGTCTGGAGAATACACGGAAGGGTCATCATCAAAATAGTTGTAGGGTTTTAAGAAGAAACCAACCACATTCCCAAGGGTTGCAGTATTGGGTATGTCTTCAGCATGTGGAATATGGAGAAAGCCAGTATTGATCCAAGCAACTAGATCCTGTGAAAGAAAAAGGGATAATATTATTGTGCTATCTTAGGGAAAAATTATGTTAAACAGGAAGGCAATACAGGAATGGATTGCAAGAAACTAAGTTTGTTAAGTAAAACGCAGGGATAATCGGACAATATGATTTTTTGTTTGTCTACTTGGAATTAGGGATGTGTAGAAATGGAAAATGGAGAATGCAAAATGGTTAGCAAAGACCTTAGATCCATTCTGCAGAATTTTAATAATAACCTACAAAGTGTTTCAATGGTAGCTGGGGTCCATCTTCACTTACCTCATTGACAATGTTCTCATTGTTTACGAAGTCAGCAAAGGTAACAGGAGGATTCCATGGGTCAATCTGATTGTAGACAGTGGTGCTGAAAGGTTCAGTTTCCTTCCTCTTTGTAACAGCTAGCTTATAACTAAAAGGCAAAACAAGAGGACTTATATTTCTTATTAATTACTAAGATTTATTAATTGTCCTCTTAAGATTTTCAGAGAGGATTGTTTCAATCTTGAAAAATAATATAATAACAGGATGCTATTCCATGAATTGCGCCACGATAAAAATATAGGGACAATCATTGTAACTCATTATTAAACTACAAATGAGTTTTGAGTTGATTTTATACTGGAACTGCCATGTGTAATTCCATAGATGAGTTGCAGAATCCCAGGATCACTGTGGTGATCTCTGCCAACCTAGCAGATATCATGAATCTCCATCCTCATAGGTGGTCCATTAAATATACTGAGCCCAAATGCTGATTTAAGTTTGCCAGGAGCATCTCAAATTAGGTCCAGAAGTGCAAGAGTACAAAAGCATGGCTTGGGTTTTTTCAATACTCAACCAAAACAATGTGAAATTTTCAATGTTATTGAAGGACACTTGTAAAGTCTATTATAGAAATCAGATAAGGGAGGAAACTATACATATCCTCCAATAGCTTGGTCTGCCTACTCTAGATATAGTTATAGCTGGGATAATAGGATAAATTAAAAATGTATTTCAGGCCACATTTATCTTTAATTTATATCACTTAGATTTATTAAAAGATTTACAATTTTATTTCTATAAACCTATATTTATTTTCATACCTCTGGAAACTTCTGTATCTGGGTTTTAGATCAACCTCAAGAATAGCTCTCCGACTGAGATCTGTTTTTAACTGTTAACTATTCTTTCAAACATGATTATAGATTACAACCCAAGCATGTTATATTTGTCAAAGGAATT
The DNA here is from genome assembly GCA_039707465.1 of Rhabdophis nuchalis. Taxonomy (NCBI): domain Eukaryota; kingdom Metazoa; phylum Chordata; class Lepidosauria; order Squamata; family Natricidae; genus Rhabdophis; species Rhabdophis nuchalis. The sequence continues at coordinate 30,617,828 of CM077645.1, read as the reverse complement.
ATGTATTTCTATGCAAGCCAATAATGAATTTTTAATAAAAACAAGATCTGGGACTTGAAAGATCTGTCATGAATGGTAGTGAGGAATATTAGCTAGAAGAAATTCTGCAGAGTTTGGATAGCACTTTGTTCAATTATATATTGTTAAGTACTGCAATTGGAAAGATTTTCCCTAGCAAATATTTTATCAATATTCAGACTTTTAAAACATATCATCTGAAAGGAGGCCTAACAGAAGCCAAGAGATGGATATATACATTTCTTTAAAATGAACAAGTCTTATTCAAGCATCTGAAAGACAAAGACATGAGTGAATCCATTTTACTTCTGCACTTAGAAATAGTCACTTACCGCCCCCAGCTGAGGCCTGGCTCCATTGGATCTGACTCTGGCAGATGGTCTCCAGAAAAGCTGACCATCTGGATCCGATAGCCTTGCTCATGGCCCCACTTGTTTGTGCGGTTGGATGCAAAATAAATGTATCTGGGCACATGGAGACGGAATGCCGCCTTGTTCTCGGTGTCCAAAACTTTCCTCACCATTTTCATTCGATGGATGTTATGTTCTGGGCTCCAAGGGGCCTGCATGGTTTCAAAAGCCATGTCATTGACAACCAGGGTATTTTCCACACCTCAGAAAGAAAATCAGTATAGTAATTAGAATTTGAGCCATTAATGATAAACCAGATTATTCCTGTTTTATATTCAGCTTCTTAAAATCAAAGTTATTTATATCCTAAAGCTTTGCTGACATGGAGATGAAATTGTGATAAGAATATTCAGGATTAGTTTTCCAGATTGAATTTGAACAATGTAACACGGTGTGAAAAAAACAACCTTCAGAAGTTTAATAAACAGCAGCTCCTTCATTAAATAGCACCATCTGAACAGTGATCTAAACCAACAGTGATAAAACTGAATTAGAGACTGAGGCATTTCAGGTTAATGGTTTATTAGAAAACATCATTCAGAGATTTCCTGCATTCTCCTTTATTTATTTGTTAATATGTAGTGGAAACAAACCAGGAAATATCAGCTTCAGATCTTTACAACATACATTTGCCAATCAGGTATCACAAACCTACCCCTTTCCTAACATGTCTTTGTATATTAGGAAGGAGGGATTTTCTACACATTCATCTTCTCTACTTTGAGAAGGAACTTTACCTATAATTATTTAGTTCAGGACCATTACATTGATGCATTCTCTTAACGCTGGCTTGGTCCAAGAACTTGGCTACCTGCAATTTGTAATCTTAGTACATTCACTTCCTCCAGAAATAATGTAGACAGCCTTTATGAAACTCATTATGAAATGCAAATCCAAAGTATGCAGCATCTGATTGACTGCTCTCTTTGAACCAAAAGACTGTATGTGATATTTTGTAGTAACTTGAGAACCATATTGGCTGGGGGATTAAGGCAAATAGCTGAGGCCACAGAGGAGAAAATTTTACCTGGTTTGTAAAAAAAAGAATTTTGAGGACTTTTGTTGTTCCTTAAATTTTTTATTTTTTTATTTTTATTTTATTTAAATTTATACCCCACCCTTCTCCACAGAGGACCCAGGGCGGCGCACAGGAAATTTAAAAAACATACAAAAATGCAATAAATATAACTTAAAAAACTATTAAATAACCCCATCCTGCGCTAAAACCAAATTTTAAAACCCAATTTAAAACTATCTTAAGTCCCCAAGGGAGGTTAGGCTAGGCCGGCTTGTTGAAACAGATATGTCTTAAGACATTGGCGGAAGAGGCGGAGGTCTGTGATGGTACGTAATTCAGGGGGTAGGTCATTCCAAAGGGCTGGCCCCGCCACAGAGAAGGCTCTTCCCCTGGGTGTCGCCAGTCGGCATTGTCCGGCCGACGGTACCCTGAGGAGGCCCTCTCTGTGGGAGCGGATTGGTCTGAGGGATGTATGGGGCAGGAGGCGGTCTCGCATATAACTAGGCCCCGAGCCATGGAGCGCTTTAAAGATGGTAGTCAAAACCTTGAAGCACACTCGAAAGGCCACAGGAAGCCAATGCAGCTCGCGCAGGATCGGTGTTATGTGGGAGCATCTAGTGGCTCCCATAATCACCCGCGCGGCTGCGTTTTGGACTAGCTGTAGCTTTCGAGTGCACCTCAAGGGAAGCCCCATGTAGAGAGTATTACAGTAGTCGAGTCGGGACGTCACGAGTGCTTGAGTGACTGTGCGTAGGGCAGCCCGGTCCAGTAAGGGGCGCAATTGGCGCATCAGGCGAACCTGATGGAACGCCCCCCTGGCCACGGCTGCCACATGGTCCTCCATGGACAGCCGGGAATCCAGGAGGACACCCAAATTGCGCGCCCTCTCCACGGGGGCCAGTGTTTTGCCCCCAATGGCCAGAGTTGGAGTGATCTGGCTGAACCGGGGTGCCGGAAACCACAGCCACTCAGTCTTGGCAGGGTTGAGTTTGAGTTTGTTACCACCCATCCAGATCCGTACGGCTTCCAGACACCGGGACAGCACTTCGGCGGCATCGTTGGGGTGGTTTGGGGTGGATATGTACAACTGAGTGTCATCAGCGTACAGGTGGTACTCCACCCCAAAACCACGGATGATCTCACCCAGCGGCTTCATATATGTGTTGAAAAGGAGGGGCGAGAGGACCGACCCCTGAGGAACCCCACATAGGAGAGGCCTCGAGGTCGACCTCTGCCCTCCCGTCAACACATATTGCGACCGACCAGAGAGGTAGGACGAGAACCACCGCAGAACGGTGCCTCCCAGCCCCAACCCCCCCAGTCGGTGCAATAGGATACCATGGTCGATGGTATCAAAAGCCGCCGAGAGGTCTAATAGGACTAGGATAGAGGAATACCCTCTATCCCGCGCCCTCCAGAGATCATCAACCAACGCGACCAATGCCGTCTCGGTACTGTGACCGGGCCGGAAGCCGGACTGGCGCGGGTCTAGATAATCAACTTCCTCCAGGTGTCGCGGAAACTGTTGGGCTACCACACTCTCGACAACCTTCACTAAAAAGTGAAGGTTGGAGACCGGACGATAGTTCTCTAGTAAAGCTGGGTCCAGGGACGGCTTCTTGAGGAGGGGCCTCACTACCGCCTCTTTCAAGACGGCAGGTAAGGACCCCTCACACAAAGATGCGTTGACAATGCCCTGGAGCCAGCCTCGTGTCGTCTCCCAGGATGCCAGTACAAGCCAGGAGGGACACGGGTCCAATAAACATGTGGTCGCCCTAAGCCTCCTTGACAACCTGTCCATATCCTCGGTGGTAACAAAGTCAAACTCCTCCCAAGAAGGAGCCTCAAGACTAGCCTCGGACAGTCCCACAGGACCACTGTCGATGGAGGGTAGCTCATTCCGAATCCGAGTGATTTTCTCCTGCAGATAAATCCCAAATTCCTCTGCTCGCCCTTGCAGAGGGGCTTCCCGCGGCCTCTGGTGAAGGAGGGAGCGGGTCACCCCAAACAGGGCGGCAAGGCGGTTATCTGCGGATGCAATAGGGTGGCACAATACTCCCGTTTGGCCACTCTTATCGCCACTAAATAAGCCCTAATATGGGTTCTCACTAGTGTTCGGTCGGCTTCGGAGCGAGAGGATCTCCATCTGCTCTCTAGGCGTCTCTTGTGGCGTTTCATCGCCCGGAGCTCCTCAGTGAACCAAGGAGCCCGGGTGATTCGTCGCCGCAAGAGTGGCCGCAAGGGCGCAACTCGGTCCAAGGCCCCCGTGGCCGCACTTAACCATGCGGCCACTAGGTCCTCAGTCGAGTCGCGGGGCAGGGTCACAGGAATTGGCCCAAGCTCCCTCTGGAACCTTTCCGGGTCCATTAGAAGCCTGGGGCGGAACCATATAGGAGTGTCCGGTTCCGCCTCCCCGCGGTGGGGTGCAGCGATTGGAAAGTCCAGCCAAAGGAGAGCGTGATCTGTCCATGACAAGGGAGTAATGACTAGATCCCCTATTCCCAGATCACGGCTCCACTGTCCCGAGTAAAGAACTATTTTAAGATTTACATTACAATTTTCATGTGTTTGCTGAATTAACATATAAGAAAACTGCACTACCTATTTTCAGAAATGAAGATCAATCAGGGCAGAGGGGGCAGAGGGGGCAAAGCTGGGCCACAGAATATGTGTCCTACCCTATTAGAAAATATGAGAATTTCACAAAAGGAATATTTATATATACTATAAAAGCTTTCACTTCGTTGCATTGGAAAAAGAGCTTTATTGGATCATTGTACAGAAAGCATCAGCATTCAAAATGAGTCAGTGCTAAAAACGAATATGACAGACAGAATGTGTCTGTGTAATAGAAAGAAATAGAAATAGAATTGGACCCAAGAAATAGAGCGAAATAATGTTTGTTTGGAACTGCTAATTTTGTGTGCATATTTCCATGAAATATTTTTTTGGCTTTCAACTTAATCTTCAAATCAAGCCAGCCATTGCTTCTTGCTGGATCAGAAACAAGGTCAAGACACCCTGCTGACCAGGTGGTCATTGTTTCAGTTGTATGTAGGAGAAAGAGTGGTCAAACCAAGAGGGGGAGTCAAATGAAGAATTAGTCTGGAATCCCTACATGGGCACCAGACTGTAAAATCCAACAACACCCCTTGAATGTTGTTGAACCTTATCTAGTCTCATGCAAGTATAAAGTGTGAGTCTGAGAAGATTCTTGCGTATAGGCTTGAGCAATAAAACTTTCATTGAACTCTTCATATATGAGTCTGGCTGTCTGCACCTGATACTATATTGTCTTTGATGGAGAATTTCTTCTAACCCACAAGACGATCAGAGAACTCATTCATTAGGTTTCCTGATGACAGATTTCAGTGGAAACTTAACTTTCTAATCTGGTGCCTTAACCACTAGACCAGTGGTCGGCAAACCGTGGCTCGCCAGCCACAAGCGGCTCTTTGGCCCCTCGAGTGTGGCTCTTCCTCCAACCTCGCCGACGGTGGGACTCCTGGGCACCACCACAGCAACCCTCCCTACCAGCTGCTGATTCCCTCCCTCCCCCCACAGAGCCTCCCCAGCTGGCATGCTGGCCACTTGTCTACTTCCGGGGGCTCTGCAGGCGGGGGGAGGGGACCAGCCTCTGGTGGGTCACCCACTGAACGCCATTCCTTCCCCCCAACATGGAGCCTTCTCAGCCCCTGGAAGTAGCCTGAGCAAGCGAACGAGCAAGCAAGCGTGGCAGGCGGGCGGGCCAGGATAAGGCGAGCGAGCGAGTAAGCGCGGCGGGCCGGGCTGAGGAGGCTCCACGGGGGGGGGAGCAGACAGACAGACAGACAGAGAGAGAGAGACACAGACACAGAGAGAGACAGGGAGAGACAGAAAGAGGGAGGGAGGGAGGGAGAGAAAGATAGACAGACACAGAATGAGTGATTAAGTGAGTGAATGTGAGACAGACAGACACACACACACAGAGTGACAGAGATGGGCGGACGAAGGAGAGAGAGACAGAGATAGAGAGAGAAGGAAAGAGAGAGAGAGAGAAATAGAAAGAGAGAAAGAAAGAAAGAGAGAGAGAGAAAGAGAAAGAATGAGAGAAAGAAAGAGAGAAATAGAGAGAGAGAGAGAAAGAAAGAAAGAGGGAAAGAAAGAAAGAGAGAGAGAGAAAGAGAGAGATAAAGAGAGAGAAAGGAAGAAAGGGAAAGAAGGAGAGAAAAAGAAAGAGAGAGAGAGAGGGAAAGAAAGAGAGAGAGAGAGAAAGAAAGAGAAAGAGAGAGAAATGGAGAAAGAGAGAGAGAGAGAAAAAGAGAGAGAAAGAGAGAGAAAAAGAAAGAAAGAAAGAAAGAAAAAGAAAGAAAGAAGGAAGGAAGGAAGGAAAGAAAGAAAGAAAGAAAGAAAGAAAGAAAGAAAGAAAGAAAGAAAGAAAGAAAGAAAGAAAGAAAGAAAGAAAGAAAGAAAGAAAGAAAGAAAGAAAGAAAGAGAACTTATGACCACAATTGAGCCTAAAAGTTTGGTTGCTAACCAAGACCATTGTTAAGTGAGTTTCACATTTTCCAAGTTGGCTACGCCCACCCAGTCATATGACCGCTGAGCCACTCCCACAAAGCAGGCCACACCTTCCGGCTCTCAAAAGAAATTTCAATCTTGGTATTGTTGATATTTGGCTCTGTTGACTAATGAGTTTGCCCACCACTGCACTATACCAAACTGGCTGAGGTTTACTATGTATGGATGATCAATCTTCATTATTTTATTATTATTACCTCAGAATTTATTCTTTAAAAGTAAAGCACTTATCAGAGCTCATCAATGACTCGTTTTATGACATCCTTTTTTTAAAAAAATATTAAAGACTCAGGATTGAGAATGAAGACATTTGGAAGTTTTGTCTGCAATGGTATAGGGTTTCCTACCTGAGCAGAGGATTGGACTAGAAGACCTCCAAGGTCCCTTCCAACTCTTATTGTTCTGTTATTTTTTCCAACTCTGTTATTCTGTATTCTAAATATTCTATAAAAGATTTTTGATATTATCTGTCCTGAAACCAGTCTTTAGTTGCAAATGAACCCAAAAGTCAACCAATTTCCAGATTTAGCCCCCAAAATAATTGCATATGAATTTAATATCATGATATTTTGATGAGTAGCCACTGATCATATTTTCTTATTATGACAGTACATATTGTACTTGAATTACATTTTCATAGCTGATAAATACTGAAATAAATATTCTTACTTTTTTTTTAAAAAAAACCCTCTCTCTTCTCCAAAATTGTTAAAGAACGTTAATGAGAACAGAAAACACACTTTTGAATCTTTCTTCATTATAATTTTTACAATCATCATAAAAGTTGTAAGAAAGGGGTGAAAAATCAATAAATTTCTTTGAAAGTTACAGACATTTGTTCTACTTACCACATACATCCAAATCCACTTTGAAATGAATATTGTGGGTGAGAATTATTCCAAGCACTCTTTGTTGGACTCGGTTGCCAAAATCTTTAGCATCACCAAAGTAAAATGACGTTTGAATGTACCCACTGAGATGGACCTGAACACCAACAGCTCCATTTTGGTGGAAAATAAAATCCCAGACATAGTCATAATTGCCAACTGAAGATATGGTTCGGAACACCAGCTTTGAATCTGCCAAACCTCCATAAAAGGGAGACTGGATGCTTTCATAATGTCGTCGTATGGGTAACTCAGCATTCTGCTCAAAGATGCAGATAGCCTTTTTACGGCTAACAGGTAATGAACTATCATAAAAAAAGTGCCAGTCCAAATAACTGGATAAATAAGGACAATCTACTCCCTGGGTGAGTGGAAAGATAAATGATCCAAGTCCAAAGCCCATATTCATGTATCTGGTCAACATGGAAGTAGGACTGTTGGAGCCATAGATAGCACTTGCTTCTTGCAAACTTAACTCATAGATTATTCTTTCTCCATTAAACCTGACATCAAAGATACGTGGACCCCTGCTCGCATCAATTCCAAATGCAAAACTCCAGTTCAGAAAGGTGACTTGATTATTCTGAATCCTATAGCGTGGTTCACGAGGTTCATACTGCAAAGGGTGTGTAAGATTTGATGATATCCTTTGCTTCAGTGATGAATAACCTCCATCAAGAGGGGCCTCTATAATCTTGTCTAATGTAACCTTTCCCATATTGAATTGTCTCTCAAGATCTTCCATGTCTTCGAAGTATTGTCCGTTATAGAACACTTTTATTACCTTCCACTTGGAAACATTCAGGCTACTATGATCCACTTGGATCTCAAGCCCAATGGGATGCAAATAATAGCCAGTCACATTTTGGAAATGACTCACCCACATTTTGCGATCTCCTGATTTAAGTCCTGGTGGCAATTGATGAATGTATTGAATATTGCTTCCATTGTAATTTAGAACTTTTTGCATGAAATTTGGAGCCTTAGGATATTCGTCCTTTAAAAATTCATTGATTTCATTAAACTCATTTGCCAAAACAAATCTTTGAGAATAAGACAGTTTCCATCCATATTTTTGGGCCGTGACATCTTGATGATAATCTGGTTCTGGAAGTGGACCTACCACAAATTCTGTCACATTGGGGTCCACCTGATTTCCAAAATGGATCACAGCCAGAGCTTCCCGTGCTGGTCTAGAACCTTGATGATCTAAGAATTGTAATACTTGTGCTTTGGGAGGAAGCTGCAAAGTTATGAAATAGATGCAGTTGTCTGATGGCTTGGCTTGAGGTGTCTCTACCAGTGGCACTCCGAGGTTGGACTGTAAATAACTCTTTACTTGCATTATCTCTTCTGGGCTTAAATCTTGAAATACCTGGCTGCCAGTATCCTGACCACCTTCCCCTTGCCCCTTTGATTGGGAAGAGTTCTCACAATCTGTGGGGTTTTCCCCTGTATTTTGAAAACTCAAGGCTAAAATAATAACGGTGGTGATGCCTATTGCTACAAGAGAATAGATCGCTTTTGAATTCATTTTTCCAAACCTATTGACAGAATCATAGAAAAAAGAGTTTGTTAAATCCTAAATTATCGATTTTTAATTCTAAACACAAAAATTAAAGCATATAAGTTTCAAATGTATTAATTCCTTGCATTTACAAACCACTCCAGAATTTGTGCAGATAAGCAGTCATATGTGAAATTTATATTTACCAACATAGAAATAAAGGGAGACAAGTATAGATCTATTTCAAGCTAGTTAGCCTTCATCAGCTAGCCATACCCTTCTGGGATTCGAACCTCATGATCTAGCTAGCTGATGAGCTAAATACCTTGAAATATATCTATACTAGTCTTCCTTTATTTCGTTGCTGGTAAATATAAATTTAACACAAAATAGTTTGCCCTGAATGCAACTGTCTGCAAAAGCTCCTGGATTGGGGCTGTAAGGCGAAAGAGGAAGCAGTATGCTCTGTCCCATATTTAGGTGGACCAGGTTGTCCTAATTTTAAAAAAACCTCATAAGTAATCATATATTCACATTTTCAATAATCTTACCATCTAGACCGGATACTCCTTTTTTCATTAGCTAAAACTGAGAAGTCAGAAAAAGGCAATGGCTGGACACTTCTAAATCAGCCAGATGTTTTGTTCAAGAAACTATATATAGGTTAAAAGGGAGGAAACTTCTTATGCAAATGTGTCTTTCAACTATAATCTTCTGCTTTGAAAAAATGCAATCTAGACAGCTTAAGAAAGCTCTGGTGCTACCCTTTAATCATTTATTCAAGCTGTCAGTGTTCAACATAATTCATTTCTCCCCATTGTAGAATGGTTAGACTAGATGCTACCTTCTATATACAACAGGTAAATTTATGTCTCTCCATCCAACTTTTTTTAAAAGATAACAAAAGTTCCAAAATCAGAGTCACACTTTGATTGCCTCTTATTCTTTTTTTTTTTTAATGAACCTGGCCAGTGATGAGATTCGATCGATTTTTACTACTGGTTCTGTGGGCATGGCTTGGTGGGCATGGAATGGCTTGGTGGGTGTGGTAGGGGAAGGATATTCCCATTCCAGGGAAAGGTTACTGAAAAATTCCCATTTCCTCCTGATCAGCTGGGACTTGGAAGGCAGAGAATAGATGGGGGTGGGGCAAGTCAGAGGTGGTATTTACCGCACATTGCAAGAGAAGTTGAGGGCTTAAATGCCTGCTTTGTGCCAATATAAGAATGATGATTCATAGGATTTGTTTCAGGGTTTTAGGATTGACTGATAATAACATTGAAAGCAGGTTGGTGGAAGAAGAAACAGCTGCTTAAATCACTTATGGCAATTACTGGAGCCTTTGAAGTTATCAGGCTGTTGGTTCTTAATTGTCTGACAGTCTAGAAGAGGCTTGTAGTCCGAGTTTCATTGGCTGTGTATTTTCCATTTATTTCCAAACCCAAAATGGGTTTTTATTTTTCAATGCAGAAAGAAAAAAAGTGAATGCAAAAGCAGAACTTGAAAGCAAACTCACGAAATGAGCCAAGATGTTTCACCCAATCAGCAAAAAATGCAATGAAATAACAGTGAAATACTATCAGCAGAGTTTGATTTAGATAAAAATCTGGGGAAAAGAAAGTTAATAGTTATGGTGATAAAATTTAAGCTTTGTTCTATGTTTCTATTAAAAGATGAATAGAATCAAGATCACACATGATTAGGGGACTGGAGGCTAAAACATATGAAGAACGGTTGCAGAAATTTGGTTTGTCTAGTCTAGTGAAAAGAAGGACAAGGGGACAGATGATAGCAGTGTTGCAGTATTTGAGGGGCTACCACAAAGATATGTGTGTCAACCTATTTTTCAAAGCACCAGAAAGCAAGAGAAGAAATAGTGTATGGAAAGTAATCAAGGAGAGAAGCAATCTAGAACTAAGATAAAATATCCTAATGGTGAGAACAACTAATAGAATGCCTTGTCTTCAGAAGTGCTTCATCACTGGTGGCTTTTAAGAAGAGGCTGGACAACTACTTTAAGAAGAGGCTGGACAACTATAATAATAATAATAATAATAATAATAATAATAATAATAATAATAATAATAATAATAATAATAATAATAATAATAATAATAATAATAATAATAATAATAAATTTTATTTATAGACCGCCTCCTCTCCCCAAAGGGACTCGGAGCGGTGCACAGGGAAGTTAAAAATGCAAATATAAAATACATAAATAGCTAAAATAGAAAATTAAACCAATTATCCCTGCGCTAAAACCACTATACTAAAAATTAAACCCTCCCTAAAAACCCCATTAAAAAACAGAAGACTAACCTAGGCCGGCCAAGCAGAAAAAGTATGTTTTCAATTTTTGACGGAAGGAGCGGAGGTCCGTAGTTGTTCGAATTTCGGGGGGAAGGTCGTTCCAGAGGGCGGGGCCCGCCACAGAGAAGGCCCTTCCCCTGGGTGTCGCCCGCTGGCATAGCCTAGTGGACGGCACCCGGCGAAGTCCCTCTCTGTGGGAGCGGATCGGCCGCAGGGATGTATGGGGCAGAATCCGATCCCGCAAATATAGAATGGTATAGGGTCTCCTGCTTGAGGAGAGGGTTGGACTAGAAGACCTCCAAAGTACCTTCCAACTCTGTTATTCTATGTTCTACTCATTACCCAACGCTTCCCAAACTTGTGTAAATTACCTAAAATTGAATAAAAGGGGTTTTTATTAGGGTGAAGACACACAAATCCATTACCTATCATAACAGGGACATTTAAATAGACTTAAATATTGTCATGTATACTAAAACACATTCAAAAATCTCCTAAAATATTCCTATTAAGATGAAAATCGACAAAATTACAAAAGATAATTTGTTGAAATAACATAACAGATCATTCATTGATAGTAGTCCTTGAATTACAAACTTTTGTTCAGCAACCCTTTGAAATTATGACTGGGATGAAGGAAGAGACTTATGACCAGTCATAAATTTGTTTGTGTGTTTATAACATTTATAGGCTGCCTATCTTACCTCAAAGTATCTCTTGGGCAACAATGCTTACACTACTTCTAATGGTGGTCTCTGGCAATACCATATCAATGAAACTCAGAGACTGAAAGATTGCCTCTTTTGGTAATACAACAATGTGGACTTCAACTCCTAGAATTGTCCAATCAGCCAAGGTGGGAGTTTGGGAATTCTGAGAGTTGAATTTCAAACATCTTCAACTGCCAACACTGAGAAACACTGTCATAACATGAGAGGTGTTTGGGTCATATTTCTAGCTTGCTTTTTATTCAGATCCCTAAAAGTTGCTAGGGTCTACATAGATAGTAGTTTTTCAGTAATCCCTGCTAATGAGAAGTACTATCCTTAAGAAATGATTGGAGAATTTTTTCTTTCCCTTGACAATACAAGGGAAGTTTTTCCAGCACAGGAAAAATAATTGTTTTTATACTGTCAAATTAATTTATAACTATTTATAATTATTTTGACAATATAATTTGACACTGTCAAATTAATAGCACAATAGAATACATAAATTTTATACATAGCATCAAAAATCTACCCAATTCATAGATGCATAGGATGAAAGCTTTAGAAAGGAATTTGGACATCATCAAGCCCAATCATATGTCCAGTGCAGGAATCCACTATCAAGGCATCCCTAACTGAAGGCCATCCAGACACAGATTAAAAATCTTCCATGAAGAGAAGAGAATCCTAATCCTAATCCATCTCTCAAGGAGCCCCTTATGCCCTTCAAAATATCTGTTAGAAAATAGTCCTTCCAATCCAAATCTGCATGTTTGTAATGCCATTTTTCTTTCTCTTATTTTTAAAAACAACGCTGAACAGGTTTGCCTCATCATTTTACCCATGTAAGGTTGATTCAGCCTTCCATCTTTCCAAGGTCAGTAAAATGAGGATCCAGATTGTTGGGGGAAATATGCTGACTCTGTAAACTGCTTAGAGAGGACTGTAAGGCGCTGTAAGTCTAAGTGCTATTGCTATTGCTATTGTCTTTTCATTCTCAATGTTTCTTACCATTCATCATCGTTTCTTTCTTTCTTTTCCTTTTGAAGCTTCTTATCATCTTGACCTTGTTTGTTTTCCTGAGCTCATGCTCCAGTTTGCCTATATTTTTCCTAAAATGTGATGCCCAGAAGAGGATGGCAGTATTGCAGGAGCAATCTGACCAATGCAGAATAAGGACAAGTGATGTCTTTTCTTGATGTTTATTTTCATGTTATGATGTTTATCTTATGCTGTTGATGCACTTCAGAATTATATTTGTTCGTTTTTAATGTATCAAATCCTATCTTAAGTTCAGTTTATGGTCCAAAAGACCACTAGATCTTCCTCACATGTATTACTGCCCATTGTGGTTGTCCCCATATTTCCACCCTATTTGCATTCATTTGATTTTTCCTACTTGGCAAGAATATTTGTCCTGGTTAAAGTTTATTTGACTCGCTTTTGTCCATTGCTTACCCTACATATCACAATCCTTATGATACCATTGGCATTGGTAAACATATTATGGCATTGGCATTAAGAGTTTTTGGGACACAAATGATCATTTATAATGTATCAACCACTTAGAGTTATGACCTTCTACTCTTATTCTTTTTAAAAAGCCAAGAAGGGCATAATAGGGTCATACAGATAAGGTATTAAATTAACATTTGAGTTAAGATGCTCATCTTTATCTCTTAATAATACCATCTGTGACTTGCCAATTATATATGTAATTGAAACATCACCTGCCCCAAATATGTTATCCTGCAGTTGTTTCATTTTAAAAAATCATAAGAAATAAGGTTCATTATTTATCACTCCAGATTAGAGCCCATTTAATTGAAATTCATCATGATCATGACGATGATTAATGTGATTCAGTATATGTAATTTACTGGGTGGGGAAAGAATGCATTCCAGAAATGTGGCAGTGCAAGAATACAGCTCTATTATCTGACTGAAGGGCAATTTTTAAAGTATATTTAATTGCTACCAGCAGAGGACAGTAACAGACCTGATCATATTAGTAAAATATGGGTGTGCTTTTATTATCTTAAAGTTTATTTAGTCAACATGTTAAATTGAAAAGCTGAAGTCCTTGGACAGAAAATTAGAATATATATATTTTTTAAATGGCACATATACAGACAGCAAGAGGGAGTTAGAGCTTTGTATTTTGATTATGTACCATCAATCCTGATGTCCTTCTGGACTAGTTTAATGGGGTAAGAACAAAGGGTGCTGTTTTGCAGTGGTTCTCCTTCTTCCTGCAGGGCTGATTCTAACTGGTTTAGTTAGCATCATTTTACGTGACTACCTCAAGGCTCAGCACTCTCCCCACTCTTATTTAATATCTACAGGAAACTGCCGAGTAAAGATGTTTACCAGCACAGGGTGAAATGTCATCAGTATGCAGATGATACTCAACAATAGTTTCATTTGGAAAACTAAGCACCCTAGACCACAGGTGTCAGACTCGATCACTGGATCGTGACGTATCGCAAAGTTTTTTGCCTTGGCGGAGCCAGAGTGGGTGTGGCCTGCGCATGACAAATCCAGCCCGCGGGCTGCCAGTTTGACATGCCTGCTAGACCAAGCCAAATACAAAACCACTATCTCTCTCATCCTTTTTTCAAACTCCAAAATTTAAGTAATCATGCACAACACATGCATATTATTATATGTTATTTTCATTCTTATTTATTTTATTTTATTAAATTTATACCCCACCCTTCTCCTTGTTAGGACCCAGGGCGGCGCACAGGCATTATTCAAAACCACAAAATACAATAAATATCAGTTAAAATATATTAAATTAATTAATCCGTGCTAAACCCCATGTTAAAACCTTACCAAATAATAATTTATTTTTAAAAAGTCAGAAACGGGGGGCTATCCTAGGCCGGCTTGCTGAAATAAATACATCTTAAGACGTTGGCGGAAGAGGCGGAGGTCCGAGGTCGGGGGGTAGGTCGTTCCAGAGGGCCGGGCCCGCCACAGAGAAGGCCCTTCCCCTGGGTGTCGCCAACCGGCATTGCCCCGCAGACGGTACCCGGAGAAGGCCCTCTGTGTGGGAGCGGATCGGACGAAGGGATGTATGGGGCAGGAGGCGGTCTCGTATATAGCTAGGCCCCGAGCCATGGAGCGATTTAAAGATGGTCGTCAACACCTTGAAGCGCACTCGAAAGGCTACAGGCAGCCAGTGCAGCTCGCGCAGGAGAGGTGTTATGTGCGTTTGCCTTGAGGTACCCATAATCACCCGTGCGGCTGCATTCTGTACTAACTGTAGTTTTCGAATGCACCTCAAGGGGAGCCCCATGTAGAGAGCGTTGCAGTAATCCAGCTGGGATGTCACAAGCGCTTGAGTGACTGTGCGAAGGGCTCCCCAGTCCAGTAAGGGGCGCAACTGGCGTATCAGGCGTACCTGATAGAATGCCCCCCTGGCCACGGCCGCCACATGGTCCTCCATGGACAGCCGGGAATCCAGGAGGACACCCAAGTTGTGCGCCCTCTCCACGGGGGCCAGTTGTTCGCCCTCAATGGCCAGTGTTGGACTTAACTGGCTGAACCGGGGTGCCGGAAACCACAGCCACTCGGTCTTGGCCGGGTTGAGCTTGAGTTTGTTACTATCCATCCAGATCCGTACGGCCTCCAGACACCGGGACAGCACCTCGACGGCATCGTTGGGGTGGTTTGGAGTGGATATGTACAACTGGGTGTCATCAGCGTACAGATGGTATTCCACCCCAAAACCACGGATGATCTCACCCAGCGGCTTCATATAGGTATTGAACAGAAGGGGAGAGAGGACCGACCCCTGAGGGACCCCACATGTGAGGGGCCTCGGGGACGACCTCTGCCCTCCTGCCAACGCCCATTGCGACTGACCAGAGAGGTAAGACGAGAACCACCGTAGAACGATACCATGGTCGATGGTATCAAAAGCCGCTGAGAGGTCTAATAGGACAAGGATAGAGGAACAACCTCTATCCTGTGCCCTCCAGAGATCATCAACCAACGCGACCAATGCCGTCTCGGTGCTGTGACCAGGCCGGAAGCCGGACTGGCGCGGGTCTAGATAATCAACTTCCTCCAGATGTCGGGGAAACTGTTGAGCCACCACACTCTCAACAACCTTCACTAAAAAGTGAAGGTTGGAGACAGGACGATAGTTCTCTAATAAAGCTGGGTCCAGGGATGGCTTCTTGAGGAGGGGCCTCACCACCGCCTCTTTCAAAACGGTGGGCAAGTACCCCTCACTTAGAGATGAATTCACAATGCCCTGGAGCCAGCCTCGTGTCACCTCCCAGGATGCCAGTACAAGCCAGGAGGGGCACGGGTCCAATAAACATATGGTGGCTCTAAGATTCCTCCGCAACCTGTCCATATCCTCGGTAGTAACAAAGTCGAACTCCTCCCAAGATTTTATCTCAAGACCAGCACTGAACGCCCCGACTGGGCCACTAGTGGAGGGCAACTTGTTCCGAATCTGAGTGATTTTGTCCTGCAGAAATACTCCAAATTCCTCTGCTCGACCCTGCAGAGGGGCTTCCCGCCGCCTCAAATGAATTCAAATGAATCCTATTCATTCAAATGAATCCTATTCATTTTAATAGGACATCAGTAAGCAATGCTAGCCAGCTAAAAGCAACCTTCTACACTTAGAACATGATATTAATTCCTCACTCACTAAATGAATCAAAACTTTTTTTAATCTTTGTTATTTTGCTATTTTCCTCAAAATTTAAAGATGCATAATGACGTTTCATTCCAATTTCATTATATCAATATAATATAAATGTATGCAGATTTACTAATTTCTCTCCTTTCAGAATGCGCAAGAGATATGGTCTTCTCACCTAGGCTTCACCAAATCATGAAACAGACTCCTTGTCCTGAAAAAAAACAACCCCTTTTTATTTGGCTAATGTGAATTCCTAGCATTCACAGCCAGCAAAGTCCCGACAAACAGTCTTACAAGGATGAATTGCAAACACAGACCTTTTCAGTCCTTGGATAGTTGCCAGGTCGATAGCTTCCAGACGCAATACTGTACAAAGAAATACTTGGCAAAGAGTCTCTCAGATAAGCAAATCTTCACGCTAATGAACTAATTGTCTCCTGCAAACACCACTCCCCTTTCTCTCCTATTTATTCCATATGAAAGGAGCCATTCAGCGTCCCCTTGTACCTTTATTCACAAGTCGATCTCTGTTCCTTAATTGTTCCCTTCTCCTGACAGCTCTGTGCATGCGCAAATCGGGAACAGGCTCCAGCTGTTCTTCAGCCCCACTTATCTCCAACTCCGAAGGTAGCTGATAACTATCAGACAGCCCTGACCCCATCTCTGCCTCTGATGCAGAGCACTCCTCAGAGCCTTCCCCAGACTCCTGGACTGGGCCATTTTTCTTGCCCAACCTCCTCACTATCCAAGTCTGCCACCAGCTTCGCTGACCGCTGGTGGGCCCCAACATATGGACATGTTTATACAATACATCCAAGATTCTTAATTAGGCTTGAGCAGAATTTTATAGCGTGACAGCCTGAGAATGATAAAGATATCAAAATGTTTGTTTTTAAAACAAACTAGGATTACCTATGGGACCTGACATGAAGTCTGATGATTGATTTCTCTTGACACTTATGAAATGATACATTATAAAATCTTGTAGACCTAAGTATTTCAATCTTATCTGACTTTTTTCCTAAAATGACAATTTGGTTTTCAATAAAATAGTAACAAAAATATCTGCCAAACTGACATGTATCCATTAAAACAATAATGACTACTGCTGCTTGGAGAAATAGCAAATTACAAATTTACATATAAGCCAGCTGCTGCTATGTCTCTTCTTCCAGTAAGATACCTGTCTTTCGCTTTATTTCCCCAAACTGCTGAGGTTTTGTTCGATGAATCTGCATTTGGAGTGGCAGAAAGATTAGCTCATAGTCCTGCCAGGCAATCTATAAAGAATCACATCATTTCAGCTAATAAGCTCAGCTCATTAGAAATTAAATGCCACTGTAAATTGCTTACTTTGGGGGTTATATATTTCAGTGGCTTAGTTATACGTGGTTTTGGGGTGGGATATCATCTGTACGCTGATGATACTCAACTGTACATCTCCACCCCAGACCACCCCAACGATGCCGTTGAGGTGATGTCCCGGTGTTTGGAAGCCATACGGATCTGGATGGGTAGTAACAAACTCAAGCTCAACCCGTCCAAGACTGAGTGGCTGTGGTTTCCGGCACCCTGGTTCAGCCAGATTACTCCAACTCTGGCCATTGGGGGCGAAACATCGGCCCCCGTGGAGAGGGCGCGCAATTTGGGTGTCCTCCTGGATTCCCGGCTGTCCATGGAGGACCATGTGGCGGCCGTGGCCAGGGGGGCGTTTCATCAGGTATGCCTGATGCGCCAATTGTGCCCCTTACTGGACCGGGCTGCCCTTCGCACAGTCACTCAGGCCCTCGTGACATCCCGACTGGACTACTGCAATGCTCTCTACATGGGGCTTCCCTTGAGGTGCACTCGAAAGCTACAGCTAGTCCAGAATGCAGCCGCGTGGGTGATTACGGGAGCCCCTAGATGCTCCCACATAACACCGATCCTGCGCGAGCTGCACTGGCTTCCTGTGGTCTTTCGGGTGCGCTTCAAGGTCTTGACGACCATCTTCAAAGCGCTCCATGGCTCGGGGCCTAGTTATATGCGAGACCATCTCCTGCCCCATACATCCCTTAGACCGATACGCTCCCACAGAGAGGGCCTTGTCAGGGTGCCATCGGCCGGACAATGCTGGCTGGCGACACCCAGGGGAAGGGCCTTCTTTGTGGCGGGCCCTGCCCTTTGGAATGACCTACCCCCTGAACTCCGCACTATCACCGACCTCCACCTCTTCCGCCGGTGTTTAAAAACACACTTATTTCATCAAGCCGGCCTAACATAGCCTCCGCTGGGACAAATATCAGACAGTTTTAAATGGGGGATTTTAATTTGGTTTTAGCGCAGGTTTTTTGTCATTTAATAGGTCTTTTAAATTTATGTATCTGGTACTATTTTGTATGTTGTTTTAAATTCCTGTGCGCCGCCCTGGGTCCTGTTGGAGAAGGGCAGGATATAAATTGAATAAAATAAAAAATAAATAAATACCTAACATAGGTTCACGATATGGCTGGATATTAAGGCTGGAAATTATAGGACTTAATTTCTAAGAGAAATGTTACGATCATAACCAGTAAATGAGGAGGGCTACCAGCAGTGGTATCAATAGAAATTCTTTTGGAAGCCTGTTCTTGAAAAGGTATTGTGAATTTGAAGTGCTGTGACTCTATCAAGATAACTTCATAATAATAATAATAATAATAATTTATTATTTCTATACTGCCCCCTCTCCCCACGGGGACTCGGGGCGGTGCACAGGTAGCATAAAAACAATAAATAACAACAACAATAAATAAACAACAAATTTAAAAACCAATTAAATAAACCCTGTGCTAAAATCCCGATTAAACTAAAACCTATTCTATAAAATCCCAAGGCAAGGAGGCTATCCCAGGCCGGCCAGACGGAAAAAGTAAGTTTTCAATTTAAGACGGAAGGAGCGGAGGTCCGTAGTTGTCCTAATGTCGGGGGGAAGGTCGTTCCAGAGGGCCGGGCCCGCCACAGAGAGCGCCCTTCCCCTGGGTGTCGCCCGCTGACACAGTCTAGTGGACGGCACCCGGAGAAGCCCCTCTCTGTGGGAGCGAATCGGCCGTGAGGACGTATGAGGCAGGATCCGATCCTGCAGATAGCTAGGTCCCGAGCCATGGAGCGCTTTGAAGATGATGACTAGCACCTTGAAGCGCACCCGGAAGACGACAGGCAGCCAGTGCAGCTCGCGCAGGAGCGGTGTTACATGGGTAGACCTTGCGGTCCCCATAATTGCCCGCGCGGCTGCATTCTGGACTAGCTGAAGCCTCCGGGTGCACCTCAGGGGCAGCCCCATGTAGAGAGAGTTGCAATAGTCCAGTCGGGATGTCACGAGAGCATGAGTGACTGTGCGAAGGGCGTCCCGATCCAATAGGGGGCGCAATTGGCGAACCAGGCGAACCTGGTAAAACGCCCTCCTGGCCACGGCTGTCACCTGATCTTCCATGGACAGCCGGGCATCCAGGAGGACACCCAAATTGCGCGCCCCATCCACAGGGGCAAGATGTTCGCCCCCTATGGCCAGCGATGGAATAAGCTGGTTGAATCGGGCAGCCGGAAACCACAGCCACTCGGTCTTGGTCGGGTTGAGCCTGAGTCCGTTACTTCCCATCCAGATCCGTACAGCTTCCAGGCACTGGCACATCACCGCTACGGCATGAGTTCACCATTTATCAATCTTTTCTATGCTGGAATTTCAGATGAGTTGAACTCCAATAGCTTAACTGAATAAGAATTATGGGAATTAGTCCAGCTCCAGGTTAGTCAAGTTATGCATGCTAACAGTGTTAAATGCAAAAGTACAATATTTATGACCTTATGTGATACAGAAATGTGAATATACTAATTTATCACTTAAAAATAATGCTTCATACTCAACTGTTAAGATCAAAGGCAGGGGTACAATGTAATAGAGCTGAAAGCAAACTATTTGTGTGTTTTTTTTAAACAAAACTGTTTCATAATTATGATGGTTGACGTTGGATAATGGTAGCATTGGCCAAGGAAAAGAATGGGACTATTTGTTGCTGAAATTGCCAGTCAATCATTTTGGATTGTGCCTCTTTTAGATATAAAAGAGCAAAAGAACCAAGTGGTGTGCAAAATGTGGCAATAAATGTGAAATTATTTTAGGACAAGCTGTACTTCCTGTATGAGATTTTGCCAAAAATGTATACATCCACATAGGATTGCATGAAAGTTTCTCTTGTTAAAATTTTGCGTTATATGAGGCATCCAAAAAGAGATGATCATATATATAACAGATATTTATTTATTTTATTAAATTTATAAACCGCTCCACTCTCCTCGCAGGGAGGGAGGAGAGAGGGAGGGAGGGAGGGAGAGAAATGGAATTTCTTCCCAAGAGAAATCTTGGACTTGATAATACTCTTCCAGTAGCTTCTCCAATATTAATTGGTCATCTGTGCTGTAAAAGTGTTGTAAACAAGATACATATAGTGAACTACGAATACTTCAGAAAGAATCTCTTATTAAATGCTACTTTTCAGTGGTCCTGGAGAATTCTTAAATTAAAAAATCAAAGTAATTTTTTGTCATGAACATGTATCTGAAGTCTGATTGGTTCTTCTTGTTCTAATTTTAAATTTTAGGGGTTTTAGGGATAGCCTAGTTTATAGGAGTTTTTAGCGCAGGGCAAGTTTAATTTGTTTTTAATTTTGTATTTCTGTCTGTTTTAACTGTTTTTAATTCCCTGTATCCCGCCTCGAGTCCCTTCGGGGAGAGAGAGCGGGTTATAAATAAAATTATTATTATTATTATTATTACTCTGTGCAAGATCCCCTCAACCGGACAAGAATATCTCTCTCTCTCTCTCTCTCTCTCTCTCTTAGCTTTTTTACATGTTTACCAAATTGTTCCTTCATGTTCACATTTTCACATTTTCAACATAAATCTGAAATGACTTTATACATTCCACATAATTTCTCTGGTGTCATACCAATAATACTGTATATCATTTTATCAAAATTGTCTTTAAAATCATAACAATGTAAATTTCAATCCATTTAGCCACATATTTTTCCATTGACCTATCTGTATATATTATAACCAACATATTTAGCCACTTTAATCATATCCTTTGACTTTTTCTTCCTCTGTTTCAAATTTCAACAAAAGTTTATACAGTTTGGCAATTACATGTTCATCACCAAATGCACAATTATATTTCAAATTCTGTCTTTTCCCATTAATGTTTCTAGTTTCTCTAGCAGATCTTCCAAAGCTGTCAAAAAGTAATCTGCTAATGTCCTTAACTTACAATTTTCCTTTTTTTAAAAAATCTTAATTGCCTTGATTTTCTCATCTTGTCTTATATTTTTTCCAGTACCTCAAGGACTCAATTGAATAAAAGTGGAGACAGCGGGCATCCTTTTTGAATTTCACAAAGTTTTATTGATTCTCCATTAACATTTTTTGTGGGTTTTTGTGAGGTATAAATTGATATTACCCATTTAATAAAATGGTCTCCAGGATTCATATGTTCCAGAAGTCAAAATAGTAAAATTGTCAGGCTTGGAAGCCATCTTTGTATAGGGCCTCAAACCTGCAACATATTCAAACATATTTTACTGTGGGAGACGTGGAGGGGGGATTTATAGAGCATGGGAAATATGTAGCCAAAATAACATTCTTTCTCAGAAAGTCAAGGTCACTTTGTCCCTGCACCTGGATGGATATGGATGGGAGGAATCTTTCTTCATGGCAATCACTAATTGGACCATGTGATAGACTTGTGAGTGTTGGGTCAGGGTCTTGAACTTTCAACTAGGTGGGAAAGCCTGGAAGCTTTCAGATTCATGTTTTCCCAGATGTGCCAATATGACATCTCTAATAAAATGGAACTTTAAGGAAACTCAAGCCTCAGAATCTTCTTTCAGTAGGGGTGTTACTTGGAACCCTGACAAAAATCCAATTCAAGTCAAAGGTCTTCTCTGCACCCAAGAATATCAAGGGTGCTTGTTATAATAATAATAATAATAATAATAATAATAATTTAATATTTCTAAACCGCACCCTCTCCCCTCGGGGACTCGGGGCGGTGCACAGGCACAGTAAAACAATAAATACATACAAACATTTCATTAAAAATAAATTAAATCTAAACCTGCGCTAAAATTCCCCATTAAAACTAAGCTATATTATAAAACCCCAATAAAACCCCAAAGACAGAGAGACTATCCTAGGCCGGCCAGACAGAAGAAATGAGTTTTTAATTTGAGACGGAAGGAGCGGAGGTCCGTGGTCGTCCTAATGTCGGGGGGAAAGTCGTTCCAGAGGGCTGGGCCCGCCACAGAGAGAGCCCTTCCCCTGGGCGTCGCCCACTGACAGAGTCTAGTGGACGGCACCCGGAGAAGTCCCTCTCTGTGGGAGCGAATCGGCCGTGAGGATGTATGAGGCAGGATCCGATCCCGCAGATAGCTAGGTCCCGAGTCATGGAGCGCTTTAAAGATGATAATCAACACCTTGAAGCGCACCCGGAAGACGACAGGTAGCCAGTGCAGCTCGCGCAAGAGCGGTGTTACATGGGTAAACCTAGCGGTTCCCATAATTGCTCGCGCAGCTGCATTCTGGACTAGCTGAAGTCTCCGGGTGCACCTCAAGGGGAGCCCCATGTAGAGAGAGTTGCAATAGTCCAGTCGGGATGTCACGAGCGCATGAGTGACTGTGCGAAGGGCGTCCCGATCCAATAGGGGGCGCAATTGGCGAACCAGGCAAACCTGGTAAAACGTCCTCCTGGCCACGGCTGTCACTTGATCTTCCATGGACAGCCGGGCATCCAGGAGGACACCCAAATTGCGCGCCCCATCCACAGGGGCAAGATGGTCGTCCCCTATGGCCAGCGATGGAGTGAGCTGGTTGAATTGGGCAGCCGGAAACCACAGCCACTCGGTCTTGGTCGGGTTGAGCCTGAGTCCGTTACTTCCCATCCAGACCCGCACGGCTTCCAGGCACTGGCACATCACCGCTACGGCATCGTTGGGGTGGTTTGGGGTAGAAATATACAGCTGAGTATTGTCAGCGTATAGATGGTACTCTACCCCAAAACCACGGATGATCTCACCCAGCGGCTTCATGTATGTGTTAAACAGGAGAGGCGAGAGGACCGACCCCTGAGGCACCCCACATGTGAGGGGTCTCGAGGTCGACCTCTGCTCTCCTGCCAACACAAATTGCGATCGGCCAGAGAGGTAGGAGGAGAACCACCGTAAAACGGTGCCTCCCACTCCCAACCCCCCCAGCCGATGCAATAGGATACCATGGTCGATGGTATCGAAAGCTTCCGAGAGGTCTAATAGGACCAGGATGGAGGAACAACCCCCATCTCTGGCCCTCCAGAGATCATCGACCAACGCGACCAATGCCGTCTCAGTGCTGTGCCCGGGCCGAAAGCCGGACTGGCGCGGATCTAGATAATCAACTTCCTCCAAGTGACGGGGAAACTGTTGTGCCACCACACTCTCGACAACCTTCGCCAAAAAGGGAAGGTTGGAGACTGGACGATATTTGTTTAAAAGAGCTGGGTCCAAAGAGGGCTTCTTAAGGAGGGGGCCTCACCATCTTTTAGGGAAGCAGGCAAGGAACCCTCACTCAAGGAGGCGTTGACAACCTCTTGGAGCCAGCCTCGTGTCACCTCCCAGGATGCCAGTACAAGCCAGGAGGGACACGGGTCCAATAAACATGTGGTGGCTCGCAGTCGCCCACGTAACCTGTCCATATCCTCGGAAGTAACGGAGTCAAACTCCTCCCAAACAAGATCTGTCTCGTGGCATCCCACTGGGCCATCAATGGAGGGTAGCCCGTTCTGTATCTGAGCGGTTTTAATATCATGACAAGAATCTAGTCAACTAACTGTTAACACTATTTGGGCACTAGATGAGAGTTAATAGAATTCAAGATGGTTTGGACTTAAACCAACTCCAGGCTAATTACTCTCTTTTCTCTATCCCCAGGCTCTGGCTGTGTTTTCCACTACAAAATTGTTCCAAATGTTTCCAAATATTCAAAACATTTCTAATATTTGCTCATAATTGTCTTTTAGGTAAAAGTCACATTGATCTTCATGAATAATATCTATAAAATTATTTTTCAACTGTTCATCCAAAATCAGGGTAAACTATTTATAGTCATTATTCAATAAAGATATTGGTGTATAATTTCTTGATAAAATTTCTTGAGCCTATATATAACATTATATATATATATATATATATATATATATATATATATATATATATATATATATATATATATATATATATATATATATATATAATGTTATATATTTTACATGTATCATTTTAGGTATATTATTATTTGTGTATATCTTTAATGCTAGGTTAGCTTCTTTCCAGCTATCAGGAATCTTTTCATTCTGTGAAAAAAATATGTATTATTTGTTGTAAATGTAAAAACTCATCCTCAAAACATTCATTGATACAGAGACCTTAAAAGATTCAATTGAAGCTATTTTATAGGATTGATGGATAAACAGTTAGAAAAATGGACAGAAACTTATCAAAGAGAAGATTTTTATAATTATTGTCAATTAATTCACTGCTTGTGCTGCACAGGTATTATGTCAATGATCTCAATAAAAATTGGAGGCCAAGAATTGTTCAGCACAGAGCAAGCTGGTTTTAGGACAAGTAATAACCAGCCCAATTCAGTCATCCAAAATCATCATATGTAGTAAAACATTATTCTTGCTGGTAATAACAAATACGTCACTTTCAAGAGCTGGAAGTTGCTTTGATTCCATTCTGAGGAAGACTTTTTTGGTTTTAATTAAAGATTACTTTCATAGATAAAATGCTTATCTAAGTGAGGTATGAATATGGTGAGGTTTAATTAACATCACTCCAATTTTTTTAAAAAAAATAATTTGCATCAGAATGAGTTATTTGACTGTTGTACTTTGTCCAATTACCAACCAGTGAAATTGGTAGCACTAGGCTGTAATTAGGTATATGCAGCTGGTGAAACAATCCTTTCCTTATTACATGCAATACCTGTCTTTCTAGTTTTTTGTTCCAAGGATTTTCTCACTCCAAAATTAGCATAACTAAGTCATCTTTGTGTTAGGATTAGCCCATAAAACAACCTCAAACATTTAAATACTTGGGGATTATTTTTTTCACCTCCCTTTTCTAGGCCTACCCAGAGAATTTTAATTTCTTATTAAATTTCTCATCTATTCCACATTCTAGGAAGTGGCAGTGGAAAATCACTTTCATAACCTGTTAAGAAAATTGTAGGGATCCAGTTGCCAGAAATCTGATTTGACTTAAAGGTATGTTTTTCTTATTTCCAACAGTTCTGCTTCTCAATACTTTGGAAAGTTACCGTACTTAACAATATCACTTAGACGTACATACTCCTTCACAGAGCTTTACAGCCCTTTCTAAGTGGTTTACAGAGTCAGCATATTGTTATATATTCACAAATATTTTTTTTATAGAATTGTATTCAGAAAAACTCAAATGCACACAACATTGCAAGTACAATATGAGATTCAAGTTTCAAAGATACTATAAAATACCCTGCAGGATTAGAACCTGCTTGTCTTATATATGTCACAGTGGTTTCTAATCCACCTTTCCTGCATCCAGTCCATCTGTCAAAAACTAGAAAGTTGTTAGGTTTTCAAAGCCCTCATAAGTGAAAGAAGGGAAAACGGGCAAACATGAAGCAACTTTTGCCAGACATGCAAGTTGATTGGTCGCACAGGAAGAGGGATCCTGCAGTTTGTTGAAGTAAACACTATCTGGAGAATACATGGAAGGGTCATCATCAAAATAATTATATGGTTTCAAGAAGAAACCGATCACGTTCCCAATGGTTGCAGTGTTGGGCACATCCTCAGCATGTGGAATGTGTAGAAAGCCAGCATTGATCCAGGCAACCAGATCCTGCGGAAGACAAATATATATATATATTTAAAACTCCTGTTAAATGGACACCTGGAACCATGCTGCCTACAGTCTGACCTAAGCATAGTACACAAAATTGTCTGCTACAATGTCCTACCTGTCAATGACTACTTCAGCTTTAACCTCAAAAATACTTGGGCAAACAATAGATGCAAACTAAAGATAAACCGCTCCAAAGTATCATATTTTTTGGACTATAGATGCACCGGATTATAAGACGCACCATTATTTTGAAGAGGTAATTTTTTTAAAAAAAGTTTTTGCACTCTGCAGGTCTCCCAAACTTTCTGCACGCCTCGTATTTTGCACACACACACACAAAGGGCATGCAGAACTTTGGGAGGCTCTTAAAGTGCTCCTGGGGGTTGGGGGGGAGGGGGCAAAAATGAGCAAAAAACAGTCCGTTTTTCACAAAAACGGGCCCTTTTTGCAAAAAAAAAAAAGGGGGGAAGCAACAGAGGCTTATAGAGTGTTCCTGAGGTGCTGGGGGGGGGGCAAAAATGAGCAAAAGCGGCCCTCCCTGACCCTCAGGAAATCTTTAGAAGCCTCCCAAACTCTCTGCACATCCACTTTTGAAATGGGGCGGGGTTTCAGTAGGCCAAAAATGCTGTATTCAATGTATAAGACACACCCTGATTTTTACCCTCTTTCTTGAGGGAAAAGGGTGTGTCTTATACTCCGAAAAATACGGTAGATTGCAGCAACAGAGTGATCAACACCCGGAATGCTCTATCTGACTCTGTTGTTGCATCCTCTAACCCTCACAGTTTCAACCTTAAACTGTCTACCGTGGACACCCTCACCCCATTCCTAAGAGGTCAGTAGAGGCGTGCCTAAGTCCACCAGCGTGCCTTCCATCCCTGTCCTCCTGTCCCCATTTATTTGTACCCATGTCCGTGTTCATACTTATACCTGTACCTGTTTAGCAAACCAAATACATAACATAAAAATAAAATAAATGCTGAGCTAACATAGGAAGGAAGAACTGACTCAATAAGATGCAGTGTTCGCTGGAAAATGCATCAGTACGATCTGATCAAATGGAATAAATGTGATAGCACAATTTTCTTTTTAGAGGTAGGATGTAGCGATAATTGCAAAGCTGAGGAGAGTCTTCCTTTTTTCATCCCCGGAAGGAATGATGATAATAAGCCATTTTGCTGAATGACAAATATGAATCCAGTTCAGCATAACTTTAAAAGAAATAAGCTCATAATATGGTTTCAAGAACATAAAGGCAGGAAAGCTAGCGTCAATGCTGGAAAATCAGAAACAGTTCATTTTTCTCTGAGCAAATTTACCAAAAATTTATTACTCACTTCCTGTCAGGATTATTTCTGAGAATGGGGTGGGATAGAGAAAAAATGAATTATTTTTACAAATGGATAGTGAGAAAAGTAACAGTAACAGAACTGAAAGGGACCTTGGAGGTCATCTAGTCTATCCCCCTGCTCACGCAGGAGGCCTATACTAGGGATTTGAACTGCCAACTTCCTGATTGGCAAGCTCAGCGTCTTAGCCACTGAGCCACCTAGTCAGGCTTCAGCACTCTTTGCCACTGATTTTTCACTGAAAATGCCCTCTTCGCATTTGTGTTTAGAAAATCAAGAAACTGTTTTAAAATATATTTTCTCATAATGCATTTCTTTGTCCAACCTCTCTTCGGAGATAATCTAACTTTTCTAATTCATTGCCTTTTAAAACAGCAGCAAAACATTTTTTCCCCAAATTAGAGTTCGAAAATTCATCTGCACTCTTAAGGGCTGTTTGTTTGTCATGATTGCATGCCTTCCCATCTCACGTATAATGACTATATTTGTTGGGGGAATAGCAGACATATTATTATTCTCCAGCATAAAAAGAATTAATTACAGGGTGTCTTTATAGGCAAGGGGTAAATATAACTACATAACTTAAAAGAAGGCAATTTTAAAACTTATGAGCCATCTCTTCTTCTAAACTAAACCATTGTATTATACTTTTTTTTTAAAAAGGAAAGCTGTATTTTTACCTCTTGTTTATTTCTGACTAAATTATTTTTAAGTGTTTATGGCTTATATATGATCTCTTCAAATGCCAGCATGCTGGCGGCAATTTTTCTAAACTCATTGTTTTATTTGTTTGCATTTTATTGTAAACAGCTTTGAAAATGTTTGCAGGGTAGCTCATAAAAAGATAAAAGGTAAAGTCTTCCTTTTCCAGCCATGTCCAACTCTAGAGCACATTGTGCTCATCTCTGTTTCTTGGCTGAGGGACCCAGCATTGTCATGTGACCAGCATGGTTATATGCCAAAGGTACATGGAATGCTGTCACCTTCCCACTGAAGTAGTACCTATTAATCTACTCGCATTTGCATGCTTTCAAACTGCCAGGTGGGCAGGACCTGGGGCAAGGAACAGGCGCTCACTCCATTGCACAGCACTTTGGTCTCAAACGTGGACTGTCAGCTTTCCAGCTGACAAGCTCAGCAGCTTTCATCGCTGAGTCATACAAATGCTTCATTAAATAAAAAGACCCATTGTAATGGTGTGTGGAAAGGCCTTGGGAGAAAAGTCAAAGAGATGCTACCTAGGGAATGGTCAAATAAGAGCTAGCCTAGTCCGCAGATGGATAGTGGGCAGGGCAAGAGGCTCAGGGTGAAACTTTTCTTGTTTGGCGTTGGAGGAAGAAGGTGGGTAAGCTTGCCCTGGTTGCAAACAATGTTGTTAGGGGAGGGGAATAGAGAGGCTTCAGTTGCAACATCTACTTGTAAACTGGGCACAATGGACACTTTCGTTCCCTAAGCAGCTTCTCTTTGCCTCATCTGCCAAAGTCTTTCCCACATAGCATTACAATCATTGATAGCCTTTGCCAAACTCCTAAGTGCTTTTTGGTTCTTTTTCCAACCTGACCTCTGCTCGTCCAGATATATTGGGGTTCCATTTTTAATTACTCTGCCCTCTGACAGTGGAAAACCAATAAAACTGAAGAGTGGGAAAACACAGTTTTCCTTGCTCCCATGTTTCCCAAAAATACAACCTACCCCAAAAGTAAGTCCTAGTTTGATTTTTTTTTACATGTGCCCAATATAAGCCCTATTGCAAAAAATAAGCCCTTAATAAAACCCCACCCACTCCAGGTTGCATGGGTAAAAATTAAGCTAAGGTGGCCTACTACTTACCTTCGAACAATTCCAGCCCTCGCACACCCCAACACCTGCCTTGTTGCCACATTTCTTCTGTGGCTGGCAATGCTGACAAAGCTTTCCTGAAGTCTCTGTAGCCGATAAAGAGCTCCAGATCTATCTGCAGGTCTATTATCGGCTGCAGAGACCTTCAGGAAAGCTTTGCTGGCCACTCCGGCTACAGAAGAAGAAGTTCCTGAAGGCCTCTGACAGTGAAAAGGAAGCTAGGGGCAATGTGTGCAAGTGAGGTGTGTCAGTGGACAATATCCCCCCAAAATAAGACGTGGTGCCCTTTTGGGTGGAAAAAAAATATATGACGTATTTTCGGGAAACACGCAGAGGAGGTTTCCTACTTTGGCCAAATAGGTAGTAACTCCAGCAGACATATGACCATACCACTTCTGTCTTCAGCAGCACCATCTTGACATGCGCAGAACAATCTTCATTGAAAAAATGTAATTTCCCCCCCTTTTTTAATGTGCGCATGCACAACATTTTTTGGGTGCTGAACCAGTAGCAATGGCAGCAGGAACCCACCCCTGGAAACACAGTATCTCAGATCCTCATGACTGACCTCATTGACAATGGCCTCATTGTTTATGAACTCAGAAAAGTCAACAGGAGGATTCCACGGATCGATTTGGCTGTAGACACTGTTACTGGTGGGCTCCTCCTCCTTCCGCTTTGTGACAGCTAACTTGTACCTGAAAAGCAAAGCAACAGTGACATTGTGAGAAATTGGACTCATCATTTATTTTCTTCTAAAAGTACATGGGTTACTCTTTCATATGTGGCCATGGAAAGCAGCATGGAAAGAGAGGATAGAATTCTTCTTAGAGAAAGCCTCACACTGAAGGACTACGGTACAGGTAAGCCTTGACTCACAACCATTTGTTTAGTGACCTTTTTGTAGTTATACCACCACTGAAAAAAAGTGGCATGACTGGTTTTCATCCTTCGTGATCAAAATTCAAACACTTGGTATCTGGCATGCATTTATGGCAGTTGCAGTGTCCCAGAGTCATGGGATCCTCATTTGTAACCTACCCAGCCACCTTCTGACAAGCATTTATTTATTTTATTATATTATATTATATTTCTATACTGCCCTCTCTCCTCAATGGGACTCAGGGTGGTGCACAGGAATAATAAAAACAGCAGTCATAAATACAATCAAACATGGTTACAAATAAATTAAATCAATTTGACAACCCGTGCTAAAATTCCCAATTAAAACCCTGACTAAAAATTGATCATAAAAGACTATGCCAGGCCGGCCACATGAAAGAAGTATGTTTTTAATGCACGGCGAAAGAGGCGAAGGTCCATGATTGTACGGAGGTCAGGGGTCATTCCAGAGGGCGGGGCCTGCCACAGAGAAGGTTCTTCCCCTGGGAGTCGCCAGCCGGCATTGACCGGTTGACGGCACCCTCAGGAGGCCCTCCCTGTGGGAGCGGACAGGTCAAAGGGAGGTATGTGGTAGGCGGCGGTCCTGCAAATAACCAGGACCTATGCCATGGAGCGCTTTGAAGATAGTCACTAATACCTTGAAGCGCACCCGGAAGGCCACAGGCAGCCAGTGCAGCTCACGCAGGAGAGGTGTTACATGGGAGTATCTTGAAACTCCAAGATTCCCCCGTGCGTCCGCATTCTGAACTAACTGGAGCCTCCGGGTTCATCTCAAGAGCAGCCCCATATAGAGATGCATGTACAAGCATAGTTAATGGGGGAAGCCAAATTTGCTTAATGAGCAAATGATTTATTTAACAACTGTGGCAAGAAAGGTCGTAAAATGGGGCAAAATTCATTTAACAACTGTCTTGCCTAGCAACTGAATGTCTCACTTAACAACAGAAATGGACCTAATTGTGATCATAAGTAGTACCTGTAGTACTTAACTACTGGTTCATGAATTTCTGGACCCTCACAGTCATCTGATTGCAATCTGGACTCTTAGTTACCAGCCCACATTTACAACAGTTGCAGAATCCCATAGTCAAATGATCACCATTTGCAACCTACCTTGCCAGCTTTCTCCAAGCAGAGTCAATTGGGAAGCTGATAGGGAAGGTCATGAATCACTGTGGTAAGTCTCCCCCACCAGGCAGCAGCCTTCCCAGTCCCATTACACTCATACTGCACCAGTCACCTGCACACATTTGTGCACCTTTCTACACCTGGAAGCAGCCACTTACTTACCTACCAGCCATCTTGTTTGTCACTTGAAGCTTGCAACTTCTTACTGACCATCTGGGACTTGAGACTTCCTGCTGGCTTCCCCACTTGCTTCGGTTGCTGGCAGCCAGCAGGGAATTGCCAGGAGGCCTTGCTTAATAGCCTGCTCCTTGCTTTACATTGGCTATAGGGACTGCTAGGATTGCCATTGCTAAACAATGCGATGACTTGACATCACACTTTACAATCTCATTGCTTAGCGATGGGAATCCTGATCTCAATCACCATTGTTAACTGAGTTCAATCTGTATTTCTTTACATGTTCCATAGCTACATTTCCACACCTTAGAAGGAAAGCTTTGGTGGTGCAGTGGTTAGAGTGCTCTACTGCAGGCCACTTCTGCTGATCACAGGCTGCCAACAGTTTGGCAGATCGAACCTCACCAGTCTCAAGGTTGACTCAGCCTTCCATCCTTCCGAGGTGGGTAAAATGAAGACCCAGATTGTTGGGGGCAAGAGGCTAACTGTAAAAAAAACCTCTTAGAGAGGGCCGTAAAGCACTGTAAAGCAGTATAAAAATGCTATTGGTATTGCTAACTTCTTGGAGAAGAATAAGTCATTACTCAAACATTCTTACCACTACCAAGAGCTTCAGGAGAACCCAGAAGAACCCAGACGACACTTTATACTATTACAAGAGAATAGTCATCAACCTGAGAAATTTTGACTGGTAGAAATTGATGACATACCTGCCCCAACTGAAGCCTGGCTCCAATGGATCAGATTCTGATAGATGGTCTCCAGAAAAGCTGACTATCTGAATCCGGTAGCCTTTTTCATGGCCCCACTTATTGTTGCTATTATTGGCAGCAAAATAAACGTAGTTGGGCATGGCATCATGGAGGCGGAATGCGGCTTGGTTCTCAGTATTGAAAACTTTCCTCACCTTCTTCATTCGATAGATTGTATGTTCTGGGCTCCAAGGGGCCTGCAGTGTCTCAAAGGCCATGTCATTGCCAACCAGCATATTGCCCACACCTTAGAAGGAAAGTAAATACGGCCATTAGTCTTTGGTTAGCAATATAGATCAGATTGCTGCTGCATTTCAAGCTATTTAGTGGATTCCCAGTAAGGGTATGGCTAGCTGATGAGAGCTAAATAGCTTGAAATAGATCTATACTAGTTTCCCTTTATTTATTTATCAGCACAAAAACATATCACAAATATAACAAAGGCAACAAAAAATAGCCTGGATGGTCTCCTGTGGTGAGCCGAAAGATAGAAAAGGGAAGCTCTGCTCCCTCCTGTATTTGGGGCTTACCATGGTGTTGTGACACTGTGTGTGTGCGTGCTAAATAAATAAACAAGGGAGATTAGTTTAGATCTATTTCAAGCTATTTAGCTCTCATCAGCTAGCCATACCCTTACTGGGATTTGAACCTGGGTTGTTTTACATGTAAGGCAGTTGTAATTGCCACTAGGCAACTGATCAGTTGAGTTAGGGGAACAAGTATATGTACTGTGTCACAACACCCTGGTAAGCCCCAAATAAGGGAGAAAGCAAAGCTGCTATATATGTGTGTTTGTTTGTGTGCGTGTATGTGTGTGTGTGTGGAGAGAGAGAGAGAGAGAAAGAGACAGAGACAGAGATAGCGTTTTTGCTGATAAATAAAGGAAGGGAGACTAATATAGATCTATTTCAAGCTATTTAGCTCTCATCAGCTAGCCATACCCTTACTGGGATTCAAACCTGGGCTGCTTTTTAAATATGAGGCAGTTATATTAACCTCTAAGCCACAAGCCCAAATATGGGAGGGAGCATACTGCTTCCTTTTTGCCTTTCAGCCCCACTCCAGGAGCCTTCCAGGAGCGTGTTGCATTTTTGTGTTGCATTTTTGCTGATAAACAAATGAAGGGAGACTAGTATAGATCTATTTCAAGCTATTTAGATCTCATCAGCTAGCCATACCCTTACTGGGAATATATATATTAAATGTGTTCATATTCATGCTGAAAATCTAACTGATATGTATCAGTTTGATTTTCAGCATGAATATGAACACATTTAAAGTCATTGTGGGAAATTGTAGATGCTAATTAAAAGCAGCATGGACATTAAATAGCAGGTTGTTGAAATAACATAAAGATAAAAGTTTAATAAAGTTGAAGATAATGGTTTGGCATTATTTAATTACCATTGTATTTCAGACATTGTAAGAGGAGAGTCATGTTTGTCTATGGTTAGTCTTCTCCAGTTTTGACATATTTTGGGGGGGGGCAGAATATTGAACATGTACAATTCATTTCATTTCATTTTATTCGATTTATATACAGCGCCTTCTCCATCGAAACGGACCCAGGGCGGTGCACAGGAAATTAAAACCAATAAATAGTATACAATACAATAAATATGAATAAAAAGAATTAAATTAGAGGCCTGTGCTAAAATTCCCACTAAAAACCCACCGTCCATTTACGAATGTGGCAGGAGCTATATAACAATCCGATCTAAGCGTTAAGCAAGACCAGCTTGCTGAAACAAGTAAGTCTTGAGTGAACGGCGAAAGAGGGGAAGGTCCGTAATAGTGCGAAGTTCGGGGGTTAGGTCGTTCCAGAGGGCCAGCCCTGCCACAGAGAAGGCCCTACCCCTGGGCACCGTTAGCCGGCATTGACCGGCGGTTGGTACCCTCAGTAGGCCCTCTCTGTGGGAGCGTATCGGCCGCAGGGAGGTATGTGGCAGGAGACGGTCCCGCAATGGCACAATGGGATTAGCATTATTGTATTCAAACTCAGGGGGCCCTCATTCACCCTCATTCATTCTAAACGATTTCACATAGTATCCCACTTCTCTATTTTCTGACATTTTCAATGAAAAACATGTGGAACGCTCTGTCTCACTAACTTTCCAAATCTAAAAAAGTTAGTTAGATTCAGATAATGTTGTCAATTCAAACTAAAGCATGAGACTTTTTTTTCACATAATCAAAACTATATCCACCCAAGAAGGAATGCAAACATTTCCAAAGAAACACTGTACAATAAGGCTTAGAAATCACTGGTGTTTTAAAAATATCACAAATGAAGCTGCAACTCACCACCAATGTCCATATCCACTTTGAAATTGATATTGTGGGTGTGAATGGATCCCGATACCCACTCTTGAACTCTGTTGCCAAAGTCTGTGGCATCCTCAAAGAAAAAAGTAGTTTGAATGTATCCGGTGGCAAGAAGATGGACACCAACAGCTCCGTTTTGATGAAAAGCAAAGTTCCAGATATAGTTATAGTTACCCAGTGCAGATATGAATCTGATAACCAGAGATGAGTCAGACAACCCTCCGTAAAATGGAGACTGGATGCTTTCAAAATGACGTCTCAGAGGCAACTCAGAATTCTGTTCAAAGATGCACATGGCCTTTTTATGGGTCTTAGGGGATGAAGTATCCTGAAAAGTGTGCACATCCAGGTAAGTAGCTAGGTAGGGGCAATCTATCCCCTGTGTGAGGGTGAACATTCTAGACCCAAATCCAAAGACCATGTCCATGGATCTGACAGACATCATTGTAGGACCATTGGAGCCATAGATAATACTTGCATCTTGTAAACTTAACTCATAGACTATTCTTTCTCCTCTAAATCTGACATCAAAGATACGTGGTCCTCGGTAGACATCAATTCCAAAAGCCAAACTCCAAGACATGAAGGTAACGTGGTTATCCTGAATCCTATAGCGTGGTCCACGAGGTTCATAATGCAAAGGACTTGGTCCTTGTGGTGGCACCCTCTGCTTCAGTGATGCATATCCTCCATCAAGAGGAGCTGGCTTAACCTTGTTCACTTTAACCTTTCCCATATTGAATTGCTTCTCCATATCTTTCATGCCCTCAAAATATTGTCCATTATAAAATGTTTTTACCACTCCCCACTGAGAATAATCCAGGCTGCTAAAATTCACTTGGACTTCCAATCCAACTGGATGCAAATAGCTGCCAGGAGTATACTGTAAGAGATTTAGCCAGACTTTTCGCTCTCCTGATTTTAGACCTGGTGGCAATGCAAAAGTAATCATGAAAATTTTGGGGAAATTAAGGACTTTTCTCATGAAATTTGGAGCCTTGAAATATTCCTTCAGCATCAACAGTTTATATATTTCAACCACATCAGTGATCAAAGGAAACCTTTGGGAATAAGGCAACATCTTTCCATACTTCTGCAATGTAATATCTTGATGATACTTTGGCTTTGGAAGAGGACCTACGACAAATTCAGTGACATTCGGGACTGGCTGATTTCCAAAATGAACCACAACCAGAGCTTCCCGTGCAGGCTTGACCCCTTGATAATCCAGGAATTGTAGCACTGCTGCTTTGGGAGGCAGCTGCAAGGTGATGGAATAGATGCAGTTGTCTGATGGCTTGGCTTTTGACACATCTACCATTCGCACTCCCAGGTTAGATTGTAAGTACTTTTTTACTTGCTTCATCTCCTCTGGAGTTAAATCTCGAAATACCTGGCTGGCAGCAGCCTGACCTGCATCCCCTTGCCCTTGGGAAGAGCTCTGACAACCCATAGTTTTTTCTCTATTTCGGAAAGCCAAAACTAATATGACAATGATGGTGATACATATTGCTATGATAGAAGAAATCACTTTCCAATTCATTTTCCCAAACCTACAGGCAGAAACATAGAGAAAAGAGTCTGATAAATCCCAAATAATACGTTTTTAGTCCTGGATACATATATTAAAAAAAACTTGTTGAGCATGTGAGTTTCCAAAGCATACATTCAAATGCAATTACAAAACATTCCAGCAATTGTGCAAACATAGCAATGATATGCTCACATCTTCCATAAACTTACCATCTAACCAAGATACTTCTTTTTTCACCAGTTAAAACCAGGAGGTCAGAAGAAGACAATGGCAGGAAACGTCTAAAATGACTAGATGTTGAACTCAATTCAAATGAGATTTTTACCTTTTTTTAAAAGTTGGTGTGTAATATCTTACAATGCACTCAGTAATCTGCTGCTAGTATCAGGAAATTATACATTGTTTAAAAGGGAGGAGACCTTTATGCAAATTGTATTGAAACAACAATCTTCTATTTTAAGGAAATGCAATCCAGAGCATTTCTGAGAGTTCTTGTGCCAGCCTTTAATCTTTTTTTAAGTTGTCAGCATTCAAAGCAATTTATTTCTCCCAACTGAAGTATGGTTAGGTAGATGCTATATTCTTTATACAACAGCTAAATTTATGTCCTTTCCTCTAAGTCAGGGGTCTGCAAAGTCGGCTCTTTTAAGACTGGTGGACTTCAACTCCCAGCATTCCCCAGCCAGCCAGGCTGGCTGAGGAATGCTGGGAGTTGAAGTCCACCAGTCTTTTTTTTTATATTGAAAAAGTTTTATTGAGTTTACATTTTTTGTGGGGTAGGGTAAGGGTTACATAGAAATTTTGAGAGTGGTCACGTCAAAGTCGTCGGCTCCTCCGGAACCTCAAATTACATTATTAAAAAGAAAAAAAGAAACATTTCACATAACACTACAAGCTGGGAGCAAGTACATATTCCTAAATTTTTCAGTTATATACTGTCAGTCAATTGCAAAAATCCAGATTACAAATATCATACAATATTACTCAAAAGAAAAACAAGGGCAAAGTTATTTTTTAGATCTAAGTCTCTTGGCAATTGTATCTTCCCCCTTCTCCCCCGGGCCCCCAGCGGGCGGGGCCATGGCTCCCCCTGCCCCCCCAAGTCCACCAGTCTTAAAAGAGCCGACTTTGCAGACCCCTGCTCTAAGTATTTGCAGAAAGAGACTCACACTTGCCTCTTTTTTTAAAAAAAAAAATGAACTTGACTTTTAAGGACAGTCGTTTTATTAGTATTTAATCTTTGAAATAATTTTTAATAGTGGAATACAGACGACTACAAAGCCAATTGGAAAAAAATACTGTTTTGGTTATGTAGTGAGAAAATAATGCACAAATGATTGTTGATGATTTAAAAAAAAGGAAAAACGTAAATAAAAAAAGAAAAGCATATAATATGTATTTATATTAGAGTTTAGAGTGTATTGGTTTTTAACCCAGGATTTTTATAAAATCTATATCAACACAGGGTTAATTGAGTCCTTAATTAATTGAGTCCTTTAGCATTAAACCTAAACCAGAGGTGGAGTTCTTGCTCCACAAGCAGGAGGTTGTGAGTTCGATCCTAGGTAGAGGCACATGTAAGGTCTCCTACTTGGGCAGGGGTTTGGACTAGATGACTTGCTAGTCTGTTAAATCTGTTAAAGCATATACCGGTAGTCCTTGATTTACAATCACAGCTAGGATCAGCATTTCTGGTGTAAGTCATTGTGGTCATAAGTTGAGTCATCATGTGATTGGACCTGATTTTACAGCCATTTTTACTAAGTTGAAACACCACAGTCATAAATTGAGTCAATCCGAATTAACAAATGGCAGTTTTCCCAGTTGCGAATTCCAATCGTGTGACTGCAAGATACTGCAATCAGATGTAAATGCGAGCTGATTGCCAAGTGTCCAAACTGCAATCACATTAGCATGGGGCAATGGTGGGTTTCTACCAGTTCCTACTGGTTCGGCCCGGTTCGGCCCACTTCGGCCAAACTGTTAGTGGCATGCCAGCCTGGTCATCACCACCACTGCCATCTTTTTTTAAAGTTTTGCGCATGTGCAGAACAATTTCCATTGAACTGAGCATGTGCATGCAGCTCACATGAAGCACATGCACGAGTGAACTGGCAGTAATGCCGGCTGAAACCCACCCCTGGCATGGGGTTGGGGCAATGGTCATAAGCTTGAATTTAGATCATAACTGGCTTTTTTTTTTAGATATTTGTTAGTTGAATTATCATTAAGTGAAAGGTCATAAGTCCCAGAATGCTGATTCACTCCCTGCTGCCACTAACATATACAATGCAAATTCAATATATTCTGAAGAGATTCATTAAAAATTTAATGAAATAGCTTAGGTTGCAAAGGATTTGCAGCTTTCAAAATTTGTTCTGTCCTATAACAAATAATTTTCCACCATATGGAAAAGGAAATTTTCAATCTATTCAATACATTTATTATTATTATTATTGAGTGGTTAATCTTTGGTGAGATTCACAGCCTTTGGGGCTGGTTGGTAGCTCAACAGCTCGAGTCCCAACCAAGGATCTAGGAACTGTCAAGGTAACGTCGGAGGATATAAGCTGTTCCAAGCAGGGTGGCTCTTTCTAGAATCAGAATGCTCAAGTCCGGCAAACCTAGAACCTCCACATAGCGAGGCAGCTCCGTAGGTATTGCTCCAAGGGCTCCAATCACAATCAGGACAACATACGACTTCCTCCTCCACAGTCGCTCAACTTCAATTTGCAAGTCCCGGTATTTTGTGTTTTTTTTCTTGCTGCTTATTTTCAATTCGTGCATCACCAGGTATTGCAATGTCAACGAACCATACTTTTTTCTTTTCAACGATTGTTATATCAGGTGTGTTGTAGGACAAGTGCCTGTCAGTCTGAATTCTGAAGTCCCACAAGATCTTGACTTTCTCATTCTCTAAAACTTTCTCAACCTGATGTTTCCAGTGGTTTTTGCTGTACTCAAATCCAAACTTATTATCATTATTATTATTTACTTTATTCATTAAACATGAAATTCAGGCAATTGAACAATCAAAAACTCATCACAAATCCCATTTACTGGTACTAGTGGTTGATATGGGTTGCTGCCAGCATCCTAGGTATCAACCAAGTACCTTAAGATGTAGAATATTCCAAGTAGCACAGTTATTTGCAGTTCTGCTGGTGTTATTACAGGAAGCTGCAATTTCTTGATGTGTTTTATAAAATTCTTGGACATGGTTCCAAGTGCCCCAATGAAAATGGTTATTATTATTATTATCATCATCAATCAAGACTGCAATGCTACTATACCTATGATAAAATATATTATACCAATTCTCTGAGGATAATGTTCAAAGTAAATTTAATATTATTCTTCCACTGAAATTCCCAGAGTTTGAAAAAGTAACTGTACTACTATTCTGTACCCATTCAACTACACAATCTTTATTTTGTTTGGATTCTTAGTCATGGTTCAGTAATATTTATAAATTATGCTTAACCATTATCAGTAGGACATGCTTTAAGACTGTCAAATTCAGTCAAACATCTCAATATTGCCCCTTATTTCAGCAATTCTATTGCTTCCAAATAGCTTATTGAAGATATTGAAACTAGTCAACTGTAGAATAGCATTGAGACGCAATAAATTTTATTTCTGTCCTGTTATTAATAATATCTTGCCATCTGGATAAGTTATTATCTCTTTTCTGAATCAATTTATTGGATCTTTCACCTTTCTAAAAAAATAACCATTGAATAACATAGCAAGAGAGGAAAAAACCCAGATTTATTATTTTATTGTACTTATTCCAAACATTCAGTAGGTTACTGAGAACTGCATGATCTCTTAGAGGTTGTTTATTTCTATGTGTGTCAGTGCACATATATCTGTACATAAAGTACAGAACTATAAGAAGAGATAATCGATTGTGAAATCCATGTTAAACTTCTAGCATGATCATACAGTCTAAAATTCAGAGCACATTGCTTTTTATCCTCTTTCAAATTCCATACCAACATTTTACTTTTCTATTTATTAATTTAATGACTGAGGCTGGATGGTATTGCTGAATATATTGCATTCGAACTGCAATTTGAACCTAAACAACCTTCGTTTGAAAAATTGGTACAATATGATTCCAGGAGACGGGCTGCAAAGCCTCTAACCCCGTGTTGGTGAATCTGTGGCATGCATACCACAGGTGGCACACAGAGCCCTCTCTGCAGCATGCGAATCATCGCCACAGCTCAGCTCCACAGCACATACATGCATGCTTCCAGCCAGCCAACTGATTTTTGGGTCTCTGCACCACGTGTGTGAGCTGTGGGGCGCATGCAGGAGACATACATGCATGAGGAGCCCACAAATGTGCAGGAGGCTGGGGAGCATGGGGGTATGTGCAGTGCACCCACCCATTTTTAGTCCCAGGAGGCTGCAGGAAGGTCTGCTAGGCCCAGGGCATGGGGTGGGGGTGGGGGTCAAATGTACATGCATGGAGGAAGGGGGAGCACGTGGGTGGCATGCACATGTACATGCACAGTAGCAGGGTGAGAAGGGAGCTGTCATGTGCACATTGCATTATGGGTGTTGGCATGCACACTTTCAGCACGCAATGACAAAAAGGTTAGCCATCACTGCTCTAAACAATGCTCCTTCCTACCCA
This sequence comes from Rhabdophis nuchalis, assembly GCA_039707465.1. Taxonomy (NCBI): domain Eukaryota; kingdom Metazoa; phylum Chordata; class Lepidosauria; order Squamata; family Natricidae; genus Rhabdophis; species Rhabdophis nuchalis. The sequence goes on along the minus strand of CM077645.1, from coordinate 30,577,143 downwards.
GGTCCTACCCCAGTGGTAGTCAACCTAGTCCCTACTGCCCATTAGTGGGTTTTCCAGCTTTCATGGTGGGCAGTAAGGGTTTTCTCCAATACTGAAGCACTTTCTTTTTTTAATTTAATTCACTTCCCTACTTTATAAATCACCATTACTGTGGAACTGGTGGGTGGTTAGAAAAGTTTACTACTAACAGAGATACAAAAGTGGGCAGTAGGTATAAAAAGGTTGACTACCCCTGTCCTACCCTATCTTCAAAATAATCGATCTGCATCTTCCTTTCTTTAAGAGTCCATCAAATTTTGAAGGACTGCTTTCATATCATCTGTTAACTTTCTCTCCTTTAGGTTAAAACCTGGTGCACAATATGGGGGTCTTCCTGGACTTTCAGCTCCTTCTCGTTGTATGTGTGACAGCCACGGGCAGAAAGGTTTTTGCACAAGTTCTTCTTGTGTACCAATTACACCCATGCCAGGCCTAGAAGGCCTTGGTCACAGTGTCTCATACGACAGCAACTTCTGTTCAGATTGGGATCCTGCTATCCTTTTGGGTACAATCCAAAATGGTGATGATTACCTATAAAGTCCTTCATGTCACAGGGCCAGGGCCAGGCTACTTGTGAGACAGCCTTTCTCCTATTGTTTCTGCCCACCCACCATATCTAGAAGAGAGAACATGCTCCAGACCCCTTCGGTTAAACAATATTGTCTCAAGGGTCATAGCTTCTCAGTAGTTACCCTAGCTCAGGGGTCTGCAGAGTCGGCTCTTTTAAGACTGGTGGACTTCAACTCCCAGAATTCCCCAGCCAGCTATGCTGGCTGCGGAACTCTGGGAGTTGAAGTCCACCAGTCTTAAAAGAGCCGACTTTGCAGACCCCTACCCTAGCTCAGTGTTTCTCAACCTTGGCAACTTTAAGCTGGCTGGGGAATTCTGGGAGTTGAAGTCCACAGGACTAAAAGTCACCAAGGTTAAGAAACACTGTGCCTAGCTCTTCTTTTCAGTTGGAAAGAGAACTGAGTCTTATTTTTTTAACATTGATTTTATTAAACATTAGAATTAAAAAGATAAAAAACAATGTAGGCAAAAAATAAAAGAATAAAACAAAAGCGCAGAAAGGCTTTTTAAAAAAATGGAAAGCAGGATAGAAAATAGAGACACATTAGTAAAGAAAAAGAAAAGAAAAAGAAATGACTTTCCATTCCTCAAAAATATTATCAATTTTAGTAACTCTTACTACCTTCACTTAAAATACAAGTGATTTCTTCTTCCCAGGTTCCATCTCTTATCTATAAACAAATCCTTAAAACCTTGTCATTCAGTCCTGATCAGCAAAAGTCTATTAAGAGTTATCTGATATAACCACACTTCTACTCTGGCCTTGAATAAATATGCCAACTTTCTACTCCCTTCTTTTACTTTTAAGAATTTTAATCTTTAATCCCTTCAAATAATGTCCTAGAACTTGATTTCTTTCCATTTTTTCTTTGCCCCTCCTCAAAAAAATTCTTCTAAGAAGAATCTTTGAAGTCTCTTCTGTAAATCCAATATAGGAAAGTTTTGTAGGTCACTCTTTTGGTTTGTTGATTGTTTATCCCTTTTAATTATTAAAGTTTCTTTGCAAATTGTTTGCTATAGCATTCTTGAGACCTGCCATGCTTTGTTTCACTTTCAAATCTGCCTCAGTCTCAGGCAGTAATAGTTGTTCCTCTTCCATAATGACTCGAAACTGGTTGAATGTTATTAAACACATCAAGAAAAGTAGATTTTATATCAAGTACAATTCAGCAAGGGAAAGGATAAAATCCCCTCTGTGTGCAGAAAAATGATGATGATTGTTTATGAGCAAAGTGGTTCAGGCATTCTCTTCATTAAAATAAGTTTGCTGAGTGATTTAATAGCCATTCTTTTTTTAGATATTTTGTTGGCTGTGCTTGCAGAACATGCTAAACCAGAGACAGCAGTTTTTTGGGCTGGTAACCACATCTGGGATTTTGAGAACATGCTTAATAGGCCAAATAGCTGTAGAAATACTTAGCTGCCATCTAAGACCTGACAAATCATGAATAAAAGGCCTTTGCTACCTCTTCCCTTTCTTTTGCACAGGTATCTTAAGTAAAATGGAGTGTACAGTAATTTATAGAAAATATTAGGGATCATCACATGACTTCACAATTTCAGGAAGTGTTCTGACCTAGGTTTCCCCAAAAAGCACGAAGTAGATTCCTGGTCACGACAAAACCCCTTTTATTAAACTAATGTGAATTCCTCTCATTCATATTCAGCAAAGACCTGGCAAACAGTCTTTCAAAGAGTTATGACCACAGATTTTATCTAGCTTGGAAAGCTGCCATGTAAATATTTTCCAAACTCAGTGCTCTGCAAGGAAAGATTTGGCAGGAGAGTCTCTGAGATTCACAGACAGATCTTCACAGTCCTGAAATAACTTAACGAATGAACGAATTGTTTCCTTCAAAAGTCCACTTCCCTTTTATTTCCTATGGGAGGGGCTATTTGTCATCCACCTGTGACTTTACTCCCAAGTCGACCCTGATTTCTTAGCTGGTCTTTTCTTCTGGCATCTCTGCTCATGTGCACACTGGGAACAGGCTCCAGCTGTTCCTCTGCTTCATTGTTGTCTAGCTCTGAAGGCAGCTGAGAACTGCTAGATGGCCTTGGCCCCACCTCTGCCATCTCTGCATGAAGAGTCCTCGTCCAAGCCATTCCCAGCCTCCAGGACTGGCCAATGTTTCTCCTCAACCTTCTCACTGCCTGACTCTGCTTCCAGCTGTGCTGGCCACTGGCAGACCACAACAGGAAGGCTGGATGGGGCGCAACATCTTTTTTTATATCATGGCAACCAAAACTGGATGCCGTATTCCAAGTGTGGTCTTACCAAGATGATGGCAGAATGGAGCTTGAACCTGATGCATTGATGGGCTGCTTAAAAGCACAGGTTCTCTCATACATAAAAACTAAAACAACTACAAATTTATCGAGATTAATCAGTCATAATCAATTTCTGGAATTGGATTATAGTTAGTCCTTGATTTACACTTATTCATTTGGTACTATTAAAAGTTCTAGCAGCACTGAAAAAAAGTGGCTTATGACAGATCTTCACACATATAACCGTTGCAGCATCCCCACAGTCATGCAATCAAAAAGTGAGCGTTTGACAACCAGCATGTATTTACAATGCTTTCAGCTTCCTAAGATCATGTGATTGTTGGTTTCTGACAAGCAAAGTCAGTAGGGAAGCTGGAAACACTTAAGAACTGCAGGGATTCACTTAACAAGCGTGGGGAAAATGTCATAAAATTGGGTGCGGTTCACTTAACAACAGCCTTGTTTAGTGATACAAATTCTGGTCCCAGAAAATCAAAAACTACCTGTCAAAAGGCTTCTGGATATACTTAATTCCCGATCATTGATTCCACGCGGCTGCGTGTTATAAAGGAAAGCTATTTAATCACCGTTAAGCAGCAAACTGGCACAGGTTTTTATTTTTCTGAGAAAGTAATGAGTGAACCAGAAACTTTCAGAGGCAAAACAAAAAATAAAAAAATAGCTCACTGGTAATTTCAAAATGGAGAAGCCCATATGGTTAATGAGCCAAAACACAATTTGAATCAGCAATGTAACATGGCAACAGCAAAAGAAAAAAACTAAGGTTACTGCAAAATCCCCATTCCCTCGCCACCCCACTAATCTGCTTTCCAGCTCCGTTCTCCTGTGCAGGGCAATAAAAGAAGATTGGCTGGGAGGCTGTGAGGCAGCAGGGGTGGGGCCAGCCTATTTGCCGGTTCACCGAACTACTCAGTATTTCCGCTACCAGTTCTCCAGAACCTGTCAGAACTGGCTGAATGCCACCTCTGCTTGGTATGCATGTACACCCAAATGGGGTAGAATTTGCATCTCAGCATTGCTTTCATTATTCTGACAAGAGCAGTCAGTGAGAAATCAATTGACCTGACCTGTATCTAGAATCTCTGGTGCTTCCGGCTTGGTGCTTCCAGGAGCAAAAAGCCGGAGCACCAAGCCGGAAGCACCAGCCTGAAGATGATGAATGAGACTTCATCGAAACGTCGTGAAGATACTTCCAATTCTACGCGGGAGAAGACCCGAACAACCAAAGACCTATGTACAAACACCCGCGAAAACCTCAGAAAACACACACACACACACACACACACACACACACACACACACACACACACACACACACACACACACACACACACATATATATATATATATATATATATATATATATATATATATATATATATATATATATATATATATATATATATATTTGCTCTAGTTGGTAAAGGAATTGGGGGAAGTTTTGGGCAGATCTCTATTGCTCTTCATGCTGTTCAATCCCTGATGCTATCTTTTGGCTTCATCATTTCCAAAAGTTTCTTAATTCCTGAAGCTTAATACATCAGAGCAGCCGACTGTAATGAAAATTCTCATCTCTTATAAAAAATAAAATATGTACTGAATTTTAAAAGGAGAGCATCTGACCTACTGAGCAAGAATGTTAAAAGGATCTGAGAGGCCAGCCACTTCTTTCAAATGCTTATTGTACCTAGAAGACAGCTTTAAAATCTCAGAAATATTCTTCAATAGGAATCAACAATCAAAATTCAAACAATGCAATGATAGGTACTGTCTGTTATCTGTGTAAAAACACTGCAAGGAAGAAGATATTCAGACAGACGGGTAAGAAAGAAGTTATCAGACCTTTAGCATTTCATTGCCAATATACAATGAAATCATGAATAGAACTCAAGAGTATCCAGTACCAGACAATCAAAGTTGATCAAATGCCCCATTAATTACTAAATGGCTCACTGCCTAACATACTGGCATCCAGAATATTTCAAAAGTTAAGCATATCTGCAGTATGGAAGGAGGTGAAACTAAGGAAAAATACAATTTGGGTCAGGGTTTCTGTACTTGTTGGAAAGAGAATTTGGGCAAGACATATTTTTTTCATTGACCATTTAGTTTTCCATACAGTGTATTGTAATAGAAAGCATACTCACATATCAGGCATATCTCTTCAATCCATCAAAGCAAATCGCAATATAGAATTGTATAGAATAGCAAAGTTGGAGCCTAGCCAACTCCCTGCTCAAGCCGGAGACCCTGTACCATTTCTGACAGATGGTTGTCCAGTCTCTTCTTGAATGCTTCCAGTGATGAAACACCTACAACTTCTGAAGGCAAACTGTTCCATTGGTTGATTGTTCTCCCTGTCAGATATATATATATCTTTATTTCTAGGTTGAATCTCTTCTTGATCAGTTCCCATCCATTATTCCTTGCCTGGCTTTCAGGTGATTTAGAAAATAGATCCCCCCCCCCCATTTTCTGTGATAGTCAACACTGCTATCATGTCAACCCTGGTTCTTCTCTTCACTAGATTACCCATACCCAGTCCTTGCAACCATTCTTTACATGCTTTAGCCTCCAGTCCTCTGTTGCTCTTCTCTGCACTCTTTCTAGAGTCTCAACATCTTTTTATAGCGTGTTGAACAAAACTGAATGCAGTATTCCTGGAATGGCCTTACAAAGCCTTTATAGAGTGGTATAGTACCTCATACGATCTTGACTGAATCCCTCTGATTCAATTCTGATCCAATTCTGAGCAAGAAGGGTTTTCTTTTTTTTTCTTTTTTCTTTTGGTCCATCATAAAGTATGCTGTCTTTATATTCTGATTCCAAACTCCATTGGATATCATGCTTTGGAAAGAATTGTATAGCTATAGAGTAGGCATGAAACTGGTTTAAGATGATGATGAGGACAATGGATTCTGATACATGGACGATGAGTATTTCTTTCTTGTTTATGGACTAGACTAAGAAAAGAGATCACTTTTTCCAGCAGGTAATCTCTCAGTATCCTGGGACATCTGGCATAAAGCTTGGTCTGAATCAAGAAAAATCAAAATGACATACATAGACTGGGTGAATCCAGGCTTAATAGCAGTCACTGTGCCAGGGATCATGGAGTCTTAGTGGACAACCAATTAAACATGAGCCAGCAGGACCCAGATTACACCGCCCCGAGTCCCTTTGGGGAGAGGGGGCGGTCTAGAAATTCAATAAAATAAAATAAATAAATAGATTGTTGAGGGAAATATGCTGACTCTGTGGACCACTTAGAGAGGGCTGTAAAGCATTTTAAAATGGAATATAAGTCTAAGTGCTATTGCTATTGCTTTGTTTGATTATTTAAAACAAACTTCTAACCTACCATTGAGATAATGATGGGTATCCTCTCCAGATAATTTAACTATTGGTGTGCAATGTTTCTCTGTTCTTTGAAGTAAAGTTTGGACTGGATTACCCTGGAAATGGAAGAGAATGCCTTCCTACAGATGGTTCTGTTTTCTTTTAAATAGGACCCAAAGCCCCTTGGTTTATATATATGGTCAAATTGCCCAAAATTATAGCTAGAATGCAAATCTCTTCCCCTTATGCAGACTTTTCTTCTCCAGTCACAAGAGGTATTTTTAATAAATGAAAAGTTTTGTGAAGCTGTCTATTATTATACCACCCCAATTGCATTTAAGCTATCAAATCTTTGTCTGAAAGCAACCTTTGTGTATGTATGAGATGGACTAATTTGTATGCAAGGGATTGTACGATTGAACAAATGGATTTGACAGCTAGAGCATATTATTTCACACCCAACAGCAGAATTATTAGTGAAAAATCTTGTAAACCTGGCTACTGTTATCCTAGCCACTTGTTTAGCAAGTTTGGCAGCTTGTTTATGCACACAGGAGATTAGCTTTATGAAGAAAGCAGGAACTCATTTATCAGAGCCTCATGGTGTTCATTATGGGGTATCTTGAATATCTAAGAGATCGTTCTCCAAAAAATTGAGATTCTTGAAGGATGCCGGGGAAAAAAAATGTCCCAGTAGAATACCGAGAATATTTTCTTTTGTAGCAAAAATGCCAAGAGGATTCTAGAGGAAAACCAGAACATATATTATAGGAAGACCATTTATTAGTGAGTAATATCACAAGTCCATAGCAATCAGGTTTGGCGGTGTAAGCTGTCTCTTCGACATAGTCAGTTCCTTTCCTGAAATTTTAATGCTGTCTGGATTTTTGCTGTCTTTGTCTTATTGATCAGCAAATGTGCCAGGTTTGAAATCGTTTTTTCTTATTGTCTTGTAAGGTAACAGTAAAGGTTCCACTCGCACATATGTGCTAGTCGTTCTCGACTCTAGGGGGCGATGCTCATCTCTGTTTCAAAGCCAAAGGGCCAGCGCTGTCTGAAGACGTCTCCATGGTCATATGGCTGGCATTACTAAATGCTGAAGATGCATGGAAAGGTGTTACCTTCCCACCAAAGGGATTTTTCTACTTGCATTTTTACATGCTTTTGAACTGCTAGGTTGGCAGAAGCTTGGACAAGTAACTCCGTTATGCAGTGCTAGAGATTTGAACCGAACTCCCGACCTTCTGATCAACAAGCTCTGTGTCTTAGCCACTGAGTCCCCATGTTCCCATTGTCTTATAGGCATGATTTAATAAACTCAGTTGAATTGTAAATGTAATGGGTCAGTTTGGAAGTTCTACCTGATACATAACAGATCTTCTGACAGCTGTAAACCATATAATCAAGAAGGATATTAACTTCTTTGGTAAACAGCAAAGTTAAATTAGCTAATCAACCTAAGCAACCAAAGGACCTTTGTAACACCAAAGAGTTGGCTTTTCTCCTAAATGTTGGGGCAGGGTGGGATCAGCGTTAGAAGGGAGTATTGTGGTTGCATCACAGAAGTTAAGTTGCAGTGCCAGATTTTTCTCTTTCTGCTTTCATTGTTTTCTGTTCCTACTATTTCTATTGTACTATTTTATGCTTTGATTGTAAGCTGACCAAAGTATAAACATTTTATATAATGAAATCATATAAGAAGTTGATATGAAGAAATTGAGGACATTTTGGTCTTATATTCTTGGAATGAATCTACATCCAGATGACCCAAAACTGGGAAAGACTGCCTGAATGGATTTACTCAATACAAAAATCATTTCAGAGACTTAAATTATCCATTATTGCACTGTATATTGCTCGCTATATTTACATAACTAGGATCTTATTCTTACAGCAATAGATATACTGTACTTCTTAAACATTTAACAGGTAAACATCCCTATTACCAAGGATATATGTGTGTATGTATTTGTGTTTCTGTAGTACACAAAGAGTTTTAATTAAATAACCACCATTTAGACAATATTACAGGTAGTCCTTGATTTATGACAACAATTGAGGCCAGAATTTCCATTGCTAAGCAAGCTTGTTGGTTGTTAAAAGAGTTGCACCAAATTCTACCCATTTTACCACAGTTGTTAAGTGAATTTTCTGTAGTTAAGTGAATCACATGATCGTTAAGTGAATTAGACTCCCCCTCTCCCAACTTTGGTTGTCAGAAGTCAATTGGGAAAGTTGTAAACGGTGATCATATAATCCCAGGATATTGCAACCATGGTCAATACATGCCAGTTGTCAAGCACCCAACTTTTGATCACATAATATCATGACCAAAATGTGATGGTCTTGCGACGATGGCCGTAAGTCACATTCTTCAGTGCCATTGTAACTTTGAATAGTGCTAAACAAATGGTTGTAAGTTGAGAGCTACCTAGAGATATATTCAAGAATAAGTTTATACAATAATAGTGGGAATGATCAGAGGTGGCATTCAGCAGGTTCTGACCAGTTCTGGAGAACCAATAGCGGAAAGTTTGAGTAGTATGGAAAACTGGTAAGTACCACCTCTGATTGGCCCTACCCCATCTATTCTCTGCCTCCCGAGTTCCAGCTGATTGGGAGGGAATGGGGATTTTGCAGCAACCTTCCCCTGCCACACCCACCAAGCCACACCCACAGAACTGGTAGTAAAAAAAAATGAATCCCACCTCTGGGAGTGACCCACCTCAGAATACACTGTAAAGCAGGGGTCCCCAACCCCCGGGCCGCGGACCGGTGCCGGTCCGTGGCTTGATAGGAACTGGGCCGCAGGGCTGGAGAGGAGGAGGAGGGAGGAGGGGGCAGCCCCGTGGGCAGAGCGCACGCCGGATGGGGGAAAGCGCACCGTTGGAGGCCCTAGAGGGCCGAGTGAGCTGACTCCCCCCCACGTGCGCATGCACCGCCTGTTCCCCCTCCCCCCCCACTCCTCCTCTACGCCAGCCAGTCCACAGAATTTTCTTTAAAATGAAACCGGTCCCTGGTGCAGAAAAGATTGGGGACCCCTGCTGTAAAGTATATTCAAAGACAGCATTTATTTAACTTAACCACCAGCCTCCTTCAAGAGACCACACACTTCAAAAGCCAAGTAATTACGTGGTAAAACAAGCCAATTCTCCTTGCTCCCCACAGCTGCTTTTGTTTCACTCTCCCTTTGGTTGTTTATTAGCCCCTCTTGGAATGCCCTCCTGCTGGCTTGTCTAAATCTATTCTTGCTCTCTTTCCTCAGCCAACCCTTCTAGGCCTCCCTAGTTGGTGAACTTTAGCAGTCTTCCTATCCCCCTCTTGGCCAGTTGACCTACTGATTTAGCTCTCTTGCCCTTTGCAAGCTGTCAACCTCCTTGTTAACTGTGAAAAATGAAACACCAGCTGGACATATAATGGTAGAGGTAGAAAAGCTTCATGTTTTTTTTCCTCTTTGCCACTTATTCATGAGTGGATTCTCTTTCTCTTAATTGGAAAACATTGTTCCAAATCCCTTTATCTCACCCAGCTGCCTCCTAATCAGCTAACCACTTCCTTCCTTCCTTCCTTCCTTCCTTCCTTCCTCCCTCCCTTCCTTCCTCCCTCCCTTCCTTCCTTCCTTCCTTTTCTTATAGTTCTTTCCTATGCTAGCTTTCCTCTCAAGCAAAGCCTTTTCTCCTCCACACCCTGAGTGTAAGTATTTGCCTATATTGGAGTCTTGTATCTTGGCTCCACAGCTTTTTATACCTTTCTCAAACTCAAAATTTTATTTCCCCTATCTTTATCATTTGGAACAAATTCTCCCTTTAGCAGGTGCCTAATTTTGATTTTTCTCCCAGGTCCCATAAACACTTTTCTATGATGTTTATTTCAATAACCTGATTAATTCCCCTCCTAGGAAGAATGCGAAAAGAAAAAAGAATCTTTATAAAAATTTAAAAAAAAGATTAAAACCCAGCAGAAGAAAATATACTTGCATGCAATTTCATCTGTGGCCATGCAATGGATAAGATTAGCAGATTTGAATTTAAGAGAATCCTTTCATGTCTTCTGTTCAAAAAGCATATTTATCCAACGTTTGATATAGCACAGTGGTGGGGCTGCCCTTACCTTCGCTACCAGTATGCTTCTTGTGGTCCGTTCGTGCATGTACCGGACGTGCGCTGTGCATGCAACAGGTGTGCGCTGGTCCCACGTGTGCATTCACCGCACCTATGACACCCAGCTGCTCATCAGAGGTCACACAGACGCTGCACGCTGTGTGTGCTAGCAATTGGCTCGGTTGCCTTAAAAACAGGTATGGTACACGGGCAGGTGGGCCAAATGAGCCACCGTACCAGTATGGTGGCCACTGTACCAGAACCCACCGATGTAGCATATACATTTATACTTGTTGGTACGTATGATTATGTATATTGGCCTTTTTGTTTGTACCAAAGCCTCAAGGCTATCCAAAGATTTGCTGGTTTAACAGGCTGTAGGATTGCTGTTAAAATTCCTATGCTTTTGGTTAATTAGAGCAGATCAGAAAAAGAAATAACAGAAGTAATACTATACACTATAAATTTTCTTCCACCACTGCTTAAAGAAAGGAACAAACAAATATGCAACAAAGGAATTACGCAAAAGATGTTTAAAATTTCCTGGTGAAAATTTTAAGAATCCCCAGGCTTCAACCTGTTGCCTTTTTCTGCATCTTTAGTGGTAATATGCAGAATAAGAGGAAGTGTGATGTGGTTGTATTATTTCAGTTGCTTAAACATATTGAAGTTTGTATTTGGCTTGGCCAAAGTATGAAATGGCTTGGTATGAAGTGTGAAATAGGCATTGAGTTTCACAGTGGTTTGTGCATAAACCAAACCAGTATGTCTTGTTTCAGAAATAATTAAAACAAATACAGTATATACCCTTTTCCAAATTATTTTTCTTTCAATTCAGCTATTTTCTATATTATACTAGCAGCCTTTTTTTCCCTTAGAGAGAGAAAAATATGATAAAATAATTGGAATAGTCTTTTCATTCCTTTCAGTAAATGTAACTGTCTCAAGACAACTCCAAAAATCATATTTCATTATTCTTAAGACCTATCAATTTCTGTGATTCAGTTCCAAGTAAGATTATCCCTGTATTCAGTTCAAAGTCATTAATGTTTTCAATTTTCAGTGCTTTCTGTCTTCAGCATAGATACATTTTGATCATGGGGATATGAATCAAACTTTAAAGTTGTTCTGAAATACCGAGAAGTCAAGTCATTCTGGGTCAATAAGTTGAGTCACTTACTTTTCTGATTTCTAATTCATTTCTTCAGCAAAAAAGGAGCATAATTGAATATATTGAATATATATTGAATATATTCAAAATAAATATAAGACTAACAAGTTTAAAATAGCTTATGAATGAAGGGAAGTGGAATGTATTTATATTTATATATAATTGAAAAAAGGAGAGTTAAAGGGTTAAGAGAGGGATTGGGAATTACAGATAGTTAGCTAATGTTAGCAAATGATTGTTAGATGTTATATCCTGTATTTTGTTCTGGGAAGTCAGGGAGGGGGTGGGGGGAGGGAGGGAAATATTTGTAAAATGACAAAATGAATAAAACTTGTTGAATATATATATATATAAGAAGTGGCATGGTATTAAGGATAAAGAAGAAACTGAATATTTTTTGATATGTGATGTATTTTATCAGAAAGGAGGAGATATAAAAAGAGGAAATATTAATGTGCAGAGTTATTAAGGAAGATGTTGAGTATTATTGTTATTATACTATTATATTTTTAATATTATGATGAATACAATAAATATGTGGATTATGATTGTTCAAAAATAACTGTACCCAGATCACACACAGTTCAATGGAAATTGAATGTTATATAAATAAAATAAATAAAACATGAAAAAAGGGGGCATAATGGATAATGCCATTAAGAAATCTGGGTGTTTCCCCCTTTTTTCAAGCTTTTTCATATTGGAGCATAACAATAATCAATAAAATCAGTTGCCTTGTACACAACCATAATGAAGACCAAGAAGCATTTCTGAGCATCATCAATACATCAAGCTTCATAATTAAAAAGTGGATATAAAGGTGCACATTTAAATTGCACATAAAATTAAAAATGCTGATTTGCATGTAGAATTTTGCACTAATCTTTTTTAGTAGAAGTTTAAGAGATGTACACATTTGCAACTGTAGGATAGGAAATAGGGATTCTCTCACATAAAAAGGGAAAAAGAATGGATAGGAATAAATAGAGGAGGCGGCAGAGGCTAATATCTGGATTTCTCTATCCACCAGTTTTCTTGGCAATGTTATAGAAATGGTTTTCCTTCATGTTCTGCTTTGATGTTTGGTTGTTTTTTTCCCCCAGCCTACATGAGAGCCCTGGAATTACACAAATATTTCCAAACCTCTATTAACTAAGCCTGATTTTGGTTAGGTTCTTAGTAGGCTTTTAGCTTAGGTTTGTTAGATACCACCACCTACTGAGACAACACATTATTTTGTGTTTAAGTCACTCAGACTGGTTCCACTCCTTTAGGAGAGTGGTAAGGTTAAAAGTGCTTGGGAGTTGTATTTGAGTACCAAAGGTTTTACGCTCTTCTCCATCTTATTTATTTAACATCTATATGAAATCACAGTTTGAGAGCTTGGTGACACTTCTTTGTGGGTGCTGTGTTGGCTGTCAATACCTTTCTGAGTATATTTCAAAGACTGGGTGATGATTCAGAAAGTCCTTTATGGCTTAAGTCATTGTCATCTGTGGAATTGCTAATTTCAGGTAGAGTCTGTTCTTTGTGTTCCATCCAGAAAAATATGCTTGATATCATGACAGGTTTGCCAAATACTTCACTGAAAGCAAGATAAACCAAATTCAACACATTCTATTTGTCTACCAAACCAATTACTCATCATTAAAGACAGCCAAGATTAATCCAGCATTACTTATTCACAAAAGACCTATGCTGCTTCCTGGGAATGACAGCATTTATGAGATAAATGTAACAGTGTTTATTTGAGATAATCAAATAAGCACTCAAAAACTTTTTAAAAATCACGATAATAAAGATATTGGCCCCATAGAAACATAACAACAGGAAAAAAAACCAAAAAGAAAGAAAAAACAAGAGACAAAAATAAGATGGCTAGTTATATTTGGCTTACGGTGGTATATGCAGGTACTGCTTTATGAATGCACCCATGTATATCTTCAAATTCAGATGTCTACATGACCCTAGAACTGTGATGGCAAGCCTATAGTATGTGTGCCCAAAGTGGCATGTGAAGGCATGTGCAACCTTGCCTGTTTGTCATCTGGGGTTTTGGCATGCATGTGTGCGCAACAATCAGCTATCCTTCGTGTGCGTGGCAGTACCGAAAACTGGCCTGCACATGTGCACCAGCCAGATGATTGTTGGGTGTGCATGCTTGCTAGAACCTGGAAGTTTGGCTTTTTCAGAGGGCAATCCCAATGAGCACGCTTGCATGCAACATTTCCATGTGACCTTTTTGGCACTTGGTGCCAAAAAGGCTCACCATCACTGCCCTAGAACGTATTTCCTCAAAAGGTAAAATTAATCTGGTGAATTCTATCTGGCACTTCTACTCCTGAGGTTATTGATTATTCTATTGTTTTATTTCAACCAACGTAGATATTAAATGAGAAATAGGAACCACCACCCATTTTGAGCCACTTTTTATCAACGTGTCTTCCAAACGTTATTTGCAAAGTTAGTGACAAAACCAGAAGCCTTCCAGTAAGATCTTTCTTGTGGAATGGAAGCCATAGACATTCAGGGGTTGTTCAACATCTTTCAATATTTCTTGATTACAGTACAGATCACATTTGAGACCAAAGTTTCTGTTGCTAAGCAAGACAGTTAAGTGAATTTTGCCTCATTTTACAATCTTTCTTGCCACAGTTGTTAAGTGAATCTGGCTTCCCCGTTGACTTTGCTTGTCAGAAGATTGCAAAAGTGGTCATATGACTCCAGGACACTGCAACCGTCCTAAATACATGCCAGTTGCCAAACATCTGAATTTTGATCCTGCGACCACAAGGTTGCTGCAACAATTGTGTGAAAAACAGTCACAAGTTACTTTTTTCAGTGCCATTGTAACTTCACTAAACAAATGGTTGTAGGTCAAGGACTACCTGTATATTAGCCCAAGAATCTTGGGAATTAAAAGTTAGCAACATCTGGACAGTCACGGCTTTTTGTTATTGTTGCCAATATAGCCTTGGGGACAGTGTAGTAAGTAATGTGTGAGTAATCACCACGGAGAAGAAGCTCCTATTTTTTTGCTATTAGAAGAACATTCAGTACATGACTTTCTCAATCTATGGGTACTTTCAAAAATCAGATAGGAAGCTTTGGCAGCACATTGTTTTTCTTTCTGAATTGAAAGACCTTAAGGGAATTGCCTTTTGGTCAAGTTTTGTTTGCTTCAGCAGGGGGGCTAAGACTCTGAAAGGTACAGAGAGCAAGGAATCCAGAAGGAACAAAATCTTCTGCATCCCATTCAATCTATTTGCTTTTTCACCTCACAAAAGTGCTTCATTTTTCCAGAGTGACAGATAATCTTTAAGGAGTTCCAAACCTTTATAGGGTTAGATTTGGAACTTCTTAAAAACTCTAGGATTTGTCCTTTATGGGACAAAAAGGAACTAGTGGAAATACGATGTGTTTTATTTTATTATACAAATTAGCATGAACCAACAAGGAAACACCCAGGTGAATAATAGTTTTTAAATTAGTGTAGACTCCCTAGAAATAATCTGTTTTGATACCACTGCCCTCCCCCTCAGTTCCCACTGCTAATTATTATAGAAAGTATGAAAGAGGACTTGGTGGACTATGCAAGAACAATTATTTTGACAAAAGAGGTGGGACCCTTTTTTAAATTCAGAGAAACGAGATAACATTCAGAAGGAGTTCAGATGCAGCCTTGATTTACTGGAATTTAAGAAGACTAGGTACAGTGCAATCAGACTTGCAAGATTGATGCTGGCCCCACCAGATAGACTAGACCAGACCAGAAAATCAATTCCACAAAAAAGGTATAAATACAGGTAGTCCTTGCTTTATCATCATTCATTTAGTTACTCAAAGCTACAATGGCACTGAGAAAAAGTGTCTTATGACCATTTCTCACATGACATCATCCCTATGGTCATATGAGCAAAATTTGGATGCTAGGCAACTGGCATATATTTATGACGATATGTCCTATGGTTATCTGATTATCTTTTGAGAACTTCCAACAAGCAAAGTCAATGGGGAAGCCAGATTCACGTTAACAACTGTGGTAGGAAATGTTGTAGAATGGGGTAAAATTCACAATAGCCGTCTTGCTCAGCAACAGCAATTGTGGTTGTTAAATAGAGGAAGCTTTACCAAGACTGGCTTTAATAACAGAACCTTGCAATTCCAATCAATTGTCTTGTTTTTAAATTGTAAAATAAAATTAAAAATCCTCATTAGTATATTTTAAAACTTTAAAAAAAAACACCAGACGTAAACATGTTGTCTAGCAAAAAGTCTAAGTGGCTCATAGAACAAAACATGCCACAAAGACAAGTAACAAAAATTCTAAGAATCTTATAGTCAAACTAACCCCATATCCTCTCTGAGCAACTGCCTGCATTTAAGTTGGATCTTTTGTTCTCAAGGTTTGTTGAAAAATGGGAAAAGGACAGTTGTTCTAAGGTATGAGCAGAAAAGGGGCAGCCTAAATTGGGGGAAACTATTCCAGAGTGAGTGAGCTACTATTGAGAATTATTTCCAAACCAACACGACGGAGGGGAGGAATCCACAACCTGCCTTCTTGAGTAATACAAAAAGGAGGACAGGTTTTATGTGAATTAAACAGGCCTGCAAGAAACAAGAACTCAAGCCATAACCCAACCTGTCATTCCAGAGTCTATTCTCCTACTATTATTTTCATGATGCATACCAGATCCCGTCAAAATAGGATATTTAGAAGTGAAGTGTGAAGTGTAACACATCTTTATTTTCAGTTTGTGAGAGACGTCAAATAATACACATATTCTCTCTCCTAGTTTTCTAATCATTTCCCCCTAACAATTTCATATCCTATTATAGACAAATATATGGCCAAATTCAGATACGATTTAGCCTGTAATTATATAATTTTGATTGCTTTTATCATATTCTGTTACTGTCAGATAATTCTGCCTTAACAAGAGAAGAAAAATAAAAACCTGTCCTCTTTCCCACCTCCTCAGGATCAATGCCGGCTAGCGGTGCCCAGGGGGAGGGCCTTCTCAGTGGCTGGGCCATCCCTCTGGAACGACCTATCCCCCGAACTTTGGACTATCACAGATCTTCCCCTCTTTCGCCGCTCACTTAAGACTTATCTTTTCCATCAAGCCGGTCTAGCTTAGCCAATGAGTAAATGTATTTTAGAATTTTAATTGGGATGTTATAGCACAGGTTTTCTGGTTTAATCTATTTTTAGTTATTCTGTATTTATTGTTATTTATTGATTTTAACTCCCTGTGCACCGCCCTGGGTCCATTTCGATGGAGAAGGGCGGTTCTATAAATCGAAATAAATTAAATTAAATTAAGTGCTACAATTTTAAATGCAATTTTCAAAAAAGATCTGAAATTGATGAAAAAAATAAATGCAATTTTCTCTGCACCAAGTTGTAGAAGAGCAATATAAATAAAAATTGGATTTATTAGTTAATCAGTTCTACTTACCTGGATTTCATTTGTTGTTCTGTTTAGCAACCTTTTATCTCCATAATTTCTTTGGTATGTGATGTGTTATTGAATAAAATGTATGCCTACTGTACTTTTGAAGAATTTTCTTTCAGCATTTTCCTCTTGAATTGCTAGTATTTGGCATTGTGTCCTGATTTCAGTAGGATCAAGCACTCTGCCTAAACATTTTATTTCATTTCATTTACTTTACTTTACTTTACTTTATTTCGATTTATATACCGCGCCTTCTCCATTGGCGGTGCACAGGAAATTAAAACCAACAATGATAAAAATACAAGAAATAGATAAAAAGAATTAAATCAGAGCCTGTGCTAAAATTCCCCCTAAAAACCCAACGTCCAATTACGTATTTGGCAGAAGCTATATAACAAAAAAGTCTAAACGATTAAGCAAGACCAGCTTGCTGAAAAAAGTATGTTTTAAGTGAACGGCGAAAGAGGGGAAGGTCCGTGATAGTGCGAAGTTCGGGGGGTAGGTTGTTCCAGAGGGCCGGCTCTGCCATAGAGAAGGCCCTACCCCTGGGTACCGCTAGCCGGCATTGACCGGCGGTTGGTACCCTCAGTAGGCCCTCTCTGTGGGAGCGTATCGGACGCAGGGAGGTATGTGGCAGGAGACGGTCCGGCAAGTAGCTAGGCCCCGAGCCATGGAGCGATTTGAAGATGGTAACAAGCACCTTGAAGCGCACCCGAAAGGCTACCGGTAGCCAGTGCAGCTCGCGCAGGAGAGGTGTTACGTGGGAGTAACGAGAAGCTCCCAGAATTCCCCGCGCGGCCGCTTTCTGAACCAACTGGCGCCTCTGGGTGCACCTCAAGGGGAGCCCCATGTAGTGAGCATTACAATAGTCCAAGCGAGACATCACGAGTGCTCGACTGACAGTGCGGAGGGCGTCCCGGTCAAGAAAGGGACGCAACTGGCGTACCAGGCGAACCTGGTAGAATGCCCCCCTGGTCACGGCCGTCACATGGTCGTCCAGGGACAGCCGTGAATCCAGGAGGACGCCTAAATTGCGAGCCCTTTCCACGGGGGCCAATGACTCGCCCCCAATAACCAGCGATGGAATGAGCTGGCTATGCCGAGACGCCAGAAACCACAGCCACTCGGTCTTGGATGGGTTGAGCCGAAGTTTGTTACTTCCCATCCAGAGCTGCATGGCTTCCAAACACGTTGGGGTGGTTGGGGGTAAATATGTACAGCTGAGTATCATCAGCGTACAGATGGTACTCTACCCCGCAACCACGGATGATCTCACCCAGCGGCTTCATGTAGATGTTAAACAGGAGGGGTGAGAGGACTGACCCCTGAGGCACCCCATAAATGAGTGGTCTCGAGGTCAACCTCTGCCCTCCTGTCAGTACAAATTGTGACCGACCGGACAGGTAGGAGGAGAACCACTTTAAAACAGTGGCCCCCAGTCCCAGCCTCTCCAGTTGGTGCAATAGGATACCATGGTCGATGGTATCGAAAGCCGCTGAGAGATCTAATAGGACCAGGATAGAGGAAAAACCCCTATCTCTGGCCCTCCAGAGATAATCCACCAACGCGACCAATGCCGTCTCGGTGCTGTGCCCAGGTCGGAAGCCGGACTGGCGCGTGTCTACATAAGCAGTTTCCTCCAGGTGCCGAGAGAACTGCTGTGCCACCACACTCTCTACAACCTTCGCCAAAAAGTGAAGGTTGGAGACCGGACGGTAGTTAGTTAACAATGCTGGGTCCAGGGAAGGCTTCTTGAGGAGGGGTCTCACCATCGCCTCTTTAAGGGAGGCCGGCAAGAACCCCTCACTCAGAGAAGCATTCACAATTCCCTGGAGCCAGCCTCGTGTCACCTCCCAGGAGGCCAGTACCAACCAGGAGGGACACGGGTCCAATAAACATGTAGTGGCATTCAGTTGCCTCGGCAATCTGCCCATGTCTTCGGAAGTAACAAAGTCGAACTCGTCCCATAAAACGGTCTCAAGACCTGCCTCGGACGGTCCGCCCAGATCTATCGAGATGGAGGCCAAATCGTCCCGGATCCGAGCGATTTTATCCTGCAGATAACTTCCAAACTCCTCTGCTCTACCCTGCAAGGGAGCTTCCCGCGACCCCTGTTGGAGAAGGGAGCGGGTCACTCTAAACAGGGCGGCAGGGCGGTTATCTGCGGACGCAATAAGGGTGGCAAGATGACTACGTTTTGCCACTCTTATTGCCACTAGGTAGGTCCTTGTGTAGGACCTCAGTAGTGTTTTCGTTCGGATTCGGAACGAATGGACCTCCACCTGCTCTCTAGGCGTCCCTTGCGGTGCTTCATCACCCATTAATTATTTAATTATATTGCTTCCAGATTGTCTACTTAGGCTTTTGTTGCACTGTGCTCCTCTCAAAATTAGCTTTGCTTTGAAACTTTATGTCCTTTTTTTATTTCCAGACAGAAGGTGGAAAAAAAGCTTTTCATCAGGTGTCCTGGTCTTTTCTCTTCTGGTCTCCTTAGTTGCAAACCATCCATTCTCTGTGCTAGACAAAGGAAGAAAAGCTTTACTGGCCTATTTTGACAGATTTATATATTATTCACACCCAATATGTCCCCAATGACTGCTCCTTCACATTTAGTCTCTATTTTATCTTTCTTCCCCAAGTGTAAATCTTTTACCTTTTTTTTTTGTAAAGCCAAAATTCAGCTGCTCTTTTTAGTTCTGTTAGACACTTTACCCTAATAATTATACTTTACAAAAATTGTTGCCCTGCCTTCCTCATCTAGTCTGGCCTTCTTGCCTCATATTTTTGAAATGGGGGGCAGGACAAGAAGCAATGGGTCTCAAGGAGAGAAGCAACTTAGAACTAAGGAGAAATTTCCTGACAGTTAGAACAATTAACCTCTGGAACAGCTTGCCTCCAGAAGTTGTGAATGCCCCAACCCTGGAAGTCTTTAAGAAGATGTTAGATAGCCATTTGTCTGAAATGGTATAGGGTTCCTGCCCACGCAGGGGGTTGGACTAGAAGACCTACAAGGTCCCTTCCAACTCTGCTATTGTATTGTATTGTATTAAATGATCACTACTTTTAACTCCATGTTTTGTTTCTGAACTAAAGCCCATCATTTATTTTTTAGTGATAAAAATGGTACCCTAATAGTAATCAACAATAATGCATTGCAATTTTCTAAAACAGAATTGCCTTTACTGGTGGGAAAGTAGACATGTGCTTTACTAGGAGAATCTATTTGAACCAGATGGAAATATGTTAATAAATACATTACATGGTATTCTACCTGCATAATTACAGTCTTGTAGGACTGAATGTTCCATTTTAAACCTTTAATGGCCAGAGCCATAAATGTTCTTCTATTAAAATTATTTTCCTCTTTGCAAAAGCAAATTGTTTCAGAGTTGGCCTTTTGGGGATTTACTTTTGGTTAATTGAGCAGTTGCCGATCATGCAAGTTTTCCCAGTGGGTGACTCAGTCACAAACTTGATGCTTTAGCAAAAAAAAAAAAAAAAGATTCTTTCTCTCATGGCCCCATCAGAGCCCGGTTTGGAGGAAGAGGAGTTGGAACTGGGACCATCTGATGGGGATGCATGTCTGAAGAAGCCAGGGGCTGAGGATGTTGCTATTGCAGGTCCCTCAGGCATTGGGGGAGGTGATTGACCAGATAGAGAGTTACTTGCCCTCACAGGAGAGGATTGGCTGCTGACAGGCAGTGGTGCTGATAGGCAGCAGATCCCCTCTAATGAGGAACAGCTGCCTCCCTCCACTCGATCCAAGGGCACGGACAGTGGAGCACAGGCAAATTGAGGGAAGGGCTGCAAGGCTCCTCAGGAAAAGGTTGCTGCAGCCCTCCTCACAAGGAACAGCTGGAGTAGATTGACTTAAGGAGAAGCCATGGGGAATTAGACTTTGCCAAGAACAGTTTTTTTTGTTTTGGCTTACATTCCCTCAGCTTTGAGTTGTGCCTTTTGCCTTGCCCTGCCTTGCCCTGAGGACTGCCTTTTGTCTTCTGCCTTGACTTTGCCTTGTGGACTATAGTTTGCCTTGTAGACATGTTCAAAATATAAATAATATGCAAGTTTGTTGCAATAGTTCCCAAGCTTCAATTTAAAGATATAAACACAGACACAAAGACACATACACAGATAGACTTCAAAAAGTTACTTCAATACCCATTTTGTGAATTGGAAATTGTATTTTTCACGAAGAAAGGTGTGTAAATAACAGCTGCCTTCCCATGATAAACTTTCATTTACTTGGCAGCATTGCTCTACTTCATAGCTCAGAAGCATATATTTGGGTATTACAAATTTATTTAAGTTTTCCCTTTCATGAATACAAATAATATCCTATATTACAAAAGAGGTGTACATACCTTTTACACTGAACAAGGTTTCTCATTACACAATGCAAATGAAGCTGCTAAAACATTGCTACACAATATTGAGGTGATTTCACTATGACTTTCCTTTCCTTCCCTTAGCATTAATGACAAAAAGCCCTTGTCTCTCATTCACAGCGATATAAAGCTTTTTTCTTTCTATGTGTGAAGTCATAACGTTATTGCATACCACTTTGCTACTGCATTTTAATTACATTCATAGCCAAATACAGAAAATAAATACATGAAAAGCAAAAAAAAAAAAAAATCAACCTCACCTTTAAGTCAAAAGTTCGAAAGAAATAGAAACAGTTCACAGAAAAGTTTGGGAAGACATAACATTCATTCTTACAGACCCTTCCCCATACAGTATTCTAGAAATCAGGAGTTAGAAAACTAGAATTTGTTATCAAATTCCAATTTCAACACTTGGCTAATTCTGCTTCACATCAAACATAGCTATCTCAGATGGAACATTATATATGGTTAAAGGTAAGAACAATATAGGGAGAACTTGAAGCATGCTGTTTCTAGGACATTAAGTAATATTAATCCTTACTGATATCTGTGAACAGATTATTTAATTAGCATGAAATTTTAAACCAAAATTGCAATGGTGGTTTTTTGTGTATCACATAATTGTAGCCATACCTTTATAGAGTTGTAAATTATAAACATGTCCTTTAAGAACAAAGGGATACTTTTAAAAAACCACCAATCTTCAATCATGCTGTGCCAAGAGTATTAACATGAATAAGACTAAAGCAGCCACATCCTCCGGAATTCTCACTATCTAGTTCTTTGAAGGTCAACAGCCACAACATTTCAACTCAGATTTCCCTGTAGAGATAGCTGCTGCTTGTCTTCAAAGTTATTATGTGAACCTGCTAGAACAGGGGTGTAAAACTCATGGCATCCCATTGTCATCACGTGACGTATTGTGGCTTTTTCCCTTTCGCTAAAACAGAGGTGAGTATGGCCAGTGCATGACACATCTGGCCCACAGGAAGCAAATTTGACACCCCTGTGCTAGAGAATGCAGCTGCTTTAATGCTTTGAGGTGTTTGCTTGCATAACAAGGCTTTGCAAAGCAACTTTGTCAATTACTTTGCTGGATCTTCTTTTTATCTCATTATCAACAACAGAAAACAATTGAACTCATGATCTCTTTGACATCACAGCACCACTTAATTTAAACAGCCAATGAAAGAAGCACAAATCTTTACATCACTCCAGAGGATATTCTTTGGGACAATATCCACTATTTACTGTGCTCTAACATAGCAGGATCAAAACAATCAAATATCTACAAAGAAATGGTAGAGAAAACAAGTCACATAACTCCTTAATCACACTAAATTACACTTGTATTGCTGAAAACAATTAAGGGAAGAACTGGATTCCTTGGGAGTCTAGTTGAAATAAATAAAGCAGCAGCAACAGAAGAAGAAATGGGATACACAATCCAACAAATTAATAAATTAATTTGTTAATAAAATAAACACTACAGAACTTGTAAAAATAAAAGTTTCTGCACTTTTTGAAAGAATGTTCAGGTCCCGTCAGTGTAGGAAATTTATCTAATAAATATGGAAGGTATGAAATTTAAATTTAGGGAACCTTACATTTTATTTAATCTGGAAAGGGCATATGATGGGCGATGATTACTCTAAAAATCTGTAGAAGTTCAAAAATGCAGCAAACGTAGCATTTCATAGCTGTACCAAATTTTGTACAGTTTGCAAAAACTGGACAGGAGAATTCACTTCATGTAGAAAGCAACAAATGTGTAGAAATGCTCAAAAAGGAAAACAACGACATATTGCCATATCTATTTACATAGACATTTGTCAGAATGGATACACTAATTAATTACACAATTCGAGCCATACCCCCAAAAACATCTGAGTAATTGAAAGGCTAATGGACACATTGCTTACTGATAATCCTTCATTCAGGGAGACAGCTTGTAAACAATGAAGATATACATTTTTACAATTTATAGTCTTAGGAGAAAATAGATTTCTGGTTTGTCATTTTCATTTGGCTTGGTCTCTAAAAGAGAGTCATCTGTACAAAAACGGTCACTGTACCCCAAATGCAAAGATGAGCAGGCACCTTCTGGGACCCCTCTGTGTTCTAGGTCATCTGTGTTGAAGTTATCTAGATAGCTTGCTATATAAGATCCAGTAGAGTGCCTATTGATGATATGAGGTGGTAGTGGGGGCTTATTTCGAAGGACTATGTCTGTTACATTACTGCTAACATTAGAAGGTTTTTGTTTATTGGCTTCTTGTCGTTCCTTGGCACGGCTAGCAATATTTCTCACTCTACTCTGACTTCGGGATGACAGTTTTCTGACCAGCATTTTTGGGCACTCATCGTTTTGCTTAGAACAAAATGACTGGCAACTCTCTTCTTGATCAAAAGACACAAGTTTTCGCAGTTGTTCAGTCAGAATGTCTGTAGTTGATGGTTTCTTGGCCTTCAGAGTGGCCACCATGTTGTCTCTCATACCAGATGTAATAAAACCTCTACTAATGTATTTGTACTTGCTCTCAAAATTGCATGAGATGTCTTCTGAGGTTAAGTCACCAAGACTTTTTGATTTACAAGGGCTCTGTTGCTTTTGAGCTCCAGGAAAGGGTGAAGGCAGAACATTTTTGGGCTTAAGAGCAGCATTGATGCTGGCTGATTGAGGAATGGTTAACAATTCATTTTGTGCATCTGAAATTTGCAAACAATTATTGTACAAAAGTCCAAACTTCTGCTGACGTGGGTATGGAAAATATTGGTTCTTATCATAGTTGAACTTTAAATCTTCAGTTAGGTTTTCACTGGGAAAGTCCATGCCCTTTAGGGGTTCACATATAGTTTTGTTATAGCAGAGTGTATTCTGACTATGCTTAAGTTTCAAAGGAGAAGCAACTTGGCTCATATCTTCTATTTTATATTCAAAAGCAGTCATCAAGAGGTCTTGTAATTCCCCATCAATTTCCATTAGGCTACTACCTGTAGAATTTGCACAAGTGACTGGGACAACTATGGTATTTTGTATGTCAGAAGTATAGGAGTTGCTATTGCTGAGAAATTCCCAGCTTGTTCCACATTTTTTTTTAGGGTTTGCGTTTTGCATGGTGACAGGTGAAATACAGGAAGTGTGTTTGGCACCCTCATTTACACAACTATCCTTTGCATCGTGGGTTGTACCTTTGCGAACAGATGTATCCATGAATGCAGGCTGAGAAACTGGAGAAAGAGAAGCCTCATGAATAATTGTGTACACAGAACACCCTGTTGTCTTAGGGGTGGATATTATGGTATTTTCTGCTCTTGAACCAGTTGAACAAGCTGATCCAGCTGATTTTAAGTTTAAGGACTTATCGTCCAAAATGATGCTTTGCTCATCCAATGAGGTACATGGTAGATGTATAGACTTTAGATTATTGTTCTCTTTATTAATATCAGAGGGACTTGAAACAAGAGTTAAGTCAGTTTGGTCACTTGTGACATCAACTTGTTCTATCAGCTTCGAGATAGAATTATCCCTTTCTCTCTCATCAGCTAGAGAAACCTCATTAATCAGACAAGAAATATCACTATGTGGGATAGCTGGTGCACAATTAAAGCCACACACATTAGTTATTGTTGTATTTAAAACTGAGTGGGGTTCCATATTAGCTTTTTCATCTGCTATTTTTAGCTTTTCTCTGCAAAGTGCTGTTATCTCCAATGTCTTTGGATCCATGCAACCTATGTCTTCATGTTTTTTTCTTTCAAGGTCTTCCTTTACACGAACAAATTCATTGGGAAGGTTACTTTTCCAATACTCAGTGGAGAAATAGGTTTCAGCTATCCCAATTGCAAAGTTTAGGCTTTCTCCTTTTTTATCAGGACAGAGTGTATCACATGTACTAGACTTAGGTACATCTTTCTTAAGCAGGTATGTAAAAGATGGATTCTTGTCAGAAGAGGTGATGGTTTTCTTTGCATTTGTACAATCCTCACTTGTATTGTTTCTGCTATCTGATAAATCAATTCAAACAGAAAACAAGAAGAAAAATTTGGTTATAAATATTATCTTACTTGCTTAAGATTAGTTTATTCACAGAGAAATGGAGAATGTAAAACCAGTCACAGTTGTGGAAAAGAAATTAATTTTGTGAGTGTGTATTTACTATAAATTATCCATGTGATATGAAGAAATGGAAAAAATATACAGTGGGAGGAATTTCACTGAAGTTTTTCTTCAATGCTTTATTACATCACTGCAATCATGATGTAATATTTGTATAAAGAAAGTCAATGAGGTATCATAATCTAGACATGTGCAATTACCTTCAGCTGTATTCCTATTCAGATTTGTACTATAAAGGAGCATGACAAACAAAGACAGAATAAAATAGCTCTGTTAAGACACCATCTGCAACAAGAAGCATATTTATCAGAACTCTTGAATTATACACCCCAAACTTGCACTTTATGCATCAGCAAGATTCCTATATTGCTAATTATACAAATATTTTCTTTTCCCTTTATCTCTAATATGATTTAAAATATAATCTAGACCCATGATGGAGAAGCTATGCTAGAGGTGGCACACAGAGCCCTCTCTGTGGGCATGCGCACCATCGCCAGCTGCACTTCCAGATTCCGTCATGTGCATGCGTGCTGGCCAGCTGGTTTCGTGTCTGGTGTGAATGAACACGGTGGAACTCAAAAATGCAGCTGGCTGCCGTGTGCATACACACCGGCCAGCTGCTCTCTTCCAGGTTCTACACTCCGGGGCATGCATGTGTACTCCAGTTTTGGCACTTGGTGCCGAAAAGGTTAACCATCACTGGTCTAGACTTTCAATGTTACAAAGCAGACTGCTCTTTATAGCCATTGTGAATTACCAAATACTTGGCATTAATACAGAGGTGAACGTTTATTGCTGTGATAAGAGCAATCTATGATGGAAGTAAAACGTGGGAGAATAAAGCATTGATTCAACACTGAGCAGAGAATAAGAAAGAATTTATGATATTCCTTGACTGTTTAAAGTATTGATGGATTAATCTACAATGAATGCTTGTGGTTACCATGCTGCTGCTTCTATTGAAGGTTTGACCTCAACACATGAAAAACCCTGTGTTTGTGCAAAAATAGAGGGGTGTTGCCAAGTGCTGCAAATGTATAAGCAGATGACTATGTTATTGGCTGACATTTTGAATGATTTGCAGTGAATATGAGCCAGACTATATAATGTAAAAGGAAATATGGATCTGAAAATTAATGTTGACCAACATACTGTAGCTACAATTGACACATATAATGGAGTAACAATTGCAAGTTGTTTAAGTACATGAAGGAGAAAAATTGGGAGCAAGTAGATGAATTTGTATTCTTTGGGAGAATGTATAGAAAAGATGGAGAAACATTTGAAGACATACAAATGCTGTTAAAAAGGTAATGGATGGTAGTGGATAATGGAGATATATGCAGCATACTTCTGCCCATTATTTTATATGGAATTGATAGTTAGATATGGCAGTAGGGATATAAAAACAAGTTGAATGCACTGGAAATGGCATATTTAAGATTTTTAAACATGGAAGAAGTGCAATTAGGCATTTTGGTTATTTAGAGAGAATGAATGAGGATCATATTTCAAAACAAATATATGAAAGGGAGGAGGAGGAGGAGGAGGAGGAGGAGGAGGAGGAGGAGGAGATTGTAATGATTGCATGTAGTTAATGAGACTTTTAAAAATAGAGGTAAGAGGTTTACAGAACATAAAAGCAATGAATTGATATAGTGGAAACAAAGATGGTTTGCAAGGACAGAAACGTATGGAGAGGTACAATAACAAAAGTTGTTGTGAATTAGAATTAGTGAGATTTCCATTCCTATCTTGAAATTAATTTATTTTGCTTGCTACTCACCACTTTTCTGGGCCACGTGCCTTGTTTCAAAAGGAAATAGCATGTTAGGTATACAATAAGGTACGGTGTTTATGTTTATATGTCCGTACATACAACTAGACTAATTTTCAAGCAACAAGCACAGAACAGTCTTGATCAAAAGGTCTCAAAATTATTATCCTGAAAGCCTCACAGTAGGAACTCACCAGATGGACTTTCACTTTTGGTGACTTCAACAACTCTGCTAGCATCCTGGTCTGGTGGTGGCAATCCTGCCAGGAGATATTTTCCGACTGGCATGGAGATGGGGCGCAACTGTAAACTTCTGCTTGTTTGCCTGAAACCTCCTTCCTTCTCTTTCAATTCCAACGTATCAGATACACTCTCCTTAAGTTCCGTGGTCTCTTGAAAGCCCATTTTGCTTTTTTTCCTGGCCTTTGCTGGAGCACTGGCTGTGCGTCGAAGGATTCGGTCCCCGAGTGACCTTTTTCGGATATAATTAGTGCTGTTTTCCGCTGAATTATGTTTCGAGTTCTTATTAAAAAGCCCTCGGAGTCCTATGAGTTGCTTGTTCTGGGGAAAAATAGAAAAAGAAAATGGGAGAGCAGATAAGATGTAGAGATTTGGGGGTGGGGGGGGAAATGATTCTGTTTTACATAAAGGAACTTCTACAATGCTGTATTTACACACATTATCTAAGCAGTGACCGATCAGAATATCTGAACGGTTACTGATAAGAAAATCCCAAGCAAATCAAGAAAAGCTGTCAAATGAGGCAACTCCACATCTAGCTGATCAGAAAAAGGTGACGCTTGCCATGAGTTCATGCATGTATAAGAAAAAAAGAGGCAGCTTGCCTTGAAGCAAAAGAGGTTTTACGAGACACTTCCTAATTGCATATGACAAGCTCGCAAGACATTTCCTTGGGTGAAAAGCTAGCCTGGCCCAAAAGCATGTATTTTTTTAATCACACGGGACCTTCGAAGCAGCCGCACAAACTTTCAAATGCACGATGAGAAAGAAAGCACTAGGGCAGTAAGAGAACATGCGATTCAGAAAGCCTCCAAAAAGGGAGGGGGGGGGAGAAAGTCACCCAGCCAGTGCAAAATTGCATGCTAAATTAAAAGCTACCTTTGTGGCTCCTAGAAAATGCATGATAGTATAACTGGGATTGAGGATTAAAGGACTCCACTGAAAGGCAAAAAAAAAAAAAAAAGCAGAAATGTTGAACTCAGTTTCTTTATCTGAATCACAAGAAAATGCATATGTTATAGTAAATTATTTTTGACATTCCACTGCTTCCTTCAGGTGGACAAGTCCAGCTGAATGTAACAACTAAGCTGATACAGGTAGTCCTGACTAAGTTCGTTTGGTGACTATTCAAAATTACAATGGCACTTATGACCATTTTTCACACTTATGACCATTGTGGCATCTCTGTGGTCATATGCTCAAAATTCAGATGTTTGGC
This sequence comes from Rhabdophis nuchalis, assembly GCA_039707465.1. NCBI lineage: Eukaryota > Metazoa > Chordata > Lepidosauria > Squamata > Natricidae > Rhabdophis > Rhabdophis nuchalis. The sequence continues at coordinate 30,548,426 of CM077645.1, read as the reverse complement.
AACTGACTCATATTTATGATGGTTGTAGTGTCCCAGGACTAGGTCATCTCCTTTTGCAACCTTTGGACAGGTAAAGCCAATGGGGAAGCCATATTCACTTAACAGCCAGGCTGCTAACTTAATAACTGCCGTGATTCACTTAACAACTATGGGAAGAAAAGTCGTAAAATGGAGGGAAAATGTCAGTTAACAAATGTCTCACATAACAACTGAAATTTTGGGCTCAATTGTGGTCGTAAGTTAAGGACTACCTGTACAGCCTTCCTGTTAAGATTTCTAGTTCCTGGTGAAATTTTCCTTTAAAGAAACATACATGAAATGGCTCTCTTTCTCTCCCACATCTGTCAATCACTGCCAGAAAATAAAGGCGATAACTCATGAAGGACCAAGTCAGAGATTCCTTTGTAAAGTAACTACATCTCTAGCAATCCTTGGTATGGCTGTTAATAGCTAATGGGTAGCACTTCAAAGGCTTACAAAGTTATTTGGCTAATCTCTGTACCCAAAGCGTTCTAAAGAACAGAGAATGAGAGGCTTCTGTTCTGACCGAGGCTTCCCAAGTGCATGAAACAAACTCCTTGTCCCAGCAAAAAACCCTTTTATTAATTTACAGTGAATTCTGCTTATTCACAGCCAGCAAAGACTTTCAGAGAAGGATTTACGGTCACACACTTTATCTGGTTTGGAGAGCTGACAGGCTGATATCTGCAGAATTTGGCAAGGCGTCTCAGAGTGTCACGAACCAATTAGTGGACTAATTGTCTCCTGCAAACTCCACTCCCCTTTCGCTCCTCTTTTACTTCCTCTGGGAGAGGCCATTCATTGTCTGGCCTTACACCCAAGTCGACTCCTATCCTTTAGCTGTTCCCTTCATCTGGCAACTCTGCACATGAGCACACTGGGAACAGGTTCCAGCTGTTCGTCTGCCTCACTGCTGTCTGACTCTGACAACAGCTGATAACTGGCACAGGGCTTTCTGCCTCTGACACAGAGCCCTCATCAGAGCCTTCCCCAGACTCCAGGATTGGCCCATGTTCCTCCTCAACCTCCTCACTGTCCAACTCTGCTGCCAACTCTGCTGACGGCTAGTGGGCCACAACAGCTTCAGGGGAGATGATTTCTGAATATTTCCTCAGGCTTAAAATACCCATCTTTTTTGTGCTTCTTTGAATAATGATCCAAGTCAAGAATCAGAGTTCTAGATTCATGGATAACTGGGAAGTGCACCAAGCAAAAGGAAGAAAAGCTCCTCAGGACAAGAAACCAAGAGCTTTCCTTCCAATTTTTAAGCAGATAAGGGAGAAACAAGGAAAGGAAGGCAATGGTTATAACATCAGCACGGAGTTAATTCAGTGAACTAGGCTGTTCAACGAAGCAAGGAGTCCCATGATGTAAAATGGATTAATGAGTGCATCCTAGAAAATGTACTGTGCAAAATCTGATTTTATCAAATTGGAGAGGGCCTCTTTTGCACATTGCAATGCTGGAAAGTATTTTTTGTTGGTTTACGAAACTGAAATTGGCTGAAATGTGGTACAATTATTGCCACAATAGACTAGAGAACCTCTGGTTCTTCTTCACTCTTGAATCACTAAAAATAAAGTTGCTTGGAACAATTAAAACTGCATATTTAGGCATCAAGATCATGAAGCTAAATGGAAAAAAGTCTGTTATTCCCAAATCATAATTTGAATTCAGATACAATGGTAACCCTTTACTGAACCCACAGTTAGGATAATCTATTTAATAAATAATAACTATCCAATCTTGTGGCTGCACACAAGAAAATGTGACACACAATCCTGAAGTTCACTTTGATTTACAGCCCGTGAACCTCTAGTCTAAAATTTACCTAGGCTCTCATCTTCAACAATAAATCAGAGTTTAGAATTACTGAACTTTTCTAAACATAGTCATCAAAGAGAGTGAATAGTTTATACTGACTTTCATAAATGCAATTGCTTGCAACTGCTTTGCAATGATAGCAACTCAAGTACATTAAATATTGTTGCCAGGGACACAAAAAATATCAAAGTCATTTCAATTCCTTATTTGCAAATTAATGCCCTCAACTGACCAGTGTTTCAGATGGAAGTTTTTTTTAGGTCACTTAGAAATGCCAAAAATTGAACATAGGACTATCTGGATGATATGAAACGAGCCTTTCTATGTTCTATGGCCCCTATGCAACTAAAACATTCTTCCATAACAGAAATTGAGAAAAAGCAGTTTGCAAAAAATAAAGTATTTGCCATTTTAAAACTTAAACTAAGTTTTAAAATTTTCCAAATTCAGAAACATAAGAGAACAGCAGAAGCTTTGCTTTGCAATTGATTCAATCTAACCCAAAGCAATTGCCAATAAAAGAAACAAATTCCATTGAAGAAGTATTTTTGCAGTTCAGTGAGAAACCACCCCAGTTATTAAAATTAGCTTCCCCCTAATTTTGCTTATTAATCCCAAAATGGGGGGGGGGGGGGCATCAATTGAACTTTTAAATAAAGAGATGGGTGTGATAAGAAAAAGTAGGTAGGAAAGAAATGTTCTCATAAATATTTGAACACAGTAATTTGCCCAGCAGCAAAATAATAAATTATTTCAGATCTAAGGAAAGTGGCATCTATTAAGATACAATTAATGTCATTTACTTCCATTATAAGCACAAATCACAATTTGTGGTTTTCAAACTTAAGTCTGATGCCCTCCAGAAATATTAGGAGTGCCAATATATCTGGACATATGGCACCAGTGAAAGCAAATGTATCTTAAGTATTAAAAAAAACCTCATTCAAAACTTGAAAAATCTTCAGACATTTGCACTTTGAAACTAGAAGGCTGAAGTTGTAGCTTAAATCTGTGGTTAATCAACAGCTGCTCTTTCATTATCAAATACTAATGTCAATCTTAACTGTTCAGTACGTAGAACTGAATATTTATCTCTTACCTTTCCATAAATTTCATTGATGGTTACATGAACAAAAATTGATGCTTCAGTCAGTCCTTCTAAGTAAACATGACGATAACCTGGTGAAAGTGAACATTATCAATAACGTTAAATGATATATTTCATAGTTAAGATGCTATCCTTTTCTCTCCCATACTTGTTTTAAACCTTCTATTTTAAAACACTGGTGGGCACTCTTCGGCAGCCCTTAACCCTCATTTATAGACCTCAATGTGCCAAGAGATCATGACATCAAAACACATTCATTTAGCTGCTAGTGAAGCAGCTAAAGAAAAGAAAGAAAATCCAATGGACTCACCAGGCATTAAGCTGGTAAAAGCCACAGTTCTTTGCCCCACAAAATCTCGGCCAATGGGGTCATGATCCCAAACTAGAAATCGAACCAAAGCTATTTCAGGCATGTGGATAGTGAAAGCCAGGCTTTCTTCCCAAACTGGGTTGAATCCTATGAGGAGCAAAACATATAGCAAGTGTTAGGGTAGCATTAATCAGAAAAATATGTTATTTTTGATTTACAGATCAATTTACAAGTCATCCACATGCGAAATCTAAGAGGAGTTTTATTTAATGAAGAACTGATTGCGTACAAATAGATAAAACCTTATGGCATAAAATAAAAGTATTTCTGTAGGTTATTTTAATTTAAATCCCTTGCAAACATAATTATACTATATGTAAACAATTATATATAATTGTATATCATAATTTTATATTAACATTTTAAAAAATCCTAAGAATTGTCCTTGGCTAAGTATGTAATCAAATATTTTCATGCTTTGCTTCCAATACCAAGAAGGAATGAGAAGCCAAATGCATTATTGGGTCCTAACAAGGAGAAGGGCGGGGTATAAATTCGAAAAAATAATAATTATCTCAGCATTCCAATAACCCCACTGAATGAATTTTGACTGACTGACCAACTGTTCCATCCATTTATCTAATAGCATCCAATTTCCCACATTATTGTCAGGTCTAAGCTACAGCCTAATTCATCAAGATCAAAGTTTCTAGAACCTGAGACTTTCAAGTCAGAATCTCTGCGATTTCAGTCCCAGAACAGATGGCAAAGAAGAGGGAGCTAGGCTGGGAAACAAGGCCATTCCATACCCTAACTGAAAGACCAATCTTTAACCAGTGTCTTTCGTCTGACAACTGTATCTTGCTTGGAGAAGTAATATTTAAATACTCCTTCTTCCCTCCTGTACTTGTTCTAAATCAGGGGTGTCAAACTTAATTTCATTGAGGGACGCATCAGGGTTGTGTTTGACCTCGGGGCATGTATGTGGCCAGAGTGGGTGTGGTCTGCTTGATGTCACTCATATCAGGGGCACCTGTGGCAGCCTGAGTGCTCTGCCAGCGAAAACAGGCTCCCAAGCTCCATTTCTAGCTGCAAAGCCCTCCTGCAACCATCTGGAAATGAAAACGGAGCTCGAAAGGGCCTCCATTTTCACTGGCAGAGGATTGCAGAAGGCCATCACAGCTGGAAACAGAGCTCAAGAGCCCATTTTCACTGGCAGAGGTACCGCAGGCTGGTCCTTCGCTGCTTCCAGAGTGGGCCAGATCTAAGCACCTCGCGGGCTGGATCTGGCACTCAGGCCTTGAGTTTGACACCCCTGTTCCAAACCTTCCAATTTAAAACATGGGTGAGCACTATTTGGCAGAAATTAACCCTCATTCATAAACATCAGTGTGCCAAGAGATCATGACATCAAAACTGAAAAGCAAAATGGATGAATTTTGTTGACACAATTTTTTGCGATAAACTGAAAATATGCAAGATGTATGTCTTACCATTATCATCTACAACTCTGGTCTGGTCTTTGCAACAATCAGCTGGTAACCCAATAATTTCGACTTCAACAAATGGATCGATTATCTGCTTGAGACATTTTTAGAAACACAAAATCTGCTTGAGGCCTGTTCATAAATATCTAAAGTAAATATCCCATCTTTCTGATATTGCATCCACATATTTTAAAGACAGAGTAAACGATTGCATTAGATTATATACTATATCGCAGCTCAGACATTCATAGTAAATGTTAGGTTTTAATTTAGATGAGGAAATGAGAACCATCTGCTGGAATTTTGCTAACTAGGTATTTTGAAGCAAGCATAGATTTTATTCAGACAAATATAAGTTAATGATATTGAGAAAGTTGTAGTCATAGTTTTGAATATTTAGGTATGGGAAACCTATTTAGGTATGGGAAACACCCATTTAAATGTTGGTGGAGTAAAATCAGCTTTAGTCAACATGATTAAAATCAATAATGAGGGGACTTGTAATTACAGTCTCTTTTCCATTTCTGATATGACCATTTTAAAAACTTGAAATTAGATTTATTGAAGAAAAATGTTACCTTGACAACTTACAAAGCAACTGCCAAGCTGAAATAGTCCATATTGGATTTAGTACAAGGGATTTCTTTGCAGATGCAAATATAGCATTATTAGCATTATTACGTGACTATCATGGCATACTAAATAGAGGGGGAAATTGTACTAATAAAATCTGTGGTTCTAGAAACTTGGAACAATTAAAGGATCACTACCAATTGAACTGAAAAATTAGCTAAATCTTTTTATTTCAGTCCAACAAGTGTTTCCAATAATTGTCTGTTGGATCATAATCTTCGCTTTAAAAAAACCTCTCCCACAAAAATTACTTGTAATTTTTTATTTTCTAACGGGTGACCTTTTATTATAAAACCATTTTAAAACATTTACCTAAATCCTATATAGGTCTCACATCTATTTCTGAATAAAGGATTGTTTATTAATAAATTAATTCTCCTTTCTTCAAGTTACTATTATTTAAATCAGCAGGAAGAATGAAAATAAACCTAGTGACAACCCCAAAAACAATAAAAAAGCAAAATAATGTTTGGATAATTCTGTAGAGAAATAGTGTAGCTTATACTTAAATGAAATAATTTCCCTTTGCATTGAGAAAATTATTCAACTATAAAAATCACAAATTAAATCTTGCAAACGCCCAAGTTATAACATTTTTGTGTTATATGTGCACCTAGATTATTAATATGAAATGCAAAGTATATTTTAGAATTCATTTTTAGCAAGAATATATTAAGAAATTTATTATAAATTAGGGAACAGCTTTAAATAACATAAATTCAGATGTGTGTCATATGCCTGGTGTTTTTTACCCCCCACCCCCCCACCCCCATCCTGTCCTAAGTAGCACATTTTGGACTACTAGAGTTCTCCACCATTTTCAATCTACAGCTCCAGTCTCTGCATCCTTCCATTTAAGGTTGCTCTTTTTCAGGTCTTCCTGAAATTGGTGTCAGGTTTTCTTGGGCCTTCCTCTTTTTCTCTGATCATATGATCAATCCAAGTGATTGCAGTCTTTGCTGGACGTTGCTCACTCATACAGAGCACATGTCCAGCAAAGCACATTGATTGTTCTATTAAAATACCTAAATTGACATGCTTATTTAATTATTAGTTTTATATATACAATGAGTTTTATGGAGTAATTTTTGACTAATAATGACTCTATCTATCTATCTATCTATCTATCTATCTATCTATCTATCTATCTATCTATCTATCTATCTACCATCTTTCCTATGCAGATTAGAAATATATAGATCCTTGTTTCAGGTCATCGGAGAATCTCTTCTCCCTTAAGTGAACTAAATTAATTCTATCACCAATATAGTTTACCTCTCCTCTGTCTCCTAACATGGAATCTGGGGGTTTTGGTAGTTGTTGACCACTGATGATTTTGAGTATAAGTTGCTTTTTAGGGAAAGCAGGAAGAGGATCTCCAGAATATGGATTAAAAGTGCCTATGGATAGAAAGAACGTGGAAATGTATAATCTTAAAATATGAAATACAACTGGTTTTCTGTGCATTTGAGAAAAGCCTAGAGTGAAGATTAAAAGAAAGAATAAAGCTAAATTAATATTGGAATTTAATATGGCAACTTTATTCCTAGACAAAGATAATAAATAATTTGGGATATTTTGCTATTTTTGTTTTCCATCAAAATAAAAACAAGTACAAAATGACAGCAAGTAAGCAAATACAATTCATTAGACAGATTCATACCAACAACTGTATTAAATGTTTCATTTGTTTGCAAAAGCGTAGCTTAGCTACATTTTTCATTTAACTCACTCTTATTGAAATATGAATATGTCATATTTGGCTCCTGATCAAAGTTTCCAAACTAACCTATCTGATGTTATCATCTTTCTCCAAACAGGTGTCATATTTTAATATTAACCAAGATATCTTTAATAAATGGATGTATAAGAACACTCAATATGCAATGCACTGCCTTGTATTACCTTTACACATCTGTTGCGGTTTCAGGATGTAGCCACAGTTGCCATTCATCCTGAACTTGGCTTGGTTTAATTGCATCACCCGCCCTTCAGACTGGTAATTTAATGCCACTGTCGAATAAGCAGATATTTATATTAATTATAAAATTTACTGGCTATAATCATGTAGTTATGTAGTTTTATACTTCTAGGATGGAAATCCAAACTAAATTAGTTTCATTTAGTACCTTAAAATGTGATTTAATGTATTTATTTATTATAATTAAACTTTTTATTTGAAGAATTCCAACACATATCTTAGATCAAATTCAAGTACTCAAGTGGTTACATATTATTTCCGGTAGCAGTTCCAATGATGAGAATAATATGAAGAAGTGAGAAAGATTGGCTTTCTTTCAGCTAACGCTTGTTACTTCCACTATGGGAGCAACAGAAATGCTTGAATGGATGATCCATTCAGTGAGATTTTTTCAATATGACACACTTTTAATAAAGGAGAATACTTGCAGATCAAGGTTGCAATGAGGGGTCCTTGGTGCCCTCTGAGCTTGGTTGTTTTCTTGCAAACATTTCATTATTCACACTAGGTAACATTATCAGTGTTAGTGACATACTTTTAGCCTGGGTCCAATTCCTACCTATGCACTTTCTATTCTTTTTAAAGATCCATGAATCCAAACAAAAAATTGGATAAAGGACACATCAGAAACCCAAAGAGCATTAGTAATAATTGAATGGACAAGGAAGAGAAGAAGCCTAAATACTTCATACAGATATTAAGTAGCTGAATTAGTTACTAGCAGATCAAGATACTGGGGCCAAGGGTACACAGCTTAAAGAAAAACACATTTTTCTGTTGCTCATTCTTCAGGAGTTATGCATATTGGAAAGAGGTTTGTCCTTTTCATGGTACAAAAAGTTCATTCTTGGGTAAAAATGAAAGAGGAGCCACCTAATCCTTGAAACATGTGCACATGTTTAGTAATGTCAAATTTCCAGAGATCATCCAAGCAATAGAAGGTAATAAACAAAATGATAGTCAGTGGCAGCTAGCCTTTTTCATCTTGGCATCTTCCAGAACTTCCAGATAGGACTGAATTCCTTTCACCAAGGTGATCTGGAAAATGTAGCCCAAATGTGGTGGAGGATATCAGGCTAGACAAGTCTGACTTGACTCAAGAACAATGACGGGCATCATCAATCTGTTCCCCTTTAGTGTCTGCTGCTAAAGAGAGAAGTCATGCAACAGTTCATCAAATAAATTCAAATTGCCGATTCAGCCCACTATGGAAGTTCTGAGATGCATTGGTTCCAAGGAGATAACAGATCAGTAATAGATTTGATGCTCTGTTAATCCACAGCTACTAACTCTTTTTATGGAGCAAAAGAAGCAATCTTCTAAATGCGTCTTTGTAAGTCTATACATTTTGTACTACGTGAACTACCACTACTTCATATATGGAGTGAATGTAGGTAGATAATTAAGAGGCGCTTGTCCATGGGGTAAATACAAGGTTGGGCACCTATATAACTGACAATACCATGCATCACTCACCAAGCTGGCATCCAACATTCCAATATGGTACAGGGTTAAAGTTGCTAGAGTCAATCCGGTAGGCAGATGGATAGATTCTGGTGAGCTGCTGCTGGTTATAAAGGAGGAACTGCTCTGATTTCTGCTGGATCACCTGATGAGCTCTTGTCTCACTGAAGGATAACACATTCCCCACTGATCCTGCATGTTAAAATAATTAACAGGAAAAGGCACAGACAGGACAGCTTTAGTTTGCATTTGTAGGGTTTCCAAAGAAAAGACATTTGTTCCGCCACAATACAAACATGCTAAATATCCCATTGTTACTATTTTTTCTGGTTCAAAATAGAAAAAACGTAGAATGTAAATTTAGGAGTGCACTAAATTTTCGCCTAGGAAATGAAAATAAGCTTTCAAACACTGAAAAAATAATCCTTAAACTCTAATTAAAAACTGGAACATACATATCATTAAACATAAATATCATTAAAAAGGACCAATCTAATTTTAGATTGCATCAATAGTTGTGAGAACATGGAAAGTAATTGTTTCTATTATTTAAGCTAAAGTTACCAATGCTGCACATCTGAACTACTATGCCCAGTTCTGGTCGCCACAATACTTAAAAGATCCCTGTGGAAATGGAAAGAGTTCAGATAAAAGCATCGAAAATAACAAGAGGCTTGGGGGTGAAATTCTATGAAGAGGGATTAAAAGAGCTTGGTAAATTTAGCTTAAATAAGAGAAGGTTAAGGGGCAACATAATAGCAGTCTTCCAAAATATGAAGGAATAGCATGGGGAAGAGGGAGTAGATTTTACAGTGAGAGTCCAAAACTAAGTAAGGAAGAATTTCCTAATTGTGAGAGCTATTAAGTGATGGAAGAGTCTGTCTCCCAGAGTCATGGGTATCTCTGGGGTTTGGAAAGAAAGATAATACAGCATTTGTCCAGAACAGAGGGATAAATAGAAGATCTCCAAGGTCCCTTCCAACCTTACGATTCTATATTATAGTCCTCTTCTAGTAACATAACAATAGCACTTACACTTATATACTGCTTCATAGTGCTTTACAGCCCTCTTTACCGCTCTACAGTACTTTGAAGTGCTCTTTAAGTGGTTTACAGAGTCAGTTTATTGCCCCCAACAATTTGCGTCCTCATTTTACTGATCTCGGAAGGATGGAAGGCTGAGTCAACCTTGAGCCTTGTGAGATTCGATCTGCCAAACTACAGGCAGCCAGTAATCAGCAGAAGTAGCCTGCAGTAGTACACTCTAACCACTGCATCACCGCGGCTCCTTAACATAGTGTAATCTATATAAATAAAAATGTAAAATAGTTTGTGCAAAGCCGCTAATCTCAGAAAGTACTGCACCAATCGGCACCAAATTTTCACACAATGTTCCCAAGGACTTCCGATACAATCATACAAACATTTTGTGTGGCTGGCACATGTGTGTCATGTGCAAGCAGCACAAACGTAAAAGGTACACACTTCTCAGGTTTTCACCTCCCTGTAGCTCCTCCCATCTGGCTGCTTCTTATGATGCGTCACGCACATGCCCCTCACATTTCCAAAGGTCATTTCCTCAGCAACCAAATAAGCCTATAACGTTCCACACTGTATGGAGGTTTACTAGGCCCAAAACTAGGCATGGGGGGGGGGGGGTAGCACACTCCCAGGTGGCCCATTTTTGGTCCCAGGATGCTATATGGAGGCCTACTAGGCCCAAAACAAGGCATGGGGGGTAGCACACTCCCATGTGGCCCATTTATGGTCCCAGAAGGCTGCATGGTAGGTAGGTAGAGGGATAGAGAGGGGGGGAAATACGGTAGGTAGGTAGGTAGGTAGGTAGGTAGGTAGGTAGGTGGATAAAGGTAGAGAGAGGGAGAAATACAGTAGATAGGCAGGTAGAGGGAGAGAGGGAGAAATACAGTATTTTGGGGGCTATACGGCGGTTGTGTGTACGTGTTTGTGTGTGCAGGTATACATCTACACACAGATTGGTTGGCCATTTAAACAGACTGGGCCACAGCAGCATGTGGCCGGGTACAGCTAGTGTTAAATATTAGCTGTGCCATTTTGCCTCTCGCAGTAAAGATTCTCAAGTTTAGGAAAGACTTCCTACAAATATAAGACTGGGCTATGCAATGCATCCACAAGGCTATATATTGTGTGCAGATATTCTTTTTTACAGTATTTTATATTTTGCACTTTTTGTTATCTGTGACTTAGGACCACATGTTTAACTTACAATGGCTTTGGGATTCTTTATTTATCTATTAAATTTATATATTGCCTATCTTACTATCCAAAGTGACTCTGGAAGGAGGAGAGTCGTCTCAGGGATCCCATTGTGAATATGATGGCAACATGAGATTGACTAGTCTAGATTGACTAGACCACCATTTAGGGCAAATGAATGTAGTGCACTATTCTAAATTTTAGCACAGACCTTTATTTAATTTATTTTTAACTGTTTTGTACTGTATTGTTTTATATTTTATATTTCTGTGCACCGCCCTGAGTCCCCCTGGGGAGATAGGGCGGTATACAAATTTGAATAAACTTAAACTTAAACTATTTGCCTTCTTTAAACAACAGAGAAAACAATTTATTTGTCAAGGCAACAAGCAATGTGTTCTATTTCAGTATTTCAGGCTGATCTGCCACGACTGTTGTATGGCTGTTCCCAGTAACAGCAAAGCTATAAAATAAATTTAGTTTCACATACATAAATATTTATGTGGACATTTTCAAACCATGACATAATTACTACTTCTTCCCTTAAATTTATGAATATTAATCAGTTTATCAAAACAAAGAATTTCAGTGAATTTCAGATGAAGAGTTATTCTTCTCACAGCATTAATTTAAAAGGCCTTTCCGGCTTTCAATATAAAGCTGTGAAGAATATTCAAAAGGTACATAATCAAACCGCTCAAAAACAATTCAGCAAAACAGATGGTTTTAATCCCAAAGGTACCGGAAGTCTGTACTTCAAAAAGCTCCATAATTTAAACCAAGGTAACTAATTTTTCACATCACAGACACCTGTGGCCTGAACATTTAAGTAATAATGTAGATTGGCTGAAGTTAAGTCAGAGGGGAAATTAAAGAAACGAAACCTTATGTCTACACATTTGAGATTTTACTAAATGTTACAAGCAGAATTTCAGCTCTGTCTTTGCAATCAGAAGTAATTGACACTTGGGCCAACAGAGAGAGGGAAGCATGGTTTACTTTAAAAGTTCTCACGTAAATTGGTATGTAACCACAACCCAATATATCCCTCTGGTAATCTTTGAGGGGAATGAAAACCCTGAATGCAGACTCTCTTTTCTTTGGTGATGCTTTAATTTGACAAATTGCAGAAGACACTCTTGCCTCATGACAAAATAAGAAGTGTCATTACAAGATCTCCCCCTCCAACTCTGTTCTACAAAATAGTCTGCCAGCACTTTTTCATTTGCTCTCATAGTGCTTATCAAGTTCAATATGATTTCACCTCAGTCGTCATCTGATACCCCAGCAGGCCTAAATCCAGATGGCAAATTCTTTGCTAAAGATTGCTAAAGTATAAGTACTTATGTATGCCATCCATTTTATAGGGGCTTAGATATTCTGGTGTTAAAAAGCCAGCCAAAACACTCTCTTGGATCGGCTGCTGAGTGGAAAGATGGATATCAGTATCTATACATGCTGAGACCTATGCAGTGACATTGCTTATCAAATATTTATTCCAGAGAAAAGCTTAGCGGCAGAGCTGGGTAGAAGCCTGGAGGGATTGCAAGTGACATAAAACTTTAAAGTCAAAGAAAAACAGGAAAGGGGATACCACAGACATGCTGGAAGGAAAACAAAGAATTGTGAAACCAACACTGTAAACATTTCTCAGAGATGAATTACCAATAGACAAGAATCAACAAGTATAAACTGAGTCATAGGTAGTTTTGTCAGGAGATGCCAGCATATAAATACACCCACTTAATCCTCTTTCCAAAGACATCTTGCACTTCAATGGTATCTTCCTTTGTTTTCTATCTTTGCCATGCCAACCCTGGGATTAAAAATTCTATTAATTTCATACTAGAAGAAAATGGCACATTGCAGGAATTAAAAATCACAGAACTTGTAACAAACTAGAATGTTTTCTAAAATTGTCTACTATTTTATCAAATGTATTGGCAGCTTTTAAAATCAACTTAATGTATGAAAAATGATGGTCACTGATGGATTAAAAATTATATCAGGGGAGTGTGAGATCAGCCATAATATATCCAAACTACAATATAATTGATAATCTATTTGCCCCATTTACTATTCTGCCATCTCTTTGACAATAACAATCAGAATTTCTCAAACATTCTTATTAATTAAGATTGACATTTCTTAACTCTATTCAGAATGCCTTGTATTAAAATTCCCATGAGGCACACTTGCTACGGTACATGGGAATTAAAGACTGACACATTTGAAATCAATTTAATTTATTGCAGAAATCACAAGTATTCTCATTAGTGACCCAAATTCTGCTTATACCTGTTGCAACGCTACAGCATTATAATGTAGCTTCTAAGTCAACTTTGGCCCATACTGGGATTCCCAATTGCTTCACAATGAGTGAAAAATATTTTTTAAATTCAGGTTCAAATGATTATTTTTCTTCATTTTCTCATGAATACTGCATGATTCTCTGTTTTAAAGATTCCAATATTAGTTAGCCATTGCTCTGGGAAATCTCATAAATTGATTGTATCTTATATTCCAGCCCAATAATCGTTGTTCACATTTTATAAGGCTGGGAATAAGCTGTACAACTTTCTGGACCATTCTGAAATTGGTAAACTGGTATCCTCCCTCCACCCCCAATCTCCTGTCTAGCCTGAAACCCTGGTCTCTGGAGTAATGCTATGCAAGTATTAACAAGGTGCAATTATTTCAAGACCAAATGTGATCAGCCAGTTACATACCTGAGGCAAGTATTATCTATAGGACAATAGTAATTACATAAAATGTTTTTTTGGATTTAATCTTTCAACCACCACTGGAAGTGATAGAATTATTAAATGCCATCACATCACATCAAGAAACTTTTTCACAGGTTTCCATATACAATAATAAATATGCACACACATACACATACACACTTAAGGAGTGTGTTGGCTCAATGGTTAGAATACAGTATTGCAGGTTAACTCTGGCAATCCTGATTGACTCAGCATTCCATTCTTCCAAGGATAATTAATAATTAATAATAATTTATTAAATTTCTAAACGACTCCCTCTCCCCGAAGGGATGGTAAAATGAGCACCCAGATGATTGGGGCTGACTCTGCAAACCACTTAGAGAGCACTGAAAAGTACTGTAGAGCAGTCTATAGTCTAAGTCAGGGGTAGTCAACCTTTTTATACCTACCACCCACTTTTGTACCTCTGTTAGTAGTAAAATTTTCTAACCGTCCACCGGTTTCACAGTAATGGTGATTTATAATATAGGAAATTTAATATTTTGAATTAAATTTAAAAAAGGAAAGTGCTTCAGTATTGGACAAAAACCCTACTGCCCACCATGAAAGCTGGAACGCCCACTAGTGGGCAGTAGGGACCAGGTTGACTACCACTGGTCTAAGTGCTAGGCTGTTGCTATTAAGCCCATGATATTAATATGTTCCTTGATATAAATTACACACAACCTTACCATCATCAATTATGTCTTGAGCTGCCACAGAGTTTGTGTACACCACTAGATCAGAAAGGTCACGGCACAGCTTCATCGTTTTCCTCCGCCGAGCCAACCGGCTGGGAAAAGAATGGATTTTTCAAAAGGTAAATGGAATTATAAATTGATCTCTCTATCATGAACTATTTTCCTCATCATGCCCCAAAAAACTAGTGTGATATCATATCATTCTTTCTGATGTGCAAAGAGGGAAACAAGAAAAAGAAGATAAGGGGAAAAGGAAGGAGAAAAAAGAGACATGTTGAAAGATGGAACAGTTTTCAGGAACCCTGATTTATTTTTTAACACTTGATTTCATCCCTGAACCTTTACATGTGCATGCCTTCTATTTAGCTGTATACAATAAAATTAAAGAATGCTAGATACATATTACAATAATACAATAGCAGAGTTGGAAGGGACCTTGGAGGTCATCTAGTCCAACCCCCTGCCTAGGCAGGAAGCCCTATACCATTTCAGACAAATGGCTATCGAACATCTTCTTAAAGACTTCCAGGATTGGGGCATTCACAACTTCTGGAGGCAAGCTGTTCCACTGATTAATTGTTCTAACTGTCAGGAAATTTCTCCTCAGTTCTAAGTTGCTTCTCTCCTTGATTAGTTTCCACCCATTGCTTCTTGTTCTGCCCTCAGGTGCCCTGGAGAATAGTTTGACTCCCTCTTCTTTGTGGCAGCCTCTGAGATATCGGAACACTGCTATCATGTCTCCCCTAATCCTTCTTTTCATTAAACTAGACATACCCAGTTCCTGCAACCGTTCCTCATATGTTTTAGCCTCCAGTCCCCTAATCATCTTGGTTGCTCTTCTCTGTACTCTTTCCAGTTATATCAGTTACCTTATTTTGGGAAACTGTGCTGGAACATGGTCCAGATTCCCAGAAGGGAGGGAGTGCATTTCAGAAGAGCCAAAAATTAGCAAAGTTTAGGTAGTTTACCTGGGATGAAGAGTAAAGACTGCTCATCCTACAGAAGTTCACAGAGTATAAAATATGTTTAATGGTGCAAGTGGGGTCTGCTTTGGTTTGGCGAGACTTTGTTTACAGATGAGTAGCAATAAAGGAAACTGCTTAGAAGAACCTCAGTATATCTTTCTTGGTTTTGAAGCTTCACATAGGCGAGATAAATAGGAAGCTTTTTCAACACAAACATTCACTTGAAACAATTATAGCTTATGCATTGCATAATGAGATAAGATATGAACCTTTATTGGCTTCTATTTCATTTACAACTGAATGGATCTATATTCTGCCCTGCAGTGTATTGCTGTATTTCTTCATTTCTTAAAAGGCAATCGCTACATATATAGAGAAGGGACAAGGTGGCTCAGTGGCTAAGAGGCTAAGCTTGTCGATCAGAAAGGTCGGCAGTTCGGCGGTTCAAATCCCTAGTGCCACGTAACCTGAGTGAGCTCCCATTACTTGTCCCAGCTTCTGCCAATCTAGCAGTTTGAAAGTATGTAAAAATGCAAGTGGAAAAAATAGGAAACATCTTTGGTGGGAAGGTAACAGCATTTCATGCGCCTTCGGTGTTTAGTCATGCTGGCCAAATGACATCTTCAGACAGTGCTGGCTCTTCGGCTTTGAAACGGAGATGAGCACCGCCCCTTAGAGTAAGGAACGATTAACACATATGTGCTAGGAGAACCGTTACCTTTACTTTACATGTATAGCTTACATGTATTGCTAGAGAAGTGCACTTTAATGAATGAGCTCCATTTAATATCTAAAAACAACAACGGATGTGATGATTGTTACTAACCTGTATAATTGTCCAGATTCTTTTCCAGACACATTTTGTTGAGAGTCTTCATCATCGGATGCACAGTGAGATTTGGACTTTGATTTAGCTGCCTTCTGTTTGAGAAATTAAAGTCTTAACAATGTCCTCAATTATAAAAATGAGTTGACAACTTTTATCTTAATATAACCATGGACTATTACTATACAGTAAATCCTAGGCAACTTTTTATGATTTTTATTTTTGTACTTTGTACTTAGTTTGTACTTTGATCAGCAACTTGGTGATTTGTGTGCTGTAAGCCACTTTAACAGAAAGAAGGTTTCTGTTAAAGTGATTTGTGTGCTGGTTTGTGCATTGGGTTGTTTTTCACCCTCTGGAAGCTCCAGGGAGGGTGAAAAACGGCCTTAAAAGAAGGCCAAAGTCAGCTGGCCAGCACATGCATGCGCACTGGAGCTGACAGGGCAACACCTCGCAAGCCCTAACAAATGGCTCCACGTCCCACCTGTGGCACGTGTGCCATAGGTTCGCCATCACAGGGCTAAACACTTTGTATTCCCTGTCAGCAGCTTGTATAAACTTGTCTATTCTCAAACGTCAACATTTTGAAGATTGGAGCTATATTGATTAAGAAAGTACTGACATAAGAATGACTACCACTAGCAAAAGTCTTAAAAAATGTAACATGCTACCTTTTGAAAGGGCATCTGCTGAAAATCAATCTGGAGGACAGTTACAGATATTTTTATAAGAAACACCTTCAGGCTAGATTATTCTTTTATCACATTGTGAAAAATTATTCAAACTAACATTTTTTTAAAAAAAAATGAAGTGAAGACTCTGAAATACTCACAATTTCCAGTACAAAATCAACAGTACAAAATCGTTATGAGGTAATAAAATCAAAATACTTAATCCTTAATATGTCATGGAAACTCTCATTTCACTAAGGTGATTAAAGAAAATGTTCTGTTTTTCAAAATTGTACAAAGTAAAGTTTTATCTAATAATCATATCATAGAATAGTTATAAATCTATCAGTTTCACCAAGTAATTTTGAATTACCAGACAGATTTGGATCCTGTCAGTGGATTCTTAACCCTAACTCCCCAATCATAAACAAATATAAGCTACAGCTTTTCTTTAGATCCATCAATATTTCTTAACCTTGTCAAATTTACAATCTGTAGATTTCAACTCAAAATTCCTCGGCTGGCATGTGTCCATCTATCTTCAAGTTCACCTATTTTCAAGTGCGGTGAGGGTCAGGGGCAAAGGATTTATAATCAGACCACTGCTTACCTTATGTTTACCAAAGGTGCCCATGAGTTTACTATGGGATTTTTTGTTAGTATCCTTCAAACCTGAATTCTGTGAAAAACAATGAATTCATCAAAATCATTTTCTAATTTAATTGCTTCTTCACAGAAGCAAATGTGCTTTAATTACCACATTTGCTTCTGCATCAGTTTAACCATCTAATAAAATATTTGTAAACCCAGTTTCTACTCCAAGAGCTGGCAGAATGAAAAAAAACCTGTCATCTACAGTAGTGCTTTCAAATGCCTTCCATATAGAGGTAGGTGTATGTATGTGTATGTGTGTGTGTTTGGGTGTATGTGTGTGTGTTTGTTGCACAAGATCACACAGTATTTGGATAGTTATGTTTTTGGACACTACAGACATTGTAGAGAAAGAAAACCCTTGCCTTTTAGAACTATACCAAAATCTATTTCAGAATAAAACTGATATTCGTCATGTATTTCTTGCCCTAAAGCTAATTTTCAAACTTAATCTCATCTCTGGCTCATACAAACAGAACATAGAGGAATTTGGAGTATTTCTGCAGGACAAAATCACTCAGATTCGGAACGAGTTGCGCTCCACTAGTGGCCCAGTCGGGGGGGGCGGTGCTGGTCTTGAGATAACACCTTGGGAGGAGTTCAACTTTGTTACTACCGAGGATATGGACAGGTTGCGGAGGAACCTTAGAGCCACCACATGTTTATTGGACCCGTGCCCCTCCTGGCTTGTACTGGCATCCTGGGAGGTGACACGAGGCTGGCTCCAGGGTATTGTGAATTCATCTCTGAGTGAGGGGTACCGTTTTGAAAGAGGCGGTGGTGAGGCCCCTCCTCAAGAAGCCATCCCTGGACCCAGCTCTATTAGAGAACTATTGTCCCGTCTCCAATCTTCACTTTTTAGTGAAGGTTGTTGAGCGTGTGGTGGCTCAACAGTTTCCCCGACATCTGGAGGAAGTTGATTATCTAGACCCGCGCCAGTCCGGCTTCCGGCCCTGTCACAGCACTGAGACAGCATTGGTCGCGTTGGTTGATGATCTCTGGAGGGCACGGGATAGAGGTTGTTCCTCTATCCTTGTCCTATTAGATCTCTCAGCGGCTTTTGATACCATCGACCATGGTATCTTATTGCACCGATTGGGGGGGTTGGGGCTGAGAGGCACTGTTCTACGGTGGTTCTCGTCCTACCTCTCTGGTCGGTCGCAATGGGTGTTGGCAGGAGGGCAGAGGTCGTCCCCGAGACCCCTCACATGTGGGGTCCCTCAGGGGTCGGTCCTCTCTCCCCTTCTGTTCAACACCTATATGAAGCCGCTGGGTGAGATCATCCGTGGTTTTGGGGTGGAATACCATCTGTACGCTGATGACACTCAGTTGTGCATATCCACCCCAAACCACCCCGACGATGCCGTCGAGGTGCTGTCCCGGTGTCTGGAGGCCGTACGGATCTGGATGGGTAGTAACAAACTCAAACTCAACCTATCCAAGACCGAGTGGCTGTGGTTTCCGGAACCCCGGTTCAGCCAGTTAAGTCCAACACTGGCCATTGGGGGCGAACAACTGGCCCCCGTGGAGAGGGCGCGCAACCTGGGTATCCTCCTGGATTCCCGGCTGTCCATGGAGGACCATGTGGCGGCCGTGGCCAGGGGGGCGTTCTATCAGGTACACCTGATACGCCAGTTGCGCCCCTTACTGGACCGGGGAGCCCTTCGCACAGTCACTCAAGCGCTTGTGACATCCCGGCTGGATTACTGCAACGCTCTCTACATGGGGCTCCCCTTGAGGTGCACTCGAAAGCTACAGTTAGTACAGAATGCGGCCGCGCGGGTGATTATGGGTGCCTCAAGGCAAACCCATGTAACACCTCTCCTGCGCGAGCTGCACTGGCTGCCTGTGGCCTTTCGAGTGCGCTTCAAGGTGTTGACGGCCATCTTTAAATCGCTCCATGGCTCGGGGCCTAGCTATATACGAGACCGCCTCCTGCCCCATACATCCCTTCGTCCGATCCGCTCCCACAGAGAGGGTCTTCTCCGGGTGCCGTTGCCAGGGCAATGCCGGTTGGCGACACCCAGGGGAAGGGCCTTCTCTGTGGCGGGCCAGGCCCTCTGGAACGACCTACCCCCCGACCTTCGCACTATCTCGGACCTCCGCCTCTTCTGCCAACGTCTTAAGACGTATTTATTTCAGCAAGCCAGCCTAGGATAGCCCCCCGTTTCTGACTTTTTAAAATAGAAATTATAATTTGGGAAGGTTTTAATATGGGTTTTAGCACGGGTTAACTAATTTAATATATTTTAACTGATATTTATTGTATTTTGTTGTTTTAATAATGCCTGTGCGCCGCCCTGGGTCCTAACAAGGAGAAGGGCGGGTATAAATTTAATAAAATAAATTTAAAAAAAATAAAGAGTCAACCACAGATACTAACAGCAGAGAATTCTCACATGCTCACAAGAATAATTTTAACATCTATTGAGACTTCATCTTTGTCTCTTAACCATCACATCTCATTTGAATTCCACTTTACCATAATTTCTAAATATTTCTCCTGTCCCCAAACAATAGTTTTTCCCATCAATCTAGTTATATGGATAATAATTTTAGTTACTTTTCTTTAAGATATGGTTTTTCTGCCTCGGTGAGTTTTTGATCTCTGATTGTCTCATTGATGGCACAAGTTTGAGTTCCAGTTGTGTGACCCTTAATAATAGCTTCTTAATAAGCTCATTAAGAAGCCAATGCTTGGTTGCTTTATTTTGTTGGGTTATCTTAGTAATACCCATGGAAATGAAAATATGTGATATACATTAGTCAAAACTGTTTCATATTCATTTCATCAGCATCTTGTCAAACGTTATTAGCTGGATATTGTAGATCAAATCACATATCCCTTAAATCAAAGTTTACAGTACAGCTATAGGAGGAAGGAGGAAGCATCAACAGCCAGATATTATGAATTATATTATTTATTCCAAATGAGATTTTAGAATTTTAAGGTAATTGTTAGCAGATATTAGATTATGCTAGGACTTCAACTGTCTGAAAACTGCATTCTTAAACTTTTCATTCCCAAGACAAAGAATCAACAATGTAACAAACCAGGTTGAGCACAGCAATAGTAGACATAACCAGTACTAGCAAATCTTCATTTTATTGCATAAACAACTATATACAATATTATTATGCACAGAAATAGATATGCTGAATATTATTTAATTTGCTATACATTTGTAAATCGTAGATACATTCAGTAAATAAAATACCTACGGAAATCTAATGCTCCCAAAACATTGTTTTGTACTCAGACACTTAAATGAAGTCAAACCAAAGATTACCCAGGAGGACCAATCCTATTGTTTGACATTCTGAGATAAATAGGAAAGACAAGAAAACAGAACCGGAGTCATAGTTCTAGCCCACCTGAGATTCACACAAAAGAGACTCTCTAGGGTCAACAGCTTGATGATATGTGACAGGATCCAGTGTTTCTGTCAGAACATGCATTCATACAGAGCTGAAAAAGGTACTGAGATACATTCCCTCAGCTATTCACAGTGCAAGTTGTTTCCATTGTGCAATATGTGACCTGCAACAGGTATCTATGATCCATTCACTTTTTGGTGAAGAACAAGGAATGATTTTTCCCTGGCCATTTTCTAGTTGTTAGTTGTGAAGTTGTGAAGACTGCAGCAAACTTAGCCAAACTTTATACACTAACCATTAATTCCAGATATTCATTTCCAGTTTAGGATGCAGATACAATGTGGGAATTTCTTTACTAATACATGCTCTCAGTCAAGTCTTCACACACTACTTGGAAACTCCAAGGTGGCACCAAGCATATAAAAATAAGAGTATAAAGGAGAAAAATACATATACATGTGACCAAAGGATATATTCACACTGAAACAACAATACTTTGAGTGACTGAAAGAACAACAATATTTGACTGATGGAAAGACCAAGAAAGAGGGTTTGGATGTATACTCCAGAGCATTTGAACCAGTAGATGGAAGATTTAGTGTGACCGATCCAAACTTGAAATAAGGAAAATCCTAAAAGCTCTTAAGCTACGGAACAGCCTGCCTCTTAAAGTTGTGGGGCTCCATCGCTGGAAGCTTTCAAGATTTCAAAAAAGATTAAATAGCCATTTGCACAATACACAAGCTCACCATTTTGGTATTCAATATAATAATATTTTTTTTAAAGCAAGTTCCAGTTTCTGGGAAATAAAAAATAGAATAATAGATTTATGGTATCTAGTCCAACCTGCCAACACAATACCCTGCCAACAAAAGTGTATATAGTCAAGGCTATGGTTTCTCAGTTGCAATGTGTGGCTGTGAAGGTTGGACCATAAGAAGGTTGAGTGCCAAAGAATTGAGGCCTTTTGAACTCTGGTGCTGGAGAAGACTCATGTGAGTCCCTTGGACTGCAAGGTTATCAAACCAGTTAGTTCTTAGAGGAACTAACTGACTGCTCTATAGAAGGCCAGATCCTGAAGATGAAACTTAAATACTTTGGCCACCTAATGAGAAGGAAGGACTCACTGGAGAAGAGGCTAATGCTGGGATAAATTGATGGCAAAAGAAGAAGGGGATGACAGAGAATGAAATAGCTGAATAGAGTCACTGAAGCAGACAGTGTGAGCTTAAATGGACTTCAGAGGATGATAGAAGACAGGAAGGCCTGTAGGAACATTGTTCATGAGGTCGCGATGGGTTGGACACGACTTCACAACTAACAACAGCAACAAAGTGCACCTTTCTACTCAAAGAGTCCAGTTAAAAGAAATGAAGCCCAACTCTTTTGATTTCATTTTTCTTTTGCTGCAAAAGAAACAGTAGAAAAAATGATCACTTCTCCCTTTTTAAAGCCATCTTTCTTGTATGTAGTTTGTTCTAATGGCTGAGGCACCAGGCTAGAAACTAGGTGACTGTGAATTGTAATCTCGCCTTAAGCATGAAAGCCAGTTGGTGACCTTGGGCCAGTTACAGTCTCCCATCCCAACTCATCTCACAGGATTGTTGTCCTGAGGAAAATAGGAGGAGGAAGGTGATTTGGATATATTTGCTACATTGCGTAATTTGTAAAAATAAAAAGGCAAGATACATATAAATACACAATGAACAAAAGAACAGCCATTTTTATGTGACTTCTGCAAACAGTTATAACTATATGTCAGAATAGCAGCAATAGATATTCCCAGAAGGGTAAGAAAAATGTCTTACCGGTTTAAAGTTCACATTTAAGCCCTCGTGTGTTGCTTTTAAAAGGGCCCTCACAGTGAAGCTATCAGTGTCTTCTTTGTCTCTGATTTGAGACTCTTTGAGTAAGGATTCAAGTTTTTTTCTTATAAAAGATTCTATCTGATGTTCTGTTGTGCCATTGCTCTGAAAGAGATCAATACGCAGCAATACAAATTGTTAATCGGATTTTTGTAAAAAACAAAAACAAAAGGCAAATAGAGTTGGGAAATGTATTGACCAATTTAAACAGATTCTTTCTTATATATTCTATTACCTTTCTTTTGAAGTAACTTAGAGCAAGAAAATAATATAACTTTTTTGATCCATATACAGGATATCTGAGATAGTAGCTGCTGATATAACAGACAGAAAAACTCCTTGACCATTTCCTTTATTTCCTTTGGGTATAATCTAACTATGCTGCAGTCTATCACAAATGGCTTTTTATGAGTACCAAGTAAAAACTAGTTTCCCCAATAAATTATCACTCCACTTGATCAAAGAGAATTTGACATTCTTCAAAGAAAAGATAATTTTGGAGAAATTCTTAGGGTAGAGGGTGGTAGTCTTGCACTTCTTCTATTATAAGGTGGCCATGGGAAGAATATGAATTCTTTTGACTTTCTCTGTACAAATGGCTCCCCAGCGATCTGCAGCCTTCTTATCTTCCCACCATCTCCTTAACACAATGGCATTCATAAAAGAACATTTCCCTTTGAGCTTTCTCAGAAGCAGAGCTCCTGTCTACTAAGGCTTCTCCTTACCTACACATGACATTTGAGAACCATTTATGGGAAACACATAGCTCAACCAAAATGTTATGGAAAAGACATAGAAAATAAATGCACACGGCAATGGGGGAAATTAGACTGGTATAGTATTCGGTAGAATTTTATATGGAAGTATAAAATTAGAAATCCAAGAAATTGTTTCATTTTACCATGAACTATGAAATTGAGGTAGGATGAAGACAGAGATGGAGATGCAAATGCAGATAATAAAGTATAAATTTATGTGCCCATGCCTGCATACATCTTCATTTAATCTAGACTTCATTGACCAAAGGGCACTTCACTATAATTGTGATTATAAAATCAAAGCAAATATCCACATTTTACATAGCTCTATCAAAGATATGCCTCTTCCTCAAGAGGTTTATAATTTAAATTTTGATGGGGAAGACAGCGCAAGTTGTTGAAAAAAATAAGTTACCCAGTGGTATAATTTATACTTATGCTTATTATTCAGCACTCTGATAATATTTATGACAGGTATTTCATGAATTATTGTGGTTGGTCACACAGTCAGTGAGATGTTCAGGTTCAATTTGGCATTTTTATCCACCTATCAAATCCTTCTCAAAGATCTGAGAAAAGCAGATGTTATTGTTTATGGGGTTAAAGATATCATCACAGGATGTAAATTGTTCCAAGTAAAGCTGCCTTTTGCAATTTGACTCGTGTTGATTTTGCAAAGGCTGAGGCTATTCAAGTGGTTCCCCAGATGTTTCGGGGTTGCACCCAAGGAGGTGCTCCAGATGTTTTCAGATTGCACCCATGGTACTGTCCTTGCTTTTTTTTTGCCATAGTTGTTTTACTTCTCCATGCAATTATTTTTATTATTAATAATAATAATTACTCTGATTCTTGGATGTTTCACATATTTCTGGAGCATCTCTCAAACATGCTTCTGCTGTATCATATTTTTCATAGTAAGGAAGTAATAATACTAATGGCATTTTATTCTTGTAATTTTGAAATTAATTATATTAATAATAATAATAATCTTTATTGTCATTGTACTAAAATTACAATGAAATTGGTTGAATTATATTGAAATTGCAGTAAATTAAACCAAGTTTAAAATGATGGTAACATTTGGAGACTTTTTTCTGGGTTCAGGTCTGATGGGGTCACGTCTGATTCTCATAGCAGAAAGAACAAAGGACACAAAGGAGATGTAGCCACATAGTCGCTAATTCAAAAAGGCAGGAAGAACACATACATCTAGGATTGAAACCTTGGAATTATTCTGTATAAACAGCAGGGTTCCTTGGTTTTGCTAGGCAGAGGTGTTTTTTAAATGTTTGGCTTCCTATTTTTCCAAAATAGATCTGCTTACTTCACAAGTCTGCTTGGTGTTTGTGAAATGGGAAGATAACTTAATCAGGGTATCTGGTGCAAGCAGAGTCAGATCTAACCACTTGGATAAAAGACCAACAGGAAATCCTATAGCTGTAGAATAGACTGGGAAGTTGAAAAAGCATTCCAGAAAACCAATTATAGGTCACCTTATTGCAAACACACACACACCTACTCAGGCTTATCCAGAAAGTCACTAACTTCAAAGTCACTTCATTAAGTTAAAGTGAACTTTGATTCTGGATACACCTACTTTATATGCCATACATTAAGGGAGAATAGGAGCATCATATCACTATTGAGGCAGTGTGGGAAAATCTAGATTTAAGCCTCTGTGAGAAAATATACTAGATCATGCCTGTCAAACTCCCGGCCCCCCAGGCCAGATGCAGCACACACTGGCTACACTGACGCCCGGTTTAGCAAAGGAGAAAAAAGTCTCCGTACGTCATGTGACGCCACCGTGATCTTGTAGATCTTGTACTAGATCTATTATAGGGACTTACATAAGAAAAATTTAACTTGCAGTCATCTTCAATTTCATCAGCACTGTCTTCATCAGAAACCTCTCCTTCTTCAGCATCAGCACCAAGACTATATGGGAGTTTTTTACCCTGAAAATGAAAATAATACATTTTAAAAAAAAAACATTTGCTTTTCTGATAAGGAATTCAACTCTTAGTTGTTCAGCAAAAAAATAACAGCTTACGATAAATGTACATTAGAAATCTAAGTAGATCCAATGATATGTACAGTAGCGTCATATGAAATTATTACTTAAAAAATTGTGAGAGCAGGTACAAATGTCCAGTTTTATTCCAATAGCTTTTAAATAATGAATTTGTCAATGTTGTACTCTCTGTTATCTAAATTAAAATAAACAGACCCCTCACTTTTTCTGATGTGTGTGTGTGTGTGTGTGTGTGTGTGTGTGTGTGTGTGTGTGTGTGAAGCCAAGTTTCATATTCTCCATGGCATATAGAACAGCTGTTTCTAAGATCTCTAACTGAGTATGGGATACACATACTCACATGCTTAACAGCATAGTATAACAATAAGCTTGTTGAATCAGACCAAAAATAGATCAGATCCAGGGTTGTGTATTCCAGTCAGATGCCTCCTGGGAAATTCACCAGCAAAAGATGAATATAATCTAACTAGTTTTAATACTCTGAATTCAATATATAGCCATTAATGACAAATAACCTTTTATCTTCCATTAATTTATCTAATCCTATTTTTAAAAACTTTCTAATCAGTGGCCTGTGTCTTGTTTTTCATTAAAGAACAAGCTGACGTATTTGAAAAAGTACATCTCTCTCATTACTCAGGCACATAATTTTATACACTTCTAGATATATTATCATACTTTCTATACTTTGTTTTGCTAATTTAGTAGCATTTGCTAATTTGGATACAGTGCACAGCCTAGAGTTCTACCCAACTGTGATAAATCAATCCCATAAATAAGAAAAAATATAACTGTCTATAGCCCTGAAAAGCTGTAATCAATCTTGGGCTGGGAACTAAGTCATTAAAAGGAAATTTCCAGTGCTCTAAAATGCTCTGTGAATGAAGCAACTTTATAATGTAATTCAAGACTATTCCTACATTTCACCTGTATCTGTAATAAATAGGTCTCTCTTCATGAGCACTTCTTGATAGGGTCTTGCTTAATATTTGTCGGTTAAGGCAACAACAAGTGGTTTAACATTAAGTTTCCATCAAATGGTTAAACTTCATTTTAGAACACAGTAATTTAATAAAAGTCTGGAAATCCAATGAAAACTGGACTGATGAGGGTAGATTAAATCACATGTACTGGAGATTTTTGAAGTGTATCAGATATAATGTATAGACAGGTGTTAGTACTTTATGACCTCATTTAATAGAAAAGGGGAAAGAGTTAATTGTTCTGACCTAGGCTTCCTAAGACAATACAAGGCACATGCTTAGTCCCAAAAACCCTTTTTTTATTTCACCAGCTATGAATTATATTCATTCATAGCCTGTAATGAGTCACAAATAGTTTGTAAAGAGTCCGACAAAAGTCTGCCAAAGTCTTTCGGAATAAGGTTGATAAGCACCCACCTTTATCTCCCTTGAAACGCTGCCAAAGACCTAATTGGCAATTAGCTTTGCAAGGCCACATGGAGCAGAGTCAAAACTGAGCTTCAGAATTTAAACCGACCAGCATGGATAAAGTTGCGTCCTGCAAAGGCTCACATGCCTTTTGTCCATCTTTATGTCTTATGAGAGGGATCAATAATCTCCAAGCCTTACTCTCAAGTTGTCCCTTCTGTCTTAACTTCTGGCAGCTCTGCGCATGCACACACTAGGAAAAGGTTCCCCCTGTTCCTCTGCCTTGCTGATGTCTGCCTCTGGAGGCTCCGGAGGCAGCTGGAGGTCCTGGCCCCCTCTCTGCCTCTGATGCAGAGCCCTTGTCGGAGCCTTCCCCAGACTCTAGGACTGGCCCATGTTCCTCCCCACCCTCCTCACTGTCTGAATCTGCTGCCAGCTCTGCAGGCCATCAGCGGACCACAACACTAATGTGTTTAGGCAGACTGAAATGGTCTCATTGGTTAAAACCAGAATGTAGGCAGAGAGAAATGAACCAATAACAGTGGTGGAAGACACTATGGTAAGGGTTTAAAGTCAAAGCAGTTGAGTTTAAAGTAGTTGGAGTAACAGTAGCTAGAGTAACAGTAGCAGTGGGGAAGGGTGGAGAAGAATGAGTAGTAAGTCATAGTGTGAGTTCATGAGTCTTGTCTTGTGGGTGTTGTTTATGATTGTGATTTGAGCCACCAAGCTGGATCTAGTTGAAAAGAACCCATGACAGGCATAATGATAAAACTATAACATAGCCTTGATTTATAGTTCTAGACTCCCCATATTTATTTTGCACAGTTGACAGCGTTATTGAAAAGGATGTCAGGATTTAACAGCCAACAAGAGTAAGAAGCCTTTAAGAAGTAAATTTGTGGAGAGCTTAGCTCTTCAGAAAATCCTTTTCCACCGCCATAACCTGATCCTCCCTGAACAGCCCTTTGTAACAGCTTGTCTTTTGATAAAAGGATTGGTGGCTATTTCCTACTAATCTTTGTTGGGCTTTTTTGTTCTGTGCTATGAGAAGGTTAAGGTTAATACTGAAGAGACAAAGACAAGCGGTGGCCTCTGACAGCCCATATAGGCAAGAAAAAAGAGGACCATTAAGGTGGTGCACAGACCATGCAGCTCCCAGCAACAGACTGGTGATTTGCAGCACATTTTACTATGGGATTTAAAGGTGAAATCATTATTAGCTAAAAGAAATCATTATTAGCTAAAAGAGCCTTCTGCACTTCCATCAAAATAGCTCCAAATGGTACATTAGTTACATACTGTAGTATCCTTTCATAAGCCAAGCTTTGCAGATATGATCTTTGGATACCCTTCATTCAAAATTTTTAATTCAGAACTTCTTAAAGATATGATCTTGGAAATACGTTTATCAGGATTAGAAACCGGAAGGGCATACTTGTCTGAATGAAAAACTGGATTAAAATTATTCCCTTTTAACAGCATGAATGAGCAGGATAATAGACTGTTAGAAATGTGTGCTCTAATCAGCCTCTATTTGGCTTACTGCTCACAAAGTGACAGGGTGAGTAACATCTCAGGGTGAGTAATAAACAGCTTTTCTAAAACTTTTTGCCTGAATGTAGGTAAACTGCTTCCACCCAGTTCAGATATAAAAAGCAAAGGCTCCCTTAAGTTCAATTCCTAATGATTGCATGAATCCAATCATGCATTTTTTTGGCAATGCCTTCTCCTGGCATGGGTCAACTTATCTGCAATTGAAATTGCACAGAAATGTCATACCTAAAGCCCTACTTAACTGCCAAGGCTGATAAAGTAATTTATAAGCATGTAACTGTTACTGCCATTGGTGAGATACTGCCACCTATTGAAACAGTTTAAGCATAAGGCGGAAAAATTATATACAGTAATCACCAGAAAACTCTACATCTAATAGAACAGGGGCATCAAACTGGCAGCTAGTGGGCAAGATGCATCACACACACACCCTGGCTCCACAAAGGCAAAAAATATCATGTCATATGACATCACGTGATGTCACGTGATGCAATCGAGTTTGACACCCGTGTAATAGAGCACCAAAGCTGCTAAATGAAATTAAATGGTTAAATGTTATCAACAACTTCAATCTATTCCTGGGACAACCTCATACTGTTACTATTTTAACAGGGCTTCAAAGGCTCCTATATATACGTATCTGGGTCTTCAGATTTCTCTGAAAAATCAGAACAATTAATCTTTTCCAAATTTTCTTGGGAAAACTTGCCTCCAGAAATTGTGGGGGCTCCAACACTGAAGGTTTTTAAGAAATGGTATTGCCTGAAATGGAATAGGGTTTCCTGCTTGGACAGGGAGTTGGACTAGAAGACCATCAAGATCCCTTCCAACTCTGTTATTCTGTTAACTCTGTTAAATTTGTTAAATCACTTTCTGCACACCTCTTTAGAGAAGCATTTGTCATGTGCATAGAAAGTGTTACATTTTCATTAATGGCACATTTGAAGAATGGCTCCTATTGTAGAAATGCATGTAGTTTATAATCTTTTCAATGGCAGGGCAAAAGTTTATTATTTTCCCTGATTTTTAAATCACTCCTCAGACCAGCACCCAAAACTAGTCATTTTGAAAGACTTTTGACATTGGGGGATGCTAAAAGCCACATCTGTATGGTGTGAGTTTAAACCAGAGGTTCCCAAACTTGGCAACTTTAAGACTTGTGGACTTCAACTCCCAGAATTCTCCAGCCAGCATAGCCAGACAGCATAACTATCCTCATTGGAAACACTTTATTATCGATTCCTATACTGAGCAAGAAGTTGAATTTGGTGGCCTACATAACCGCATCCAAGTATGATCTCAGCTACATTTTTTAATATTGTCATGTATTTTTATTGTTCTCTTTATATGCCATCCCAAGAAACGTAATTAAATATTCTAACAAAGATTATATTACACAAACATGCTAGAAATCAATCAATCATATAAAACAAAACAGTGAGGGAACAATAATAAATTACACTATGTATCTTTATAAGCTATTTGAGACAAATAAATGGCTAACTGAAAATTATATGCCAGGGCTCTTAATTATTTCATTTTTCATAATCAAGCTTTTGTCTTCATAACTGCACAATGATGGATTTAAGTGTCTTTTTCCATCAGAGAAGCAGTTACGGCTACTTTAAAAAGCGGTTGGTACATGTAGCTTGCAAACTTAGTAGTGTTATTTAGGGGTAGCTGTGTGTTACTTGCAGGAGCTGATTAGCTGTGGTTTGGCAAAGCATTTTGTTAATAAAAAGTATGACTGAGATTGATCTTCAGGAAATTAAACCTGCTTGTTACAAGGTGTGCTGATATGACTCATCCAATTTTGATTAGGTCCAAATTCCAATAAAAATGTACTGTTCTAGAGAAGATACTGTCCCCTTATTTATTTATTTATTTAGCGTCATCTTTTTATCAGCACTGCAATAGCACTTGTACTAAACAGAATCACATGAAATAGAAATGTACCTAGTCAAATGAAAGACACATTCAGAAAGCACAGATCTGGCTTGGGGTTCAATGAGTCTGTAGTGTTCCATTTCACCCTACTAAAGCCTCTTCTTTAGAAGTATCAAAGGGCAGCAGCTCAGGGAAAGATTGCAGTGTTAGAAAGTCATTGGATATAGATAGCGCACTCCCAAAAGATGGAATTCAAAAGAAATACAAAACTCTCTTCCACAAAAGATAAAGAGTGACCAATTTGGTAGTTCTGCTTCCCACCAGAGTTTAACCTAGTTTGGGTATCCTAAAAAAGAATGGTGTTTTTTGCCCAAAATTCCAAAAGGGCGTTGTCCATTGTTGAGAATTCTGGAAGGTGAAGCATCCACATTTGCAGGGTTGGAGAAGGCTACTACAAGTATGTTGAAAAATGGTTAACCTAAAAGCCAAACATGGAAGCTACAAGTGGCCTAGAAAAGTGGACAAATCTTTACTGGGTTTTTTTTCCAGTGGGTAGGTGCATTGACCATCATCATCAATCTGTCAGCCATGGAAGTCATCTTTTACCTTTTGGATTTCAGGCCTGGCATACTTTCTACTGTGGGAAAATTGGGGTTGGGGAGAATTATACAGAGTATGGGTGATGTGTAGCCATAATAACATTCTTTCTCAGAAAGTCAAGGTTGCTTTGTCCCTGCACCCTGACAGATGTGGATGTGAGAAATCTTTCTTCATGGCAATGAATGATTGGACCATGTGATAGACTTGTGGGTATTGGGGCAGGGTCTTGAGCTTTCAACTGGGTGGGAAAACCTGGAAGCTTTCAGATTCAGGTTTTCCCAGATGTGTCAATATGACATCTCTAATAAAATGGAACTTTGAGGAAACTCAAGCCTCGGAGTTTTTTGTCATTGGGGGTGTTACTTGGAACCCTGACAGAATTATGATTTCATACTGAATATAAATTAAATATATTCAAATATAAATAATAACCAATATATTCTATGCATCCCAAATGCTGTATTAAATGCTACAAAAATTCCCCTATTTTGAATAAACACTTTAATTAAATGTTGTCAAAAACATTCATGTTGGGGATATGATGCACTGGCAATTCAACTTTACCTAAATAAAAATATTAATCTGGAGATGAGAGGATACTTCATGAAATATTAATAATGAAATAATTAAGTGTTAACAGCTAGCTTTAAATATGTGGAAGTCTTCTATCTAGTTACGTCTTCTGTTTTACCTTCAGTAAAGAAAGATCTATTGTGTATTGTTTTGAAGAGAAGAAATAGAATGTAAAAAGGAAATTGTAAGGAAGCAGAACTTTTTAAACTAAACTTTGGGAAATTTTTTGTCATATAACTTATTCAACAGGGAGATCGATTACATTGGGTGGTGATGGTCTCTCCTTCAATAGAGATACTCAGCAGAATATGGATACTGTTTCCTATGTATAACAGAGAAAGGATATTGAACTTGATCATGAATGTAAAACTATTGTGACCCAGCAGGGTCTGTCTGAGCTGCTGATGGACTCTGTTAGCGAGGAACAATATGAGTCTGCCCTGGAAGCTGAGGAAGACCCTAGGGGGTCTTCAGAGTCAGAGCAGGAACCAGAGAGGATGGTTGGCCACCAGGAGGCGCCTGAGGCATGGAGCAGTGGGGAGGATCAAAGGCAGTTTGTCTCTGATGCTAGAGTGAGGAGAGCTGAGAAGCGGAAGCAGCAACTCCGTAGGCAGGCGCACAGAAGGTGATTAAGCACCAGGTGGTTGTTGACTGGCCCCTCCCAAGAGAGCTTATAGGTGAGGTGATGGGAGGGGACATTTGCAGAAAACAACCTTTCAGAAAGGAGCCATGAATGTCTGTCTGTGAATTCAGCTCATGCCTGTTCTGTGAAGGAGTTTCGAAGGTCTGTGTGAAAGGTTGCTATAGTAGAGTTAAGCTTGTGACGTGAATGTGAATGAAGCTTAACCAGTGAATGAAGCTTAACCAGTCAGCCAAAAGACTGGTTAGCTTGCCTAATTAACAGTGGCCAACAGCCAAGCCTGGGTTATTGCCTATTTGAAGGCCTCGGACAGAACAAAAGCATACAGCCATAGCCCTTCAATATCGTTCTCATGCCTCCCTTCAGATGTCTCCTGATAAGGAATAGGTTAAAAATATCAATCCATTCTTTCTTTTGCTTTCTCAGGGCTGGAGTTTTAAGAGTCTCCTAAATGAATATCTGGAGACTTGCATATGCTTATGGTCCGCTCCTTAAAAACCTTCTCAGAATAGACCATGGTATTGCTCACTTTTGAGAATGATCCTTGACATTTTACAGACACTATTTGGGTCTTCAGGTTAACAGAAGAACCCCATGATCCCTTCCATTTTAACATCCAGTTGTTTAGTTGTTATAGTGATGCCCACAATCACACACACACACCCTACACACTGAACATGATTCTGGAGGAGACATCTCATCTGTAGACAGAATCTGAAAGAAAAACAAAGCTGTTTATGAGATTGAAATTACAGTTTTCTAGCAGGCCACTCTTTGTCACTGTTTACCTTGACTAGGATTTTGCCTTTCAAACTCTGAGGACTTGGAAGTTGCTTGAGATCCCCGATGTTCACAGAGGTCAAATCTAGCTTGTCACCAAAAATCTCCTTGAGGTACTGGGCAATTTTCTTTTGCTGTTGAACATTACAGTGATTTTCAATAGACAATATAATTGGAAACCTAAAAATGAGAGGGAAATCATATTTTGAAAACATTGAAACCACTGCAGGGCAACACCATTTTTTAACTCTATGAGTAGGGAGTTCCCAAAGAAAACAATAAATCTACAAGTTGTTCTCTGAGGACAGAAAAATACTAATGGGTACATGTTGTGAAATAATGCATATTTATTTAGAATTAATTTACATTTCAGGAGGCCGATTAGTTACATCCTCTGATACGGAAGACATTTTAATAAAGGACTAGCAAAAATGTAATAAACGATTAGCGAAACTTTCATATATTAGTTCTGAAAAATCCTGGAGTAGTGGTAGTGCCAGATGATTTGAAGAAGACATATCTTCCCCATCTTCAAAAAAGGAGAGATTAAAGATTCAGGGAACTATATAGATTTGTCAAATTTCTAAAAGAATGCCATACAGAAGATCAAGATTTCTTCTCTTTACTTCCCATACTGCAGGACAAAGAATAATGGATTTCACTAAAGCAGATTCCAATTAGATAGATAAAGTCCCTAACTACAAGAGAGTAATCAATTAGCGCAAAGGTAGTTATTTTTCTTGACTGAGTAAGCTCAGTAATGGCTAGCCTTTTTGTCTTCACATGCCGAAAGTGTGCATATGCGCACAGCAGTGCGGTCATGTGGGCCCACACCCATAATGCAATGCATGCATGACACCACCACCACCTCCGTGCCCCATCTAGCAGGCCTCCCAGCACCAAAATCGGGGCATGCCCTCCCATACATCACACTCTCTTCCCTGTCCCCCACGCATGTGCATGTAAACCACCCCTCCTCCCTGCACATGCACCCGTGTCTCCTGCATGTGCGGCAGAGACCCGAAAATAGATGGCTGGCAGGAGGCATGGGCGCATGCATGGTGGAGCTGAGGTAGGCGATGGCTCACGTGCCTGCAGCGAGGGCTCTGCGCGCCACCTGTGGCATGTATGCCATAGGTTCGCCATCACTGGGCTAAACCATCCTCTGTCTGTGATACTTGAATTTAACTGTGCTGAGCAGAGGGTGGGAATCAGTAATTTCATTTTTTATTAAAAACATGTTTGATAATCATGGATAATATAGGAAGAGAGGAAGCAGTACATAGTTTCATATTCTTCATTTCTATTACTCCTGGACTTACAACCATTTGTTTAATAACTCTTTGAAGTTACACAAGCACTGATCAAAGTGTCCCATGCCTTTTTTACACTAATGATGACTGCAGCATCCCTGTGGTCATGTGATTAAAATTCAGACCCTGGGCAACCTGCATGTAATTATGTCAGTTGTAGGTTCCCAGGACCATGTGATCACTTTTGCAAGCTTCTGGCAAGCAAAATGAGGAAGTCAGATTCACGTAACAACAACCATGTTA
Source organism: Rhabdophis nuchalis (assembly GCA_039707465.1). Classification (NCBI taxonomy): domain Eukaryota; kingdom Metazoa; phylum Chordata; class Lepidosauria; order Squamata; family Natricidae; genus Rhabdophis; species Rhabdophis nuchalis. Next base: position 30,513,767 of record CM077645.1, on the reverse strand, counting down.
CTAACTTAATACGGTAACTGCAGTGATTCACTTAACAACTGTGGCACAAAAGGCCATACAATGGGGCAAAACTCACTTAACAACTATCTCACTTAGCAACAGAATTTGGGGCTTAGTTGTGATCATAGGTCAATGGCTATCTATATTATTAAATTGACACTGACAACAGTACTGTGAAAAAAAAGTCTTAGACAGCGGAATTGTTTCAGCAGGTAATTGATAATGTATTAACTTGAAATCTAAGCAGGATCGTGCTGGCTAGTATCTGGAAGAGAAACCATCAAGGAATAAGACAGCAATAGAAAAGATTTGAAAGATGAAAAACATCTTGGAAGAAGGCATGGCAAGCCATTTCTACACTGTTATCAAGAAAGCTGCATGGTTGTGTTCATGCAGTCAGCAGGAGGCAAAGTGAATTTGGTGGTTCTTTACTTCCATCTTAGGAAAAAAGCGATGGCAAAGACTAGTTATGAGATACTGGACGAAGCCATCACTACCCCAATAATCTACACAGGCCAGCATCATATCTAGAATTCTGGGAACCATAATTAAAATATTAAGAGAACCTCTGTTTGAAAAATACTACCCTACCATCTTCAAGTCATTTATCCTTGAAAAATAAATCCCTTTAAATACAAAGACATTTCCTACAAAAAATACACAGGTTTGCTTTGCAAACCTTACAACACACTAAATTGGAGACTGTTATTAAAATGAATAGAAATACGATTGAGAAATAAAATTTGCTGTAATTTTGAAGAAAAAATATGTTATCAATTAAACACATATATTAACATATTCTTTACAAACTAGGTAATGAGAAGAGATTTGCACATCTGTCTTTCAATTGATTGCAATCATAAAATACACAAATCAGAAAGTATTGTTTACATATTGTATGTACTGTACTTACTCATTCTTAGTAAAGGCATTTTTGTTTATTACATCTATTACATCTTTAAAGGGTATTTTGGAAGTAAGGGTGTAACCATGATGCACAACTGGTTCTCCATCTGGACCATCCCAGCAATCAACTATCAAGATAAGAACATTATATGTGAAATGAATATTTCAATACTTTCCCTTCCAAGTAAACAGGCTGAGAGAACAATGCCCCAAGCATATATTTGGCATTTGAAAATGCTGTTCAACAAGTGGACATTCTCTTATTACATGCATCAAGTCTCATCTTTCATAATCTATAAAGCTCATGCTGGCAAATGATTAAAACTGACAAGCTATTATTGTCGCACAATAACAGCAACAGTTTTGCTGGAAAGAAAAGTACATCAGAACATACAAGTGAGAATACTAACAAACCTTTTATTTAGAACTGTGTATATCAAAGTATTAATTTTTGTGCTGTATTTTAAAATATTTATTTAGGTAAAGGTTTCCCTTGAAAGTGTATGCTAGTCGTTCCTGACTCTAGGGGGTGGTGCTCTTCACCATTTCAAAGTCGAAGAGCCAGCGCTGTCCAAAGATGTCTCCGTGGTCATGTGGCCGGCATGACTAAATGCCGAAGGCACATGGAACGCTGTTACTTTCCCACCAAAGGTGGTCCCTATTTTTCTACTTGCATTTTACGTGCTTTAGAACTGCGAGGTTGCCAGAAGCTGGAACAAATAATGGGAGCTCACTTCGTTAAGCAGTGCTAGGGATTCGAACCAGAGTTCGACTAACTGATCGACAAGCTCAGCGTCTTAGCCACTGAGCCACAGGATTTATTTATACAGAAGCATAAATTACTAGCATTTGGTCATATTCTCCATTAAATATTTTGTATGCTTTGAGACCAGGCATAGACAGAGTAAATGATCGTGTATGCACATATATGGAATACCTGTCTGGAAGGATCTAATGTTACATATTCATTGTAATAATGGAAACTCCACAGCAATAGCCCACCAAGTGAAATAAAGAATACACCTTCAAGACATCGGCAGCCATCTTGTAAGACTCGGGCATACATCTCTACTTTAGACTGAGACAGAAGCTGGTCTCCAGTTAGATATGTGTTGTGGGAAGAAGCAATAAAATAGTTGCAAAGAGGTTGCTCCATATCCTGATATACCTCGCTGTGCAGTGGATTGAACACATCACAGGCCGGACTGCACATAAAATTGGTAAAGCCTGTACAATTCGAGAAAATAGCAAAATATGGAAAAGTTGTATATTAAGCACACAAATTTAGGCCATTCATGAAGAAGTAATACCATAAAATAGAAACTGTTCAAGAATCATCACTCAGATACTTTCTTTCAAATGTCATTCTAGCATTCCCCAAATGGTTACCGTTGAGATCACTTGCTTTAATGCTTCATACAATGCAATGCAATGCAATGCAATGCAATGCAATACAATACAATACAATACAATACAATACAATACAATACAATACAATACAATACAATACAATACCAGAGTTGGAAGGGACCTTGAAGGTCTTCTAGTCCAAACCCCTGCCTAGGCTGGAAGCCCTTTACATTTTGATGCATAATCATGTCACTAATCACTTCCATTCCATCAGTAAGTAAGCCAAAACTGAGATTTTTAGATACACATCCCAATTCATCCAAAGTATATTCAATGCTGAAATGCTCTCCTTGTCTTATCTATGGTCTATTAAAACCTGAATCTTACAAGGCAAAAGCAATAGTTATTTTAGCTATGTTTGGAATTTATTTAACAGCATTTCAGGGATTTAGAAAACACAGCAGAACTGTATCAAGTGTCATACATTATGACTTTTGATCTGAGGTATGCATTGGTTGTTCCATTCTAAAAGCAGGCAACACATCCAAAGTAGTTGGAAATGTTTTGGATCCAATGCTTTCTGTAGCTGTTGGCAGTTCCTTAAAGGGGATATCCCTTTTACTGGGTCTCTTACTAGTGAAGTAAGATCAGAAATACAATACAATTAAGTTAAGCAGCCAGCAAGGTGGTGGGTGACAGGATGGTCCAACACAACTGCACCATCACCAATGTGGTAACTTCTTCTGTAATCAGATCCATTTTTTCCCCCAGAACTCACAAAGTCTCCCTACAACTTTAAGAAAAGCCATATTTCCATTCAGCATAGCTGGCAGATATAGAAAGGGAGACCAGATCTGAATATTGCTCACTTCTCTTCTGTTCCCATTCATGTCCTATTCATTTAATCATTGAGGGACAACCCTCCTTGCACAAAGAGTCCCATGATGGAATTTCCTCTTCAACTAAAAGGATTATCTTTTGAATTATTTTTCTTTGAGGAAATAATTTTTAATTAAACATTTCAAACCAATAGACATACATTTGTTTCCCCAAATTTCCTGGTCCCTTAACACGGAAATATAAGCTGCCTCACCATGAACATAGTAATGTCACACAGATGGCATACAAAATTAATTTAAAACAACAACAAGAACAAAAGACTGGGGGAGGGAGTTTTTTCAGTTCAAACTGAGTATAGAAATTATTCTAGTCACATAAAATCTTAGTGTTGGTCTTTTTTAATGGAAAATAAGAATACAAGAAGAGAGAGACTCAAGCAGAGCAACAAAAGAAAAAATCAGTAAGGCTTTGTAGGTTCCAAAATGCTTAAGCTTGTATATTAACGTTCTTTTCAGATTGTTTTCTCCAGCCTACCAGAGAGGATGCTTGTGATGAAAAGAAAAAAGGAAAGTCTCACAAAGACCCTGGAGAGCTTTGTTTTGTCAATTTTGTTGTGCAGTTTCAGGCAAGATGGCCCACACTGTCTAGTTCCATCCATCTGTCCATCCATCCATATATTTTATTCATTCATTCATTGATTCATTCATTCCACAGAAACAGATCATCGTCCTTACTATGATAACTTACTCAACTGCCCTCAAAATTAATTTTCATCTTTTAGAAACTTGTTTTACTGCAGCCTAATGCTGCTTAAAACAATGTTGAGTTTAACAATGTTAAACTCCTGATCTTTATCCCAAGAACAAGATGAAATACTAATGAGCTCTTTAAAATGACTGTCTACATACTAACCAAGCAGTCATTCCATACTCTTTCACCTATAATAATCTAAGTGTTTGAATTAGGAAGCCAAAATGGGCATAGGCAACACCTTATTAGCCAAGTACCGTATTTTTTGGAGTATAAGATGGTCACCTTTTTCTCTCAAAAAAGAGGATGAAAATCTGGGTGCATCTTATACACTGAATGCAGCATTTTTTTTGCCTCCTGAAACCCTGCCCCCTTTACCAAAATCGCCGTGCATAGCTTTTAGGAGGCTTTCAGAGAGCTCCTGGAGGCCGGGGAGGGCAGAAATGATTAAAAAAACAGGCAGTTTTTTGCTCAATTTCCCCCCCCCCCCCCCAGCCCCAAGAGCACTCTATAAGCCTCCTAAAGGCTATCCATGCCCTTTTTAGGACAAAGAATGGGCCTGTTTTTGCAAAAATGAACCTTTTTTGCTTGTTTTTGCCCCCCCCCCCGAGCACTCTACAAGCCTCCTAAAGACTATTCATGCCCTTTGGGGGGGGGGGGGAATGGGCCCATTTTCACAAAAAACGGGTCGTTTTTGGGAGATTTGCAGAGTGCAAAACCTTTTTTTTTTAATTTGCCTCTTCAAAACCTTCGTGCGTCTTTTATTCCAGTGCGTCCAGGTAACAGGTGCACCCATGAAAATTTTGTTTGTGTTTGGCCTTTACAAAATTGGATGAAGAGAAAATTAAATAATTTAATTAAATATGTTCAAAAGGAATACCCTTCAAAGTCAGCTGCATGAAGCAGGAGAAATGGGATGGAATGTATATCATGATGTAAACCTGTGACCTACTTTCTTATGTCAGATGCAATGTTGCAAGTTGGAAAAGACAGGACTGCATCATGTCATCATTTTTTTTGTACTTGCTACAGGCATTGCTGGCCAGTCTGAAACATTTTGATGTTATTGGCATTCCTTTAAACCCACCACAAAGTACACAATATTGTAACTTGGGTTAATTTTTTTTTTAATTACAGCGTAACTAATAATTTGTGTAAATCCCAAAATATATTGCTCAATCATAGGGCTGTTACTGTGATTGCTTCAGATAATACTGAAATGAAGCACTCCTGATTCTGCAAAAAATAATTATCTTGGACCATCCTTCTCTGTTTAAGAAAATGTTTCATGATAATTATTTGAAACTGCTTCTCTAAAGGCTCAATACAGACTAAGGCTTGGTGGTAGTCTTGAGTATGAGCTTGGTGAGAGTAAATTTGGATGATACTTTTCTCATCCAAATTTACTCTCAACAAGCTCATACTCAGGACTACCACCAAGCCTTAGTCTGTATTTTTTTCAGGTTCAATGCTACAGCTGAAGTCTGCTGGTTAGGACGCTGGGTTGCAGGTTAGCAAGTCGGAGTTCAAGACTTGAGTGCTACTGTATGGTGGGGTGAGCTCCCATCATTTTCTCCAGCTCTTTGAAAGGAGACTCTACAGGGGTCTCCCAGGCAACAGTGATGTCATTGGCTAATTCTTTCAAACTGAAAGCGCCTTACATGGTGTCCCCAACAGGAGAAGGAATGCTACAACTCCAAACAAGAGGGAAAATATTTTGGATCACTGCTCAATCCATATGCCAGTCTATCAATTTAAATCCTGGGAGAGGTGAACTTGAGATAGGATATTTTCAAGACACAGGTAACGAACGTGTTTCACTCCAAACAGACAACCTAATATGAATTGCTGTCAAAATAGTTCCTTCAACTTATTGGAGACACTTCTCCATTTCTAGATTCATCAGGCGAATATTTCCTGCATAATTTCTAAGCATATTCACTAAATAATGTGAGAACAACTCACTACTATTATTTGCCATTTATTTAAAGAAGGCAAAATTATAAACTATAGCATTTGTTATTTGTAGAGTACATTGCAGCTTTCAGGGTGAAGTAACCTTTATAGCATTTGGATACTATAATTCCAGTTTAACAACTAGGAAGTGGAGGTTGACAGAAAGTGATTTTTGCAAGGCTATAGATATTGAGCTCAAGACAACCTTAATTTGAACTGATACTATGTAAATTAAAGCCTATTTTCTCCATCTGGCAGACACTGGCATTGTTCATTTTTTTATGTTAAGTCTTGAAATAGAGAAAATTAATTATAGCCCTTTTTGTTCTACTTAAATACTACTTCAACTAGCAGTCACTTACATTGTTTTCTCTCCTTGTTTCTAATTAAATCTAAATCTACCATTCTAAAGAATAAGACTAGAAATGAATTTCAATGGAGAAACAAACTCTGTCTCATAACAGCATCACATTCTGCATTATTCATAGTCTCATTTATGTTTTCCATCATTAATTAAAATGCTAATAGACTGACCTCTCATTTACATACTGACATATTAATCTAATCTTTCTCAAGGCAGTGCTCTTCCTAAGTTTCCGAAGTACAATCTCTGCAGTCACCAGCTACATGGACAAGGGTGATCAGCATGATGGGAGCTGAAATCCAATGAATTCAGAGAATGTCGGTATTGCAGAAGGCTGTATTAAGCCTTAATTAAGAAATTGCTCTAAAAGCTTTGCTCTGTAACAGCAATGAAAAAATAGCATCCAAAGGAACTGAAATGTTAAAATATATTACCTTCTATTCCCAGGACATTCTGGTTCTTGTTTTCTTCTGAAACCTCGAATTTTCTTATGATGTCTAAACAATATTCTGGTGTCACATTATTCATCTGCACCAAAGACAAAATTGATACATTTTGTTTGTTTGTTTTCTGAGAAAAAGTGACCTATATGTCAAAGTTTAAAACCCCATTATCATGTTTGGTGTGCAGTCAACAGTAACTACAACTGTCAGGATTTTTTCAATGACCTTTTGCAGTAGTGAGTTGAAAATTATATATGTTGTTTTTGTAAGCATCACAACTATGCTTTAAATACTGCAAATAATCAGTGAACATAACTAAAATCATGCATCTCTCTGGTACAAATTGTATTTTTCCCCACAGGATTTATGGTACAATAAAGCCTATAAGCAAAGAAAAATGCATAGATCTGTATTTCTGAAACAGATGTTTCCACATGAATATATAATAGCAAAGGAAAGAACTATATATAGCTGTGTCACCCAGCATAGACATAAACAGTTTTGCCTGGGTATACATTCTCCTATGGAAGTTGGGGAAACCCAAATGTTATTCATGTTGCCTAGACCATAAGCAACATTAGAGTCATTTCTCTAGATACAATTGTCTCAGTTTGGTGACACTGTGCTTATCACTTTTCGACTCAGCTCATGAGATAATATCAATTACACTTTCCAGTGCGTTGCAAATTACACACTCATAATACCAGGAGAAGAGAATAATTGCATCTCAGTGTGAACTGGAGTCCTTGATGTTCTCTGAGTTTGGTTGTTTGCTTGCAAACATTTTGTTATTAGACTGGATTGCATCTTCAGTGATAGAAGGGAGTGGAGCTTGCTATCGATTTATATTTGGTATTTTGCCCTATCAGTATTAAAAAGAGAATTCTGGTCACACAAACCACCTAAAGCTCTCCAAAATATCTTAAGTTAAATCAAAAGAGCCATTAGCCCAAGAAGAAAAATACAAATTATCTAAACACTGTAACAGCTCCTATATAGGACAAACTGACAGAAGACCAGTACAGTAGGGGTCTCCAACCTTTGCAACTTTAAGTCTGAAGTCCTTCAGACTTAAAGTTGCAAAGGTTGGGGACTCCTGCAGTGCAGCACATCAGTGGTGAAATTCAAAAATTTTTACTACCAGTTTTGTGGGAATGGCTTGGTGGGCGTGGCAAGGGAAGGTTACTGCAAAATCCCCAGAACTGTCAGAAGACATCATGAAAATTGCTTAATTTTACAACGCATGGACAGAACTAACCATAGTTTCAGCTGGGAAACTGTGAGCACCTTAAATCAATCGCAATCCAGAGTAGAGAATTCCTGGAAGCATGACACTCAGATAAATTAGTCAGCAACAGGCCCACAGAGATAAACAACATCTGCATACCATTCAAGAGACAATAAAAAAACTAATAAGAAAACAAAAGACCGGAGGACCTCTTCACTAGCAATCAACAACCAGGTAAGCAGAGATTAACACCTCTTAAATAATGAAGAAGTAAACAACAGCCTAATTAAGAAATTGTTAAGAAGAAAACAACATCCCACTAACAATGAGAGGAAAAGCTAATGTATAAAAACAGAGAGTAAACTCCATTCTTTTCTAACACTGAATCTATGGTATTACCTAGTCTGGTAGCAAAATGTCTGCAATCAAACAACCAAGCTCAGAGAGCATCAATGATTCCTACCACTTAGACTGTAATCGCTGTGCTATAACACTGGATGGGTTACTACATACCGTATTTTTCGGAGTATAAGACACATCTTTTTTCCTCTAAAAAAGAGGCTGAAAATCTGGGTGCGTCTTATACATCGAATGTAGCATTTTTGGCCTCCTGAACCCCACCCCCTTCACCAAAAATTGCCATGTCTAGCCTTATCAAGGCTTTCAGAGACCTCCAGGGAGCTGGGGACGGCAGAAACAAGCAAAAAAAATGGGCCGTTTTTTGCACCCCCAGCCCCCAGAAAAACTCTATAAGCCTCCATAAGGCTATGCATGCATTTCTTTTGACAAAAAAGGCCCGTTTTCACAAAAAATGGGCCAGATTTTTTGCTCTTCTTTTGCCCCCCACCCCCACCAGGAGCAATCTCCAAGCTCCCCCCCCCCCCCCCCCCAAGGCTATTGATGGTTCTATTTGGAAAAAAACAGGCCCATTTTCATGAAAATGGGCCTGGTTTTTTTGGGCAGGTTTGCAGAGTACAAAAAGGCTTGTTGTTTTTTCTTTTTGGAAAGCTCTTTAACTGATTGATGAGAATTACGTGGATTATGTGGAACCCTCAGGAGGCTTCCCTTAAGGGCAAAAAATGACAAAGGGCAAAAAATGACACTATGAGCAAACTGGAAGTCATTTCCGGGTTGCTCGTAGGGCCAGTTTTAGCCCTCTGGAGCCCTCTAAACCTCCTGGAGGACCCTGAAGCCTCCGGAGGGCTAAAACCAGCCCTACAAGCAACCCGGAAATGACTTCTGGTTTGCTTGTATGGTCATTTTTTGCCCTCCGGTGTCTTCAGGAAAGCCTCCTGGAGGACCCTGAAGGTTCCGGAGGGCTAAAACCGGCCATACGAGCAACTCGGAAGTCTGTTCCCGAACTTCCATAGGGAGGGTTTTTCACACTCTGGAGGCTTCAGGGAAGTTCCTGAAGCCTCCGAAGGGCCTTCAGTAGGGGTGGACAAGGCTGTTTTCACCCTCCCCAGGTTACTATAAAGTCTCGGGAGCCTAGGGAGAGTGAAAAAAGCATGCCAAAAATAGGGGGGAGCGCTGGTCATGCGCACATGCATGCTGTGGTCATGCACATAGCATTATGGGTGTGGCATGCCCACGCATGACCCCTCTGCGTTCCCCCCGCTTTTGGCATGCATGCCAAAAAAGGTTCACCATCACTGCTATAGATTATGTTAATTCAAGATTTGTGCTTTTATAGGTGGGTGATGTTTTAAACAAACAGCAAAAAACACATGCAAAAGAAAGTATGCTGTAATATATGCAGATAATTGCTTGTGGTTCTAAGCCACCAAAGTGTGGTTGTAATAGTAGGTAGTCTAGAACACAGGCAAGAAGAAAAAAAGATGAAGTACATCATTTGAACCTGAACTTCATCTACCCTGGCTTTATAAAGTAACTCTCATAGGACTAACTTGTGCTGGTCAATATGTACCACTGACATTCTGTCACTGAAGCGCTTAGGTTCGCTGCTCTTCTGTGTGTCTCATATATATTTTTATTTCTCATTTCAACTTCAAAGCTCAACTTGTCTCCTGAAAGGAAATCATAATGCTGAGCACGTTTGCAATCTTTTGAATGGACAGCAGGTGTTTTTCAAAGTCATTGATCCAGAGTGAAGTAATGGACACCACATAACTGTCTTGCATGAATATACGTGATAAGCCCTATGAACAGTGACATGGATAGAGAAGCTGGGCATATTACAGCTGACAAATGCATTGGTAATGAATAACAGATGACCAGCCAAAGCTCACACACCAATGAAACAAAATACCAATTATTTATAACAGGTGTCAATATTGGCTTTGGTCATGAGCTATACCCAAAGCCTATAATCTTTCTTTCTGGATGTTTCAAAACTGATACTTTAGCTTTTGTCCTTCCACACCATGAACATGACACTAATAATAAACAAGAAGAAAAGCATGGGGTCTCCTTTAAATCCATATTATGAATCTAGTACAAATTATTTTCTCCCATGGTATGGTGATTCCAGCTGCTAACGTAATGGGAAAACCATCTGATCATCATTTACCTGGTGCATGTATAAGGTTTCTTTAAAGCGAAGGAGGTGCAATACTACTTACACAATAATAGGTATCATTGAAGTGGCAGCCAAAGCAAACCCAGGATAAGTCATAAATACACAACAAAACAGCAATAAAAACTTTTTAAATACTCCAACAAATTAAAAACAGCTTCCCCTAGTGCCCAAAAGCACTGATCTGTTTTTTCTGGCACAGTATTCATATAGTCTGCCCAAGAACTGTCATTCTAGTAATATCCAGCCTAACTGCAGATGATAAAGGAGACAAGCAAGGTCTTCATGTGGAGCTTTTGGACAGATGAATATAATGCAATGAATATATGGCATCAGAGTCTCTAAACAGAAGTTGCTTTGCAAATCGTATTCTGATTTTCATGATTTCTAGAGAGTTTGAGGAGGTATTATAAACAATGAATTGCATCCATAGCTCAGTAGGAGCAGAAACTTCCTATTCTTCTTTTGCTATAAGACATTAGTAACGAATACATTCTCTTTTTCTGGGAACACCTCATTGTGTGAAGCAATCAAATTTTATTTTTCTACTAGCCGTTCCCGGCCACGCGTTGCTGTGGCCCAGTCTGGTTAAATGGCCAACCAATCTGTGTGTAGATCTACACCTGCACACACAAACACGTACACACATCCACCGTATAACCCCCAACATACCTACCTACTGTATTTCTCCCTCTCTCCCTCTACCTGCCTACCTACTGTATTTCCCTCTCTCTCTCTCTCTCTCTCTCCTCTTCTTCTTTTTCTTCCCACCTACTGTTCCTCTACCTACCTACCGTACTCCTCCCTCTCTCTCTCTATCCCTCTACTTACTTATCTACCTACTGTATTTCTTCCTCTCTCCCTCTACCTACCTACCTAGCTACCTACTGTATTTCTCCCTCTCTCTCTGTCCCTCTACCTACCTACCTACAGTATTCCTCCCTCTCTCTCTTTCCCTCTACCTACCTACCTACTGTATTTCTCCCTCTCTCTCTATCCCTCTACCCTCTATCCCTCTATCCCTCTATCCCTACCTACTGCATTTCTCCCTCCCTCTCTCTATCCCTCTACCTGCCTACCTACCTACCTACTACTATGACATAATACAAAATGTCATAAAATAATTCCTGTGGCTCACTGCTCTCGCTGTATCCATCTACCTACCTTTTTTTTTTACATTTTTTACATTTCCATTGCGTGTACCTGGCACAGGTGTGGCATCTACACAATCTATATATATCATTGGTGCCGTATTTGAAAGGAACATTGTGTGAAATTTTGGAAGCGATTGGTGCAGGACTTTCTGAGATTATCTGTTTTGAACAAACTCTTGTTACATTTTTATTTAAATAGATTTAGATACAGACAAAAAGAAAGGATTTGTCAACAAATACATCTGATGGGAGAAGATGAGTTCCAGTGGCTAAAAGGTCTCTTGAATAAGAAATAATTGAATATTTTAGGATCCCAGCTTCAAACAAAATCTTTGCATTCTGGAAAAGTGTAGATATGAGTTGTGACACTTTTGAGTTACATAAGTGTCTACAGAAAATACAGAAAATAAAATAGTGCTCAAAATAAAAGAAATGAAACCTATGCAGCTCTAATTCATAAAATGATTACTGATCTGACTGTGCACAAGTATAGATGTCAATATTTTCAAGGATCCAAGTATTAGATAATTGTTTTTGATAAATGTTTTTAAGATAAAAGCAACAGAATGCAAAAAGCAAATGGGGACATTTTGTTATGATTTGGAGTGTTAATCTTTTTTTTTTGTATCTTACCTTCTGTTCTATCTTCAAAAACTGAGTAAAATCTTCAACAGTGAGGTGGTCTTTCTTATCACTATAGCTCAAAAGCAGCAAGTATAGGTCACGCCGTAATGACATCATCTTATAAAACACAGAAAACTCTTCAAAGTTTAAAGTTCCCTGGTTCTCATCTGTGTCAGCCTCCTAAGGAAAAAGCATAACCAATTATCTGTGATAGCTAGATACAACACTCATAGAAAGAAAATACATCTGTGAAATCCAAAATAGCTCAATTTATATTTACTATTAACATTTCCCCAATCTTGTTTATTTCAAGCTAATTTAATGGATATTAATCCTTGCTAAATGTAAATGTAGGCCTTTTTTTTTAAAGAGAGAATGCAAAAGATAGCTGGGAATGACACACTATGTTTGCCAAAGTTTTTCTATTTGTCAATATTTCACTATGGCTATTTTATTGTAGTGTAAACACAACCTGATCCATACAAACTGATTAGAGTATAATATAATCCTGTGCTTACAAATGTCTGTGTAACCCAATTGAGCTGAATAAGATCTTTTAATAGCCCTGAGGACAGGCTGATATTTATTTATTTCTAATGAGAGCAGTGTCTCCTGATCTTGGAACCAAATATTTATGATTTTCAACAATATTGAGACTGCTTGTCAGGAACAAGTTCAACAACTAACTCCATTTTTCCTGTCATGGCGATTTGTCCTCAAAGAAGAGTTCAGTTATCACTTACCATGATTTTGGTTTTGTACATATAGTATATGCTAAAGAGGATTTGCTTCAGATGTACGCAATGGTCTTTTAAAATAATTATCTCTATGTTGCTAAATCCACACAGAAATGGACTAAAAAAAAAGTCTACTTACACTGCTAAATATTAATCAACTAGTTGTAAGCTTTAAAAGAGTTATGCAAGAGAATCTCTGTAGCATCCTTTCAGTAATAGTATTTTTAATTCTGCCTAGTAAAGTGTTTTCACATTAAATTAGAGCTATTTGTAATCAGATTATACATAATCTAGATTACATGTAGTTCTGGCTCATGCTACATTTGCTGACTCAGTATGGATTCAAATAAAGCCAGTAAGTTTAAAGTGGGTGAACATCATTTGTGTTACAGAAGCTATTGTAAGTCAGGGTATATCTATTGTATGAATGTGGGCTACTATTGGATCAATTGCATGATAAAGCCAACCACACTACAATAGTGCCTGTGTGGAACAGAAAGGGCTAATTGGAACTGCTTTCAAGAATGTGTAAGAAAATCTTTCAGGAAATTCACCACATGTGTTAACTCTGTTACTCTGCAGTTATTTTGAAAATAGAGTTATGTGACCATTTCTTCTGTTAGCTGAAGTGCAGGGGTATCAAACTCGTGTGTTGGCCCCACCCGGTTTAGCGAAGGGAAGAGGGGAAGTCCCAATACGTCACGTGACAGCGCCATGTTTCTAAGAAACCATTGATCACAATATCCTGAGTGTAGAGTTTTGACCGTAAGTTAATGATTAATTATAACTTGAAATAAGAGCTTCAGAGAAGGAAAGGCAACATTGGAATGGATTAGCCTCATATCATGTTAAAAACAGTCTAGTGCAGGGGTTCCCAAACTTGGCAACTTGAAGACTTGTGGACTTCAAGTCTAGTGCAATAGTTAGATACAGCTATAGTTTCATTACAGGTAGTCCTCGCTTAACGATTGCCCTGTTTAGTGAGCATCTGAAGTTGCAGCGGTGCAAAAAAATAACGGTCAATCCTCACACGTCTATTACAAAACTTCTGCAGTCATTTGATTAACATTTTGGCACTTTGCAACTTGGTGGGCATTTAGAACTGTGCAGTGTCCCATAGACATAATTTGCATAGTCCTCAACCAGCTTCCAAAAGCAGAATTAATAGATACACTGGCAGTAAAATCATGATCACATGATGCCTCACTTAATGACCATGAATGATTTGTTTGCTTAGTCACCATCTCAGAAGTAAGTCTGTTGCGGTCACATGGTCTCTTAACTATCTCATCATTCAGCAAGAGTTAATTTTTGTCATTAACTCCATGGCTCGGGACCTAGCTATTTGCGGGATCGGATCCTGTCTCATACATCCACACGGCCTATTCGCTCGCACAGAGAGGGACTTCTCCGGGTGCCGTCCACTAGACTTTGTCAGCGGGCGACGCCCAGGGGAAGGGCTCTCTCTGTGGCGGGCCCAGCCCTCTGGAACGACCTTCCCCCCAACATTAGAACAACCACGGACCTCCGCTCCTTCCGTCTAAAACTAAAAACATATTTGTTCTGCTTGGCCGGCCTAGGGTAGTCTCCCTTCTATGGGGTTGTTAATAATTTTAGATTTTTAACTGGGAATTTTTAGCGCAGGGATATTATTTAATTCGTTTTTATTATGTGTGTATATTTATTGTTTTATTTGCCCTGTGCACCGCTCCGAGTCCCTTCGGGGAGAGGGAGCGGTCAACAAATTAAATTTATTATTATTTATTATTATTATTATTATTAAGCAAGGATAATGTGTACTTTTAATTTATAAAACCTCAATAGCTCTTCCCCCCCCCCTTTTTTTTTTTTGCAGGAATGCATGCCCACTTTGTAATCAGGGACATAAGAGTGTATTTTCAAAAGAACAAATCTCAGTAGGAAGGGAAGGGAAAAGAAGGGAAGGAAAATAGTTGTCATTTCCTAAAAATCCTTAAATTCTAAACTGGTAGAAAATAATATTGATGGCCATAACCGAGAAGGCTCACTCACTGGACATATTTTATATTGTATTTGTTCTATATTAGCCATAAGAGTCATTGTGATTGAAGTGTGATTGAAATATATTTAATAAAGTAAACCAACAAAAAAATACATTTTAAGTTATCTTCCCAGTTTTAACTTCAATCAGCCAACTAATATTTAATCCATTCTAGAGAGTTGAGGAGGAGGAGGAGGAGGAGGAGGAGGAGGAGGAGGAGGAGGAGGAGGAGGAGGAGGAGGAGGAGGAGGAGGAGGAGGAAATGTCCCTTTAGATTTGGGATTCCCAACCTCCAGTCCCACAATTGCATGTGCCCATGGTTGATTGGGCCACCCAAATACTGCCAATTTTAATGTGAACATACAAAATATTGATTTTAATTTAAACTTAATTAATGAGTTTCTGTTTACTACCCTTGGCATAACACACAAGAGTCAAGTGTACCTTTAGCTGTTTCTATATGCCAGGCTCAAGCTTTGAAGATGAAAATCATCAACACTTTGAAATGATTCTAGAAATGGATTGGCAGCCAGTGCAAAGAGCAAAGTTATCGAATCATATGATCACATCAGGAAATTTAATAAAGTTAGCAGTTCTGTTTCAGATTGGCTGAAGCCTTAGAACTCACTCTCTCTTCAAAGGTAGTTTTATACAAAATCCATTGCATCAGTATAGTTGGGTGGCTACTAGGCCAGGCTAAGAGATGCTTCACAATTCCTGACCAAATAGGGCTGAAGCTTGTACATCTTTTTGAAGTCACTCTTCTATTCTGAAGTTATTTATGCATCCAATGTCAATGATGGGATCTTTTAATAATGCATACCAGGATATCTTACATATGATGCATCACCCATGTAACAGATTAATCCAATTTCGATGTGGCAAAAATGCAGAAACTAAACATATTTCTGTCTTTTGTATACTATTCTGTATTATAACATTTGCTGAAATGATATAGGGTTTCTTGCTTGAGTAGGGGGTTGGACTAGAAGCATTCCAATGTCCCTCCCAATTCTGTTATTCTGTTATTAGTAAACTTCAATGTATCTACTCTGATTCATTCTATTCTCCTGTTCTTGAGGGACATGTAGTTTTACAAGAGTGGTTTAAAAAAACAACGTTTCATGTCATTAAGACATTATGACACTCTCAGCCTTTATTTCCAGAGAAGCTACCCTCCTGGTCACATATAAATGTCAATAGCTCGAATGAATTTGAACTCTGTAGGACCCATAATGCAGTTGCCAAGAAACAGAGCCAAAAAAAATAATAATCACAGAATCTCTTTCAGGAGACAGGCCTTCAGCCATAAATGTGAAATTCTGATTTCATTTAAACTGATCATTTAAAGCTAGAAATGACTGACCAGTTAGGAATCTAATGGATAATCAAAGTTTCTTTTGGGTGCAGCTATTGTGAAAAACGTAACCTCTACATTGGAAATCATCAGAAGAAGCATCAATGAAATTATATTTTCAATCTCTTAATGCCTTTCCACAAACCTGTCCTGCAACAAAACTTGGAATTTTTCTATATCCCAATTAACATCCCTCAAAACAGTTGTTCTAAAAGCTGGAAAAAAACATTTTAAAAAACTATAGCACACTATTTAAGCAACTGGGTGAGTATCCTTACAATGAAACAGTATGACACTCTGAAATTTAATTATGGGGAAAAGAAAATATATGAAACTTGAAAAAATGTATAAAATGATATGAAAATGAAATATGAAAAGTTTTTTTCTTGCCCTCTCATAATCCCAAAATTTGAGGTGACCCAATAAAGCTGTTAAGAGTAGTACATTTGTCACTTACCCCGAGCTAGCAAAATTGATACCATGCTTAATCACCAGCCTCTTAATATGCTTGGTAAATAAGTGTACCATCTGCACTTATCTCAATATAATAAATCCTTGAGGGTGGGCTACTGTGAGATGTGTCACCAATCCAACAAGAGCCAGATGCCAATACTGAAATGCCTTGATGAGTCTTTCCCCTTGGTCTTTCCTCCACGAACAAACAAATGCATTGCATTAACTCTCTGTTTATCTTCATTGATACAGATAGTCCTTGACTTACAACTATTAATTCAGCAACCATTTGAAATGGTGTCGATGCTGAAAAATGGACATCTGGACCCATTATGGCCAATGAGGTGTCCCTCGTGATCATCATCCCCCATGATCAAGATTGGATGCTTGGCACCTATGGGCACATGGTTACTGGAACACCTAACTATTCCCCTGCAATCAATACCCTTTTTGGCCACCTTGTATTGAAACACTCAGAGGAACAGTGCCAATACTAGGGCCCAAGTAGCAAACCTTGGCCTCAGCAATCTCAGCCAGCTGCCATCATTCCCAGTCCTCAATTTTAGCCCTAGGACCAAACAAGACTCAGTGAAAGAACCAAGCAAAGCCCCAGCACCAAAGATGACACGCTCCAATCATTTATTTGCTTGCACCTGATGTACAGAATCTTGCTGAATTAAAGCTATAACTCCAATCTATGCTGAGATTTTCTAAGTGTGGCTACTCTAAATCTCTTCTCCCTTCTCCTATCCACTTTGGAACTTTTTATTTATTTATTTAAATTTATATCCTATAAATTTATATACTTTGCAGCTTCTTAATTTGGGCTTTTCTCTGATGGAATGTACTGCCTTTTTTCCAGGTGCACATTCTCTATCCCCCCTGCAGCATCCTCATGTTTCTGACTGGAGATCCCTCCACTTAACAATCCATGGGTTTTGGTGACAGCAGCTGGGATTGCAATTGTGGTTGTTAAGTGATGTGGTCATATGACATGTTGCTTTATAACTACTAGTTTACAGTTTCAGTTGGGGTCATCAGCTGACAAGTACCGTACTTGTAACTTTAGATTTCTCTTTTGATAGACTACTAATTATATTTATAATTAGAAAAAGAAATAAAACTCACCTGAAACATTTGTCTTACTTTTCTTCTGGGCAGGTTGACATTCAGTTTATGCATCAACTGATGAATCTCTTCAATATTCAGCAAACCATCACCATTCTTATCAGCTTCCTGAAAGGTCTGCTTTACCCAAGTGGAGACAAATTAAGGAAAGTATAAACTTCCTTTATCAAAATATTAGGATACACTTTTACATTATTGAGAGAAAAGCAAAAGTGTAAAAAAAAAGGTTAGGTAAATCCGTGCGTAATGATAAGAACATAAGCACAGAAGGTATCATCTTGTTCCTTGTTAAAGTAGGGGATTAATATGCACAAAAAAACATATTCATAAGAAATAAGGAAGGTATGAAGCCATGCTGCTTTACATTGTAATGAAATGGAATACACAATATCTAGTACTTAACCAGTTCCAAACTGAGTACAATACAAAAACTTTTAAACTAGTTTTCAAAATTCCTACCCAGAATTTGGGAGGGTTTGGAAGAAGGCTGCACTTACTTATTTCACAATAACTAAAAGCAAAGTTAATTAAAAACCAACATATTGGTTGGACTTATGGCAGCCCAGTTTTGGAAAGATGTCCATTATCTTAAGGTAAATTTGAAATGATGCCTATTTAAAATAAGCCCTTAGAGATACAAAACTTAAATTGATGATATAATACTAACAAGTATATGTTGTATATAGTGTCTCTAACTACATTTGTTATAGTGGTCTCGTCAATTCATAAAAACTCCCTTCCTAGGTTAACGTTCAAACTCCATCAAGTATCAACCATAGATCCACCAAAGCTCCCCAGATCTCAATATTTGATTAGAAAGACTAGAATTTGCTAATATACACAAGATTAGAATTTGCTAATATACACTGAGATTGTCACTGGTGATATCCCTTTGTGTCACATTGGGTTAGCCAGCTAATTCTTCAACTCCACTTATTCATGTAGACTTTATACCATTATAACCTTGCTTCATTCATTCATTCTTCTTTCTAAATTAAGAACCTGCAGCCACTTTATTAATAATGCAAGAAAGCTATTTACACCAGTAGCAGTAACACTTTCCAATGTCTTCTAAACAGGACAGGTGGATTTCTTCCTTAGTGGCTTGGTTTTCAGGAAAAGAAACCTCAACTAGAGTTCACAAAGCAAAATTACAATGTTGGCATAACTAATTACTACAAATAACCCTTTTTCTGACTTCCGGTGGAGTCCATTTTTTGCCCTCCCCAGGCTCCAGAAGCTTTCTAGGAGCCTGGGGGTGGATGGAAAAAGACCCAACACACAAACTGGAAGTTCAGGAATGGACTTCCAGGTTGCCCGTTGGGTCATTTTTCTCCCTCTGGAGGCTTCAGGAGGGCAAAAAGTGGCCGAAAATCAAGGCTAGCCAGCATGCTCATATGTACTGGAGCTGACAGGGCAATGCCTCGCGTGCCCTCAGAAATGGCTTCGCGTGCCACCTGTGGCACCCGTACCATAGGTTCGCCATCATGGGCCTAATCTAATGTGTTAAATGTTGTATATAATGACGGAATGTATATTACATTCAGTAATAAGGAGTCCTTGGTGCTTACTGGGCATGGTAGTTTTCTTCAAGATGTTTCATTGGCCAAGTTAGGTAGCATCATCCCTGCTAGCAGGGAATGTAGTCTGCCCCGTTTATATCCTAGTGGCTTGCCCTGTCAGTATTGTTAGGGGTGATCTTATCTTGCCCTGTTTGTATGTTTGGCAGTTCCTTGATTCGGGTATTGCTTATTTTTCCATTGTTGGTCTGATGTTATCTTGGAGTTAAACTATGCTCAGGTGGGTGCTGATTGCTAGTGGGGAGGTGTTCTGGTCTTTTTGTTATCTTTTGGGGTTGTTAGTTTTTGTTTTGTTAGTTTTCATTCCCTTTTTTTTGGGCTCAGTAACATACAAACAGAAATTGACCCAAGTTAGAGATTTTTCATTCTCTTCCATTCTTCTGGAGCAGACTTTGAGGGACTACAAGGATGATTCACTAGTGCTGGAAATAGTACTGTTGGTAGAACAACATTGCCATGCTGAGTATCCCAGCTTAGTCTTTGACTGCGATTGTTTCCACCGCCAGCAACTTTTCACAATGCTAGAAGAAAATCTTTGGCTTCACTATTGTCCAAATGTGAATTCCCCTTCCCTCACCCGGAGGTTTTCTGATCACAATAAAAGGAAGCTACACTCGAAATATTCCTATGACCAGTGAGGATATTCTTTCTATTGCAAATAAACGCACAGGGAATTATTCTAATTGAACCATAAGTGCTTAAACCTCCTCTTTTATACAATTGACCCAATTTAGATCCTTTCCCCTCTCTGGGCCAGTCATTTATTTTAAAGAAACAGTTCTCCGTGGACCAATCCTGTTCCATCTGGTTTGGTTCTTCTTCCATAATTTAATAACCCATTAAGTCTAGTGCTTTTTTTTTTCTTCAGTTGCTCCCTGTTCACTTCTGACAAATGGAACAGCGTCATTTTTACTAGGAATCCATACCCTTTAGTGCCTGTCATTATATCCTCACTCCAGCTGGAGATGCTACAGGCCCCAGTTCTCCGTGCAGTCATCCATCTGCCGGAACTGATCATGCAAACAAGGCTTGAAGAAATATTTCTGCATTGGCAACCAAATGCATGGCAGCCATGTGAAGCCTCCAAAAGCCGGAAAAGATAGAAATTACATAAGTAATTTATGGAGTAATTAGCCATAAAATGATGGCAAGTGTTTCTCTGCCTTATGATAAACTTAAATCAGGAAATGAGAATATTTGGGTTGGTTTTTTTTATCTTGGCAACTTGGAACAAATCAAACCACTTCATAATCCAATATCCTGACTGGGGGAAAAATATGCTTTTCCAGAGCATAATCTTTTGGGAATGAAATATCATTGCCTTTAGAGATTTGTCCTTAGGTTACTTTATTTCAAGAATGTCAAACGTAGGTCTTCATGGCATCGTCACATGATGTATCAGGACTTTTTTGCCCTTTGCTACACCGGCCGTGGGCTTGGCCAGTATGCGATGCATCCAGCCTGCGGGCCGTGAACTGGACACCCCTGGTTTATTTGGGCTTTAATTAAACAGGATGCCCAAAATTACCATATTATCACCCCCTTTCTCTTTCATACATACAGTATTTTGTCTCTGAGAGAAACTCTGATATCTGCAATCCTGGTTTAATGATTGCTGCTTCTTTGTTCTAAAATGAATTGCATATGGTTGGGTTCTTGTTTGTTTAGTTGGTGTATGGTTATTTGCAGAATTGGCAAATAGGTTACAATATGTGAGTGAAATACAAAATACTCGATGAATAATAACCCAACTCAAACTTAATGGCATTTTACTATCTTATAAAACCACCTGAGTTGAGACTATGATGTGATTAAAATATTAAGTCACTTTGTTCATGGAGAACCTTGAAAAGAACTGTACACTATTACTCCGTGTTTCTGTTTTATGCTCTTGCCACGATGAACAGAAAAAAACAAAGCAGAATCACAAAGCTGATTGCCCCAATTCCGCATGCTCTGAAGGCAAATAAAACCAGCCAAATAAATAAACAGAAATTATAGAAGACGGTAAGAACGACACATTTCCTCCAAAGGGGTCAATCAATACAAAATTAAAAGAGAGGTCAGAGTTTCATATGAACAGAGATGATCAGGCTCACCAGTTTAGAAACTAAATTGCTGCTTCTTTCAAATGAATCATTAAAGACTACATTTGATTACAAACAGATGGGAGCCAATTAGAACAATTGATCAGCACTTCTCTGTTATTCATTAAAGTACTCCGTTTTTTCCACATTTCTGCACACTGCACACCAAGACAACTAGACACAAGAAGAGTTTGTTCCCAAACACCATCACTCTGCTAAACAAATAATTCCCTCAAAACTATTCACTAATATTACTGCATTACTATTATTATTAGTCTTCTCATCGTTCCTGTAACCCACCTCCTCCCACTTATGACTGCAGAACTGTAACTTTATTGCTTGTATCCTTACAATTTATATTGTTTCCTGACTGCTTATTTGCACCCTATGACTATCATTAAGTGCTTTACTTTATGACTCTTGACGAATGTATCTTGTCTTTTTATGTACGCTGAAAGCATATGCACCAAAGACAAATTCCTTGTCTGTCCAATCACACTTGGCCAATAAAGAATTCTATTCTATTCTATTCTATTCTATTCCTGCTGCAATCTAGGAGAAAAAAATCCCTTTGTCAGTTGCTATATGAGCTGCATTAACTTTAATAAGTCAACTCCTTAAAGCAATCAGGTTATTTTTTTAGACTAATATAAAAGCTTGAAAATAAATAAATGCTTGTTTTCTATGCAGCAGAGAAGTGCTGTGCTCATGAAAAATCTGAAGACATTCTTACACATCATTTTTAAGCACCTTAGGAGCCAAAAAAACCCCTATAGAGTAGCATTCCCTTAGATGGAACCAGTTATTATAATTGGAATCCATTTAGCTATTTTGTAATGGCTGATGGACTTAAAAGGTTGAACCTTGTTGTTACTCTACAAGTGCCTATAATGAGAATTGCCACTGAAAGTAGACCATGTACATGCAATAAATAATTGTGAGTTCTAATCCCACATTAGGCATGAAAGCTAGCTTAGATGGCTTCAGGCCCTGAGTCAGTCTCTCTCAGCCCAGCTCATCTCACAGGTGAGGAAGAAAGGAGGAGGAAAAAGTATTAGGCATTTCATCACCTTGAATTACCTACAAAATAATAAATGTGGCATTAAATTTTTAATAAATAAATAAAAGACAGATCAATCAGAATCACTATATTGTCCCAGAATAGAATGCTTTGAAAGGATATTGATCATGTGTTCTCTGTCTTTTAGCAAGAGAGTCTTCATCACTTATCCCCGCCATCAAATATTTCAGCCCAGTGATCCAGGTACGGGCTTCCTCTGAGTTAGAAGTTATCAGATCCAATGATTCCATATGATTGCCATGGTAAATTGTAAAGCAGCAGCTTGGATCAAAGTTTCCCTCTGCATGGCGATGGAATATTTCTGATTGCCACCCTTCAGTCACTTTGTAGATAGAATCGATTATGACTGTGAAAACAATAATAAAATGGTGTAATCTGGTTTATCATATAGCTGGTTGCAATATTCCTTTTTACATTAATAAATCAATCCAGGAACCAATTTATCTAGGATAATGAATTAATTCAGAAAGGCACAACTTCTGTAAACTCCAGCTATGGCTTTGAATTTCATGCCAAGAATTGCATTCTGAAAGTGTCCTTAAGCCTGAACTCATTCTTGGCCCCAAAAAATCCATCCAAAATAACTTCCCCAAAATACAAAACAGTGAAATGAAATATTTGAGGTCACTCATGTAGACGACTTTTTGTACTTTCAATTTTTTAAAAAAAAAATCTATGGAAGAGATAAGTTGTAATAAAATTATAGCAGGAATTATAAATGCCTTATTATATGATTCCAAAGACAGGAAAGCTAACAGAAAATTCTTACCCCAAACCCACACAAAAATAATTTTGCTTATTCACCAAAACAATGTAAAAAAGAGATGAGTTAAGCATGACTCCCTTTGACATACAAGTAACCCTCGACTTACGAGCCCAATTGAGCCCAAAATTTCTGTTGTTAAGCAAGACAGTTGTTAAGTGAGTTTTGCCCCATTTTACAACCTTGCTTGCCACAGTTTTTAAGTGAAGCTCTGCACTTCACTTAAAAACTTAAGTTATTAAGACAGTTGCTAAGTGAATCTGGCTTCCCCATTGACTTTGTTCGGCAGAAAGTCACAAAAATGATTATATGACCCGGGGACATTGCAACCCTCATAAATATGGACCAGTTGCCAATATCCAAATTTTGATTACATGACAATGGGGAAGCTGCAATAGTCGTAAGTATGAAAAATGGTCATAAGTCACTTTTTTCAGTGCCGCTGCAACTTTGGTCACTAAGCAAACTGTTGTAAGTTGAAGACTCCCTGTACACATAAAAATATAGAATGTGTTTTACATTATGATCCCTTATAAGCATATATCTTATACGCTCATTTTTTTAGCCTATGAATAAACAATCAGAAGAGAACTGGAGATCAAGCATTCTCTTTCCTGCGTCTACCAAGTCTTAATTTTGAGGTAGTTAATACTGGCACCGAGCTTAATCACAATGATTCCTAGTGACGGACTAATGCTTTGGGGAAGAGCTGGCACCCATTTTTAATAAACATAAAACACTGCTTTTGCTAATTAAAAAGTACATCATAAGACGTGCAAAGTAAATAATAACTTCAAAAGAACTTACTTTTTGCCTTTTCACTTTTTCTGGATGGCCTCCATCTGATGCACGTCCTGTGCTCATCAAGGTAAAAAAGACGCACTAATCCTTTGGCTCCATGCTTCAGTTTAATCATCTGAGTCCCAGACTGCATAACACTCATACATCTTTCAACTAAGGGATGAAAAATTGCAACAATTTTATTTAACCAGCATCAGTAATTTACTCTGCTGCATACTTACTGCAATAATTATCTATAAAATAGCTACTAATTTTTCAATCTGCTCTTTGCATGAAAAAATAGGCAAATAATTATAAACACGTGTAATGCTGCAACTACTAGATATCTGTGGGTCTTTTTAAACTGAGTGTGAAAAGCAAAACATTTTGAAAATATCTTTTTTCTAACACCTATTTTTCATTTTCATAAGCTTCTAAACACCATACAAATATGGGTATATAATATTTTCCAAAAGCTTTAAGATCAGAGGAGCTGAAAAAGATGGAAAGAAACCCCACAGTGCATTATTATCAGTTCACAAGTGAAATTTGTACTCATATATAAACATAGGAACATACATGAAACATACATCAATAAATAGGGACATTATTTCCTTTCCTTCTGTCTATGTAGATCAGAGTATCTCACTGTCTACTTTCTTTTGGCCCATTTCCATGATTCCATTGATCAATTATTTTAATGAGAACTGGGCAGAATTATTTCATGTGTTATACAATAATAATAATACAATAGCAGAGTTGGAAGGGACCTTGGAGGTCATCTAGTCCAACTCCCTGCCTAGGCAGGAAGCCCTATACCAGGGGTCTGCAAAGTTGGCTCTTTTAAGACTGGTGGACTTCAACTCCCAGCATAGCTGGCTGGGGAATTCTGGGAGTTGAAGTCCACCAGTCTTAAAAGAGCCAACTTTGCAGACCCCTGCCCTATACCATTAGGTTCATGTTCTTATGTGACTTATTTATTTATTTCCAATTTATACCCCGCCCTTCTCCTAAAAAAGGACCCAGGGCGGCGCACAGGCAATTAAAAGCAAAAACATACATATAAATACCCATATTAAAAAGCTATTAAATAATAATCCCGTGCTAAAACCCATTTATAAAATCTCTAATTAAACTTTACAATGTTAAAACTCAGTATCGGGGGTTATCGTAGGCCAGCTTGTTGGAACAGAAGCGTCTTAAGGCGCTGGCGGAATAGGCGGAGGTCCAAGATGTTATGTAGTTCAGGGGGCAGGTCGTTCCAGAGGGTAGGGCCCGCCACAGAGAAGGCTCTTCCCCTGGGTGTCGCTAACCGGCATTGTCCAGCCGACGGCACCCGGAGAAGGCCCTCTCTGTGGGAGCGGATCGGTCGAAAGGAAGTATGGGGCAGAAGGCGGTCTCATATGTAGCTAGGCCCCTAGTGATAAACTACAGACTACAAATCAGTAACATTTTCAGGAGGTCAACACCATCATGACCCTTGAAAAAGTCCAATTTCCAAATATCAAAAAGCAGATATTGATTGTGTAACACAGTTACACAATTTCACCGTTGAGACTTTGTATGATTTTATTAGAGAACACCAAAAGCCCATAAAAGGAATAATCAATACAATTCAGAATTTTTCTTTGATCTAGTTAAAGGAATGTTAACAGTAGAGAAGTAGTTATTGATATATTATTTCATTGGCAAATTACATACTCTCAAATATGAATAAATCGAAACCTATGATAGGAGAGAAACAAGTCAAACCATGAGGAACAATTCGGAAGCAATAAGAAAGAAATGAAATACATTCAGTGATAAATTCAATGGTATACTGGTCTTTACTGTTTGGTTCAAACAATAGTTTGAAATTGTGTATCAATGTTGTTTAGGCATTGTAAGGGTCAAAAATATACAAAGAAATGTACAGCCTTGTAATATACTATCCTAATGAATAAATAATGAGACAAAGGGAACAACTGTACTATCAATTAAGATTTCAGAAACTGATTAGCATTTAATATTCATGTTATTGTTATTAACAATATTTTTAAGTCATCTAATTCCAACGTTCTCTGCACATTCATGAGAAAATAAAAATTTGTATATTTGTAGCTATAAAAATACCTCTGAATAAATATAGAAATCCTGCTTTGGGACAGTTATTCAAACCAATACAGTCCAGGATGAGAATGAATAAAGTTCAGCATGTGGATATATAGTATATAACAGCACTTACATATACTAATATATAGAAGCTTGCCAGATTCCAGAAGACCCAACACTTTACAATTTCTGCTTATACAATAGGACTTCCTCCTTCAATTTTTCCTGCATTTACTAAAAAAAAACCACCTGGAACTATCCTTCCATCAGCAGGAAGGAATTCAACTTTTGTATTTCACAAGATTTCAGATCTCTCTGTGAACCTATTTGACATGCTTTGCAAATACAACAAAACATACATTTATATTTTTGGACAAAAATTAAAGAACCCTTGTTTTTGTAACATAAGTCACAAAGATTCTAAACCGAGTTCACAAAAATCTATCCACGCCCTGTTCTAGCTATATTTCTGATAAAACAATGCATTAACAAAAGCCACCAATCAAATATTCTTAAAACAATTCAAGATCATAGAAAATTGTTATATTTTTGTGGACAACAGACTATTAAGCAGGAAAGAAAGTGAGGCTGTTGGGTGATTGTATACTTACTTTTATTAAACCTTAGTGAACATGGTAAGTCTTACTTCCAAATATAAGTAACTTTATACTTACACTAAATATGACTTATTTTCAAGTAAGCATATATAAGATTGGGCCTTTACATTTATTTAAGTATGACTGTATAAACCTTTTGAAAAACACAGTTTCCTATAATTTTTCACAGCTGTGTGGCTGTGCATGGACTCACACACACACAAACACACACTGATAGCCAGAAGCATTTCTGAAGCAATTGCCAGAGATAATTTGAACTACAATCACGAAGAAACTTTATTCAAAGTCTCTACACAGCCTTTGCCATCAGAAAAGATTTTGCATAGTAGTTAAATTTCACTGTCAAAACACAAATCACATAAAAAGTAACTGCAATAAAACATTATTTGCCATTTAAATGGTATCAGTTTGACAACATGCCTGTGTTAATCAAGAAGAGCATTTCCAATAATTTCTTAAAAGCTAAACGGAACTGAATGTCAGCAAAACTAGCAAAAATGTCCAGTTCAGAATTAATGCAACAGCCCTTATTCCCTTATATTCCCCCAAGGCAGGTTATGAGTCTCTATTCAGAAACCAACACCTTCACATTGAAACTAAGAAAGATACCGACTCATTTGGCTCAGACAGCATCCTTGTGAAGTTGCTACACTTCCCACTACAAGATAGATCTCCGATGCTAGAAGGGAAGCCATTGGAGGAAGAAGAGTCCAGATGATGGCCTGAAAGTTGGGCGAACGGCAGACAAATCTTTATGCCACCTGATAAACAATGCTTTAGTACAGAGAAAATCAAAAGCTGTTGGATTGGGATTGCTAAAATGCAAGCCTGAGCAGTAGGACACACATGGCATGTTTTCAAAAAGCACCCTAATCTGTACTAATGCCATCTTCCATTTGTCATTTATCCCTGTGTAAAATGAAGTCTTTAACCTCCTGCCATTGCTTGGGTGAAGCACTTGATGTTATGAATTGCATTGACCATTTCAAGCATAAAGCTTGCTTTTAAGCAGCTTATGTTTCTCTCTGAATCATGCCTAGCCCGAAGCATTTAAAAATAGGTACACTTGCATTTTATTTCAGCATACTGCATTAGGCAAACAATGTAGTACCATCATGATCCCCTCAAAGATGAACTTCATGCAGTTTGATGAAGATGTAAACAATGGTCAAAAGTACATAAATTCCGCAACCCAGAAAATTCATTTTAAACACAGTATTTTGAAATTCCAATCCCATCAAATCTCAACAGATGTCATTCAGAAAGTCATTCCTGCAACAGATACTGCTGCTTATATTTTTCAGTATCATTTGTAGACCCAGTTATGTATATGTATTATTATGACAATATGCAGGTTGACTTCAATGTGGTATTATTGTATTAGGCTTCTGGAAGCATCAGAGGTTCTATCTGCAGCAAATTTAGCCTGTGATAAATGCCCATGAATAGTTTAGTGCAGGGGTTCCCAAACTTGGCAACTTTAAGACTTGTGGACTTCAACTCCTAGAATTCTCCAGCCAGCACAGCTGGCTGGAGAATTCTGGGAGTTGAAGTCCACAAGTCTTAAAGTTGCCACGTTTGGGAACCCCTGGTTTAGTACATTGTTAATTTAGTAAATCAATAATTTTGTAAATGTAGAACCTAGGGAGACGGAGAGTTGTTTTTCTTAAATGCTTATACAGCTATATTTATAGGTTGAACCTGAGGCTTTGTGGGAACCAACAGACCAATTAAGATAGCCATCTCTAAATACCTTGCTTTTTAATTAATGAATTAATTTTAATTAATGAACCTGGTTGGGACAAACTCTGAAAATGTCAGACCGGTTTGGTGTAATGTTAGGTACCAGGCTAGAAACTACAAAACATACAGCTCTACTTGCACCTTATGGGATTAATGGAAAGCCACTTAACAGCCTTTTATAAAGTGACCCCTATAATTTTGGCCCAGGGCCAGCAGCAAATATTTTTGAAGAGTGTGAGACGTTTGCAAAGGATATTACACTGGCACTAAATTGTAACAGTACCAGAGAAGACAATTGGGTTATCTGAGATGTATTGACAGTTTTTCTTACTCTGAGGATTTAGTTCAGGGGGGAAAAGGAGGAGGAGGAGGAGGAGGAGGAGGAGGAGGAGGAGGAGGAGGAGGAGGAGGAGGAGGAGGAGGAGGAGGAGGAGGAGGAGGAGGAGGAAAAGAACTTTGTACTTCTTCCTTTTGCTTCTAACAATCTTAATCTTTAATTCATTCAGATGCTGTCATAGGATTTGATCACTCTTCAGTTTAATTTTTCCTATCTCAAAGATTTCTTAAAGATTATAACCAGCTTATTTTTTTAGTCTAATAAAAAGTCCTTATCCAGGTCAATTTATTGGCTTGTCATTTCTATTTTTGCTTTAGTCATTTTCTCTTTCTTATAGTCCATAATCTTTTACTTCTCCAGTACTTCTGCAAATTTTTTATATTTGGATGCTTATCTATCAAGCAAAATTTGTTTCATCTCTTTATCTTGTAAATCTTCCAAGATGTCCTTTTTCATACCAGTAGTATCTTTAGGATATAAAGACATAAAGATATCCCAAGGAGCTGTGGTGGCATAGTGATTAGAGTGCAGTACTGCAAGCTACTTCTGTTGATCACCGTCTGCCAGCAGTTTGGCAGATCAAATCTCACCAGCTTGTCATTTTGAAGATCTCTACTAGTTTCCTTAAAATAGTTGAATGAGTAATTTCCAAATGAGACTAGAAAGTAAATTAGCGGTTTATTTTTAAAATCTCAGTAATTTAGTAAATGCGGAGGCATTTACCATGATGGTTCTCTTCATCTCCTGGCTCTCAAATCCATGAAAACCACCGCCCTGTTGTTTCCTTATGAATAGCAGCTGTCCAAAGCACAAGTGGGCAATCTCCCATCCTCTCCTTATACAAAGAGGTTCCATGGAAGTGGTCTACTCAGCAAATTTTTGGTCTTAGCCACAGTCATCATCTCTGGCTCTGCTCATTCAGAGATATCTTAGCTTGGCATTTCTCACCTGAGTAAGGTTCTTAACAGTTTGAATTATGCCTTCTATAGCTTGGTTCCATCACACCCCTGATTTATTTGTGAGCTACTTTAGGGATGACAGAGTAGATTCAAAAAGTGGTAGTTGTCTTTTTGATGGAGGGAGTGATTAGCTGCCATCTTGTAGAGCACCTTGGAGAATGACTTTTTATCACTCTTGATCCACCAACTTTTGGTCAGCCTCCAATAACTTTGTAATATAAGTTGGGCTAAGAGAGAATGACCTGCTCACTCTCTCACCCAGCCAGTTTTTCATACATAAAGCATTTATAACCACTACAGCAGACTTGTTTTCATCGCTTTATTGCAATATTCACTTTATTGTGATGGTCTAGAAGTAAACCCACAAAATCTCCAATGCCTGTATTCTCATCCAAGTGTATAAATCAAATTGATTTTCTAGAAATTTTTAAATACCTGCAATCTGAACTAGAGAATTACTTCTCCACTTTTAATCTTCATGATATAGATTTCTACAAAGCAATGGGATTTTTTTTTAAATGGTTACGCTCAAGTGTGGCAAGAGAATGGGCTCTATTTTCTTATATTGGCCCATTCTTTATATACATCACCTACTAGTCAAGCAAGAGGAATAAAGAGCAGATGACTTCAATCAAATACTCTACTTATCCAAGATTCTGTTCAGATGCAATTTCAAAATATTTCACTCTCACGAATTCAGAGGGGGGGAAAATAATTAGATTTACATTTTCTTGTAAACTGACCAAATCTCGGAACTAACTGTCCATCTCCTTCAGTTTTATGTAGTTCTCCCTGTGTGTTCTTTATTGTTTTTGTTTTCATACAGGTTGCTAAATTTATTTTTAAAAATCTGCTGTTTTCCATATTTGT
The DNA here is from genome assembly GCA_039707465.1 of Rhabdophis nuchalis. Lineage (NCBI taxonomy): Eukaryota > Metazoa > Chordata > Lepidosauria > Squamata > Natricidae > Rhabdophis > Rhabdophis nuchalis. Next base: position 30,483,013 of record CM077645.1, on the reverse strand, counting down.
TTTGCTTTTAGGCAGGTTTCCAAATGCAAATGGGTGTTCTGCACACATATTAGGAGGATGTTACAAATAAATAACCAGGGAAGGAAATTTTGCTGCTATTTTATGGTTCATTGGCTGTTGCTTGTTGGGATCACTTGCTGTTTATGCAGGCAAGAGAGGCTGCAAAAGTACTATATGCCAAAATATTGCTTCTCCTCTGTGGTGTTTTTCAAATTCCCCAAGCCAATGTTTCTGTAGCTTGGGGGATTAGAAACATTCCATATTGTACCTAGGAAGAAAAACATGAGAGCAAGGGCTTCCCTTATGTTCCTATTATTCTTATGGAAGAACATTCAAAACATTTCAAGCATCATTATTTCAGAACAGGCAACAGTCATGTCGTTAAGAGTTCATGTTTGCTGAAATGCAGTAAAAATGTTTAGACAGAACATTTCAAGAGGAGTTGCTTCCTCTGAGCTTCGAACAAAGCATTCCTTGACCAGTTTTGTGCATGTCCCTGCAGAGAACACAGAGGAAGAGAAAGTAAAACACTTTCTCCTATCAAAAGCAGCCAGAAATTGAGGAAATACAGTGCCTAACAGAGTTTAGATATGGTTTACATATCTAAACAAAGCATTTGATATGGCATATATTAGATATGATAGCAATTCGATACTTGAACATTCTCCAGGAAGATTGATACTGGGTCTGGGAGGCCGGGGGGAGAGAAAATCACATACGTCAAATCCTCCATTTAAGACTGAGCTATGACAGTGCCGTTTATTCCCATGATACTCTATAGCAGTGGTAGTCAACCTGGTCCCTACCACCCACTAGTGGGCATTCCAGCTTTCATGGTGGGCGGTAGGGGTTTTGTCCGATACTGAAGCACTTTCCTTTTTTTAATTTAATGGACTTCCCTACTTTATAAATCACCATTACTGTGGAACCGGTGGACGGTTAGAAAATTTTACTACTAACAGAGATACAAAAGTGGACGGTAGGTATAAAAATGTTGACTACCCCTGCTCTATAGTGTACAAAACCAAGCAAGGAAGGAGCTGCATGGCTACCACTCACCTGAGTATTGTTCCTGTCAGACCTGGAAGCCATATTTTACCTTTTGGACTTCAGGCCTGCCACATTTTCTACTGTGGGAAAATGGGAGGGGGAATTATAGAGAGATTCGGGTTAATGTCAGAGTTCCAAGTAACACCCCTAAGAAAAGAAGACTCTGAGGCTTTAGTTTTAAAGTTCCATTTTATTAGAGATGTCATATTGGCACATCTCAAAAAACCCGAATCTGAAAGTTTCCAGGTTTTTCCATCCGGAAGAAAGTTCAAGTCCCTGCCCAGCACCCACATGTCCATCAGACACTATCCAAACTGGAGATGCCTCCCAGTCAACTCATTACAGCTGCAGGGCCAGTTGACCTTGACTTTCTGAGAAAGAATGTTATTATGGCTACATATCACCCACACTCTGTATAATCCCCCTCCCATTTTCACAGAGGTGCCAATATGACATCTCTAATAAAATGGAACTTGGAGGAAACTCAAGCCTCAGAGTCTTCTTTCATTGGGGGTGTTACTTTGAACCCTGACAGTTCCCTCTCATAAAATAATGTACAGTGGTACCTCGGTTCACGAACTTAATTCGTGAACTGACTCTGTTCGCGATCCGAATTGGTCGTGAAGCGAGGCACAATTTCCCATAGGGTTCAATGTAAATCCGGTTAATCCGTTCTGACCTTGTTTTTTGGTCATGATTCTTGAATTGACTCTGTTCGCGAACAGAATTGGTCGTGAACAGAGGCACAGTTTCCCATAGGGTTCAATGTAAAGCAGCTGAGGGGCGATGGAGCAAGCCAGCATGACTTTCGCCCGTCTCTTTCTGGGCTCGGCGCTTCTGCTTGTCGGGACGCTTCCCGAAGCCAGCAGCCCCGCGGCCAGCTTCGGGAAGCGTCCCGACAAGCAGAAGCGCCGAGCCCAGAAAGAGACGGGCGAAAGTCATGCTGGCAGCCGTGCGCGGTGTGTGTGTGGAAGCGAAGGCAGGGGGGAAGGCAGCTCCTCCCCCCCCCCCCGCCTTCGCTTCCACACACACACCTGTCCCCCTCACTCACAACAACCGCGGCAGGGTGCAGCCTGGAAAAGGCGCAGTGCGAACTCACAATTCGCCTGCGCCCTCAATGGACCGGCCGCCACTGCGTCACCCCACCCCAGCCAGCCCTCGTTTATAACGCGGAGTTCGTGAAGCGAGGTGGAGTTCGTGAACCGGGGCACATTTTTTGGGAAATTTTTGGTCGTACACCGAATTGGTCGTGAAGAGAGGCGTTCGTGAACCGAGGTACCCCTGTAATAGAAAAGCCCATGCAATACTCCATAGATACTAATAGGTCCCACCTACACCAAAAGAATATGAGAGTAGTAACCTTATACTTTTTAAACTGTGGTATGTGATGCAGCAAAATAGACAGCATATGCAGTCAAGTGGAAAATATACAACAAAATCATCAACTGATGGGATCTAACTCAACTGAAATATTCTTCAGGCTTCAAGAGAAGCAGAATAATTTGTTATTAAGCAGTTAGGATCCCCTCATGAGTTTTTTTAAAAGTAAAAATTAGTTTGTATCTTTCAGAATAAATGAAGCCAGAGCTTACATCACATACAACCAGAGAATTGTATAGAGAGTACGGTATGCTGCAAAAGGATCAAAAACATCTCTGAATTTCTGGTAGGATCCTATACCAACACCCAGTTTTTATAACAAAATCATTTTTCCTCTTTTTCATCTTTCCCTCCCAGAAACAATTTCCCTTTCACCTTTCCCCAAAGTTTTTATATACAAAATCAAAGAAATTATGATTGCCTCACTCTGAATTCTCTATCATTCATGCAACTTAATTCAAGAGTGTGAGGATTCTTAATTTGTCAAACAGAGAATTCTCCCTAAGGAAGCAAAGCAAAAAAGAGAGGAAGGTATCTATTTGCCTAATTAAGAGGTTCCATGCTGGCTACTAAATCAGGAACTAAATCAAGTCGCATAAGGTCAATTCTATCATACTTCTCATTTATGCAGACTTTGAAAGAGTACTGTGCAAGCAGAAAAGCCAGCCAGAGGGCAGCAAGTTATTGGGGAAAGCTGCAGATCTTTGCAAATATTATGCCCACATTCCCCACCCTCCACACACATACACATTAGTTTTATTACTATGAACATGTATATTCTAAGAACAAAAAAATTATAGTCAAGCTTTCCTCCTAGTAAACTACATAATTTGCTTGTTTCAATAGCCATAAGCAATTCAACACAATGATTACTTGCATTATGAAGTCTCTACTGACAGGTGATAAATATACTTCAACTTGTTATAACTGTGGATTAAGTTACTTCCATCTGTTTATTTCCTGGGTCAAACTGTATTTCAGTGAAGGCTTGCAGTCTTTCACATACCGTATTTTCCGGAATATAAGACGCACCTTTTTACTCCAGAAAAGAGGGTGAAAATCTGGGTGCGTCTTATACAACGAATGTAGCTGCCTGGGTCGTCTGAAAAAGGGGCAGGTGAATCTGGTGCTGCAGAGATCGTGATCACTGGAAAGGAGAGAGGTTTCGCTTTCAGGACTTCGGCTCGGCTTGACTCCCAGGATGGCTTAGGAGGTGGCAGCGGCTCCTCAGATTGCTGGGGAATGAAGTCATTGTGGCCATTGTCTCCCCTGAGCTGTCCGCCGAATGTCTGAGGCACCTTTCGCATTGCAAGAGGAGGAGGGCGAGGGAGGAGTATACCAAAGACTTTGAGTAACTGGGAAATAAAGCCACGCTTGGAATTGGCTGGAAACTGCCGCCCGAAAAGCACGCCTTTCTTTCCCAGTTATTCAGAGGCTTTGGTTTAAGGAGGCGCTGCTTTAAGTTGCCCTCCTCCTCCAACTGCAAACAAAAGTTGCCTCAGAGAAGGTAGATTTCTCAGAAGGCAAGTTTGAGAAGTTAAAAACCTGAAACAATCAAGGAAGGGAAGAGAAACAATGTCCACGAAGGCTTTTCTCAGGACCCTAGATTTCCACTTTCTCTCCGGAAAAATGCTATTTGCATCGTCGGGATTTTGGCTAATGGAACAAGCATGGGATGGAAAGGAAACTTCGGAATACAGGAGCATCATATTCCTGGAGCCTGGCAGCTGCCGCATTCCAAGGTTTCCTTTCCATCCAGCGCTTCTTTCACCAGCCAAAATCCCAACGATGCCAATAGCTTTTTCCAGTGAGAAAGTGGAGATCTAGGGTCCTGAGAAAAGTCTTCATGCAGAGGTGATTGGTTCTCTTCCCTCGCTCCCCCCCCCCCAATCTCTACGGATCTGTCATGCAGCGCTTATTGCTACTGCTGCTATTGAGCCCAGCTATTGTATCTCTTTGCTGCATGACAGATCCGGGTGGATTTGGGGTGTGTGTGTGTGTGTGTGTGTGTGTGTGTGTGTGTGTGTGTGTGTGTGTGTGACAAAGCAGCCTCATTTCCTTTATGCTTCCCTTTTGCCGCTCAAGGAAGGGATCTCTAGAAGGGATCCCCAGCCCTCCTCATCCAATGGGCTGTTCCCAGCCAAGCACAGCAGTAGCCATTCAGCAGCTCCCACATGTCTTTCCCTCCTCGCTGAAGAGAAAAGTGGATTTGATATCAATAAAAGCTTTACTCTTTAAGAAGATAAAGCTCCCACACTTCACATTTTTGCCCTCCCTGGCCCCCAAGAGCACTTTGCAGGCCTCCCAAAGTCTCTGTATGCCCCATTTTTCACAAAAAAATGGGGTGTGCAGATGGTTTGGGATGCCTGCAGAGTGCTCCTGGGAGTCGGGGAGGGCAAAACCTTTTTTTAAAAATTTACCTCTTCAAAATCATGGTGCGTCTTATACTCCGGTGTGTCTTACCATTTTGATAATAACGAAAGGAAAATCAAGACATAAAGAAATGGAGTTATATTGAAAGAAACACAAGTATCATTTCATCATCCAATTTCATCATCCAATTTCTACTGCATTTTAGTTTCTTCCCACTCATCCTTTTGTTACTATCATGCTTTGTTTTGTTTATTTGATTCATTCATATATTTCTCTGCCAATTCTCATGTTTACAAATCTTAAGCTGGTATGTAAATGAAAATTAAAATATAAAATTTGAACAATCTATTAAAGTAGCACGAAAGTACATGTTTGATTTAAAAGCAATAGAATGAAGGGGGGAGAAACAAAATATAAACTATTTCAAATATCATTCATTGTGAGAAAGTTTGGGTAAAAAAATAAAACTTTAATAAGTCCCCACAAAATTCAGGGAGTAGAGTATTTTAAATTCCTCTAAATCAAAGTATTCCAGAATGAAGGCATCCCTGCCAAGAAAGTATTTGCGGTCCTTGGCAACCTTCAGATAGTCTGTTCCCATGTTGTTGTGAATATTACACATCAAAAGGAAAAACATGTAAGTGCCTCAGCTGATGAGCAACTAGTTCATCTTAGGAACCCCACACAATCACACTCTGGCTATCATATTCTGCACCAGTGGCAGCTCAAGAACACTCATAATTACAGGAGTTACTTAGAGAAGACTTTAGAAGAACTGCCAAATATTCCTGTTATTCAGAGAGACTATAATCTTATTTACTCCCACCTATCAAAAAGGCATTGTTATCAGGATTCAAGTGTCTGTTTATTGGCTGCTAACTAATTCAGAAGTAGTATTCAACAGGTTCTGACCAGTTCTGGAGAACTGGTAGCAGAAATTTTGTGTAATTCAGAGAACCGGTAAATACAACCTCTGACTGGCCCCGCCTCCATCTATTCTCTGCCTCCTGAGTCCCCGCTGATTGGGAGGAAATGAGGATTTTGCAGTATCCTTCCCCTGTAGTGGGGTGAGAATGGAGATTTTACAGTATCCTTTTCTGGCCGCACCACCAAGCCATGTCATGCCCACCACGCCCTCAGAACCAATGGTAAAAAAATTTGAATCTCACCACTGATCTAATTCATCATTAAATCTAGCCTCTGGTTCAGAATATGCACTGCCTTTTCTTATTTAAAACCTATGGAGAAGTGGGGCTGAATATCATCAGTGAATTGATAACAATTGTATTGTTGTGATCAATTGTCTCCCTTTCCCATTACAAATCAATATACCGTATTTTTCGGAGTATTAGACACACCTTTTTTCCTCTATAAAGATGCTGAAAATCTTATACACCGAATACAGCAATTTCTTTTGCCTCCTGAAACCCCACCGCTTCACCAAAATGGCCATGCGCATACCCTTATGGAGGCTTCCATAGAGCTCCTGGGGGCTGGGGAGAACAGAAATGAGCAAAAAAGAGGGTGTTTTTCCCCCCAACCCCCAGAAGCACTCTATAAGCCTCAATAAGGCTATACATGCAATTTTTTTGACAAAAAAATGGCCCCTTTTCATGAAAAAATGGGCCATTTTTTCCTCATTTTGCCCCACCCCCTTAGGAGCACTCTGCAAGTCCCCCCAAGGCTCTTCATGCCTTTATTTGAAAAAAAAAATGCGAAAAACGGGCCATTTGGGGAGGTTTGAAAAATGCAAAAAGATTTTTTTTTCCCCCTTTTGGAAAGCTGTTTAGTTAGAGTGATTGATGAGAATTACGTTGGTCAAGTACTGTGCCTGCAGAAACAAAGATTTGTTCCAAAGGTGGTCAGTGATTTCCTTCTCCAGCACATGGATAAATACACCTGGAAACATCTACCTACCTACCTACTCTCTCTCTCTCCCTACCTATCCACTGTATTTCTCTCTCTCTCTCTCTCTCTCTTCCTCTACCTACCTATCTACACTCTCTCTCTTCCTATCTGCTGCATTTCTCTCCCCCCTCTATATACCTATCTACTTACTCTATCTCTCCCCCTACCTATCTACTGTATTTCTCTCTCTTTCTCTTTATCCCTCTACCTACCTACCTATCTACACTCTCTCTCTCCCTACCTACCTACTGTATTTCTCTCTCTTTCTCTCCCTCTCTATTCCTCTATCTACCTACCTACTTTTTTTAAAAAAATGCCTCTTCAAAATCTGGGTGTGTCTTATACTCCGGTGCGTCTTACACGATAAGGCACTGAGAGTAAATACTTAGCACAAATATTTCTGATGACTTTCCCCCCAACAACTTTATATTGGTATTAAATGGTTTTGTAGAGCAAGTAGTATAGGTTCTAGGGTACAAAAACATACCACACTGTAATTCTCTCTGGCTGTGCTTACATAATAGACTTTGCCGAATCTGTTACAGACTTGGTGATTGCATTTGCCCCAGCATGCTAAGCTTAATCAGTTTGGTTTGATTTGGGTTTGGGTTTTGTTCTCAGGCTTAGTTTGTGGACTCAGCCAATTTGGATAGATTATCTCTTATTGTTTTATCATCATATAATCCTAAAAGGTCATTTAGCAACCTGGTTTTAAGGTCACTGGGACTATCCGTGCAAGAAAGAACCAAGACACCAACGGATTCATCAAGATTATCATGTTGGGAACTATTAAAAGCATTTACAGAGCAAGAAGAAACAAGATTCATGCCTTCTTTGCCTCTTTCAGGATGTTGTCTATTACACAAATACACTGATTGTGTCTCCAAAAACAGGCTTAAATCCAGACTGAAAAGAGCAAAATAATCAATGTCCTTGAAGACTATCTGCAACTTCATAGATATCAGCTGCCAATCCCCTTACTCCTAAAGGATTGTCACAGGACAGTAACTAGCAAAATTCTCAGATCCAAGTGATTTCATCAAGATAGGATGGGCCATTGCCTCCTTCTACCTTCTACTTTTACTTGGGCACTCTACAATGTTTCCTCTCAAATATTTAAAATTTAAATATTTCCCCATCTCTTTTCAAGCAAAAGGGAAAAAAATGAGAAGCACATTGTACTGCAATGCTTGCTCTGAAAATCTGATTTAAAGCCAGTTCTTCAATCATAAATCTGTTTCCATGTACAGAAAGAATTGAAGCCATTCTCCCCCTTCCGGTGCTATATTCAGAATGGGAAAAGATTAATCGCAATATTGGGACAACCTGGGTTTTCCAGGAGAGTGGGAGAATGTTATTAGCAAACCAAAAACCAACCATTTGATTTTTAATTTGATTTAGCATCGAATTAAAATGGGACTCCTAAACCTCCTGATTGATGGAATACAGACAGAAATATGTTTGCTTACAAACTAGTTTCCAAATTAGAGTATTCCAGTTTGCATCAAATAAAATAAACATGCTTGAATGCATTGGATATCTATTCAAATATTAACTAAAAAGTGCCAAATCTGTTAGTACCATTCTGTTAACAGAAAATGTTGCACTTGATATATGATCAATTAAGGCCTACTGTACTCCTACACTATTACTCTTGTAAGGGTAAATAAATGAAATAAACCTCTGCATTTTAAAGTAAGAATTTGATTGCATTTGCTGTCTCCTATTTTCCTTTTATTGGGATCTTTTGATAACACTCTACTTCTTCTCTATATTATGGAAAGTGTTAGCGAAAGCTTTATTTGGCCAAAGCTAAATCCAAATGGATTTAAATCCATTTGGTGACAACTAAGGCAAATATAAATTCATGTAATGGAATGTAATAAGAATGAATGGTGAACTTGGATGATACTAATGAAATTAAAGAAAGAGAAAGAGAAGGGATATCTGTGCCTGGGACAGTAAGAGAAAGGGAAGGGATTTTAATTACAAGACTCATAAACGAAGAGAGTGGTGAGAAAAAGATCTCTTTCTTTTGAATATGTGGTTTAAGTATGAAACTACAGATAGTCCTCAACTTACAACCACAATTGAGCCCAAAATTTATGTTATGGTTTGGTTTATTTATTTAATTTATATACCGCCCTTCTCCCTCTCGGGACTCAGGGCGGTGAACAGCCACAATAAAAAGAAGAAATACAAAAATTAAAATAGAAGATTAATAAGTATTAAATAGTTTGGCCTCTTAATTATAACACCCAATGCTAAAACCCAATTAAAAGAGTATGCGAGGCCAGCTGCACAAAATAGATGTGTCTTCAGGGCCCGACGGAAGAGACGTAGGTCTGTGATCGTGCGTAACTCAGGGGGGAGGTCATTCCAGAGGGAATGTTGCTAAGTGATACATTTGTTAAGTGAGTTTTGCCCGATTTTACGACTTTTCTTGCCACAATTGTTAAGTAAACCACTGTAGTTGTGAAGTTAGCAACATGGTGGTTAAGTGACTCTGGCTTTCCCATTGACTTTGCTTGTCAGAAAGTCTCAAAAGCTGCTCACATGACCTCAGGACACTGCAGCTGTTATAAATATGATTCAATTGCCAAGCAACCAAATTTTGATCACATGTCCATGGGGATGCTGCAATAATCTTAAATGTGAAAAATGGTCATAAGTCACTTTTTCTAAGTGTCATTGTAACTTTGAACGGTGATTAAACACCGTGTTGTAAGTCAAGGACTACCTGTATTCATACACACATGGAAAAAATTGAATATAATCCAAAAGCATGGTTGATTTCATAGCTTATAGAAAAAAGATTGAGAGATTCATGAAGGATATGAGGGTAATAAGATTTTCTGAAAGGGTGAGATTTCACTGTTTAATAGTGTCAAGAGAGCATCTTAAGGATAGGGAGGGAGAAAAAAGTAGGGAGAAAATAGAAGAATTTTTGGAAGAGAACAGATAAATCCAACATGGAAAAAGTATTAGAATGTACTGTACTTCTAAATGTGACTCATAAAGTTGTTTCCATGAAAAAAGAACAGAAATAGGTACATACAGGATCTATACATGTAGTAATGTCAACATCCAAGTTGGCAACTATTGAGGTCAGGGCTCTATGTGCCATTTTGGAGTTGCCCCACGTGGAAGGAGGGAGGGGCCACCATGGATGGGATTGGGACAATGAGGGGGATGTGAGAAGGATTCATGAAAGGATTGGATCGAGAGAACATGGCAAGAAACTGCAACATTCGAAGCCAGCATGGAGCCAAGAACTCCAGGGCCCGTGATTCCTTGCAGTAGACAACATTTTCCCAGGGTGGGGCGAGCCAAGGTCTCACAATCAGCTGGAGGGTGGAAGGCTGTAACGCTGACTAAATTTGCATCACCTCATTCCGAGGCTGTTACCGAGTAAAGGAGATTTACTCTACTTGTGGTGTGGTGTCTTTCCTTGCGGCAGTAAGCTCAGAACAGTGACAAATAATTTGTGCTGAAGCCAAAAAATGCTATGGAACAGGTAGGAGCATGCATGCCATACTTGTTGGCATCTCCTGAAAGAAGCTGAATCTTTTCTTGGGCTTGCATCCAAGGAAATACATATTTGAGGTAAGAAGATGCTAGCAACATGGCCACACCCAACCATTGCACACTATTTGCTTCTGACCCAAACCACAGCACATCCCACATATTCACATGCTTAATTTTCATTGTTATAAACTCCACTCCATGTCTTTGAAGCAGTGCTTCTGAAGGTGGGCAAGTCTAAGTTATGTTGACTTCAGCTTCCAGAATTTTGGCTGGCGAGGCAACTCTGGGAGTTGGTTTTAAGAATTGCCAAGATTGAGAAGCACTGCTCTAAATGGAAAAGGACAGGTAGAATACTGAATGAAAACATCAGGCACCACAATAGCAGATATTGAAGGCAATAATCAGAAATGGATATTTTTGAAACTCAAAACTCAGAGCTGACCCCAAATAATAAAAAATAGAAGACTGCTGAATATAAAACAGCAGGCCAGCAATAGCAAGTATAGAAGGCAATTATTAAAAATAGATATTTATGAATCTCAAAGTTTGGAAATGGCCCCAAATGGTAAATTAGGATACCTGTTCCTAGATACAATATCAGCAATCATTTATATATTTTTTAATTTTCATATTCACTTGCACCGGCATTTTTTTCAGATAATTGCCTCATTCAATGTTTCTCAACCTTGACAAATTTAGCGAGCAGGTTGGGGGATTCTGACAGTTGAGGTCTATCCATCTTAAAATTGCCAAATTGAGAAATATTGGTCTCAACAGTTTATGAACCAACAAACCAGTACACAAAAACTCACAACTTTTCCAGCAATTTTCTCCTAGGAAATTCAGTGTGCTGTGTAACAATTTTTATTGCCAAATCATTTTTCTATCATGAGTGTGTAGGCATTTTTCTTAACATTCTTTTTTCCTTCTGCTTGTGAATTTATTAATTTTTGAACAAGGGCCACAAGTTTCTGAATTGTCGAGTTGAAGAAAGTCAGTAACTATTCAGAAACCCTATTCATAATCACTCCATTTATAGTCATTGAAAATAACCATGCTTCAAATCTCTTATCGCCATCCTGCTTTCTGGTTTTTATTCAGTGCAACTGACTTCTCAAGTAGGCAGTTATTAACCCCATTTAAGTACTGAACTTTGTATGCTGACATTAAAAACTAGCTATCTCCGAACGGCCTGGAAATAATAGTTACCCATACAAAATAATCTGCACATTAGTGAATTATTGCAATATCAGCCCTGCAAAGCCCTAGCCCTGCAGTAGTATGGGACATGAAGGTGACAGGGGAAGAGATATTAAAACTTTGCTGCTGCTTCCACTCCCACTACATATTTGGACATATTTGTCAAATGTGAGGAGACAGAATCTTCAAGATGGTGGTCACACTGTCATGTTCAAGCCCTACCTCTTTGCCCCTTTGATATCCATATATTAAAGAGGCAAAGCTTAAATCACAATATGTCTACCATTTTGTAGATTTTGAGACACTCTCCCCTCACCCAAAAATATGCTTCTTTCTCAGAAAGTGCCATGAACAAACAAGGTTTCAGCCACAACAACTAAAAAAAGAAAATCTTGTTAAAAAACAAAACATGTAAATAACAGTACTTAGTGGCTGTGTCAATATGAGAACATCCACAAGTGTTGTGTTTTCAACTTAAAGATAATATGTTTGGGACCAGACAGCCCAACTCTTCCCACAATCCTTTTTTTTTTCAAACTCTGAATGAAAATAAATTGGGTATTTGGAAAAGTACATTCCAAAATATTGTCACTGTAAATGTTTTTCCTGTTAATAACCCATGTCTCTTCCTCTTTGGCACATATTCACAGGGAAGAGATGAGCTTAGTATCCAGACAAGTGTACAAAGGTTAGAGATGACTCAGACTATCCAATTCCAAATCATTTCAGTCTTTAAAGGTTTACTATTTCTTGAATTAAGTCTGGAAATTGATTTTATAAATAGTGAAAATGACAAGGCACTGGCATAATCTGATAATAATAATAATAATAATAATAATAATAATAATAATAATAATAATAATAATAATAATAATAATAATAATAATAATAATAATTTTAATACTTATAAACCGCTCCCTCTCCCCACGGGGACTCGGGCGGTGCACAGGTAGAATAAAAACAATAAAAATATATACAGACAGTTCTAAAACCAAATTAAATTTAACCTGTGCTAAAATTCCCATAAAACTAACTATACTAAAAGCTACCCAATAAAAACCCCAAGACAGGGAGACTATCCCAGGCCGGCCAGACAGAAAAAGTGAGTTTTTAATTTAAGACGGAAGGAGCGGAGGTCCGTGGTCGTTCTAATATCAGGGGGAAGGTCGTTCCAGAGGGCCGGGCCCGCCACAGAGAGAGCCCTTCCCCTGGGCGTCGCCCGCTGACAAAGTCTAGTGGACGGCACCCGGAGAAGTCCCTCTCTGTGGGAGCGAATCGGTCGTGAGGATGTATGAGGCAGGATCCGATCCCGCAGATAGCTAGGTCCCGAGCCATGGAGCGCTTTAAAGATGATAATTAACACCTTGAAGCGCACCCGGAAGATGACAGGTAGCCAGTGCAGCTCGCGCAGGAGCGGTGTTACGTGGGTAGACCTTGCGGTCCCCATAATTGCTCGTGCGGCTGCATTCTGGACTAGCTGAAGTCTCCGGGTGCACCTCAAGGGAAGCCCCATGTAGAGGGAGTTACAATAGTCCAGTCGGGATGTCACGAGCGCATGAGTGACTGTGCGAAGGGCGTCCCGATCCAATAGGGGGCGCAATTGGCGAACCAGGCGAACCTGGTAAAACACCCTCCTGGCCACGGCTGTCACTTGATCTTCCATGGACAGCCGGGCATCCAGGAGGACACCCAAATTGCGCGCCCCATCCACAGGGGCAAGATGTTCGCCCCCTATGGCCAGCGATGGAGTAAGCTGGTTGAATCGGGCAGCCGGAAACCACAGCCACTCGGTCTTGGTCGGGTTGAGCCTGAGTCCGTTACTTCCCATCCAGATCCGTACAGCTTCCAGGCACTGGCACATCACCGCTACGGCATCATTGGGGTGGTTTGGGGTAGATATATACAACTGAGTGTCATCAGCGTATAGATGGTACTCTACCCCAAAACCACGGATGATCTCACCCAGCGGCTTCATGTATGTGTTAAACAGGAGGGGCGAGAGGACCGACCCCTGAGGCACCCCACATGTGAGGGGTCTCGCGGTCGACCTCTGCCCCCCTGCCAACACAAATTGCGATCGGCCAGAGAGGTAGGAGGAGAACCACCGCAAAACGGTGCCTCCCACCCCCAACCCCCCCAGCCGATGCAATAGGATACCATGGTCGATGGTATCGAAAGCCGCCGAGAGGTCTAATAGGACCAGGATGGAGGAACAACCCCCATCTCTGGCCCTCCAGAGATCATCAACCAACGCGACCAATGCCGTCTCGGTGCTATGCCCGGGCCGAAAGCCGGACTGGCGCGGATCTAGATAATCAACTTCCTCCAGGTGACAGGGAAACTGTTGTGCCACCACACTCTCAACAACCTTCGCCAAAAAGGGAAGGTTGGAGACTGGACGGTAGTTGTTCAAAAGAGCTGGATCCAAAGAGGGCTTCTTAAGGAGGGGCCTCACCATCGCTTCTTTTAGAGAAGCAGGCAAGGAACCCTCACTTAAGGATGCGTTGACAACCTCTTGGAGCCAGCCTCGTGTCACCTCCCAGGATGCCAGTACAAGCCAGGAGGGACACGGGTCCAATAAACATGTGGTGGCTCGCAGTCGCCCACGTAATCTGTCCATATCCTCGGAAGTAACGGAGTCAAACTCCTCCCAAACAAGATCCGTCTCGTGGCATCCCACTGGGCCATGAATGGGGGCTAACTCGTTCTGTATCTGAGCAATTTTCTCCTGCAGAAAAATCACAAATTCCTCTGCTCTACCCTGTAACGGGGCTTCCCGCACCCTCTGTTGAAGGAGGGAGCGGGTCACCCTAAACAGGGCAGCAGGGCGGTTGTCTGCGGATGCTATGAGAGTAGCACAATGGCTACTCTCAGCGCCACAATGTAAGTCCGTAAATGGGCTCTTACCTGTGTCCGGTCAGATTCAGAACGGGTAGACCTCCATCTTCCCTCTAGGCATCTCTTGCGGCGTTTCATCACCCGTAGCTCCTCAGTAAACCAAGGAGCCAGGGTGTTTCGACGCTGCAGGAGAGGCCGCAAGGGCGCGACCCGATCCAAGGCTCCCGTGGTCGCAATGTTCCATGCGGCCACGAGGTCCTCCATCGGGGCGCGGGTCAGGGGTACAGGAACTGGCCCAAGCGCCGTTTGGAACCCATCTGGGTCCATCAGGCACCTGGGGCGGAACCAGATTGGTGACTCAGGTTCCGCCTCCCCGCGGAGGGGAGCAGCGGTCGGAAAGTCGAGCCGGAGAAGTGAGTGGTCTGACCATGACAAGGGTGTGATGACTATGTCCCCTATACCCAGATCACTCTTCCATTGGCCTGAGACAAAAATGAGATCCGGTGTATGTCCACCCTCGTGAGTGGGGCCTTGAATTAGTTGGGTCAGGTCCATGGCCGTCATGGAAGCCATGAACTCCCGAGCTACCTCGGATGATTCGCCCACCGATGGCAGATTAAAGTCCCCCATGACTAAAACTCTGGGGGTCTCAACTGCCACCTTAGCGATCACCTCCAGGAGCTCGGGCAGGGCTGCTGCTACATAGCGGGGAGCCAGGTATACAACCAGCAAGCCCAACTGCCTCCCTAGGCCCCACTTCACACAGAGGGATTCACAACCGGTGGTCTGTGGCACAATGGTCTCTCTCGGCTCAAGACCTTCCTTTACAATGACCGCTACCCCACCACCCCTACCTAGGGCCCGGGGCTGATGGAAAGCGCGGTAACCTGGTGGGCACATTTCAACGAGGGGAAGTCCACCCTCGTGGCCCAACCAGGTCTCCGCAATTCCCACCAGGTCCGGCTCCCCCTCTGACACAAGGTCATGAACGAGGTGGGCTTTGTTGACAACGGACCTGGCGTTGCAGAACATCAGCCGCAGGCCCTGGCTCTGTACTCCCTGGCCACCTAGCCTGCGGGGGTTGAGGCACTTGACCGTTTGCAGCCAATAGGCTAGAGGTGTCAAACTCAAGGTCCATTAGAACTGGACCATGGGACCATCCTTGAAGCAGCAAAGGATTGGCCCACAATACTTCTGCCAGTGAAAAATGGAGCATGCAGGCGTCCCATAGCTTTGTTTTCTCTGGCAGAGGGTTGCAGTAGGCCATGGCAGCCAAAAATGTAGCTCGAGAGCCTGTTTTAACTGGCAGAGCACTCGGGCCACCACACGAGTGATATTGAGCTGGCCACACCCACGCCGGGCCTCCAGATCAAACACAGCCCTCATGCGGCCCCCAATGTAATCTAGTTTGACATTCCTGGTATAGGCAAATCCCTGACAACAGGGCCTTGGTTTGGTTTTCAAAGGCAGCTCACACAAAAGTTAGTAGTAATCGGTTTTACTATTGATCCGCTAAACACCTCATACAAATGACATATGAAAATAAAAAAGGCAAGGAAATAATATCCATATATCAGTGAATATATAATGTCCTTATTTGAAGAATTAAAATTATTCATTCTTGGCCACCTTGTAGCTCAGTTACAAGAAGAAAAATCCACTCCCCACCAAGAATTTGAAAGAATGTTAATTTCTTGGCAAAGGGGAAAAAGTTACCTTTGTTCCATCAAACAGAATGAGAATGGTTAAGAGAAAAATGGAAAAGAATTTTTAATCCAATGTAAGAAGTACCGTTTTTTGAAAAATGGATAACCTCTACAGACGTAAATGATTTGGAAACAATATCACAATTTTAGAATTGTGACTGCATTTCTATAGGGTTGAGACCTTCTCCTTGCCCTTGAATGAATGAATGAATGAATGAATGAATGAATGAATGAATGAATGAATGAATGAATGAATGAATGAATGAATGAATGAATGAATGAATGAATGATTTAATTTATAGACCGCTCCTCTCCCCGTAGGGACTCGGAGCGGTGCACAGGGAAAACTAAAACCACAATACAATAAATATACAAATACAATTAAAAACAAATTAAATCTGGGCCTGTGCTAAAATCCCCTTAACCTACTAAAATACCCAATTAAAACAGCTAGACCCTGTAGAGAGAGGCTACCCAAGGCCGGCCAAACGGAAAAGATGAGTTTTTAGTTTCAGACGGAAGGAGCGGAAGTCCGTGGTTGTTCTGATGTCGGGGGGAAGGTCGTTCCAGAGGACTGGGCCCGCCACGGAGAGAGCCCTTCCCCTGGGCGTCGCCCGCTGACAGAGTCTAGTGGACGGCACCCGGAGAAGTCCCTCTCTGTGGGAGCGAATCGGCCGTGAGGATGTATGAGGCAGGATCCGATCCCGCAGATAGCTAGGTCCCGAGCCATGGAGCGCTTTAAAAATGATGACTAATACCTTGAAGTTTGCTGTGCACTAATACTGGGAAAGGTGGAAGAAAAAGAAGAGGATGACCAGCAACAACGTGGACTTAATCATAGTGGCAATGAATGTACCATTAGGATACTTAAAAGAATAAGCTTAAGGATAGATCTTCATGGAGAAAATTTGCCTATATGGTCTGCTCAGACTTGATGGCAAACAATCAATCTATAAAATATAGATATTGACTCTAAACTCAATCCTCTTTGTTCCTATCCCCAACCTGCTTTTTAAATCAGTAAGAAGCTTAAGCCAATCAAACTGGTTTCATTTTTCATTGGGAAAACTAAATGAAGATTGTTTTAGTGCTTTTTAAAAAATACATTTTAGAAGTAACAGAAATTCATTTCCAAATATTAACCAACTTGGTAAATTTGGCCATTGGTTTGGCCAATCTCCAAAAGCAAAAATACACACGTCTTTTTTCCGCAAAAGGTTATAAAGTAAAATAAAACAACAATTACCATCATTTTAGGAGAGAGAATAAGAAGGAAGTACACAGCAGGCTGTGAAGAAATGGCTGGGTTTGATAATACTCAGCCAGCTAAGATTAAATGTTATCAAAATACTCAGTGAAAATGCATTTGCATAGCACCTAAAGACTTTCCACACAGTAAATGCCATGAATGAGCTTCTGAAGCATTATTAGATTTGCAGAGACAACTGGAAGATAAAGTGTGGAACATTTTTATCGCCGGGTGAACTGTCATAATGTCATAGAGAGAAAGAAGGAATTATCTAACCATTCTAAAATTGTTCTCTTCCAATGTGACTCGCTCCATTCATTGACCAAGGAACCAACTCTCTTTGTTCCTTTTTCAAGATTTCCTTTCAATCATGAGGACTAGAGAGTTCATTTATTTTTTAAAAAGGACAAATCGAATGAGACAAATGGATGATTGGGTCTGCTTTTTTCATCCAACAGAGAGACATCTCTGCTCTATAATTTGTGACATGATCAAGAGCTCTGCGGTTTCTAGGTTCTATATACATGCAGTACACGGAAGCAGTTGAACCCATTTTTTTCTTCTGTAGTGTAAGTTACATGAAAAAAGAAAAGAAACAGATGAGGAATTGGTCTCTGACGGACCATGATATCGGGCATCAATCAAACACTCCCTTGGTCTTTCACTAGTAAGGAGAAGAATGCCTTCTGACGGTTAATACATCTCTGTCTTAAAGGAGTTACAGGTAATAGGGCAAGTATGGTCAGGCATTTGAGAGCTGTCAGTTGAAAGCTACAGTAAAGATATGTTCATACAAAGCCATGCTTTGCTTAACCACAGTTTGAGTAAGCCACATTTGGTTGTAAATCATGGGTTTTAAAATTCCTGGAGCACTGTAAACCAGGGGTAAAATGCTACTAGTTCACCCAAACAGGTAGTAAAAATACTACCTGCTCACCTGAACAAGTAGTAAAAAAAATGCTATCAGTTCTGACGAACCAGTATTTCTGATGATCAGCGGTGATGCGCAATTTATATTAGCTAGAAATCTAAACTGCATTACTTTAAAACAATCATTACAAAGTGTATAACCCTGCCCAATGCTTTTACTTGTACATATATCTGATTTTTAACATGTCATGCAGGGAATATGGTTTCAGGAAGCACTTTCTCAGATTTTCTAAAAATCTGGCAGTATTTTTATATAGTAATTTAATCCAACTAACCTTTTCCTTCAAAGGTTCTCTTTCATAACTGTCCTTTTCATCTTAGCTAACCAAAACCTCCTGTGTAATCTAGGCCAGGGGTCTCCAACCTTTGCAACTTTAAGTCTGAAGGACTTCAGCTCCCAGAATTCTCCAGCCAGCAAAGCTGGCTGGAGAAGTCTGGGAGCTGAAGTCCTTCAGACTTAAAGTTGCAAAGGTTGGAGACCCCTGATCTAGGCAACAGAAGCCCTTCAAAGTCATTAGGACATATTGCTAGCAAGAAAAAGTTGTATATCAAGATTAGCTAGTGAACAGAAAACGTGTTTTGTTAAATGTACGTAGAATATTCATACAGAAATACTTTTAACAATACTGTGTTGAGCAAGTGGGGCTACCTCAGTCCACAGTTGTAATATGAATCAATTGCTAAAATAATGGATTAGCACACAGAAAATATGGATTCAAGTCCATCCTTAACTACAGAGAACCCTTTTATGATGGTAATCATTCTGTTCAGAGATGGGTTGCTGCTGGATTGGGCGAACTGGTGGCAGCAGGAGACTCCACCCACCCATCCGGACACTTCTGTGCATGCGCAGAAGCATCACATGTTTGCACAAGCGACGCACACGAGCGAACCAGTAGTAAAATAAATTGTAACCCACCACTGATTTTGTCTCTCAGCCCAGCCTACATCAAATGATTGCCACTAAATAGATAGAATGAGTAAAAGAAATACCCAGTCAGGTACCTTGGGCTCCTGGGAAAAAGTGGAAAATAAAATAAATAGTGTGGTATACAAATCTCCCCCTTCCCTAAAATCAAAGTACATTTGGTAAGCAAAGCAAGCCAGTATTGGTCAAATGCTCTTCTTGCTACATAAACAATGATTATTCACCTATAATGACCAGGTGCATGATTATCAATAAATATGTGGCATCAGTTAGTAATTATCATTTTAATTTCTTGGTCCAGTTATGCATAAAAGTAGGTACCAGTGACATTCGTTAGGCTTCCAGCCCCACCAATCACTTATGGACTAGTCATCGGTATCAGGATGACATGATGGAAAAGAGAATGTCAATTAGAAAAGAAAAAGTCAAGTTGAATCAGATTACTATCCACTTTGCTGACCCTATCTATTTGAGGAATAACCCTGTTGAAGTCTAGGGGAATGTAAGTCATTCAGAATATGCTGAATGATTGGAGAGACATAGAGGTCAGTCAGTCAGTAATAAAGCAAAGATAAAGAAAGATTGAAAAAGAGGAATCCCAAAGATGCTCTCCTCAACCATTAGTACCTAGATGAAAGGATGGTCATATGTAGAGATCATTGGCCATTGTTTTCTCCACAAATGCATTATGTGTTGGAGTGTTATGTATAATAATTTGGACATGTAACTTTAATGTGACCCTAATCTTCCTTTTCTTTATTTGGGGGATAGAGGAACAAGTGGATATTCTATTTGATTCTTTCTTAATCAACAGACAACAAGTCTTAATTCCTAATAAGCAATTATCTAAAGAAGTCTGTAGTCAAAGCTGGCACTGCTTATTACTGGACAGCAGTAATATACAATTACATGGATAATTTACATGTTACATAGGGGGTAGCTTTCTTCCATGGAATAGAAAAAATGAACCTGACCCACTCATCTTTATTACTGTATTATTACTTATCTCATCTTTATTTTTCTTCAATGCAAGACAACATATATTCCTAACATTTCCAACATCTATTTTCCCAACTACAACCTTGTGCAAGGCTATTGTGCCAACACTACAAAAAAAAAACCCCCACACCATTTCTCATAGGACATGATATAATAATCATCTTTTGTATTTGGACAGAACTTTAGATTTGTTTTATTTTTAAGAGAAAAAAACAGTGCTATAGAAGCTGAAACAGAGAGCCAGGGATGAAGAACATTTGAAAAGTTGTATTTTCAACAAGCCTCAGCAATGACATGTTCATTTTACATCTGAACTCAGTTTCTGTCTCCCCCTGCAGCCAAAGAGACTTGTTGGTATCTTTAATGGGGAAAAACATTGTGTCAGATACTAGTTGTGAAAGTGTGATTTCCCAATAGTCCAAAATTCCAGTAATGGAATCTATGTTATGGATAATAAGTAGAATCAGATATAATATTAGCGCCTTATCATAATATACTTTTAAAATTAAATTGCCTATGTTTACAACATAAAGCAACATTAAAAGTGTTTAGTTAATTAATTCACCCAAAGTGCATTTTGAAAAAAACAAACTTTAGTGTAGATTGATATCTTACCAATTAGAGAAAGTTGAATATAAATAAGAATGAACAAATAAGGTACAGCATGAGAGTGGCTAGAACCTTAAAGACTTTTATCTTACACACTACTACATTTAATGGAACATGAAAGGCACACTTGTCTGGCTTTTGGAAAGATTCAGAGCTTTTCCCTAAGACTGCAGCTTAAATGCCCCTCTCGACCAGACACCAGAGATTCCCTTGATCCTCTAAAGAGGTTTGTTAAGAGAAAAAAGAATGCCGCATCTTGCAGGGAACGGAAAAAAACAACAATCTGGTGGCTCCTTTATGTATGAGCAGAAGTGTCTGCTATATGCACGTGGAGATCTTTAGATTTATTCCTACCTCAAACAAAAGGAAATGTCTAAAGATACCCAGTCCTTAAAGTATTAAACCATACTGACAATAATTTCACAACTCACCACCATGATCAAATGTACATACATTGGAATACAACACTCAGCCAGATGACAAATGTTAGACAGCAACTTAAAAACATGTAAAGAACAAGTTTTAAGCAAGCATGTATGTTTTTATTCTAAAAAGGTATAGATATGCGTAATATCTTTAGAATCAGATATAAAGTCTCTACAAGATTTTTAGAATCCTTACCTTTTTCTGGGCTAAGGTTTTTATATACTTCAAGGTCTGCCATTAATTTGTTTACTGATAGTCATTATGGATCAACAGAATCAAAATTATTCCTGAAGCAAAGCCCAGATTCACATGTCCAGGGTTAATACGTTTGCAGTGCCATCTTTACAAGTATTAAAGAACTTTGACAATCCTCCCCACTGTGAAACGTAATGTAATCATGTTATCCATAGCATGGATTCAGGAGAATTAGAGAAATCCACAAGGTGATCCTGAACAACTTTGCTCCAATCCACAATGGGAAAAAGAGAAAGAATTCCCAGTCTGATCAGAAACCTTGGAAGGCTCTGCTTTCTGCAGCTGCTCTTGTGGAATGCAGGACCACTTTTGGTATGAGACATGCATGCACAGTGCAGTGCTTAAAATCCTCAAGGCACCAAATGTGCAGGAAACATTGGAGGGAAGCTGCAACGTCAAGAGCAAATCCACGGTGCACCAGAAAGAATAAACTACCATCCACCTTCTGGTTATTCAGAGGGGTTCTGTGGGGAGGGGGGAGTGACGCAGGATGATTCCTGAAGATGAAAAGAAAGCTGAATCCATTTACTGCTCTCATCTATCTCAGCATCTCTGGCTGAGGGAATTCATAAAGTGGAAGGAAAGCGAGACTGTCA
This sequence comes from Rhabdophis nuchalis, assembly GCA_039707465.1. Taxonomy (NCBI): domain Eukaryota; kingdom Metazoa; phylum Chordata; class Lepidosauria; order Squamata; family Natricidae; genus Rhabdophis; species Rhabdophis nuchalis. The sequence continues at coordinate 30,461,038 of CM077645.1, read as the reverse complement.
CTCCAAGAGTTTTATTTACAACACAGAGGTGAGCACTCAATGCCCTGAGAGTCCTACTGGGAATATATCAGGAGTAACAAATAATTTGATTACTATTTGTAATTAGGCAGTGCTTCATGCTGCTTTGAACTGTTTTGAATGGGAATTGCAAGGGCATCATTAAGTTCACAGTGTTTTGCTTGGAGGATAGGGTCCCTGAACGAAGAAGGCAAAAATTCAACAGGTTTCATGTTGGACAAAATGTAAATATTTATTTGCCCACAATGTAGGCAATATCTTGACAGAGAATTACACCGATTCAATTCTTTGACACCACAAACACACATACGGAATGTATTGCCCTCCATAAATGCAGATCTTTGAAGTGCATAACCTGCCATTTCTTTTTTCATTTCTGGATTTAGAGAAAGCTGCTGTATGAAAGCAGCAACATCAACGTCTATTAGCATATCAGTTGATCAGTTGCATTTAAACAGGATATCATTCCATGCACAGTTCAGAATACAAGAGTCAAGTTCTTTTCAAAAATAATTAATACACCACTTTAGATGAGAATCTAGCATCTCTACACATATTCTCCATATCACTCTTTGGCCAGATCAAGATACTTCACTGATTTAAGATACTTCTGGTTCTTGTCTCTGTTTTTGCAGGGTGTTGACAACACTGGAAGGATTAGATGCATTAAAGAACCCGCCCTCAATCCCATCTTCCATAGCCATGCTTAATGAAAATGATACTAATAAATGGGCAATGTTAGACACTTCTGGGGACCACCAGACTTGCAAAAGCTAGTGTCCTACATCCTTACACTGGCCTATATTCTTAAAATAACAGAGGCAGAGATTAGAAACATTATTAGTTCTGAAGTATCCAGCTTTATCCAGCTGAAATAGTCTATTTTTACTGAAAGGAACCCTCTTCAAGAAAGAGGAGACAGAGGGAATCTGAACATAGAGAATAATCCTGTGAAATGGCCATCTTCCTCATATTTCAGTTCAATGTTCCCAATTTTAGCTGAACTTATCCTAGAAATCCCATCAGGCCTGCCACATAAATGTACCTATGACACATTTAATAATAATACCTGTACCTGTACGCTGATGACACCCAGCTGTACATATCTACCCCAAACCACCCCAACGATGCCGTAGCGGTGATGTGCCAGTGCCTGGAAGCCGTGCGGATCTGGATGGGAAGTAACGGACTTAGGCTCAACCCGACCAAGACCGAGTGGCTGTGGTTTCCGGCTGCCCGATTCAACCAGCTCTCTCCAATGCTGGCCATAGGGGGCGAACATCTTGCCCCTGTGGATGGGGCGCGCAATTTGGGTGTCCTCCTGGATACTCGGCTGTCTATGGAAGAGCAAGTGACAGCCGTGGCCAGGAGGGCGTTTTACCAGGTTCGCCTGGTTCGCCAATTGCGCCCCCTATTGGATCGGGACGCCCTTCGCACAGTCATTCATGCCCTCGTGACATCCCGACTGGACTACTGTAACTCTCTCTACATGGGGCTCCCCTTGAGGTGCACCCGGAGGCTTCAGTTAGTTCAGAATGCAGCCGCGCGAGCAATTATGGGGACCACCAGGTTTACCCACGTTACACCGCTCTTGCGCGAGCTGCACTGGCTACCTGTCGTCTTCCGGGTGCGCTTCAAGGTGCTAATTATCATCTTCAAAGCGCTCCATGGCTCGGGACCTAGCTATCTGCGAGATCGGATCCTGCCCCATACATCCTCACGACCAATTCGCTCCCACAGAGAGGGACTTCTCCGGGTGCCGTCCACTAGACTTTGTCAGCGGGCGATGCCCAGGGGAAGGGCTCTCTCTGTGGCGGGCCCGGCCCTCTGGAACGACCTTCCCCCTGACATCAGAACGACCACTGACCTCCGCTCCTTCCGTACGAAATTGAAGACCTATTTCTTTCAACTGGCCGGCCTTGAATAATTCTCTCTGTCTATTGATTCCAAATGCATTTTAATGGGTTCTTAATCATTTTTAGCACGGGTAACATTGTTTAATTATGTTTTAAAGTATGTATTTTGTATTTATTGTATATTGTTTTTAGTTTCTCCTGTGCACCGCCCCGGGTCCCTGTGGGGAGAGGGTGCGGTCAATAAATCCGAATTTGATTTTTGATTTGAATAATAATAATAATAATAATAATAATAATAATAATAATAATAATAATAATAATAATAATAATAATAATAATAATAATAATAATAATAATAATAATAATAATAATAATAATAATAATAATAATAATAATAATAATAATTTAATTTCTAGACCGCTCCCTCTCCCCAAGGGGACTCGGAGCGGTGCACAGGGAAGTTAAAACAATAAATACACATGAAAATACAAACAATTAAATAAAAACAAATTAAACAGTAAACCCTGCGCTAAAATTCCCCAATACCAATTCAATTGTGTGTGTGTATACCTCTGTGCCTATACACTGCCAGAAACCACACACAGGAATCAAAAAATATAGACACAGGAGGAAAACCAATAAATATATAGAAATACATGGATACTTCTTCCCTCCTTCCAGGAGGGAGGGTGGGAGGGAGATACAGTTGGAAAACTACACAATATAAAGAAGAAAAAGGGAAGCAGGCAGGCCATGCCCAACCCAGCTCCGCGAAGAGAAAAAGGTTTCAATATGTCACATGATGACAATGTGACACAGCGAGTTTGACACCCACGATATAGACAATGTGAAGAGGCAATGGATGATGTATGGAAGAGATAAAAGGAAAATGCACCCTGGTTGGCATCATTGAAAAGATTAAATTGACTAGGCAATGCCCTGTGTAGCCACATCTGATTTTCAAGCAAATCTTCAAAAGCATCTATTAACAGTGTCTCTGCAACCATTTGCATAAAATACTAATTATTTTGTTTTCCCAACACTTCCATATTTACAAATGAATAGAAGAGGGCTTCTACCACAATTCAGATAATTTCTTTCAGATATTTATTCTGGACAGCACTAAATGTATTCACCTTGGCCAAGAAAACTTTGCATTGATGAACACCTTTATTGTCACTGCATAACAGCTAGTAATTTCTTATGTCTAATTTATATTGAGCTTCTCAATTTTTCTCATCCTATTACACATCAAGCTTATTCATGATTCTGGTCAACTAGAAGTGCTTCCAAATCATCTAACAATTTTTGTCTAAAACACACACAACCATAACTGTTTCCTTGTGACTCTTTATTCCTTCATTTCTTACAACTGTTTCATTTTTTTCCCTACTTATTTATGGTACCATAGGTTTCACCCTTCAATTATTTGATCTTTATAATTACAGAGATGTATTCAACTGGATTTGATTACAACTCATCTTGACACCTCAGGCTATCTTTTTTCTTTAGTTGAAGCCACCAATTATGACCATAATCATATTTATGCATATGATACATTTTAAAACTCATATTATGACATTGATTTTGTAGAACTACAGTTTCAACAAACCAAAGAAGAAGTTATAGCTTAGTGGAATAAAAATACCACAGAGATAGGTACGACTTAAGTTTAACCACAAGCTTCTCTATATATCTGACTATGGGAAATCACTTTAAGTTACTATGTCTAAAAGCAGGTTTTAATAGATGATTCTTTGGTCCTTCGATATACAAACCAATATACTTCCCATATACTGCCTTTATCTTGATTTGCTTTGTAGTTTTCTACACGATTAGTTTACAGAGGCCAGTATCCTATATGATCTTCATCCATTCCTTTCTAATATTGTTTGTTTGGACTTGACATAATTGATTACTTTTTGACCTACTTGTGTGTGCATATATACCTCTGTCTCAGGATGATGGTAAATTGTGATTTAACAAAAACTAAGTTAAGAAAGGGCAATATGGAATTTGTAACTTCAAATATAGCTGGGAATACCTGCTATATTTGACCCAACTTCCATTTATTTCTTCAGTTATTTGTGTGAGAGAGAATTTCTTAATAAAAAAAAATATAAGATGAGCTTCATATGCATCCTTCCATGACAAAAATGATAGGTGAATGCAACTTAGGACTTTACGTTTATCTACACCCTCCCAACTAAAAAAAAACAGGTAAGAGTTGAAACACACTGGAAAGCTTGGAGACTTTAAGAGGGAATGGCCTCATTACAGTACTTTGTTCTCTTATTGCAGGAATTTTATGTCTGGCCATGATCACTACAGCAGATATTTTATAAGAAAGGAAGCCTCTCATCTCAACAACTCAATAACTATTTTATGAGAATGCCACAAGGAGGGCCTGGAGGCTTTTGAAACACATGTAACACATATAGCGCCTGCCAATTAGTAAATGGGCGTTGGGTTTTTATTGGGAATTTTAGCACAGGCTTCTTTTTAACTATATTTATTGTATTTTCTATTATTCACTGGTTTTAATTTCCTGTGCACCGCCCTGGGTCCATTTCGATGGAGAAGGCGCAGTATATAAATCGAAATAAATTCAAATTCAAAATTAAGCCACAACACTTCAAAGTTCACGTACACAGTGGCCACATGATTCCAGAAAAAAACTCCATTCGAACTAATGTGGACAGTCAACTGGTGCAGTGGGCTGTCTCACATCTCTTTGAGATTTATATAAATCAGCAAAAAAAAAGCAATATATTTTTCTGGGTGCTTTTCTGGGATTACCCAGCAATCTTTCCCAATAGGGGTCCCCATCTAGATTGGGATTATAACTCCAATATTTCTTTGTCCAGTGATCACACTGTTGGGGACGATGGAAATTGGGTCCTGATAAATATGATAGAAAGGAGGAGATACTTGTCCTTTGTACTGTAACACAAATAAACATAGTAATATTGAAGTTTTTATTTAACCCTTTTGCTCTTTCTGCCTCTGATACTGGAAGAGCCAGAGTGAAATGAATTCACTATTTTTATGATCTAGCAATAATCAAATTCCACTCAATTTCCCATTATGTAAAACCTAGTATTTCACACAAGCTTTTCAATATTTAGCATTCACAACCAAGCATCAGCAAAATGTTAGATTTCATTTGTTAAATTAAGATTTAAGTGCATTTGTTAAAACAATGCACTTTTTAGATTTAATTTAACTTCTTCCTTAGAAGAGTCCGCACATTAATCTTTTGCCCTCTTCCACTCTTACTTTATTAAGAGTGATGAATTTAACAAAGAATGATCCTGGATTTGTAAAATAGATTTGAAACCTTAAAAACAGCAGGTGAACTTTTCAGAATAATTAACTCCATACTTCCAATTAATATGTCCACAGCATACATTAACTAATGTACTTAGAGAAATAAATATACCAAATTTATATACCAAAATCTTTTGTAAAATGTTGAGAACTTCAAAAGTGAATGGAAGCCCATTTTAAAAATCAACAGAGCCATTTTGCAGATGAATTGACATAGATCTTTACATATATAAACATTTAAAAGAAGCTTTAATACATTCTGGATGTGTCTAAATTACTTAAATTAATGCAGCTACCTGCAATGACTTTAATGATTTCTTGTACTTGAAACTGGATTTAACTAAGTGAGAGAGGTGGGGAATTTCTCTCAAAGAACATGTGGGCACCTTAGGCAGTTCTTTTATTTTAAAGAGGTTAAACTAACCTGGCAGAGACAGACAAACTATGTATGCATCTTTCACATGTGTTCTATTTTGGCTATTAGGGAACAGGAAAATGACACAATTGCTTCCCCAGATTCTTTAAAACAAGAATGATTATAATGATGGACAGCAATTCTTCACGTAATGTAAAACAACCTTCCCAATGGAAGAAGTTTCTCCTAACTAATAATTCTTTGAGTTGTAATTTCAACACATTGGGGAGGAAGGATATTTTATTAGAGAATGTTATTATAATGAATTGTTTGTATTTCCTTTTCTTCTATCTACTCAGAGTTGAGCTAAGGGCTTCACGTAGAACTATGCTAAAAGAAATGCATAGAAACACAGGATTGGAAGGAGGTCCAACCCCTATTCTTCTTTGAATCAGTAACACATCCATCAAAAGCAGAACTCTGAGGCAGGTAGATTCATCAAAGAACACGTTTATTGGATACATTCTGGCACAGTTACTGAAAGTTCCTGTGGTTTTTCCCTTAATTAAAAGAGAAAATAATTCCCTCCCCATATGTCCCCAGTCACATTGTCTAATGAAAGTAGCTGGCAGGTTGCTTGGTCACTCTTCTTCTCCTTCAACTGCCACCTTCTTGGGATGATCTTGGTTCCTACAAGAAAACTTTTTGTTTTGACTGATAATCAGTATTTCCTCCTTCCCTCCCCTGCACAGAGTTTCTGGCAACTAAGAAGCAGCAAAAGAAGTCTTCAGCCAGGCTCGCTTCAGAGTTGGAAACTCAGTTTGTTTTGGAATAAATCAAGATACAATGAAACAATGACACACTAACAGTGATGGAAGCTAACAATTTGTGGTCACTACTTTAACATTTGCAGCCAGTTAGGGATTAAATCCAATTATTCTGATATTGTTACAATAAATCTGCCATAGACACACCTTCCTTAATCCTGGGTGTTACCAAAGAGATGGTCATAAACCCATCAAAGATGGAGCATGCTGCAGAAGATTCCGTAACATATTAAATACTAAATTTAATTTATAGGTATGCATAAAGCTTGGAACATTCCAAATATTTTAGGAAAAGTCAGGAAAGAGAAACCAAGATAGGACAGTTGCTGTTTTATTCAATCCAGAAGATATGATTGCATCCATAATCAGTATCCATAAGAAAAGCACCTAAAGAGGGAATGATAGTTGTTAAGAGGAACAATAAGCCACAAAGTTGGGTTCCTTCTTACCAATGCTTATTGAGAGACAAATTACTAAAAACAAATATGATGTATAAGTTTGAAAATGTGCATCTGTCCACATAGTCTTCTTGGAAAAAACTAAGCCCAATAATTACCATACAGAGACATATTTCTAATATTACAGAAATAGACAACCATGAACCCCATAAGTGGCAGTGGCAGCGTTCCAAATATCATCCAGAATTAAATCAGAGTCCAAGGCAGAGCTTTCCTCAAAGTTCTAATTTAATAAGAGAGACATGTTGGTACATCTGTGGAAAACCAGAATCTGAAAGCTTCCTGGGTTTCCACCCAGTTGAAAGTTCATGATCTTGCCCCCACACCCACAAGTCCACCACATGGTCCAATCTTCCACTGCCACACTGGCAGTTCCACCCATCCAGTTCCAGTCAGGTGTAGAGGTTCAGAGACAAAGGATGGCCTTGGGCTTCTAGAAAGGAATGTTTTATTTCGAAAACAAACACATTCTATTCCTTACTATTCTGCCTCCCAACACCCCACTAATGAAACAGCATAGTAAAGAAAGAAAGAGAGTGTGGCAGGCCAAAGATCCTAAAAGAAATGTGACTGCAGGCCTGACAGGTAGATTAATATATGTAGACTACTTAAAAAAAAATACTAGGGGAAATAAAGACCAGCTTTGTTCTTTGTAGTTTTCATTTATTTCTGTGGAAGGGGGAAATCTACATTATGGGATATAGTTCAATGAGTTCAAAAGCATTGACTAGTTCCAGATACAGTAAAGGTCAAGACAAGATTCTACTACAATAATCCCCTAGATGCAACAGTCAATTTCTTCATATATGGATGGATATGAAATCTCTATTTCAGGAATAATAAGCTGTGCAATATTCAATCAATATAATGCATTAACATTCCACTCCTCTAAAAATGACATTTGTCTTTTTGTTGTACATTTAGATGACAATTTCTCAGGAAAATTTGAATTTTACAAAAAATAAATAAAACCTAGTTATCATTTTTGCTTTTTTCAGCCTCGATTTTTAAAAATGCAAATGTTTTAGTGAGATGCATTTTCTGTGACTCAGTGAAAATTAATAATAAATTCATGATTAGTTCAATAGTGAGGTGAGCATCATAGAAATTCAATAAAATGAATGACATATGCTTGAAGAAAAACATATAATATTTCTTCATAAAAAGTGACATGCCAGAAAAGGTTGCAATCCTAATTTATTGTACTGTGAATCTACTCTACAAGATTGCAAGGAAGAACTAGTCTCTAAACTGAGGAGGTAAAAAAATAAAAACGCTCTCATCCTAGATTTTATCAAAAATTTGTAAAATTTCCTGGGTGTACAGAAAGCCCAGAAGCCAACCTGTTATAACAGGATTTGCGCATGCGCGAGATGGAGGTCGCGCCGCGAAACGCGGCTTGAAGCCAGGGGGTCGTTTAGACCTAGGAGGACGTAGCCAGCCCTCGTCGGTCATCTCCGAGGGCTGGCCCAGCAAGAGGACACCCCTGCCGCCACTCCGGGCCGCTCGGAAATGAAGAGCGAGCCCTGTGAGTGACGGCAGGATGGAGAGCAGGGCAGGGCGGGCCCGAATCGGCCTTTTGTGGCCTGGAGCGTCCCGGCGCGGCTGGAGGTAGGAAGCAGGCCGCGAAGCCGGGACGCGGAAGAAACAGACTTGCCGGGCCATGTCGGGTCGGGCCGGGAGGACTACCATCAGGCCGCATGGCCTATGCTGGGCCTGGCGGCCCAATAACCCGATCCCGACCGGCGGTATTTCCCATCTTATCCCACCCGACCTGAGGCTGGAGGCTGGAGGTGAAAACGGCTGGCGTGTTTTTAAGGCTTGTTGCTTGTGGGTGGATGGCTGATGGAATGTTGATGGAACGGAGCTGGATTGCTGATGGAATGGAGCTGGATTGCTGATGGAGTGGAGCTGGATTGTTGATGGAACGGAGTTGGTGTTGGAGGAGTGGAGAAGGTGAGAGGAGAGGAAGATTGGATGAGAGGAACGTAGATGGAGTGAAGAGAGGAGGAACGAGGAGAAGGAAGGAAGGAAAGTGGTGGAAGAAGGAGTAGGAGATGGGAGAGATGGATGAAGAAGCCAAGCAGCCGGGTCGTTGGTGGATCATGGCCGAAGATGACCCAGGAACACCTCAAAGTGTGTGCTTTGGACTTGGGAGTAAACCGTGGCAGCACATGGCAGCACTTTACATCAGGCCGCACAAGGGACCATCTAGTTGTGCGGCACTAAGTGCGGACTGAGGCCGGTGTTGCCGAAGAAGATAGATGGATGGGGTGGTGTTAAGACTGAATTGTGATCCCCCCCCACCCGAAAGAGCTAAGTCTGACTGTCTGAACTGCTTTACCCCTCTGCTCTTTTAGAACTGCGTCCATTTGCACAATTTTATCACTTGTCACTTTACTTGCCCTGGACTCTATTTGTGGAATCTATTTGTGAACTTGCTCTATGTCCCCTGGGTTGGATGACCTCTATGTTTTTAGCAGTGTATTCCAGGTGTGATCTCCTTTGCCTGCGGGAGGCTCCCCTCTCGCAGGCCTGGCCCCCCTATCTAACACGGGCCCACCTCGAGGATGGACTGATAGCTCCTGAGAGGTGGGCGAAGCGCAAATTAAGGGGTTTTTTATTTAAATCTTTAATTCGGATTTTAGGGGGTTCCAGGGTGGGGGGGGAAATAGTCCTGGGAGAAAATGGCAAATGAGAGGGCCGGCCGGTGGAAGAGGAGTAACGGAGGGAGGGGAAGGGGGGGTCGTTTCCACTGAGGCATTTTCCATCGATCTGGTCTTAGGGAGGGGCAGGGGCGGTGGGAGGCGGAATAGGCGTCATCAGTTGGAAGACCGTGGCCGCTGGACACAGGCGGTCACGCGCTCCAACTCTCCGTCCTCCCATCGCAGACTAGGTGGGCAGGATTCACAGACCCGGGGCCCGAAGCTGATGTTATGCAACGTCAGGTCCGTGGTTCAGAAAGCCCCCCTCATCTGTGACCTTGTGTCAGAGGGGGACCCGGACCTGGTGGGTATAACGGAAACCTGGTTGGGCCATGAAGGGGGTATACCCCTCGTGGACATCTGCCCACCAGGTTACCGCGCCTTCCATCAGCCTAGGGCCCTAGGGAGGGGTGGGGGGGTGGCGATTATCGTAAAGGAAGGTCTTGAGCCGAAGGAGACCACGGTCCCCCAGACAACCGGGTGTGAATCTCTCTGCGTGAGATGGGGCCTAGGGAGGCAGTTGGGCGTGTTAGTTGTATACCTGGCTCCTCGCTATGCAACAACAGCCCTGCCCGAGCTCCTAGAGGTGATAGCCGAGGCGGCGGTTGAGACCCCCAGACTGGTAGTCATGGGGGACTTTAACTTGCCGTCGGCGGGCGAAGCCTCTGGAGCAGCTCGGGAGTTCATGGCCTCCATGACGGCCATGGACCTGACCCAGGTAGTTTTAGGCCCCACTCACGAGGGGGGAAACACGCTGGATCTCATCTTTGTCTCGGGACAGTGGAGTCGCGATCTGGGAATAGGGGACTTAGTCATCACTCCCTTGTCATGGACAGATCACGCTCTCCTCCGGCTGGACTTTCCAATCGCTCCACCTCACCGCGGGGAGGCGGAACCGGACACTCCTAGATGGTTCCGCCCCAGGCTTCTAATGGACCCGGAAAGGTTCCAGAGGGAGCTTGGGCCAATTCCTGTGATCCTGCCCCGCGACTCGACTGAGGACCTAGTGGCCGCATGGTTAAGTGCGGCCACGGGGGCCTTGGACCGAGTCGCGCCCTTGCGGCCTCTCTTGCGGCGACGAATCACCCAGGCTCCCTGGTTTACTGAGGAGCTTCGGGGGATGAAACGCCACAAGAGACGCCTAGAGAGCAGATGGAGATCCTCTCGCTCCGAAGCCGACCGAACACTAGTGAGAACCCATATTAGGGCTTACTTAGTGGCGATAAGGGTGGCCAAACGTGAGTATTGTGCCACCCTAATTGCATCCGCAGATAACCGCCCTGCCGCCCTGTTTGGGGTGACCCGCTCCCTCCTTCACCAGAGGCCGCGGGAAGCCCCTCTACAAGGGCGAGCAGAGGAATTTGGGATTTATCTGCAGGAGAAAATCACTCGGATTCGGAATGAGCTACCCTCCATCGACAGTGGTCCTGTGGGACTGTCCGAGGCTAGTCTTGAGGTTCCTGCTTGGGAGGAGTTTGACTTTGTTACCACCGAGGATATGGACAGGCTGTCAAGGAAACTTAGAGCAACCACATGTTTATTGGACCCGTGTCCCTCCTGGCTTGTACTGGCATCCTGGGAGACGACACGAGGCTGGCTCCAGGGCATTGTCAACGCATCTTTGAGTGAGGGGTCCTTGCCTGCCATCTTGAAAGAGGCGGTAGTGAGGCCCCTCCTCAAGAAGCCGTCCCTGGACCCAGCTTTATTAGAGAACTATCGTCCAGTCTCCAACCTTCACTTTCTGGTGAAGGTTGTTGAGAGTGTGGTAGCCCAACAGTTTCCACAACACCTGGAGGAAGTTGATTATCTAGACCCGCGCCAGTCCGGCTTCCGACCCGGTCACAGTACCGAGACGGCATTGGTCGCGTTGGTTGATGATCTCTGGAGGGCGCGGGATAGAGGGTATTCCTCTATCCTAGTCCTATTAGACCTCTCGGCGGCTTTTGATACCATCGACCATGGTATCCTATTGCACCGACTGGGGGGGTTGGGGCTGGGAGGCACCGTTTTGCGGTGGTTCTCATCCTACCTCTCTGGTCGGTCGCAATATGTGTTGACGGGAGGGCAGAGGTCGACCTCGAGACCCCTCTTATGTGGGGTTCCTCAGGGGTCGGTCCTCTCGCCCCTCCTGTTTAACACATATATGAAGCCGCTGGGTGAGATCATCCGTGGTTTTGGGGTGGAGTACCATCTGTACGCTGACGACACCCAGCTGTACATATCCACCCCAGACCACCCCAACGATGCCGCCGAAGTGCTGTCCCGGTGTTTGGAAGCCGTACGGATCTGGATGGGTGGTAACAAACTCAAGCTCAACCCTGCCAAGACTGAGTGGCTGTGGTTTCCGGCACCCCGGTTCAGCCAGATTACTCCAACTCTGGCCATTGGGGGCGAAACACTGGCCCCCGTGGAGAGGGCGCGCAATTTGGGTGTCCTCCTGGATTCCCGGCTGTCCTTGGAGGACCATGTGACGGCCGTGGCCAGGGGGGCGTTTCATCAGGTACGCCTGATACGCCAATTGCGCCCCTTACTGGACCGGGCTGCCCTTTGCACAGTCACTCAAGCTCTCGTGACGTCCCGTCTCGACTACTGTAATGCTCTCTACATGGGGCTTCCCTTGAGGTGCACTCGAAAGCTACAGCTAGTCCAAAACGCAGCCGCGCGGGTAATTACGGGAGCCACCAGAAGCTCCCATATAACACCAATCCTGCGCGAGCTGCATTGGCTTCCTGTGGTCTTTCGGGTGCGCTTCAAGGTTCTGACGACCATCTTTAAAGCGCTCCATGGCTCGGGGCCTAGTTATATGCGAGACCGTCTCCTGCCCCATACATCCCTTAGACCGATCCGCTCCCACAGAGAGGGCCTTCTCAGGGTGCCGTCGGCCGGACAATGCCGACTGGCGACACCCAGGGGAAGAGCCTTCTCTGTGGCGGGCCCAGCCCTCTGGAACGACCTACCCCCTGAACTCCGGACCATCACCGACCTCCGCCTCTTCCGCAAATGTTTAAAGACATATTTTTTCCATCAAGCCGGCCTAGCCTAACCTCCCATGGGGACTTTTAGAAAAGTTTTAAATTGGGTTTTTAATAATTGGTTTTTAGCACAGGATTGGGGATTATTTAATATATATTTTAAATTATTTGTCTATCTTCTATTGTGTATGTTTTTTAAATTTCCTGTGCGCCGCCCTGGGTCCTCTGTGGAGAAGGGCGGGATATAAATGTAATAAAATGAAAAAAATGAAAAATAACATGCAAGAGGACAAAACTCATACCACTCCTGTGGCCAGCAAAGTGATCCAGATTTGGTTGGGCAACTTTCTGTGCATTGAAGTTGTGCACTTAACCCAACTTTGTCCATTACAGATAGTGTTTGACTTATGAGTGGTCGCTTAGCAAAGGTTTGAAGTTACGGATGATCTAAAAAAGACTATTACAACCCGATTCAAAGTTCCAAAGGTCTCCTCCACAATCACATGGCCCAACTTCAAGCATTCAATAATAACACCTTATTTATAGCCATTTGCAGCATCCTGCAATTATGTGACTGTGTTTTACAATAGTTTTGCTAAAGACTGACACTCATTTTTCAGCAAAAGAGCACCCATAGCAAAACATTAGTTTGCTTAATGACCATGCCATTTGCTCAACATTCACAAGGATTAAAGACTGGCACAAAAAATATACATCGTAAAATCAGACTGGTCAAGTGATTGACACATTTTACATTTTACAACTGTCATGATATGCAACCATACAACAGGCTCCATTACAGTCATATGTCTAGCACTAACCTCTGCATTACCAGTAAGCAAGATTCTTGGTGCCCATGAAAGCAGAGACTGATGATCACGAATTCCGTGTTGGAAGTGAGGCTAAATGTGAGGAAAATGTTTTTCACCTCCTTCCCAGCCACGTGGCTCAGAGCAATCCTAAAGGATTGGAAAGAATTCCAAAGCCATATTCTTCCCGTCTTCCCTGTTTTGTTAATTTAAATATTTACCATAGATGAATCAATACAAGAATGTTATCAGGCTGGATGACTGGAAATAATAAAAATGAAAAGAATACAAAAGAAAACCTTCTAACAGAAGGCCTAGGTTGCAAACAGAAATATAAAAAACAAATCAGAATTGAACTATGAAAAAATCTAGTTGTTAATATCAGGCACTTTATGTTTCAGTCAAGAAGGGCCTTTCATGGGGCAATTTCCACACACAAATTTTGTTTGTATTAATTTTAAACAGAAATGAGGCAAATCCAAATTTATCCAATCCATGCACTGCAAGGTGTGAAACATATGGAAGAAATCTGTATGTGTCCTGAAGAATCCTGTTACGAAAACAGTGACAAATTATTTGATCTCTCTCTTTCTCTTTGGCTGATACGTATGACAATTTTTCCTTCAGGGCAGACAGAATCTCCCTGGAGAAACAGATAACTACTATGGCAGCCTGAATCTCTATGACTAGAAATTTGTTAATCCAAGCAGATCAGAATATTCATATCATGCAAAAAGCAATAGGAACATTTTTTTTCTAATAACATTAGAGAATAATAAAAGATCTTCAGGCAATTTTTCAGTCATAAAACGTTTGAGCTTAACAAGCACAGACTGCATTTATTTAGTGCTCAACCAGTTTTTTGTGTACAGTAACATTCTTCTTTTTGAGATATTTGCTGGCCCCTGCCGGTAATACTCAGAAGTGTTCTCTCGTTCCAGTGAAGAATATGTTATCCAGTTGGTAAATCTGTTCTGGCAGGCACTATCCAGCCATACTTATTTTTCCTTGCAATCTGCAGATGTAGGAGAGGAGGCTACTCTCAATTGCAGAACATTACAGTTCTGACATCTATCTTGGCCCTTTCCACTTTAAAAGGTTGAATGAAAAGATTGAAATAACCGGAATGACTTTTTCTTGAGAAGCTGAGGGTGATTCAGGGCTGTGTCATTCTCTCAGACAGCAATGCAGATGGTCTTTATGATCGGAATTGGGAGTGGAATTGAAGTTGCAAATCATTGTGGTTTTAACTCAAGGCACCCACATGACCACTTCACTCAATGACCACCCAACTGGTACTCCCAGTTGCAATCATTAAGAGATCATGCAGGTCATTAAGCAGAGCACAGGAATGCCTCAGAAAGTGGGAGAACTACAACTCCCCACCTGCCTATCTCCCTCTCCATCTAGGCTGCCCTGCATAGCACTACTCAACCACAGTACCTGGCCGGAAGTGGACGCCCAGGGCCTTCAGCAGTCTCATCCAATTGCCACTGCCCCAGGCTTCTACTTCAGCCCTAGTATCAATCACAAAGGCTGCCTCACACTGTTCTCTAAAGCAGGGGTCTCCAACCTTTGCAACTTTAAGTCTGAAGGACTTCAGCTTCCAGACTTCTCCAGCCAGCTTTGCTGGCTGGAGAAGTCTGGGAGCTGAAGTCCTTCAGACTTAAAGTTGCAAAGGTTGGAGACCCCTGCTCTAAAGTGTGGAAGCCTTGGGGAACTGCATGATTGCCTCCATCACTCAGCACTTCCAAGGATCAACCACACATAGTTTATCTTCAGGTGGTTTTCTCCTGCCGTGGAGAAGCCTGTGCGACCTATCTGAGGAAACTCCTTGTCACCAAAGGCCTTCTTTCCTGAATCCTGTTTGCATAGGGCTTTCAGCAACTCTACAAGAGTTTTCACAAAGTTTCCCCAAGGCATGAACGCCAAGGATCCAAATTTTGATCATATAACCAAAGGACCACTGCAATGGCCATAACTTTGAGCAGGAGTGGTAACTCTTTTGATTTAGCACCACTGTAATTTCAAATAGGCACTAAACAAATAGTCATAAATTGAAGATAGTAGAGCTATCATTTATTTATTTTATTTATCCAATATATTTGCTGTCCATTTCACAGTTCAGGCAACTAATATTAGGAAGGCAATAAATTTATTATATAATTTGTCTCACCTACATATCTCCCTCATTAGCTAAGCACCACTGGTTCAGACAATTTGATTTAAAGGGAACAAACTTGCTCCCAGATTGCCAAAAGCCCATTGAGCCAAGAAAAATACCACAGATTAGGCCCCCAAGTAGCAAATCATCCATTTATGCAGTAAACTGAAAAGAATCCTTCCCCTGCTGGTTTTCTACCTCCATACGACCTATTGATGGTATCTTTGAATTTCCCTGCTTTAGTCCTAAAGAAAAAAAAATCTATATATTATACTCTTTTAAAGCTTGTGCACCTGCTTCCTTCGCAAGTATTAAGCTTATCTTGATGTATATTCTCTGGAGAGAGCAGTCAGCGTATTCATTTCCCAGTCTTCAATTCCTTGCAAAGATCCTCTCTTATTAATCTCTTTGTCACCCTCTCATCTTTCTAAAGAGTGCTGGCTGGACAATATGCTCTTCAAATTTCAAATAAGTCCACCAATCCAAACTCATTAGAAAGGGGTTTCTCAGATAATGTGTTCCCATGACCCATAAAATAATTAATGAATCTATGTAACCTTCCGCATGTAAGAAGAAAACTGACAAAATGCTCTGACAAGACACTTGTCAGGCAGGGTAGGGATGCAATGTGGCATCCCTACCCTATCCAGCTGTTAGTGTGCAACCTAAGCTCACACATTCAATGTTGGATTGCTGTCAGAACACAATTCTTGTGATGGCATGTGGGAATGATCATGGAACAGGAAGAAGAACTACAGACCATGGTCATATAAGTGAACTTAGTCCATAGACATATGACAAATACTACAGAAGGGACCTTCCCTAATTTATTGGACTTTATGACAGGGAAGGAAGGTTTCAGACTTACAAGATCAGTCTAAACATCAATGTCAGTCTTGAAGGTAGACCAGGCAAGAAGCACACCCAGAAGTAATAGCTCTAACTTTATTGTAAAATTACATTAACAGAATCTTGTAAATGTGAAAGTATATCTCTCCCTTCCTCACTTTTGCATGCAAGAAACTAAGGCTGTTCCTTTGTGAGAGCTGACCGTGTGCAACTGTGCATATTCTGCGGGCTCAATTGCCTCTTACATGTCTATTGTCTGGTCTGCTGCACCTCCTTCAATCAGCCAAAGTCATTCCCACATATCATTACATTCCTATAGCCAGGACTTTTCTTCAGTAGCCTGTGCTTATAGCAATGGCTCCTTCAACAGCTCCAACCCACTACTTGGTGCTGCACGAGGACCCAGCGATGGCTGAGGTTTACTGCCCTGGTCTCATTTTAACCCTCTTCCAGGGACAGCTTTTCCTGGGTTCTGGTGTTCAGCCCATCTGCCCCTAGCAGGCGCCCCAAATGGGCTGGCTTCCTGTAAGGAAGCATCACCTTCTGCAAGGAGTGAAAGAAGCACAAAGCTCAGGCTGCCTAGAGAGGTCCAAAGGTTATGATTCATCATTTGGGTTATCTTATATAAGATACCCACATATAAAACAACAAGATCTGCAACCTATTCTAATGATAGTTTAAATCAACTACAGGTAGTCCTCAACTTAACAGTTCTGTCACATTCCGAGCTGTCAATTAGGGACCATTTAAAGATACAACGGCACTACAAAAAGTGACTTATGACAATTTTTTACACTTATGACCATTGAGGCATCCCTATGGTCACATGATTTATATCTGGATACTTGACAACTGACTCACACTTATGATGGTTGCAGTGTTCCAGAGTAATGTGACCTTCTGACAAGAAATGTCAATAATGTCAAAGCCAGATTCATTTCACAACCCTCTTACTAATTTAAGAACCGTAGTGATTCACTTAACAAATGTGGCAAGAAAAGTAATAAAATGGGGCAGAACTCAAATTTCAAGTGAGAAATTAACACATTTCTCACTTAGCAAGATAAATTGTGGGCTCAATTGTAGTTATATCACTGTACAGCGATATACTGTAGTTAATTCTAATAACCAGAACAACAGCAGGTGGCATGCCAGAGCATGATTGATTTAACATGACAGGATCCTAAGATTGCTCAGTTCATTCAATACTGGTGCATCCAAGCAAGGGATCAAAAGAGGACAACCATCTTCAGCAAAGTGAATCCAGGACTATTTTGTAAAATTTATTTGTCAATCAAAACAGTTCACCACTAGGTGAGGAATCAAACAAATGGTAAACAATTATGTTTCCAGCCCTGCTCCCACCCACCCAAAAATCCCAGAATCAATAAAACAAATTTAGCTGTCTGGAAAAATCATGTCTTCTTTCCATTTAATGTTAGGATAGATCCAGGGGTGGGTTTCAAAATTTTTGGAACAGGTTCTGTGGGTGTGGCCTGCTTTGTGGGAGTGGCTTGCCGGCCATGTGACCGGGTAGGAGTGGCTTGCCAGCCATGTGACCGGGTGGGAGTGGCCAATTTGGAAAATGTGAAATTCACTTAACAATGGTCTTGGTTAGCAACCAAACTTTTGGGCTTAATTGTGGTCATAAGTTCTCTCTCTCTCTCTCTCTCTCTCTCTCTCTCTCTCTCTCTCTCTCTCTTTCTTTTTCTTTCTTTCCTTCTGTCTTTCTTTCTCTCTTTCTCTCTCTCTCTTTCTTTCTCTTTCTGTCTCTTTTCTTTCTCTCTTTCTCTCTCTCTTTTTTCTCTTTCTTTCCTTTCTGTCTCTCTTTCTTTTTCTCTCTTTCTCTCTGTCTGTCTATCTTTCTCTCCCTCCCACTCTCTGTCTCTCTGTGTGTGTCTGTCACTCTCTGGTTCCCCCCTCCCTCCCTGTCTCTCTGTGTGTCTGTGCCTCTCTCTCTCTGTCTGTCTCCCCCCACCCACCCAAGCCTCCTCAGCCTCTCTCACCCATCCATCGGACAACAGCGCGCTACGCTGCGCGAACCCCCCCCCCCAGTCGCGGCAAAACTTTCCCTGTTAGCGCGACTGGCAGGGGGTGGGGCGGGGGTTCGCGCAGCGTAGCGCGCTGTTCCTAGCCGGCAGCCTTTGAAGCCTTTGCTTCAAAAGCCTTTGCTCGCTCGCTTGCTCACCCATCGGACACCAGGTTCCTTCGTCCGGTGGATGGGTGAGAGAGAGAGCGAGAGTAGCCGGTCAGGCTACTTCAAGGAGCTGAGGAGGTTTGGGGGGGAGGGGAGACAGACAGACACAGAGAGGCACAGACACACAGAGAGACAGGGAGGGAGGGGGGAACCAGAGAGCCAGAGAACCCGCTGGCTGTATTTACTCTCTCTCTCACCCATCCACCGGACGAAGGAACCTGGCGTCCGATGGGTGAGCGAGCAAGCGAGCGAGCGAGCAACCGCGGCCAGCGGGCCAGAGGATTTTTGGGGCGCGCAGCAACTTTCCTTACCCGCGGCGGGAAACACGCAAGGAGAATCCACTCCCAGCTGTCTTCTTTTTCCTTCTGCGAAGGGTACTGGCCGCTGGCAAAGCGGGAGGCTCGGGAAGGCGGCACACACACACACACAACCTACTTCAGGCGGCGGGAAACACGCAAGGAGAATCCACTCGCGGCTAGGCGTAGGGGGGAAGAGGTGGCTGAGCAAAGGGAAGGGGGGGGGAAAGGCGCTCCCGCCGCCTTCCCGAGCCTCCCGCTTTGCCAGCGGCCAGTACCCTTCGCAGAAGGAAAAAGAAGACAGCTGGGAGTGGATTCTCCTTGCGTGTTTCCCGCCGCCTGAAGTAGGTTGTGTGTGTGTGTGTGCTTTCTTTTTTTTTGGCCGGCGGCTCCTGGCCCGAGCGCTGCTCTTCGGAGTTGTCATGGCAGCAGCGGCCGCAGGTTGTGGGGCGACGAGGTGAGCGGCCCACCCCCACCACCCACCCCCATGGAGAAGGGGAAAGGAGGACCCCTTCGGAGAGCCGGCCTGGCTGTCTTCTTTTTCTCTCAGCGAAGCATGGGCGAGGAGGAGGCGGCGCTTCGCTGAGGGAAAAAGAAGACAGCGCAGTCGCCTTGCTTGCTTTCCTGCCTGCCCGCCCCAGCTGGGAGCAGCAGTTAGCAGCGGCGACTTACTTCCGGGTCCACGATCCAAAGGGATCGCTCGGGATCCGGAAATTTTACGAAAGGGTTCGCCCGATCCTGGCCGATCCCCCAGAAACCCACCCCTGGATAGATCTCACATAACTGAGACTGGAAAAAAAATCAACCAAGCTGTCAGGCCTGCAGTCATATTCCTTTTAGGATTTCTGGCTTGCCACACTCTGTCTTTCTTTTGCTATGGTGTTTCATTAGTGGGGAATTGGGAGGGGGGAATAGTAAGCATCAGAATGTGTTTGTTTTCAAAATAAAACATTCCTTTCTAGAAGCCCAAGGTCATCTTTTGTCTCTGCACCTCTACACCTGACCGGAAATGGATGGGTGGAACTGCCAGCGTGGCAGTAGAAGATTGGACCATGTGATGGACTCGTGGGTGTGGGGCAGTGGTGGGTTTCTGCAGGCTCGCACCTACTTGTGAGAGCCGGTTGGTGAAATTTAGAGAACCGGTGAGAGGGGGTTCCACCGGCGTACCTAGAAGTAAATTTGGCCCGCCGCTGCCAGTGACCCAATGGGAAGGGAAGGAAAGGAAAGGAAAGGAAGGAAGGAGGAAGGAAGGAAGGAAGGAAGGAAGGAAGGAAGGAAGGAAGAAAGAAAGAAAGAAAGAAAGAAAGAAAGAAAGAAAGAAAGAAAGAAAGAAAGAAAGAAAGAAAGAAAGAAAGAAAGAAAGAAAGAAAGAAAGAAAGAAAGAAAGAAAGAAAGAAAGAAAGAAAGAAAGAAAGAAAGAAAGAAAGAAAGAAAGAAAGAAAGAAAGAAAGAAAGAAAGAAAGAAAGAAAGAAAGAAAGAAAGAAAGAAAGAAAGAATCATCACAATTGAGTCCAAAATTTTGGTTGCTAAGCAAGAGCGTTGTTAAATGAGTTTCACCACATTTTAAAAGGTGGCAACTCCCACCCTGTCACATGACTGCCAAGCCACGCCCACAAAATAGGCCACACCTACAGAGTAAGTTCTAAAAAATTTGAAACCCACCACTGGTGTGGGGGCAAGGTTTTGAACTTTCAACTGGGTGGAAACCCAGGAAGCTTTCAGATTTGGGTTCCCACAGTTTGCACCAACATGTCTCTCTTATTAAATTGGAACTTTAAGGATAGCTCTGCCTTGGACTCTGATTTTTTTCTGGATGATATTTGGAACGCTGACACAAGCATCATATGAAAAGAAGTTAAGTTGCAACTCAAAATGTTATTAATTATTAGGTTCTAAATGTATTGTTCCAAATAAATTAATATTCAAAGAAACAGATCAGCTATCTGCAACTTAGCAACCGAAAGGCATTCTGGGCCTGGAAAATTGTTGCCCAGAAGCCTGTTCATAGCAGGGAGCGGGATTGTTCTGTTACATGATTAAGAATCATGGAGCAGTTCTCTGTGGCCAATTAGCAGATTTTACAATTATTAACATATTCTGGTAGGGAGGGGATTTGCCACTAACTACTCTTCATCAGGGAACCCAAAAGTTAAGTGTGAGTTTACACATATTATAAGTCATACATATACATTTCAAGTCCCTATGGAATTCTAGGGCACCCTATCTCTTTAGAAAATTAAGGATTAAAAAATAATTAATTTTACAGAATAGCAATGTAATTTGGAGGAAAGTAATCACTCCCAATGATAAGAGTTTTCAAGACTTTCTAACTATATGATTGAGAAATCCTTCTTAGTAGAATTAAAAAATCATATCACTGAGGTATTTGGATCATTTCCCCATCTTTTGCTAAGGAATCCAAATTAAAGCCTCTCAGACAGATGGGTGTCTAACCTCTAGCTGAAAATATTCAGTGAAGGGGAACTCATTACTTCTCTGGTTTACTGCATCCATTCTCAAACTGCTCTTACTGTTAATTGTTTTTTTAACCTTCAGTTGGAATCTGCCTTCCTATTATTTAAATCCACCTGTAATCTGTAATGAGAGAACATGTCCTTATTATCTACTTACTATGAGAAAAAACCCAAACTTCTAATTTTCTTATTTCTCCACTTACATTCAAACACACCAACCTCTCATTAGAGAGCAGCAACAATGTTTTGAAATATAGAGAAGTTCCAGATTTTCAGTTAACTGGCAGGCCACTAAAAAAATTTTTTTTTAATCCCCTTAATCCACTCTAGTTGCTTCAGAAACTTTCCGTATTTTACTTTCATGCAATAAAAAATGAGATGCTAATCATTAATATCTGCAGTCTTCTCTACTTCTGCCATCAACCTGGAGAATATTATGTTTCCAAGATGATAAGAATTTGAATTAATATATGCTAATTGTAATTCTAGCTTCAGCTATGGATATTAGTTTTTTGCTCCTTTTTATATTCATATCAAAATTAACATGAAATCAGGTTTCTGCTGCAAAAAAATAAAACAGAGATCAGATAGGCAGAAAATTAAATAACCTATCCTTTTTAACCCAAAGGAAACACAACAATTGCATAAAAACTATTATTGTTAACAGCAAGCAAGGAAGTACTTACATTCATATAAAAATAATGATTAAAGCAGATTTTTTTTCAATTTCATATGTTCCACCTGTGTTGGGCTACAGATCTACCTGGCAGCTGCATTCCCAACATATGGAGAGCATAAGCTTGGGGATCCAAATTTCTCTAGATCACATCATTGGATCAAGTCAGCAATAGAAGTTATTAAAATATGTAACATTTAACTGATTTGAATAAAATTATATGGCAAAGACCGTTTGCAAAGGACATTTCTATACATCAAAATGAGACACAAACAGATTCAAATCAAAGTCAATCTATACAATCTATGCTTCGCATAAAAACTAAACAATAGTTTGCTTAAATGAATTACCCATAATAGACTAAATTTACACCATACACTAAGTTAAATCATGAATTAAATTTCAGTACATTGTGTGAGCCTATTGAATTATACTTTATTCAGAAACCACGATATGCAATGCGCAGTCAGTGTAAGTAAGCATGCCACTTGCACAGGAAAAAAGAATGAAGACAAGTTCTGTAGTAATTATGAAGGAGAAAGAAGAAGAGCATTAAAGAGCTTGTAATGGTCTGTGGGAATTATTTTAGCAGATAAAAGGAAGCACTGCAACATAGACAAGCTTTGTGCAAAAAGTATCTTAGCCCCCCAGGAGAAAAGAGGTATAGGAAGTCTCAGAAATTTTCCTGAAAAGTTAAAGTTAAGGAGAAGATAAATGCTTTCAGTCTTGCAAGATTCAGTTACTGTGACTTTACAATGAAGGTAGTGTTAATACTCATGGTTTGTACTTCTTATCTGGATTACCAGGTCTGACAGCTCTGATAGTGTTCTTGTCTTTAATTCTTCTGACTTCTCTAAAACAGCTTTCTTTGAAACCACAACTAATATAATGGGGCGACACAAATGAATGAGAGCCTACTGCATCTATTCTCCACTGACAATCCTACCAATTCTATTTCAACTCTTGTTACTTCAAGTTGTAGCATTTTAGGCTTGTGCTTTTTTCAGCATTTCTGAATGAATCCACAGTCTTTAGCCGGGGCTTTGATTTCTAGTTTTACTACACAGCTAGCAGAAAACCACTGAAAATAAACTGCAACAAAAGAGACATTTCTAGTATCAAAGAAACTTCCAGCCCAGAACTGCATGTAGAGTCAAAGTTAAGGCCTGCAAAAAGTTGAGCTGTAGAGTCCTAAGAGCATAAGCAACACCCTTTCTCTTCTAGTCCAGCACTTTGTTTTTACAGCAACAGTCACACGGCCATCAAGACTATTAACCATTGATTTCTGTGGCTTCCATGAACTGGTCCAAACTAGCACTATATCTCATGATAAATTCAACTGATATAGGAAAACAAAACTGAACTTGAAACAGGAATTGGGGGCGGGGGAAACATTTCAATCCAAGGCCCAAAGACAATGTTTTAACTATTGCTCACCTGTATTAGTAATGTCCCAACACATACATAGCATCTTTCGGAGAATTTTGAATGAAACCACAATTATTTTTATTAGATATAACCCCCTATCATATGAATAAATAACACTATAACTTACTAAGATATATGCTTACAGTTGGGAGGACAGACTTTATACAACATTGGAAAAAGACAGATTGACAATATCTGACTGGGAACTTGTATTCACACACACACACACACACACACACACACACAGAGTTTAAATTTAGGCAAAAATGATTTCCATGTATACTATATATCATGGCAAATACAAATATTTAGACTATGATTTCTAAAGTTTATGATTATAAGCAGTGTAAATTAGAATACACAGAAGTTGGAAGTCAGAAACCAAATATTTATAGTTTTTAGTAGGGATTTTTTTTCTGTACTTAATTTTTGTTTCTTTTTATTCTTTTTTTAAGCATTAAAAATTATAGTACAGTAATAATAATAATAATAATAATAATAATAATAATAATAATAATAATAATAATAATAATAATAATTTAATTTAATTTAATTTGTAAACCGCTCTTTCTCCCCGAAGGGACTCAAGGCGGTGCACAGGGAATTAAAAATACATATATAAAACCAACAGACATTGTAATACAAATTTAAAATGAATTAAACCTAGACCCTGCACTAAAATCCCCGACTATCTAAAAACTAATACCCCTAAAAATCCCTAATAAAACAATTTGAATATTCAGCTTAAGGTAAGTGGGTCGATTAAGCCAAGCCGGCCAGGCAGAAGAAGTGAGTTTTTAGTTTTTGACAGAAGGAGCGGAGGTCCGTAGCTGTTCTAATGTGAAGATTTTGCCATTAAGGTCAAATATTTATATTCTTTTTCATATCATAAAATAATCCAATGTACTTTATTAAGTACAGTAAATTTTTTAATGGTATACTGAGCATATTTTATATAACTTTAATAATTCTTTTTCTCCCTTTATAAACATAACATTCTTTGACATTATACATTATTTTAAACAAGGTAATTATTAATAATAGTATCCCGAGACCAGAGAATGCGAATTGTATATTATTTCAAGCTGTAAACTGAAAACATTTGTACATGATATTGTTCATTCCAAATCATATGCTGCCCTCTAGTGAGTTACTCTGTAGATTTAAGTTCAAGCAATAAATTCAGTTTTTGCTTGTGCTTGCAAGTCATTGATTCAGAAATAGTTTAAAATTCAGCGGGATTCATTAATGTATTTTCGTTTATTTACTCAGGTACTTCTTATAGGACCACCACAATTATACAAGCTGCTCATTTCATGTTACCTTTTTTTTTTTAATGTACAAAATTGATATGTAGTATCATGTAGTGGAGTCAAGAGAAGAATCAGTCTGGAGTCATTATGTTTCCATATCCAATCCAAGTCCAGCCCTCTGGATTCTGTTGACTCTTATCTACCACTAATTTAATGTTAACAGTTAATTAGAGTCTTGTATATAGGCATGCGCAATAAATCTTAACTGGAACTTAACATATGATTCTGAGTTATTCTTTGCCCCTAAGGTATAACACATATAGTATGTTATGTAGTATAGTTTTAAAGGACAAATGTGCAAAAATAGACTTTGAGAAGCACATTCATATAAATGTGAAAGCATTACCACTCCCCATCATTGCTGTCGTGATCAATCTATTTTATATTGCAATTAATGGTATATAAAAAGAAATTAGGAACATTTCTATCTTGAGTAGTCTACCCTTAAGTATGACTCAAACCATAGATTTTCACAAATTACTTAGACGGATTAACTGCACATTTTATTGACTTCAAAAGTGTATGTCCAGCAAGTTTCTAAAGAGACGTTATATTATTAAATGACTATTTAAAATCCAGAAGTGAAATAATAGATGAATTCTAAAATAGCAAACTGAACTGTAGTAATATAGAGCCATAAGTAGCATGTCAAGTAGATAGAATAACATATTTGTTAACCTATTTTATCTTGGAAAAAGTATTCTTAAATACATTTTGACCCCATTTTGTTTTATTTTATTTTACTCAAGAATAACAATAAAAATTTCCAGTAGTGCAAAATCATAGAAATTCTATCGTGGCCCCTAAGTGAGAAGGGCTTATCAAACCGATTCATTTTGCAATTGACAGGATAAACTTCAGCAAACACACCAACAACTAACACAAAAGACAACACTGGAATCTGACTCAATATCTTAAAGATTTCCACAGAATACACACATTACGTTGGCTGCCATTACAATTTGCACAAAATGAAGCCAATGAGTAAGCAGGTAATCCACTTTCAAAACTAAATTCAGCTTTTATATGGCTTAATAAGAGATAAATAAGAATAAATAGGAACCATTGATTTAGGAGGCACCACAGTGTAATTTTAGAGGTACTTAAATGGAAGTAAGTAAATGGAGACAACAAATAACCTGAAGCGATAATATACATCTTACCATGAAAAACACTATTGTCCACCAAAAAATGTCTGCAGTACTGAAGACAATTTCTTTTGTCCAAGTTCCAGTAACTCATTGTCAGAAACTTTCTTCTTAATGTCAAAGGCTGTTACCCTGCAAAGGAAGGGGAAAGGGTTGGCAATGCACAAAGAATCGTTTAAGAAAAACAATCTAGTGAAATTCATTCAGAGAAAGAAATTACATTTGGGGACCAACATCAGTACAAAATAAAAATATAATTTCATTCTAAATGTTTCCACCATTGCTCTTTCAGGCTCGGCCATTCTAGAGTAATCACTAAAACAATTCGTATATTATTACA
This sequence comes from Rhabdophis nuchalis, assembly GCA_039707465.1. Taxonomy (NCBI): domain Eukaryota; kingdom Metazoa; phylum Chordata; class Lepidosauria; order Squamata; family Natricidae; genus Rhabdophis; species Rhabdophis nuchalis. The sequence goes on along the minus strand of CM077645.1, from coordinate 30,434,822 downwards.
TTTCCCCAGGGAAAGCAGGAAGGCGAAAGCTTCTGAATAGATGAAATGTAAGACACTGATTTCTAATAATGTAGTAGATGAATAGCTTCATTTTATATAGAATCACTGTGTTGTAAAGTACCTTGGGGGTCACCTAGTCTAACCTACTGCTAAATATAGGATCTGCAATGCACCATATTCCATTATTAGAGCTTTTACCATTAAGACAGCTCTCTTAATTCTTACTAGAAACCTATTCCAATCTTGCTATTTTAAGGAAAAGTTTTTTTTTTAAAGATGTTGTTCATGCCTCAATTTCCACTGGAAAAAGAATTTCAGAGAGACATAGCAACTGAGGTCATACATTTCCCAGAGCTGAATGGCTTCAAACTCCCTTGGTGGTCCTCAGAGTCACTTCTAAGTCTGCCAGAAAAAAAACCTGTCATGGCAATATCCCACCATATGCATTTTTAGATGCAGAATACATAAAAACTATAAGATGGACATAAAACACCATTGGGCTATTTGGAGTCCCAAGAATAAATAAGACTGGTAGTGTGCTGGGTGAGTGGGTGATAGATCATCTTAGAAAAATATTTTCTTTCAAATCCAATTTAAACAAAAGCTTACCATAATATGTGCATATAGTCTGAAAAATTGACTTGACTGTTCATGATGAAAGACAGAAAGGAGGAGACATGGATAATAGTTTCGGAAGGTGGAACAGGTTATTTTTGGTAATGCCAAATCTTGGGGGCAAATAGAACATGACATCTAGCTGACCCAGGCAATATTGGGAAAGGGGCGAAAAATATTTTTGAACTCATCCATATTGGTAGCCACCTGTACATAGTTCACATTGTTCCCCTTATTCCTACATTTTTCAGGCAATATTTCTTTGAGTTATCTTTCTTTGGTTTTTCATTCCGAAACTGGGAAGGAGTTATCCTCTCAGAATGGAAGCAATGACAGAAAGTTTCTTTTTTATATAGAATTTTTACTGAGAATTTTTACTTGAATAAAAGAAAAATAAATATATAAAAGAAGGAAGGAAGGGGGAAAAAAGGAGTAGTGCAGGAAGCAATACTGTTAAAACAAAAGAAGGGGGAAAAGATGATTGGTGACTTATGACCTTCATTACCACAATTGCTATCACAATTGTTATTACTTCTTAAATACAACCAGGATCCTTTTAACCCCTTGTTAATTGTCTTAATTGTCCAATCTAAAAATCATTTTAGCTTTTTCCATTTTCAGCTAAAAATCTGAAAAGGTTCAGTACTCTATAAAAGTACTTGTTATTTTGCCATGTTCGACCAGGAAGTCTCAATGAAAGAACATTTCCAAGCTCTTCTTTCAAAACAAGAACAGAGATACCAAGTTTAGGATGATGTATCTCCTCTGTAGATAATCATAACCTGTAATGTACCATTCATAGTACTAGTAATCATAATGTACCATTCATTCCCATCTTAGCTTGCCTGGACCACTTACACTTTGCCAACTTGCCTCTTTTCTCCATTGCCTACCACCAGCCATTTCCATTCCGTCACTGAGAGATAATCTATGATTATGTGAAGACAGCATACATGGCACACACATGGATCTCCTTAGCTTTGCCGTTGGATCAGGACAGCAGACTGTCACAGTTCCATTTGTCTCTTCAACCAAGAAAACAATTATCCTAAGGAATATAAGGGTGCACTGGCCCCATCTTTAATTAAATTGGACACTGAAATGAATTCTATACACAGCTTAAAATGTTTAATGCCACACATCTTGAGATGGCCTGAGAGAAGCTGTTCTTCCCCAGAAGCTCTCAGATCTATATTTAAACATTAGAGGAGAACGCTGTAACCTTCCTTAGTTAAGCTATTGGCGATCCATTGCTATGATATTATGATAATTATCATTATTATTATTACTATTTTTAACGTTTCTTCCTGTAGTACTTGTGTTTTGGTCTGTGACCATAAATAAAAGTATGTATATATTTAAACTATGTCAATTGCAAAGGCCATGTGAATCAATTGCAAAGTGATTACACATTATCAATATAGTCTGTGTGCATATTATTCAGGTTTTTTTTTCTAGCCATAAGATTAGCTGCTAAGAGGGCTTCTTTATACACTAAGTCATTTCTGAAAGTAATCCTTACTTTAGATCCCCAAATTAATTTTATTCTTTTTTTTATAAAGTACAAACACATTATGTTTTACTGTACCTGCCATGTGGAAAAATTATACCAGGTTGAAAACCTGCAATATGCTCATTATATAATAACCAGATTTCTAAATCTAAGATTGACCATTTCTCTTGCACTGTCCCCAGGAGAGTCAACCTTCTCTACCATCCTTCTTAGTGCAACCTTAACGTACCAGGTGGTAGATACAAGCCTCTCTCCTTATTGGTTTTTAAAACATGACAGCTGCATGTTCCTCCCTTCCCATGTTTTTGCCTCCCTAGAGTCCCTCCATCCATCCTTTAGGAACATGTGATCGTGCTGTCATCTTTTTCCTCTGAATTGTTTGCCAGCTGGTTAATGGCACAAGTGAATACTGACAAGCAAGCCATCTGGCTTTCTTTTTCTCCCTCAAGTTATGTTAGCCATAGTTTCAATACTGCAACTGTTTTTCCATGGGGGAAGAAAAAAAGGCATGCCAGAAAAAACTTGATGCTTAGATGGTGACTTGATCTACAGATGCAGCAGAATGGCACAATAGGATTTTGAGTGCTAGAGATGATAGATAGATAGATAGATAGATAGATAGATAGATAGATAGATAGATAGATAGATAGATAGATAGATAGATAGACAGACAGACAGACAGACAGACAGACAGACAGACAGACAGACAGACAGACAGACAGACAGACAGACAGACAGACAGACAGACAGACAGACAGACAGACAGACAGACAGACGGGGGAGAGGAGAGAGCGCAAGGAAGGGAGAGAGAAAGAGAGGGGGGGGAGGTAATCCAGGCCAAGTAGATGCAGCTATCAAATATGACAGAATGTGTAACTGTACCGGAACAAGATAAGAAGCAAATTGGAGTATTTTAAATTGATTATGAAGAGTTTTTACATATTTGTATATTGGTTTTTGACGTTGTGAACCATACAGAATTGCTTATCTGAGATCAAATGAGATGGAAATCCATACGGAGGAGGAGGAGGAGGAGGAGGAGGAGGAGGAGGAGGAGGAGGAGGAGGAGGAGGAGGAGGAGGAGGAGGAGGAGGAGGAGGAGGAGGAGGATATTCATTGTCTAGGGGAAAAAGGAAACATGAAAAAGACACTTAAAGTAAATCTGCTTTGATTAATTAGTTATAAAATGTCTGAAGAATTTCTTTGACGGGCTTCCAAGAGTCTGTTAGAATACCTTATTACTAACACACATCTTTCCAGACATCCATATGGTTGGATGTCTCATCCAAATCAACGATTTGGATGAGGGGATAAATGGGGAACTCATCAAATTCGCAGACGACACCAAGCTGGCAGGAATAGCCAACACTCCAGAAGATAGGCTTAAGATACAGAAGGATCTAGACAAACTTGAACATTGGGCACTGTCTAATAAAATGAAATTCAATTGTGAAAAAAGTAAGGTCCTACATATAGGCAAGAAAAACCAAATGCACAAGTACAGTATAGGTGGTACCTTGCTCAATAGTAGCAACTGTGAGAGGGATCTCGGAATCCTAGTGGACAACCATTTAAATATGAGCCAGCAGTGTGCAGCAGCTGCCAAAAAAGCCAACACAGTTCTAGGCTGCATCAACAGAGGGATAGAATCTAGATCGCGTGAAGTGTTAATGCCACTGTATAGTGCCTTGGTAAGGCCACACTTGGAATACTGCATACAGTTTTGGTCGCCACGATGTAGAAAAGACGTGGAGACTCTGGAAAGAGTGCAAAGAAGAGCAACCAAGATGATTAGAGGACTGGAGACTAAGACATATGAAGAACGGCTGCAGGAACTGGGTATGTCTAGTTTGATGAAGAGAAGGACCAGGGGAGACATGATAGCAGTGTTCCGATATCTCAGAGGGTGCCACAAAGAAGAGGGAGTCAAACTTTTCTCCAAGACACCTGGGGGCAGGACAAGGAGCAATGGGTGGAAACTAACCAAGGAGAGAAGCAACTTAGAACTAAGGAGAAATTTCCTAACAGTAAGAACAATTAACCTCTGGAACAGCTTGCCTCCAGCAGTTGTGAATGCCCCAACCCTGGAAGTCTTTAAAAAGATGTTAGACAGCCATTTGTCTGAAATGGTATAAGATTCCTGCCCATGCAGGGGGTTGGACTAGAAGACCTACAAGGTCCCTTCCAACTCTGCTATTGTATTATTGTATTATTGTATTATTGTATATGGTTCTTGTTGGCTGAGTGTGACAGTCTGATGGGGCTTGACATCAAGTCACAATTACAATGTTACTTTGTTATTGCAAAAAAGCAACAACTCCCAATTCTTTAGAGTATTACATGATCAAATGAAAATCCAACATTTTATTTCTAAGAATAAAGTACCAAAGTAGAATAAAGAGTAGAATGAGGATTAAAATAAACTTCCTAAGAATTAAGTGGCAAAGTAGATATAAGGGGAAAGAGAATAAATAGGATACAACTATAATAACAATCTCCTGTTTATCCTACACAGCAAGTTGTCTTGATTCATGCATTGCACTAAAACATCACTTAATAACAATTTATTGAATCTGGCTACGATCAGGTCAAAACCAAAATCAAACATTTAATGGCCCAATGCAATGTGTCAATCCAATCACCAATCTACATTGTTATGATATTACATTAGCAGGGAATAGATTTTCTTCAGCATCTTCAATAGCCAACTTATATGCATTGCTGCTTTCACCTTCCCTTGCCACACTATGGATCATGTTCCTGCAGCAACATATCAAAAGTCCCTTGGAATTATGCCTTCCAAAACCCACTGGGGATCCAGTCTCTAAGCATGTCTTCTTGTTCTAGCTACTGGCAACATCTCACTTCAGTCAGAATGCTTCCCTTGCACTAAAAAGTTTAATCAAAATAAAGACTGTGAACAATGGCAGAAGGCCTACATATTTATATTGGTATTCTAGAAAGAGGGCCAAGATGGAGGCAAACTACAATTACTTTAGGCTTAAAATATTGGACAACAAAAAAAGACCAAGGCAGCAAGGGAGAGGAGAGAGAGTAAGTTCCGAGTCCCCTTGGGGAGAGGACGCGGTATATAAAAATAAAATATTATTATTAGTAGTAGTAGTAATAGTATTAGTATTAGTATTAGTATTAGTATTATTAAATATTATTAAGTTGCTAGTTTTTTTATAAGTAAATTGGATGGGTCATTTTTCAACAGTTGTTTGGCATTCCTGCAATTCCAGTATGAGAGCTGACTTGTGTCTTATGTTAAATTTTTACATCAATTTTGATAAACCAAAAAATTCTTGGCTTTACTTCCTTAACCTCCTGTGGGAAACCCAACTGCTCCGGTAATGATTGATTTGTTAGAAACACAATTTTATTCTCATAGTAGTCTGTTTAGAAATAAGGAGATAGTACTCCACACTAGGATCAATCAAAATGTGACATCTTGTCTAGAGCAGCTCAGAGAAGTATACACAATGCAATGCTGGGTGGTAATGTTACGGTCTATAATCCAAGGATGGTACCAATTTGCAGAAAGCACATCTACTAAAATGACATGCATTAACAGTCAATCAATAGAGAGTTAATGTTTTCCAGGGAAAGATCATGTGGCCAAGCTATGTATTCAATAGATGACCTTGGGTATAAATTGGAATCCTCATGTATCTCTCCAATGTCAGCCATTGCTCACTGACACATGAAGGGTTCACTCATTATAACTGATGCTCAAAATAAATCTACCATTTAATCTATATCAAATGATCTCTCACACCCAAAAGGGACAATATTTCTACGGAAATGCTATGACAGGCTGTGTAAAGTCATCTAAATTTTGCTTTCAGAAATGAAACATCCATATGTCTATTTTTCATTAAATAAATCTCTAAAATAAAATGCACTCTTTTATTTTTGATTCCAATTAACTGTAGCAGAAAGTTGTACTATGTAAGTAAAAAAATTGCATATCATCTATTATTCTGCAATATGGAGAAATAGTTTCATGAGTAAAGCACAGGTGATTTCAGTCTCTTTCAATGTTAAATGTTTCGCCAAGGTGCCATATCTTCTGTTTGAATCCACAGTTGTCAGGATAAGTTCAGTCCCAAGATCATTTCCACATCACAGAAAATATTCTGAAATTTAATGTTATGTCAGCTGGATCTCAAAAATAACAAAGATCTACATGTCTTTAGGCTTGGAAACTTGGTATGTTCTTGTATACAGCTACATTACCTCATCCCACAAGTCTAGGCAGCTTATGTCTCAAAAAAACACAACCACAGTTCATAAAATCCATCCTCAAAAGATGTCTCCATTCCAAAGTCTCTACAAGAATGCATAGCTTTCCTAGATAAAGAAGAGAGCATTCCAAAGAAAGGTGGCTGCAACCAAGATACCTACTACTTCTAGGCTTCCACCACTTAACTTTTTGGGGAAGGAGTCGGGAGAGAAATCTGCAACCAGACCTCTCACTTGGTACATACCAGATGGGCAGATTCTACCTGCAGTAAAAATAACAAGGTTCCATCCAGAAAGAGCTTGTAGATAATGCCCAGTATCTTGAACATCTGTAGGCCAGGTAGCTCCCACAATATCGGTGTTATTTTGTTACAGCATTTCTCATCAGATAACAAACTTCCTCCCTGAATACAAGCCAACTTATATTTTAAGATCAGCTGGAGATGCCTTGTTTGTGTCCTAATTGTTATGATTGGTTCATAGTGAGGAAGTCAAGAGTAAAGTTTCTTGATGACTGTTCTAACAATGGAGCTCTCTTTGAGGTCAATTGTGTTTTAAAGAGCCAGCTTGATATAGCGGTTAGGGCTCCAGGTTGGAACCAAGAGACTGTGAGTTCTAGTTTCAATTTAGGCATAAACGCAAGTGATTCTCACTTTCAGTTTAACTCACATTACAGGGTTGTTGTTGTGGAAAATAGGGGGAGGAAAGAGTATTAGGTATGTTTGCTACATTGAGTTATTTATAAAAATAATAGTGGTGGGATTAAAATCTACGTATTAAAAAAAACTGTTGCACCATATTCTTCTTTAATATCAACTGCCAACAATACTTTTGTTCCTGAAAAACAATGTAGGAAGAATTATTCTTCTTTAAATTCGTAGATGAGATCACTTTTAATATTTCAGATTCCAACTCAACTCCTAGAATAAGTTGGAGCTTCTAAGCATAGTTCTGCAATTCTTGCATTTGTCTTGCTTGCATGGGAAAGTAAACTTTTGCATTAAAAGTGGGGGGGGGGGGAGGTCCTGAGTTATTCTAAATTAATTCGCAAAGAAAGCAATTGTACAATTTTATTAATACAATGTGCATCACTATGCGTGCAGTATTGCAATATTTGTATTAGCCAGGACTTTGAATATGTCCCTATTAATTCTCCTACCAAGTTTATTTTGACAATCAGCATGATTCCTTACTATCGTTGAAAAGTAAATCCTATAAGTATTAGAAGATGGTTTTAACTTTAAGACTTATAGCATGAAGGTTCTTTAAGGTTGATGTTAGTCATTACATTATGAGCCACAGTGGCTCAGTGGTTAGAGTGCAGTACTACAGGCTACTTCTGCTGACTGCTGGCTGCCTGCAATTTGGCAATTCAAATCTCACTGGCTCAAGATTGACTCAGCCTTCGATCCTTCCAAGGTGGGTAAAATGAAGAGCCAAATTGTTGGGGGCAATATGCTAACTATCTAAACTACTTAGAGAGGGCTGTAAAGCACTGTGAAATGATATATAAGTCTAAGTGCTATTTCTTATTGTTGTTAGTGTACAAAATTTAAGACAAAAAAGCCTCCTAATTCACTGCTGGATAAAATGTTATCAGGACCAATCCAAATGCCAACAAAGTGTATGAAATTTTCTACATTATCATGCCCATCACACATGATGGGACACAGAAGGGAGGGAATGGGAAAGAAGCAGAAAGATTTTTAAAGGTCACTGACCTCATGACCACAACACCTGGCCTTTAAAAAAAATCCTGCTTCTCCACCAAACTCTTACTCCCCCCCCCCCCCCCATCTTTATTAGCTAGCCCAGAATGGATGAAATTCCATTTTAATTTTTTCTTTATATCAGATATTACAGTCTTTTTTGTAAAGTGTTTTGCAAAATGTGCAGTTGAAAGATCATGAACGTAATTTTTAATTATTTGTTGTTTTACTTGCCAATATGGAAATGACAAATCAGTTAACATCTATGGCAGCAAAGATCACTCTGAAAGTATTCAGGTTACAGGAATGAAATGCAAGAAAATTCTGAAGTAATGGAGAACTATTTGAACCTGGTGATGGTTCTTTCATGGCAAAAATCTTATCTAAGTATCAACAGTGAAAACTTACCCAGGAGCTAATATAGCTATTAATAATTTCAATGCATTCAATCCCTCATTTACTTCTAAGACCAGCATTGCATTATACCTTTTATCACAAGTGCCACTGGGGAAAAATCTTACTGAATAATTGCTTTATCTTATGGGTAGCTTTTGAAAATAAAAACTTACTGAAAACTAAAGAACCTATGTTCAGATTATATAAAAAACAAGCAATTCAAAATTCTCTGGACAATAAATACATTGTCATTTAGGTAAAAAAGCACAGACTAGCGATTTAACCAATTTGATTTAAATAAAATGTGTTTTCACCTAACTGATGAAAAGCTCTGCAAAATTCAAACGTTTATACCGTCTTTTCTAGCATTTTCGTCCATTATAATAAAAGTATCAGCCAACAGTGGATTTTGAGCTTTGTTTCGAAGGATGAAAGGATGAAAACCTTACTTGGAAGTAAGACTCAATGAATTCATTACATGAATTGCATTCTTAACTCCATAACTCTAAAGAAACATGACTAAAAAGCTGGTTCCAATCCTAACAGGTTTATTTCTAGTGGCCTACATAATCCTATTGTTCTGGGAAATTCGGATATTATGACAATTCAGGAGACATGAAATCCATTTCAAAATAAGGAAATTGATATAAAATACAAAAACAGTTTTTCACAGTGTTAGGAACTGCATGGAACAAACCTTACACAATTTCCTCCCATATGTTAATAAATTGTTGTGGATAAAAATGACACAATGCAGTGAAAAGAAAATAACACCTTAACTGGAAGGCCATGTGTTCAGGCCAAAACTGCCTTATGGTGTCCACAGTTGCTCAAACAATAAAAAGTGCTGTCCAGTTTCACAGCCAAGAAATCATTACCAGCACCAAATGCCCGTGAAGAGGCATCTATGTTGATTAGTGAAAATTGGTGCAAGGAAAAGGAGAGAGAGACCCACAAATGTTCTCTGGTTTGATAAGTGCATGCCTGGCTGCTTGAAAGACAAAGCTAGGCTAAGCTCCCCCAGAACTATAAAAACAATTGACCCTAGACATTAACCGTATTGACAGGGACCAAATGTAATGCTTTTAACCAACAAGTGCAGCTAGCAAGGGGGCTGTTTTGAAAAGATGAGGAAACAGGGCTTTCCAGCAGATTCCTGGAGCCTCTGTCAGTTTGCCAGTGCTTTAAGAAGGTAAAGTAGTAAGATAGGAGGTGAAGAGGAAAAGCAATCAACCAACTCGTAAGAGGTTAACCCTTTGCTCTGCCTGCCCTGTACAACAATCTATCTATTTAACACATATAAGGCATGGTGCAGGAGATAAGAACTTGGGAGTGACATCCATACATCCCAGAAGACCCTGAGTTACCTTTGGGAACAAGAGCACTTAATCAAACCCACCACTGCTGGCATTGTTTGGATATAACTTCATCTAATATCAAAACAGAACAGACTGAAAAGTGTCAACCCCACTTACGTGCCATCTTTTGTCATACAATGTCGGAGATAAGATAGCAGAGAAAGAAGGAGCTTCTAGTAATGACTTGTTACTTTTTCCAGTATGTTTATCCCAAAGTCTCATTTAATTCAGCAACACTTCTTATGCCCATTTTAGATCAAGCTGTCTTCACACAAAAAAAAAATTCTTGAAATTTAAGGGGTCATTTTTTAAAAAAAAATATTCAATACTGTAAAAAAAATTAAATACTTGCTAGTAAAAAAGTTATAATCTGTTTTTGTTGTTGTTGTTGCTGCTGCTGCTAGTTGCAAAGTCATGTCCGACCCATCGCGACCCCATGGACAATGTTCCTCCAGGCCTTCCTGTCCTCTACCATCCTCTGGAGTCCATTTAAACTCAAGCCTACTGGTTCGGTGACTCCATCCATCTACCTCATTCTCTGTTGTCGCTTTCTTCTTTTGCCTGCAATCTTTCCCAGCATTAGGCTCTTCTCCAGTGAGTCCTTCCTTCTCATTTGGTGGCCAAAGTATTTGAGTTTCATCTTCAGGATCTGGCCTTCTAAAGAGCAGTCAGGGTTGATCTCCTCTAGGACTGACAGGTTTGATCACCTTGCAGTCCAAGGGACTTGCAAGTGCACCTATCTAAACAGCAAATCAACTAAACTAAGATAGCTTTCGTTTCAAGGAAATAAGTTTGAGTAGAGTTGCACTAACTGATTTTGCTTATGATCAAGTTCTTAGATAAGAAGAAGCAAGTACACCACATATATACATTCCTATTTTGGTACACATATTTGAAAAGCCATAATACCCACAATGTGTTTTTTTTCTACCCAAAAACTATTTAGATATCTATCTATCACAATACTATCTGTGTGGTCCACTATCTACTGTGATGTCTATCTATGTAGTTACTAGGAGTCGAAAACAACTTGACAACACATAATCAATCATTTGTAAAACCACAATGCAAGGCAATTTACATAAACATAATTCACATAATAAAATGTGCATGTGTAGTTCAAATCCAAAAGTCTGTCAAATTCAAAGCCCACTGGAATAAGATGCTGCTCTGTTCCTTCATCTCTGGTGACAAGGCGTTCCTTGTCATGGGAGCCGCCATAAAGAAAGAAGTATCTACAGGCACCCACGTCTCACATCCTGCCTTATACATTCAACCTATCTCAGGATGAATGCACAAGGCAGGATGGTCCTGGTTGACAGAGGTCTGCAAGTACAAAGGTAAAGGTTAAAGCCAGCAACTTGAACTAGAATTGTGAGGTTAGACATAACCAGTGCAACTACCGTAAGGTAACTATGATGCTGCCGAATCTTCTGTTGGCAGTCAGGTCACTCATTGCATTTTGAGCCAACTGCATCTGTCGTCCTGAAGGACAGCCCCATATGAAGTGCACTGCAGTAGTCTAACCATGAGAAGTACATGAGTCATTATATCTAGGGTGTGCCCTGTTTTAGCAATATTGCATTATTGGAGGAACAATATGCATACTGAATCTTCTGTACTATCAGACGGATTTAAGCTGGACCAGACACCAATTGATATCTAGGAAATCTAAGACATATAAAGTAGTCCTTATATTCCTAATAATATTATAATAATAGAATAATAGAATAATAGAATAATAGAATAATAGAATAATAGAATAATAGAATAGAATAGAATAGAATAGAATGCAGTGGTTCAGTGGCTAAGACACTGAGTTTGTCGATCAGAAAGGTCCGCAGTTCAGCGGTTCGAATCCCCAGCGCCAGGTAACAGAGTGAGCTCCCGTTACTTGTCCCAGTTTCTGCCAACATAGCAGTTCGAAAGAATATAAAAATGCAAGTAGAAAAATAGGGATCACCTTTGGTGGGAAGGTAGCAGTGTTCCATGCGCCGTTGACGTTTAGTCATGCTGGCCACATGAATACAGAGACGTCTTAGGACAGTGCTGGCTGTTCAGCTTTGAAACAGAGATGAGCACTGCCTCCTAGATTTGGGAATGACTAGCAAATATGTGCAAGGGGAACCTTTACCTTTACCTTTTATATTCTTAAATCCTAGTAAAGTGAATGTAGATCTACACATGTACAATTATATAATTTGTGCAGAGATGTATTCATTAAGTTTTTCATTACACCAAAGCTGCCTTTAAGATCATGACATCACCTTAAATAAAATGTCTTTTAAGTATTTAATATTATTACAGTAGTTATGCAAAGCTTTCAGCTCATCAAAGTTCTGGATACATTATCTATTACCAGGTACTTGCAACTAAATCTCTTAAAGATCAAGGGACTTAATTTCCAAGTAAATAAGCTTAATATTACATTAACTATTAGTTTTATTTCTTTTATATGTCCTTGGTGGTACAGCATGAATTTTTATCAGCTACCCCATGAAACAACTTTTTATGCCTACTTTATAGTACAACTAGGGCTAAAAACTCTGTTTTTTCCACTCATTCATGATACAGTGTCAGAAAGGGGAATTTAAATTCAGTGTCTCACATTAGAGTTCAAAACTCAGAATACACTATTCCAAAAGTTAACTTTTAGTAACTTGGATCAAACCGATACCAATTATCAACCACTCCTGAAAATAAGTAATTCCAATTTAATAAGACCTTCATCCTGCCTGATCAATTCCTTGAGTGCTCAAAAACCTGTGCATTGTTTTATTTATGACTTCAAATAAAAGGGCCCTCACTTCAGCTCAAACAAGCACTAATGGGGGCTAAACAAATTTAAAAACCCAGAAAGATCGGACACTTAACAACCGCTAAAGTCAAGTCAATGAGAAAGAGCCATCTGTAGAGAATGTTGGCCTAATTTTTAATGCAGCTAACAAACACACTAGCTCCTTTTGCTTGTTGCCTGTTGCAGCCAATGTCTCTGCAAAGTCTGATTTACTTAACACAACAAAGGGAGCTCTCAAGTCACCTTTCTTCTCACACACACACACACACACCCAATAAGTTTGGGGAGACAGGGAAGGATTGATCCAGGGAGGCTGATTTTCTGAGGGGAGTGAATCCACATGAGGCTACTTAGCGACTAAGGGGGGGGGGGAGAGAGAGGCGATCTCAGTAAACAGATGGAAGATAATAAGCAGCCTCCACAATCCCCAACCCCCTTTTTCTTCCGCCCCCTTCCCCGGCTTTTTGTCTCTTCTAAAAGGATAAGGAAAAGCACGGCCCATCGCCCAGCTGGAAAGGCGAGCCTTTCCAATACTTTCCACCACTTTGCAGACTGCAATCCAAAGCCCCCCTCCTTGAAGTGGCCTCCAGAGATCTTACAACACTTCCCAAGGAAGAAGGCGGGTTGGGCCGGAGAGGAAGGGGAGAACGACCCTAAGGAATACAAATAAGGAAGCCGCGTTTAGTTAAAGGGGCGAGGCCGGAGAGTGCGGGGCGCATCGAGGCTCCCTCGGAAGCAAGAGGCTTTTCTCCGCCATCACCGGCGCCCAAGGTGGGCTCATCACGGGGGAGTTAGGGGGCTCCACGACAGCTGGGAAGAGGCGCTCCAGAAGTTTAAGCGGAGTTCCTCGCCATCCCGACGGGACACGTGCAGGTGGGCCGCCTGGGGAAGCTGCCCCTTTTTTTGCAAGGTGGCTCCCTCGGGGCTGCGAAGGAAGAGGGGACTTGAGCCGCCGTCTTCAAACCCGGGTGGGTTGTGCCTGCGAGGTTTCCAGCAGCACAAAGGATGTCCTACTCTTCCTTCCACCCGGCTCCCCCTCCGAAACAATCGTCCCCCGCCAAGCCCTCCAAAAGTGTTGAGTAGTCCCGTGCTCCTACTTTCCAAGCACTGGGGGGGGGGGGGGGGGGGATTGTTAGGAAACCCAAGTCTATCTGGAGGGCGCCCGCTTGGGGATAGCTTTGCTAAAGTTCCCTTGCCCCTTTCTTGGTTATCCGATCAGTCCAGCCCCCGTTCTTTTTCCATACCTACCTTTCCACAGGTTTCTTGCTTCCTCCTTTCCTTGCGCCTTTTTTTCCTTTTCTTTCTTTTTCTTCTTCTCCTCTTCTCTCTCTCTCTCTCTCTCTTTCGTTTTCCTCCTGCTGCTGAAATGGATTGGAAGACTTTCGCGCACCAGGCAAAGTCTTTCAGCTGCCGCCACAACCTGCTTTCTCATTCAAACACACAGCGAGCCACCCCCAACGGCGCGCAGGCGAGAAGAAAAACTCGGAGTTTGTTTTTAGAGTCCGGAATGGCTCCTGCAAACTGCTGGGGATTACATCGCTTGAGAGCGTATGGTGCCTGGTTGCGAGTTTGGGCTCAAATCTGATTAAAAGCCCCAATCCCTTCCCCCTCAAACCTGGAAATGTCATGAATATTTTAAATCTGCTTCCCCGTGAGATAGTGACTGCACAGAAGATTTGCACTGGGGGAAATGCAGTTGTGTACTATTTACCGGTTTTAGGGTTGGCTTCAAACAATCAGTGAAACCACCCCAAAATCTTTATTTGCGTGCGCACACACACACACACACACACACACACACACACACACACACACTTGAGATACAGGTTTATCAACCTGATTTTAGCCTGGCTGTGTCTCACAAACCTAGTGCATGTAGTTATGGTTCAGTAAGTTGTGAAAACACAAAAGGTACAATATATTGTATAACGTAACTCCATGACTTCCTTGACTTTTAATCATAACACTCAGGCAACCATGCTTGTACTGTAGTAACAAGTAGATTATATCTCATCTGCATGTAATCGGGATGTCTCTGTTGATTGAAGACCATCACTTCTTGTATTTCTCTTCCTATCTAATCAGATCCAACAGGACCAACTTCCTTAGTGTCTCATCTTTACAAGACTGTCATCTGATGGAACACTGGAAATGGGCTTTTTGACTGCTGTCTCCACAGTGGAATTCTCTCCCTGTGGAGGTTCAATCAACTCCATGAATCCTACACATTAGGGCCAAGATTAAATAGTACCTAGGAAGGACCTATTTAACATAGCATCTAATGACTGAACATGGGCTTTACAAACATATGACTTCTGTATTTTTTCCTCAATATATCTTGTGAGTTCATTTTTATGCATATTTATAAGGATCTTGTGGCTTTATTACTACATCTTTTTTCTCCCTCCCCAATATTTTTTTCATTACCTGCTGGCTGGACACTAAAGAGGATAACACCAGGATGGCCATGGTGGACTTGAAGAAGGCAGTACAAGAAAGAAGGACATGGAAAATGCAGATTCATAGACTGGTTAAAGGTTGAACACAACTGAATGGCTGATGATGACAATGACAATATATTTTATAACAGACTGAATATAACATAATGAAATATTTGGATATCTTGAAATTGCATCTATTGCATCTAATAAACATATTTATCTAACAACTTTGTTGCGGGATGTAAAAACTCTTTTGGGTTTCCCAGTTACCCTTTATTGGGATACTATTATTGCTTTTCTTAGGATTTGCTCCACGCAACTGCAAAGTCCACCTATTTTGCACTATGCACATTCAATTCACACAGCAAAGGTATCAGTACATAATGGGCCAATTTTGTTTGTTTCAGCCAGCGAGTTGTACAGTCTGATGCTTATTTGGGCTGGGAAGAAATAACTGGCCCAAGATCCAGCTGGCTCTCATGCCTAAGGAGAATAGAACCTAGGTTTTCCTAACCCAGCACTTTTAACCATTACACTACACCACACTAGCTGTCTAGTTAACTGGGCCACTAACCTCAATAAAGAAAAATGTGTATATGGGAGAAATGAGACATAAAAGGCTATGTAACATCAACAACTATTTCTGCTTTTCATTACTGAGTATATTGCAGTAATGTTAATAATTGCTTTAAGGCAACTCTATAAATTATTTCACATGAATATATAATTACTTTGCACGCTTATACATTGCTTAAAGGTAAAGGTTTCCCTTGCACATTTGTGCTAGTCGTTCCCGACTCTAGGGGGTGGTGCTCATCTCCGTTTCAAAGCCAAAGACCCAGCGCTGTCCGAAGACGTCTCTGTGGGCATGTGGCTGGCATGACTAAATGCCAAAGGCACATGGAATGCTGTTACCTTCCCACCAAAATGGTCCCTATTTGTCGACTTGCATTTTTATATTCTTTCGAACTACTAGGTTGGCAGAAGCTGGGCCGAGTAACGGGAACTCACTCCATTACGTGAGGGATTCAAACTGCTGACCTTTCTGATCGACAAGCTCAGCGTCTTAACCACTGTGCCGCCGCATCCTTTCATTGCTTATACATGCATGTATATTTATGAGCCAGTTTAGTCTAGTGGTTAGGACACCAAGCTAGAAAATAGAAGACTGAGTTCAAGCTAGTAGTACATCAGAATCACACTGACCTTGGATGTAAGTGATACAATTTAACAATTCTTTAGAATGCTGCTAACCCATTCCACTTTCTGGAATTCCCTTAAACTAATCGTACGACTTTATAGTTTTTGCTTTGCTATATACTTGCAGACGAAAATCAGCATTCTTCAAAACCATATTAGATAGTGAATAGCTCTAATTAGACAGCTTTAAATCTTCATTTAGTCAGCTCACTAAGACATCCCGAAGATTGCTTGGTTTGGCTGAATGTGTCCTATGAATTCATTGATTGTGGTTTAAGCATTTTAAATTATAGGTTAATGAACTCTGTGAACTCGACCATTGTGACTTACTTGATAAACCATAAACAACAAATGCATAGTTGACACCAGTGGCAGTCACCCTGCTCCCTACCGCCCACTAGTGAGCGTTCCAGCTTTCATGGTGGGCTGCAGGGGTTTTCTCTGATACTGAAGGACTTTCCTTTTTTAATTTAATTGACTTCCCTACTTTATAAATCACCATTACTGTGGAACCGGTGGGCTGTTAGAAAATGTTACTACTAACAGAGGTACAAAAGTGGGAGGTAAGTATAAAAAGGTTGACTACCCCTGATTTACACTGTTGTACAATTCAAACCAATTCCTCCATTTAATTTGCCTCATTTGATTGTAAGAATAAGATGTGAAAGCACCATGAATGCCATGTTGAACACACAAGGGGTAAATAAACCAAAGCAAAATTAAAAAAACAAGCAACATCCAGTCAGTGCATATAGAGTTATCTTTATATGTTTTGTTTGCTTGCTATTACAGTTAATTTTAAAAAGTAATACTGTGTCTAAATTTGTCTTCCAGGATCTGGCAAATTCTCTTCTCCAAGAAATTTTGTGTTCCTACTACTCTCTGACAGTGCCTTTGTTGGTGTTTCTGAATCTCCTTTCATACTGTAAAACAGATAAAGCTAGTGATTTTTTTTTTAATTAAGGGTTACTTTATTGATAATGTACAGGATCTTTTAGGTAGTT
Source organism: Rhabdophis nuchalis (assembly GCA_039707465.1). Lineage (NCBI taxonomy): Eukaryota > Metazoa > Chordata > Lepidosauria > Squamata > Natricidae > Rhabdophis > Rhabdophis nuchalis. The sequence goes on along the minus strand of CM077645.1, from coordinate 30,417,541 downwards.
GCCACAGCAGCTGCCTGAGTTCTTTGCACAGACACTCTGGTGCTGTGGGTCTTCGCCAGATGATCAGTGAACTCCTGATAAGGAGATTTAGTGAAGACAATTTATTTCCAGAGATAGGGGTCAGATAACTGTAGGTCTTGGAGATAGCATCAAAGGTGGCTTTAGCAAAATTGCCCAAAGTAGCCGTGCAGCCCCTGTCCGAGGTGTAGTAGCATTAGATAAAGCTAGTGATTTTATTCATCTGGAGAGCCAGGAAGGTGTAGTGCTTAAGGCATTGGCCAGACACTGGGAGAATGTGAGTTCCAGTCCCACCTTGGGCACAAAGCCAACTGGGGGACCTTGGGCCAGTCACTTCTTCTCAGCTCTAGAAAGGAGACAATGGCAAACCACTTCTGAAAAACCCTGCCAAGGAAACTGCAGGAACATCTCCAAGCAGTCTCAGAGACCGTGATTGAACAGAAGGGTAAAACAATTTCTATACAGCCTCCATTCCTTTGCAATCTGTTTGTCTGCCCATCCTGAAATGAAATCCTTCTGTTTCCCTTTTACCATATTAGTCTTCTACGGCATGGGTCTCCAACCTTTGCAACTTTAAGTCTGAAGGACTTCAGCTCCCAGAGTTCTCCAGCCAGCAAAGCTGGCTGGAGAACTCTGGGAGCTGAAGTCCTTCAGACTTAAAGTTGCAAAGGTTGGAGACCCCTGTTCTATGGAACCACACACACACACAAAAGTGGGGACTTCTCTCCAGCACCCTGGACTGAAATGCAGGGGAGTCCATTCTGTGGTGAGTGTACTTGTATACCTGTTCACTGCCAGCCTTGAGTATGTGTTATCTTTGATTTCGTTGAATTATTCTTGGTTTGGTACTGTATTTTTATTGTTATTGATTGCCCATTGTGCAAATTGTGGGAAGAGAAGCTTTATAATTATTTTAAAGGACTAAATAATTAAAGTGCAGGGCATCAAGGAGGAGAAAAAAATCCTTTTCGTGCACTTTTGGGCTACCTCATCGCTAAATTAAGTGCGAAGTCTTTGAACCCAGCTTATGAAAATGTCACTAAAGTATTATATTCATTTTGGAAAAAAGCAATCCATATTGAAAACAATGATTTTTTTCTTTAAAAATAAAACAAAATACACAGCACATCACTAATCTGTTTTAGTGTAGATCCACCTGGATATGTGTCCTACATCACTTGCTGCAAATTCCTATTTCATGCACATTTTTAAAATGCTGCAGAGCCACTGCTTTTTACTTTCATTTTAAGAAGCCCAGGATTGGTATAATCCAGCACCAGGAATTCCAGATTATTCTCGCCTCTGTCCAATTCAACCTGCCTCTATTGTTTGCTGGTTCAAAGTCTGCTGGGAGAACCAAGCTGCTTTCATTCACCTATTTCAAATTCTCCTCCAATAAGAAAGAGGCAAGAAAGTTTGGGGTGTATTGTTTATGTAACTGCTGCTTTACATGCCTGGGATCTCTCGCTAGTGAAGAAAGTGCTCTCTTTTAAAACAAAACACAACGGCAGCTAGAAAAGAGCTGCTTCATCCTGCCCTTGTCAATTGCTCTATTAATTTACACGACAAATTAAGAAAAAAATACCTGTTTCTTCAGTTTATGTGGGACATTCCTATCATTCAAAGTATTTTCCCCTGTATTATGTTGGAAGCAACCTTTTCATGGTGATTCTAATTTGCAATGGCATAAGGCAGTGTTTCTTAATCTCAGCAACTGTAAGACTTGTGGACTTCAACTCCCAGAATTCCCAGCAAGTTGCTAAGGTTAAGAAATATCGACATAAGGCAATCTTAAGTGGTTTATCTAAATCCACAGAGAAGGCAAAACTAGACATATTTTCCCTGGAAGATATCCCAAGGAGTCTAGGAGGGAAACCTATAAAACGCAAAGCCCCAATCCCATTTTTGTGATCCCTGGAGTTTCCCAAAATTACATAATGAAGTTTGGTGGCAAATCACATATGGTCAACGTGCAGTATTTTGCTTTATTTTATTTTTTATTTATTTAAGCCTACAGTAGGTTAACACATTGACTTTTCTTTAATCCCACATCCTGAATCACAGAAAGTATTGGACAAAATTATTAGCCATGTCTCTTCCTGGGATATCACCACGTCACTCTCTGTATTAGACAATTGTTTTGCGTTTGTATTTTAAATGTGTGTTCTGGCTGCAAAAGGATTCCACTTCTATTCTATTATCTGGGTTCCCACAAGACCCTAAACCATGATTTAACTATGGTTACTAAATGAACCACCTTTAATTTGAATCCAGTACTGTTAAACCATATATTATGATGTATAACCCATGACTGGTTCATGTGACACATAAAGCAAGCCAAACTAAAACTAAACAAACCAATTAAATGTTAGTACAATGAGCACAGTCATTATGCGCGCCTGAGGCTACAGCAGTAGGAAGTTCAGTTGCAGTCAGATCTGAGTGATTCTTAACCAGCAGATCGCATCAGCTCTTATGTTTAATATATGCAAAGCAGTCTTGCATCTAAGAAAGAGTGCAGGTTTTGGAAGTGGCACTCTTTTCTTTATCCTAGGGGTTGCAAAAAGGAATTATTGTCAATCTGATGCATTGGCTTTGCAGTCAGCTTGAAGGAAGGGAGACTAGAATGGGGGAACGGTGACCTCTAGGAGCAGCCAGCTTAAGTTTCACCTTTTCATCACTGTCCAGTTTTGGCCTGGCTGAAACCATAGAAACACCCCATTGATGTTATTCAATTCGGCTGAAGAGACTGCTGTTTCAAAGCAAAGCATCATGGGCCCCAGCTGAAGAAACTTTATCCAAAGATAATTAGAAGTGACATGGTTGGGGAGCTGGACCCTTCATAAATGGAGAGAAAGAGGAGAGCAATTCCCCACTGAAGTTTTATAGCATTATTGTTCTACTAAACATTTGTAATATAACAGCAACATGCCCGAATGAATCTCCTTTATCCCCCAGAAATAATTTTGCTATTATTTCTCAGCCTATGATACCAGCCAGTGGAATCATGCTGAATGAAGTGACCAGGATAAAATCTTGAAGACAGAAATCAGAATTTAATGTCATTCTTCAATATAAAAGGCACTTTTTAAAAGCTATGCTTTAGATCAGGTAGAACAACAGGACTGTATTTAAAATTATTAGGAAGGTTTAATTTGTGGTGGAAGTTACGCTAGCAATTTACAGAGCTGTGGGTCTGGAAAATAAATCTGCAGATCATATTACCCGGTTCCATTCTTAAGACAGGTTTTTAATAATCATAAGATCTTTTTTAAGTAGTGTGAATGCAGGCATAGTTGTCCTTCTACCAATATAAAAATTATTACATTGATTTTAAGGAATACATATTGCTTTGTATTGAACTAATTTTAAGACAATACAGATCAGCAAAAAAAAATATTTCTATAATATTTCATTCTCAATGTAGTTATATTTTCTATATATATATATTACCTACAGTACATTGGCAAGACCATTCAAAATGTTGTCAAGTGCTAGTTAAGCATATAAGTGGTTCAGAACACAAAGTAATACATAATGTTCTACCAAAGTAAATCTATTCATGTGATCACATCTTATGATCAGGTCAATTAATCTTTACATTCAAATCCAACACAAACTTGCCTTGAGCACAAGTCCATAATTTCAATGTCACTTCCTTCTTCGTCCCTTAAAACATTAGATGGTCTATAAAACATAAGCAGTAATACTGACTCTTGAAGACATGGGCTTCTCTAAAATTAGCTGTTCTCTTTGATAAACAAATTTATCAACTGCAACTGCAGCTGCATTTAATTTTCCCATGTGGTATCACAAAGTAAAGAAAAATAAACAGAATTAAGGAATGAAGCCACACGGACACCGACCAAAGAGAGTATACACCATGTACAGATAAGATAGTTTGGCTGTTATAATTTCTACCTTTTCTAAAAGAAATCTGGTATAGTTATAGGAGCAACGAACCAAGAATTGCAATTGCTACACTTTGATATTTATAGAATGTGGGTAGCATCTTAATATCCATTAAGAACCATATCTAGAACAGACAGCACCAAATCCACAACGTTTATGAGGCTAATTTATATAATTATTAGCTAATCATCTTCAGTATGCCAGTATGAACCTAAATCAGACAATTGTCCCAAGAGCATTAAACAATGCTGCCATCATAAACTAAAGCCAGAAAGCAGTTTCCCAAACTAAGCCTAATTCAGCATCGAGAACCATGATGGCGAACCTAAGGCACATATGACAGAGGTGGCACACAGAGCTCTCTTTGTGGGCACGCACGCTGTCACCAGCTGCTCTTCCAGGTCTTCCCATGAAGACCAGCTGTCCAGACTGTATGTGTGGGCTGGAACCCAAAAGAACAGCTAGTCACCACATGCATGCGCATTGGCTAGCTGCTCTCTTCCAGGTTTTGATGCTCCAGCGCACATGCACGCTCCAGTTTCAGCACTGAGTGCCGAAAAGGTTAGCCATCTCTGATCTGGAAACATGTATAATGTTGCCAAATGTCAAACATCAGTGTTATGGCTGCCCTATCATAAAAAAGCTGACCAATTTTTTGCACGAAATGCAATAATGGAAATCATTCCTTGCTCTTTTTTTTTGCCCTGATGTTTCACGCAATCTTTGTAAAATATATCACCAGTAATTCCATATTTCCATATTAGACAGCCTAAAGAGAGTTCTTCTTTGTGAAAAGGCTTAGATTAAAACTTTTAACAATAATGATGTGTATTGTATATGCATATTCTCTTAAGAAATCAGTATCAGATGTTTTCATCTTGTTAAGAACTTGGTTACATCATTTTCAGATAAACGAAGGCGATGCTACTCCCTGCTCCATTTAGGGTCCTCCAAGCTAAGGGTCTCCAACCTTTGCAACTTTAAGTCTGAAGGACTTCAGCTCCCAGAATTCTCCAGCCAGCAAAGCTGGCTGGAGAATTCTGGGAGCTGAAGTCCTTCAGACTTAAAGTTGCAAAGGTTGGAGACCCCTGCTCCAAGCAATTGTTTTCAAAGCCGGCTTCTCAACCATGTTGCAAACTGCTTTAATTTTTGGATAAGTTTATAATTGTTGATGTGTTCTTTGAACTTTTCAATGAGTGTCTCTTCTTTCCAGATTCCTTTCTTTTTTTTCACGGCTTTCATTTCTGCTTGAAGTAGCCTCTTGTGAAGCTTCCAGTATATCCGGGATTCATGAGCCAACCCTTCAATACAAACTGTCTTGCCAAGCCCCCGTCGCAAGATCTCTTCATTTAGACAAATACTAGAAAATATCCCCTGTTCAAAAAAGACATTAAAATTTTGCGTAAGACATATAATTAACATATTACATACTGTGTCCATTTTAGTAAAGAACAAACATTAAAGTTGAATTCCTCAAGTGACTTGGGCAGCCATATAAATTTTCTCAAGTAATGCAATCATTGTCTAACCTCAATAAAGGTAGTCCTCGACTTACAACCATTTAGTGACCATTCAAATTTACAACGGCAGTGAAGAGTGACTTATAAGAGCAACCTTCAATATATCCCATCAGTCACATGGTTGACATTTGGGTACTTGGCAACCGGCATATGACAATTGAAGAATCCTGGGATCATGTGATCCTCATTTGCGAACTTCCCAGCTGGCTTCCGACAAGCAAAGTCAACGACGAAGCTCGATTGGCTTAATGACTGCATGATTCTTTTAATAACTGAAATAATTCAGTTAACAACTTTAGCAAAAAAAGATTGTAAATTGAGTGCGACTCACTTAACAAACACTTTGATTAATAACAGAGATTCTGGTCCCAAGAATGATTGAAAGTTGTAAGTTGAAAACTACCTTTACTTCTGGATGTGCTGGGGCTACTATTTCTATATTTGCAACTTTTGGCAATGTTGGATGGGAATTCCAGGGAACTGCACTCCTAACATCTTGGAGGGCAGGTGCCATAGGCTAAGGCCAGCAATAAAGTCTCACCTGCGCACCAAACTCTTCTCCCTCCGCCTCCAATACAATAACTAGTTCGCCAAACGTTTGTCTAGGACACTGATGGGTAATCTTTTTGTCCTTGCGTGATGAAAGCATGTGTGCAACAGCACACACGTGTGTGCCCATACCAATAATGCAATGCACATGCAAAACCCATGCACCCCGCCCCCTGCGCATGCGCACAACCCCTCAGGTATACATGTGTGGGGCCACACCTGTGCCCCATTTTGGGCCTAGCAGGTCTCCCTGCAGCCTCCTGGGACCAAAAACTGGGTGCAGGAGGGGTGCACTTCACCCCCCCTGCGCAGCCCCTGCCCCATGTGCATGCATGAGCGTCTCCCGCATGAGGGACTGAGACCTGAAACTCAGCTGTCCAGCGGGAGGCATCGTGTGCATGTGTGGTGAAGCTGAGCTGGGGCGACAGTTTGCTTGCCTGCAGAGAGGGCTCCGTGTGCCACCTGTGGTACACGTGCCATAGGTTCACCCTCACAGGTCTAGGACATTGCATAACCTTACCAGCATCTCTGAATCCAGAACTGATGCAGGATCTTGCTGCAAGTTTTTACTTAGGAGTAAGAGTAACTGAACTCAGCATACATTATTTCACACTAAGCACACTTAATGTTTGCGCTCATGGAAGCTTTTCTATTCCCTCTGAACATTTACTTACCTTATTTACTATTACAAAGCAATCAAGTGCTGATTCTTTTCTGTCCAAAAGCTGGAACCAAATCATTTGTGAAGGTTTTATTTCTTCTTTTAACCAGATTACACCATCAGATGTTAACTCCACACCAGCAAGCCTGACAAGCAACAAACCATTTGAACGCCCTAAAATGATATACATGCATTGTTGTTTTATTAGAACATTAGTAAAAACACCTCATTTAGGTCATTGATTTAAACAATTAAGGGGGAAAGGTAAACTAGAATTTTGCTCTGCAAGATTTAAATGAAAGATTCTAGGAGGCAAAGTTAATGTTCTTATTGCTAGAGCTGTTAATATTTTCTGTGACTGAAGAAAGCTAAAAATTATTTCAAAAATCAACTATCCAAAAGTGACTGTTCCACGCACAGAAAAACTAGTGCACCAAATAATTTACCCATTTGTCTTCTTTTTCAAAATCATGGAATGACAGAAATGACAAAGAACTGCTTTACTACAGGCTTTGAATTCACAGCATGGTGTTGATGATGACAGAAAGTAATTACATATACCTACTTCAAGTGAGTATAGAAAGTGTTAAGTAATGTGCATTTACATAAACTGAAATCCATTCAGGTAATCTATAAAGCAGATCTGAAAGATGTAGCCTCTGTATTTTTAGCATTCCTTTTTATTCATTTTTAATATATATTATATATATTGCTTCAATTACTGTTAGCATAAAGATGCAGGATAAAAATAAGTTTTTGTTTTCTGAAGCAAGAAAACACTAAAGAGATTTTATTTTCCCTTCAGCTCTGGTGAGTTCTCAACACAGTTAAACAACAAAACATAAAACAGAACTTAAAATTCACAACAAAATAAACATTAACACTCTCTAACAAGTCTAGCAACCTCCCCTGCCCCCACTCCACATTTTTATATATTTCCTAAACATAGAAAAAGCAAGAAGCAAATGCAACTTTCCCTTTCCACACACCCAGAAATCTGAGCTTCTGACAGTGAAGGCTTCTTCAAAAGGACCTCTCCTGCTAATCTTAACAACTTGACAACCGTAACAAAAGGAACAGTCCTTAAACTCATACTCTAAACCGTTTAAGCCTTCAAAAGTCAATACCAGCATTTTAAACTGTCTCCAGAAAACATCTGGCAAGTAGCACAGGGTGGGGTTTTTTTTATGTGTAGACATATGCCCCATTTAACAAGCTAGCTCATATATTTTACATAACTACAACTTCTGCACATTTCCATGTCATGGAAAATTCATTGGTTGTCCCATCTCATGGAACATTTTCATAAGTAGTTCCATCTTGAAGTCAGATAGACCAGATCATGAATCAGCTCCACAGGAAGATTAAAGATACTCTATGGAGGGGCTATCATAACAGAATCTTACAAGTTTATTTGTGCAGTACCTCTTCCCCTTTCTTACAATCCAATGAATTGGGGAGGTTCTGTTTGAGCCACTTATTTTGGACTTACTGCTTCTTTTTGGATTTAAATTATATTTTTTCCTTGTTGCTTTGGTAGCATATCTGGCCTAACTCTGTCAAGATCATTTTCCTTATTTTCTACAGAGGTACACTGCAGTAGTCAACATGGATGTAGTCAAGGCATAAATAATAACTGTCAAAACTGACGAGGCTGGGAAAGGGATGTAGTTGGCATACCACATATAACTGTACAAAGGCACTTCTCACAACAGCTACCGCCAGTGATTCCAGTGACAGCTAAAGAATAAGAGTATTCCAAGATTATGAATATACTCTTTAATCCCATTCAAAGCAGTCTGAACCTTAATCTTTGCCGCCAGTTTTTTTTTAATCTCACCCATAGTCTGTGTTTATCCTTTTTCTTACCCAGCCTAATATGGTGCTTCAGTAGCAGTCAAGGATAGCCAGTGCGGTGTAGCGTAGCAGCGTAATGTTGTGTGTTTGGACTAGGACTGAATGAAGTTGAATTCTGCCCATAGCCATGGGAATTCTATATGTGATTTTGAACCCATTGCTCTCACCCAGCCCAACCAATTTGATATGGCTACTGTCGTGAGGATACAATGAAAGAAAATTCCATGTAAACCACTTTGCATTTCTTGCAGACTAGAAAGGCCTAAATAATAATTTCCTCTGCAGGGGTTAAAATCTACTAAAATAAACACATTATTTTTCTTCCTTTTTATCTCATTTTTTTCCTCCAGAAGCTCAATCAAGTATGCCCCCATTTTATCTTCTTACAGGTAGTCCTCATCTACTGACCATAATTAGGACAGGTAACTTAGTCATTAAGTAAAGTGGTCACTAAGTAAAATTATGACCATGCTTATCTTTGTCTGTCTTCAGTTTTTCTTTGCTTTACAGATCTGCCAATGTAAATACAAGCATAAGGTTACTTTTTCATCACTACTATAAGCTCAAACTGTTGCTAAGTGAGGTAGTCACTAAACAAGAACTACTTGTAAAGCCATTGTGCGATTTCAGGCTAAAAGACATTGTCTCATTTGATTCAAGTCATCCACATGGCTGAAGCGTACATGAACATGTCTATCTTCATTCCCATCCAACTCTTTATAAATGGTTTTAGTGAACAGTTAGAGTCTCCACTGCTTCATTATGTAACACCTCCTTAATTTAAACACTAGGAAAAAGTGCCAGCTTGGGGAAAAGATGGAGTTCCTTCCAGACGCAGGGAGGATTCTCATATCACATCCAAATCATTCTTGCCTACTTTGAATCTGAATATTGCAGAACTCTAATCAACATATAAGTACATGGTAAAATATAGGTTGCATTGTCATATGAGTTTTCTAAAGATGGCCACTCAATCATGTTTAGAATTCCTTAAATTCAAACCTCTAAAAATGTTTCAAACCTGTAAAAAAAATTAACTTGGCCACTATGAAGTTACTCGTTTTACTTACATCTTTTCTGCAGGGAGGAAATGATTGGAAGGGTAATAGGTACGTGTTCAATTTCTAATCCTTGCTCAGTTATTCGACGTAATTGTCCACGTAGCTTAACATTCTTCTCTATAAATTCTGGAGGTATTTTCATAACATTGGTGAATTTGGCTGTCTATTCATTAAAAAAAAGAATATAAACAAATAGTATAAGAATATAAATGTGGGCACACAGTATTTGGTCTAGTGGTTCATGCAGAAGGCTAGAAACCAGGAGACTGGAAGTTCTAGTTCTGCTTAGACAAGAAAACTGGCTGGGTGACTTTGAACCATTCATTCTCTTTCAGCCCCACTCACTTCACAGGGTTTTTGTCTTCAGGACAATAGGAGAAGGAAGATGTATTCAATATGTTCTCACTCTTGAGTTATTTATAAAAATAATAAAGGCAGGATAAAAAAAATCAATGTATTATATATTTATTCCTTTATAAAGTTAATTATGTAATTACACAACATATTTATTTTATATATTGGAATACATATAACTGCAAAATCATTATTAGTTTCACATGGTCAAAATTTCCGATATATATCCATTGTATTAAAAAGCTCCTTTTATTACTAATTCTCACTCTATAAAGTGCTATGAAGATTGAACATCAATGGTTTCAGGAAAGACAGTTTAAACATGCAATTTTTATCTAAATGAACCCTTTGAAATAAAGCACAATTTATACCCAAATAAAACACGCTTTATAGAAAACTTATAAAAACATCACCCTGAATTTTACTTAACATAGAATGTTTTCATATTTTATAGGGAAATAAACTTAGATGGCCTCTTCAGTTGAAACCCTACTTTAAAAGTAAGAACAAGAAGAAAGGAGTTGCTATACAATTAGTATTTCCTACCAGACTGGTCCTTGGGATGTGCTACTCATATAACATCCCACCCCTATTATATGAAGGTTAGAACACCAGGATTTAAATTATTTGTACAATGTCTCTCTTGTCCTCTTACAAGGCTCTTCACCAACATAAAAGCCCTTGAAAATAATGTGTGAAGGTCTGTAGATAAACTGAGTAACATAATTCCAAGAAATGTACTCAGTATGGCATTTCAAGGTCTAAAACAACTTTTTAAAAAAAGCAACAAGCATATTTTAAAATAAAAGAATAAAATAAAATTTGGGAATATTTATGGCAACAAAGTTTTTCATTGTAAATTAAGAACCCCCCAAGTACACAGAAGCTTAGTTCAGTGTTCAATATGTACAGCAGCAATACATTAAGGTTGTGATCACTAGTATAAACTTTTACCAATATTTAAGGGCTTTCGTTTCTGACATCCATTAGTGAAAGTCTTTGCAAGTTCCTTATTTAGAAAAACCCATCAAATAGGAACATTAATGAAAAATCTCTGGACTATTATTTCAATCAGCGACATTCTGTATTTCAGAAGGTGGCCTTGGAGCGCAAATGAATAAAACGAGATCCCTAAAACTTATAAACTGTAATGGTTGATAGTTTTTAAAATCCTGCCAAAAATGGCAAACAAGACCCAAAGCAATATAAATCTGCTTTCTATTTTGCTTTGAAAAGAAACAGGTAGTCCTCATTTAACAATAAGTAATAACACTTTTTGGTATTTATTTGAAACAAAACAGGTTACATTAAAACAAGACTTGGCTGCAAGTTGTACATGAGCAAGCAGCATGCTTATTATTAACTTATTATTCCAATTTCTTGGATACAACAGTGTGTGCTTCCTAAAATTAATATATATATATATAATATATATTTATACTCAAAATGTAACTTACCAATTTAATACTCTTTGCAAGTGCAATCACTCCCGCTATTGCCAATCCAGTACTTATGTTCTAAGGAAAAAAACCATAAATAATTTCAAAAACACGTATTTCCATCTCACAGCATGAGACCTAAGAATATCCTTTATTTCAATCTTATGAATATGATCTATAAAATACAATATGTGCATTTTAAATACCAATTGCTGCCTAAATATGGAATATATAATAGTAGTCAAAATGTAAGTTTTAAAAAACAAAGTCACAAAATCTCCAAACTTCATAGGTTTATTATTTTAATCTTTTATTAAATTAAAATGATTCTGCAAATTTGGAATTAGACAACTCTGAGTATGAAAAATTTCAGCTGAGGAGTACAGATAATCCCTGACTTACAACAGTTCATTTAGTGACGGCTTGAAGTTACAAAGGAACTGAAAAAAGTGACATGACCATTTTTCACACTTACGACCGTTGCAGCCTTCCCATGATCATGTGATCAAAATTTGGCTGCTTGGCAACTGGTTATATTTATGATGGTTGCAGTGTCCTGGGGTTATGTGATCACCTTTTGTGACCTTCTGACAAGTAAAGTCAATGGGGGAAGCCAGATTCATTTAACAACCATTGTTACTAACATAACAACTACAATGATTCACTTAACAATTGTGGCAAGATAATGGAGCAAAATTCACTTAACAATTATCTCACTTAGCAACAGAAATTTTGGGTTCAATTTTGGGTTCAATTGTGGTCATAAGTTGAGGACGACCAGTATTTAAATTCTGATTTACTACTGTCAGGCCTGTAAGCCATCTTTTGCATTGGGCCTTCAGACCTGCCGCATTTAATGCTGTGGAAAATTGGGAGGGGGGGATCATATGGAGTGTAATAGATATAGTCAAAGTAACATTCATTTCTAAGAGAGTCAAGGACGTCTTGCCCACACCTGAAGTAGTGTGACTGGGAGGCATTTCCAGTTGGGACAGTGATTGGACAATGTGATGGACATGTGGGTGCTTGGCAGGGACTTGAACTTTCGTTTGGGTGGGGAAAACTTTGAAACTTTCCGATTCGGGTTTTCCCAGATGTGCCACTATGACATCTCTAATAAAATGGAACTTTGAGGAAAGTAAAGCCTCCAAGCCTTCTTTCGTTAGGGGTGTTACTTGGAACCCTGACATTAACCCATATCCTCTTTAAAAACTCAACCAGCTCCCCCAAACTCCGAGGTGCTGTCTGGGGTCCTGAGTCCCAAATGTCGACCCAAAACAGGGCGGTGCAAAGACTCAGGGAAGATGAATATGACAGGTGCTTTGAATTTGGAAATGTCTATTTACCTGCCGTATAATCCTGAGAAAAATGGTTGCTGCTTTAAGTATGCCTACAACATATATTTTGTGTTATTTCATGCTCTAGAACAGGGGTCTCCAATCCCATGGCCACTGACAGGTACTGTGAGCAGGCAAGTGAGTGAAACCAAAAACATTCCTCCCTTCTGGTCCATGGAAAAATTGCCTTCCATGAAACCAGACCTTGATGCCAAAAAGATTAGGGATTGTTGCTCTATAACATTTGAACCCATCTTGGTTAATGCCATTATTATTACCTCATGTTTATAGACCAGCTTGCTACCTTCTACAACCTAACATAAAAATACTGTAAATAACACTGTTACTTCATTATTTTATTATAAAGACCTTTTCCAGCAATGAATTTGGAGAGTTTTTTATAAACCTAGTTTATACTGCTATAAAGGTTCAAGGATCTTACATTAAGATTTCAGATAGTCTAAAAAACGTAATGTTGTAATCATAGGGTTTTTTCCTGTCAAAATGCCTTGACATGTCCATGCCTTGAATTCAGCAGATGCATAGAATTTCTTTCTTTGAATTCAGTTTAGGAATCTGATGCCTCCCAGAACTTTTCAATTACAACCTCCATACTTTTTGACAATGACAGTCGGGCCTTCTGCAAATTACAGTATGTAATGCATAAAATTTCTTTCTTTGAATTCAGTTTAGGAATCTGATGCCTCCCAGAACTTTTCAATTACAACCTCCATACTTTTTGACAACAACAGCCGGGCCTTCTGCAAATTACAGCATGTAATAAAACACTTCTGATCAATTAACAATATCCCTCAACTTAGGAACGTTTATGATACCCCACCCTAGATCATGAGTTATCTGAATGTCTTTGAAAGGATACATAACGTACCAAAGTACTGTTATTTGGTTTAAGCCAGGGGTCTGCAAAGTTGGCTCTTTTAAGACTGGTGGACTTCAACTCCCAGAATTCCCCAGCCAGGCATGCTGGCTGGGGAATTCTGGGAGTTGAAGTCCACCAGACTTAAAAGAACCAACTTTGCAGACCCCTGGTTTAAGCCATCTCAAGACACATTTTCCAGATAGAAATTATATTTATGTTATTCACAACATTTTTGGAACACAGGGCGTTTTCTTCTATGCAATTAAACCATCCATTCAAAACAACACACACACACACACACACACACACGTTTCTTATATCTCTAGAATGTATGATGTGTGAAGAAGACACAGAGCGATAAACCTGGTCCTAAAAGACCACAATGGTTGTCATTTAACAGGAGGGATGGCCATTCCGATATGTCTCTCTTTATAGAATTTTAAGGCCGGAGTTCAAGGCTACAGGATACGAAGGAAAAGCGAAAGGAAACGCTGCCTCTATAGACGCTCTACCCCTTACTGTACTAAGACACTACTATAAATTAACTGCTATTTTTGCTGTAGTTGGAACCGGAGCAAAGCTGGTTCCAGCAGCCCCGTTTTCCGCCCGTTTTCCGGCAGGCCCGTTTTCCGCCTTGGGCGCAGCGCAACCCAAAAACTACGCACGGCGGGCCCTCCGCTTCGCCCAGACCGATTCCCGGCGCGTACCCGGACGAGGGCGAGATGCACGTCCGCCCAGTCGGAAAGAAGCGCGACACAATTCGGCGGCTCTCCACCCCGCTGCCCGACCATGGTCGTCTACCAGCCGTCGCGGCCCGTCGCTTCCTGACGCCGCGGCTCTCTCGGGCCTTGCAGCGGCAGCGCCGCTTTCTGGTGGCTGCGAAGAGCTGCGTCTCTGCGAAAGCACCCGAAGTCCTTTTCGGAGGCGCTCTGCGTTGAAGTCGCAGCTGCAGATGGAGCGTTTCTTCTGCCGTTGGGGGTGGAGGGCCTCGCGCGGTACAAACCCTCCTGCGTGTGATCCCGAATCTAGCTGTCCCGAAGGTGCGCAACTGGACTTTTTTTTTTTTTGCTTTTTTTTTCTTGAAGGCGTTTTGCTTTCCATCCGAGAAGCTTCTTAAGTGCTGCAAGATTTCAGTTCTTCTTCAGAACTGAAGAAGCTTCTTGGATAAGAAGTGAAAGGTCTTCCAGGAAAACAAAACAAAGTCCAGTTGCTTTTTCACAAAGCACCTTTGGGGCAACCGTGCCCTGGAAGACCGAGAATTTGCCATAGACCTGAATCCAGTTGTTGTGGGTTTTTAATGAAGCCAGTCCTGTTGCATTTTGCATAGCAGAGATTATAAACGAGTCTGCTGATAAGCTTAAGATAATTAAATATTTCCTCATGCAGGGCAAGCTGCTGTGTTTTGTATCTATGATACTCAACGAACAGGGCCCGAGGAAAGATATGGACGTTGTAATGCAAAACATCTGGAGGGTACTGCGTTGCCACTTCTAGCCATAAATAAAGGTAAATCCCTCAAATTCCCGTATATTAATTACTCAACAGGTGACACTCAGAAGTAGTTTGCTGGTGAAGGATGAAGAGATTAAAAATTAAGTTTTTAAAACTTTGTGAATGATATAGTACAGTAAAGAAGTCTGTAAATGAAGATATGTACCAAATCTGAACTTTAAAAGAAAAGGGCAGAGGTATCTGCAGGGGACAAATGAGGAAAGCACTGTCTCATTATAACCTCTGCCTTTTTGTACATAGGTAGTGATGCTGTATCAGTATATAAAGGCAAAGTAAAGATTGCTATATTGATTCTGTAGATCAGGGATCCCCAACCTTTTTGGCACCAGGGACCGGTTTCATGTTAAAAAAATTCCGCGGACCGGTGGCCATGGCTCGGCCGGTGTAAAGGGGGAGGGGGAACAGGCGGCACATGCACGCAGCGGCTCACTCACCCCTCTCAGGCCCCCAATGGTGCGAGTGGCCGCGCCTGCACTCTCCCGCCCACGGCGTGCACTCTGCCCAGGGGGCTACCCCTCCTCCTCCTCTCCGGCCCTTTCTAAGAGTTGCGCCACTCACTGCGGCCCAGTTCCTATCAAGCCACGGACCGGCACCGGTCCCCGGACCGGGGGTTGGGGACCCCTGCTGTAGATACTTCTGGAAAATGAGAGCTTCATGCTCGACAAAATGATCATAGGACTCAAGATAGGGAAGTCTAAGAACTTTGTTGTGGAGCTCAATGAATAATTATAATCATCCCTATAATCTGAATTTGTTTAAATAGAAACAAGGCTGCACCAAACTGCTGCACTATTTTATCCATGGACCAGAGGGAGAGATGATGTGAATCCCTTTCAAAAGATTCTATCCCTCCCATGGTTGTATGCAATATCTTATTATTTAAAACCTAGTATTGAATCTGCAAATGTTTGGTTTTTTCCCCTTTTCTCTCCTTATATTCTTATATACAGTACCGGTAGTCCTCAACATGACAATTGAGTTCAAAATTTATGTTGTTTAGTGAGACATGTAGTGAATTTTATTGCCCCATTTTATGACTTTTCTTGCTCCACTTGTTCAGTGAATCTCTGCAGTTGTTAAGTTAGTAACACAATTGTTAAGTGAATCTGTCTTTCTCATTGACTTTGCTTGTTAGAAAGTTGTAAAAGGTGATCACATGATCCAGGACATTGCAAATGTCATAAATATGAACTAGTTGCCAAGTATGTGAATTTTGATCATGTGATCATGGGGATGCTGCAGTGATTATATGAATAGTTATAAGTCACTTTTTTCAGTGCTGTTTTAACTTAGAATCGTCACTAAATCAATTGTAAGTCAAGGACCACCTGTATATTCTTGGCACCATCTATCCAGCAGATACTTGCCATTCTCTTATTGGAAGAGGCAGGATTCTTGGGAAATATCTGAGTATCCTAAAGCTTGACTGTTTACTTCTCTGCAGTCCAGGGGTGAAATCAACTTACCTTTGCTACCGGTTTGCAAATATTTTAAATATCAAAAATTTATAAAATATTTAATATTTTAAAGAATCCAGTAAACATTTTTGTTAAATTATCATGAATTTATTTTTGAAGTGAACCAATTTTTATCTTAAAAGGCCAGCAGTTTCTTCAAGGTGCTTAACAGTTAGTTCAAAAGTTTTTTTTTATGTGCTTTTAAGTGATTTTTTCTGATTTTATGCTCCACTACCAAGGAACCCCCTCAAAGCTCAATCAACAATTTTCCAAAATATACATTTTGACTGTATTATAGTCAAAATACTTTCAGAGTTACTACCCATCATTAAACTGTTCATAACTAAAAATAATTTTTAAACATTTCAGAATGCTTTTCTTCAACAAGAATTTACAACTCATAAAATTACATGGAAATAGATTTGATTGTATTCCGTTTTCCCTCAAGTTATTTTAGGCTATCCAAGCCAAGAGAAATAATATACTGCCCACTATTTTTTAAGTTGTGCTTGATTAAACTTTGAAGAGAATGAGTTTATCATAGCATCAAGGCAGAATAAAAGCATGGCATGGGTAACTAATACAAACAAACCAAACCTTAGCTTTATAAATCTTAATAATGCAAACCAAAAGAGACAGTGGCAGACTGCTGATTACGTTGCAAATGATAAAAAATTAAGCCTGAATTACTAAATAACATTCTCATCAAAATTCAACATCATTCTTTACAAGTTTACCTTTGATACAAGATTGCTATTTTAAAAATCACTGATTTTTAATTTTAAGATCACATGTTCTTTTTTAATGAGGTAATTATATTGATTGTTCCATTCTCAAAGTTATCAGGGTTTTCTCATTCTGAAAACTGAAATTATTAGATGTCTGGGTTGTTGGGTGTTATTTATTCCAGTTAAATAACTTAATCAGATTTTGGTGGAAAACCATCAGAATATTTCTCAACCAACTTACTTCATTTGGAGTCTCCACAGAAATTATATTAACTAGCACAAAACCTCACCACCATCCCCAAACTCAACTTTTAGTGCCTACAGATACTTAGTTCTCATTTAATAGAGAACTAAGGTTAAAAACACAAAAACATATCTTTAACTTCTGATAGCCTATAGTATGTTTAGATATTTTTATTCAGCAAAAATTGAAATACTACCAAGGTTATATTTGAAAGATGCAGGGACTGTTGTACAGCAGGGGTCTCCAACCTTTGCAACTTTGCAAAGCTGGCTGGAGAAGTCTGGAAGCTGAAGTCCTTCAGACTTAAAGTTGCAAAGGTTGGAGACCCCTGTTGTACAGCACATCAGTAATTAGTTCCTAGAAGTAAAATATGAAAAGCTTTAACCCATGACTCTTAGAAGAGAGGCTTATAGGAAGCTTCCCTTGAAATTTGAATATATTTGTGTGTTTTTGTGTTTGTATAAAGCCTTGAAAACAGTATTTAGAAATAATTGCTTAATTTGTATCTGAGTGGGACATACCTGGGACATATTCTGATTGTGTACGAAGATCTAAACCAACCATGTACAACATATATAAAAGCCCTAGGACAGGATAGGGGAACCAATGCTGTATTTCACAAGCTGGGGTTTTTTTTTAGATTGAGGGGCACATGACATGGATTTAGATTTGGCTATCAAGACTAAAATAATTATTTTAAACTTAATTTTTGCATTTCAAAAGTGTTTTTAATGCTTGTGGAAAGAAGAATGCTGTTTGAGAAATATCGCCCACAATCTCCTTCAGCACAATTTTTTTAATGTGAACTTTTATAATTCAGATGATATTTCAAATCTCATATTTTTAGAAACTTTTTAACTTTCTATCGATTCTGAATTTTATCAATTTACATAATTTATTTTACATTGCCAGAGTTTTCTTTAAATGGATAACCTTTATTTATTTTGGCACATTGTATTAACAGTAATACAGAATAGGAAAACATAAAAAGGCTATTTCATCATTTATGGTGAATACTCCTTGTTACATAGATTTTTCTAGAAGAAAGCCCTGCCTCCTGCTGAAAAGGCCTAGAAACAACTAATATTTTAACAGAACTCTTATCTGAAAGAAGGAAATCCTGGGAAGAATTCTTTTAAATATTTCTCCTTTCCTCATCTCATCTACAGCCCTATCCCTGGCCTTCATATTCTAGGATATTCACTATATCTATATTTATTCAATAACCATTAATTATGGTTATTGAATTTGTGCTAATCTATGCAGTAAGGATAAATCAAATTTAAGAAAATTGAAATTAGGTTGTTGTAAAATATTAATGAAAATGAAGTCTCTTTATTGTGAGCACTATGGAGTTTTCATTCAAGTTACCAAATTTGATTGTTCTTCTAATCTATATTATTTAAATAATATTTTATCAGTATCTCAGAGCAGCATGTCAGAATTTCTATCACACATTCTAAGAGAAGTGTCAACCAAACACAAAAGGTTATCTTCCCCCTGTTGATAAGGTTAAAATGTATTTGAAAACTAACACTATTTTATTTTCTTGGAAGTATTTCCTATTCATTCTTGGAAGTATTTCCTATTCGTTGGAACACACATCTGTGTGTGTTTAAAAAAAGATATTTTCTAACATAAATAGTTTAAAATTTATTCACACTCTGAAAAGAGCTTCAAACGAAAGTGTAAATCATAAAGATTCACATGGAATCAAAAATGTCAATTTCAGAAAGAACTGACTTATTGAAATAACCAGTAAAACTGAGACAGTATATGTCCCTGATATGAGTGTTTCAATATTTCACGCTAGTGTCAAAAATATGACACGATTTTAATTTTTGAATAACTGTTCATATGAAAGATGTATACAATACATCAAATGCTATACAGAGCCTATTTCCATATGATATACATTATACTGTATATCATTAGAGTCTAAAAAATTTCTAATGTTCATTGAAACGATTACATCAGCAGAAATGGGTATATTTTATGAGAATGACACTTATGTTCTAAAATTTCACAGTACAGATATTTGATCGCCATCTTACATAACTTGTTTCCAGAAGGCACTAAATATTCCGCTTAGTCCTTTTTGGGTCCCATATGCAAAAACAAAAAGTATGTTCATAAACCATAAGTTTGGTTTTTCATGTGCAAACTGTTGTCATCGATTTTATATCTGTTTGTAATATTTTGAAAAACTTCAGAACCAATTAATATACCTCTGTGGCTTGGGGCTATTTATACTGTAAACTACTACCAATGTACCAAATCTGAACTTTAAAAGAAAAAAAAACATATCACTATTATAAATATATTACTTTTTTATAAAACTAAATTTTGTCGGAACAAGGCAAAAAAAAAAGATAAAATCTGTTATCCTCATTGCTTTGACCTATTTAGAATTACCGTAAGCAATATAAAACATATACATATATATAAAACTTTTTTTCTTTTTAAAGCATTTTAACCATGTAGATCCAATGTTTATTATAAATCAAAATTATTGTAAGTTCCTTTAAAGACAGATTTGTTTTCTTCAAAGATAACTTTTAAGAGCATAAAAGGAAGGCAACAACTGTAATTTAGCAGAATAGTAACAGATTTTAAATGTTTTTCTAAAGTAATTAAAAAAAAACAACTTTAAGTGTAATTTTGGATAAGAAGGGCAAACTTTATAATTGATCCATACGTACAGTACTTAACTTGACTTTAGCTTTTGTAAAGTCATTTGGCATGTATAAATTGACCATTTTTAGATGTGTATACTTATTCTCTTGTATATTTGTTATATGACAAATCTATAGCAATTTTAGCCAGTCTTTTGTGATATTTCATTTTCATTAACTGATTCTTCTGCATTTCCACGACGCCGGTTGCTCATCCTGCAGCCTTTTCAGAATGGGCCCAAGAAACAGCCACCAAGCAAATCCAAATACTACGCATACTATAGATTCCACATAATAACCATCCAGAGTAGTAGTACAAGATCCACCTTCTTTTGAGCAAAGCTGTAATACAGAGAACCAGAAGAGAGGAAGGGGTGGGTGCGATAGGGGACAAATGATAAGTATATAGGTATAGATAAACAAATTGTTTTTGACATATGTAACACATTTAAACATTTTTCTGAATGTGTAACCTCTACTACATTTAAAAAGTGTGTAAAATATTTAAAAATGGACTAAGCTGCTGAGGACATTTGTTGACAACCCACAACCTTTGGCCTAATTTCAAAAGAATTTGTAAGTAAGTAAGTAAGTATATACACACACTCACACAGATATAGATATTACCTATTACATTGGGAAGAAAGAGGAACACTACAAAAGTGGAGATCGTCTTTGAATCTGAAGTTGGAGCAAGTGAGAATAGCTCGGGATGTTTTAATTTGGATTTGTTTGTTTTTTTTTTGTTTTTTTTATGAACAGGAGTTTTGTTTTGATGGCCTAAAATGGTCATCCTCATTATTAGCTTTCCCCATGGTAAAGTTAGTACAAAACATAAAAACAAAACAATGTTGCAATGATACAATAGTCGTAAGTCTGAATGGTCTTAACTGTTGTAAGTCAAGGATTACATGTATTTGGTTTTATTATTTTGTTCTCCACGTAAATTATTGGTTTTTTATTGTTGTAAATGCTTTCATTGTTTTAACTGTAATAAATTGATTGATTGATAAGCTGCCTAGAGTTATTGACTAAGATGGGCAACTATAAAAATTGAATGAATGTATGTTTCAGCCAGGCACACTGAAGTCATCTATAAACGATACATATTGTTTTTGATAATGTGCCATCAACTTAAGTGTTCACTTTTAGCAACCACACAAACAGACTTTTTTCAGGATATTTTTTCTAACCTTTAAAAATATTATTCATGGTTTCTAAAGAAGTTAGGGTATCAGCCCAACTTGGCTTAATATGTTAACGTCTTTTGGAATTTTTAATCACAACTTTCTAGTTTGGAATAAATAGGAAATCGCAATAAATGCAAGGTGTCCAATTTGTTTGCCAGTACCATTCTGATGCAATGCACAGTGTAAATTGCATAGTGTTCACAAGGGTTGCATGCAATCCCAAGTAATCAGGTCAACGTGTGATTATTCAAATGTAGCTATTATGTTCACAGTTAAGGGGAAGAATTTTTTAAAAATTGGATTGCAGCCAAAGTAGAAGAGACTGTTCAAGAAAATAGTTTTAATCATTGTGCTGCAATTGAATTATTAGCAGAGTGAAAGCACTCTAGGTGGACCAATGAAACATGGGATCTAGTAAAACAAAGGAGACGTACCTCACTAGTATGCAGGATGCAAATTCAAACTAACAAATTATTTTAAAAGTTTCTCATAAGGGGCTCATAATTCAATTTAAATTTATAAAATCAGTCTGGAAATCTAGTATCACCATGCTACCATTAAGATGGAAAATCTGCTTTGCACCAAACTTACTTCTGCAGCAGCTGAAGTCCCACAGCTGTGACCTTGAATTCCAACACATTGTTTCACTGTAAGTGGGTCCACAAGCCACAGAGCTACTGTGGCTGGCCAGTTTCCTCCCAGATTGGATACTGTGTTAAGCAGTGTCATGTACGTTCCTCCAATGAGTGGATCACTAACTTTGGCATTGAAAGCCATTATAGCAACATACATGCTGTATACAGTAACCTGGAAGACAATAAGCACCAAGGCATGATGTGATTTTTATTCAAAACATTAATATCCTGTTCTATCATCTAGGCTATGGTTTTTCCAGTTGCAATATATGGCTGTGAAAGTTGGACCATAAGAAAAGCTGAATGCCAAAGAATTGAGGCCTTTGAACTATAGTGCTGGAGAATACTCCTGCGACTCCCTTGGATTGCAAGGCAATCAAATTGGTCAATCCTAAGGAGATCAACCCTGACCGCTCTTTAGAAGGCTGGATCCTGAAGATGAAAGTCAAATACTTTGGCCACCAAATGAGAAGGAAGGACTCACTGGGAAAGATTGAGGGCAAAAGAAAAAGGGGACAACAGAGAATGAGGTGGCTGGATGGTAGAGGATAGGAAGGAAGGAACTAGAAGAACGTCATCCATGGAGGTCGCAATGGGTCAGACATGACTTCGTAACTAATACAACAACTATCTTCTAGAACTGGGATAAGAACCTTTTTTGCTCTTGAGAACTCCTGAGATTCCAATGCGCCCATTCCTATCCCACTGAATTAAAAGAACTTTGCAAGATTCTAGTTGTTAATAAGCTCCACCAGGATTGTTTCTTGCATAATGAAATGATTAATTATATGACAAAAAAATTGTTATGAATCACATAACTCTTCAACAATTAGCACACACATCTCCACCCAATTAGTCAATCAAAATGAAATTCCAGTGTGTACATGTGTATACATACATATAAACTGTGCATAAACACATACGTACATATACTTCTGCATGCATATATTGTTGTTAGTTGCGAAGTCATGTCCGACCCATTGCGACCCCATGACGTTTCTCGAGGCCTTCCTGTCCTCTACCATCCCCCAGAGTCCATTTAAGCTCACGTTTACTGCTTCAGTGACTCCATCCAGCCTCTTCATTCTCTGTTATCCCTTTTTTCTTTTGCCCTCAATCTTTCCCAGCATTAGGCTCTTCTCCAGTGACTCCTTCCTTCTTATTAGGTGCCCAAAGTATTTGAGTTTCATATATGTGTATGTATAAGCTATACACATCTCAAAGGTGATTCTGAAAAATGTTTGAATCTCCACAACTGCAGTATTTATTAAAGACTTCAACTGTTACTTATTAAAGCAACCCAGCATTTTTCAGATTTCAGATTTGTTTTATGAGCCTAAACAGAGATGCTACTGCTTTCAATAATCCATTCATTAAAGATCCAGAATCTTTAAGCAGTTATACTTAAACTGAACTAATAACTCCACCCAACCTTACCTGATGTAAGGCATAACTCAACAATAGTATAATGTAGAAATAGATTGGAAATCCTCCTTCATACTTTACTCTGGGAGTCCACCAAAACACGAGAGCAAATTCTAATCCAAACAGTAACCTACAACAAAAAGATGAGAATATTTTAAATTAATAATGACACTGCTTCTGTGATATACAGAATGACTACACATGACTATCTGATTTTCACAAGTTTTAGATCAAAGTTGTGAGTGGGAGGTAACTTTAATTCATAAACAAAAGGGTCAGCTTCTGGTATGCTATTTAACATATGTCAATTGAGAAACATGAAGACCCAGATGCACTTAGCTGATATCAAGTAAAACAATTCTTAAATAAAATTTCACTTCTACAAATAATATAAAACTGATACATGTTTAACAGGAAACTATAGTCCTTCCATATCTTGCTTTGACAGCTTCATCTATACTTAGTGTAGTGTTATGCGTGCAGTAAGGCTTGTTAAGGAAACAGCAAGATGAAGTTAAAAGATATGGCTTTTCTAAATCTGGTTTGGTTTAGAGAGGAAGTGTAGGGATTCTTGTTCTGTACAAAATTAAAAAAAACAAGGTGAGACCCATTCTTACTTGGTGAATTCAGGGTTTCTCACTTTGCAATTTTAAGATGTGCGGACTTTAACTCCTACTATTCCCCAGCCAGCATAGACCCAATTGAGCTATGCACGATCCTTATTCCTAAGGAAGACAGAATAACCTTCAATTGAGATTTGCTACTATGTGTGAACCCAATGTTATTTCTTGGTTAGCAAAAGGTTGGAGGGAAATGATATGCCCTTAAAGAATTAACCTAAGCCTCAGACCTGTAAAAATACAACTCCATGTAAAGAGGTAGTGCGATATTTATCATCAAATGTAACAACCTAAACTTTTTACCTGAATGGCATGGCTTTATAAAAGGTATTCAAGGGCTTTGGCCCTGCTGTGTATTTGCTGATGATCAGGGGCAGTATGATTTGCAATGGAACCATTGGAACAGCAAGCAGAGCTAAATGTTCCTTAGGCACACCTTCTTCTACCAGTTTGAGACCCGTCACAGCATCCGCTGCTGAGAAACCAACCTGCAACATAAAATCTTGTTAATTTTCTCTAAGATTATTAATTTTAAATGTTTCTCAAATTTGTCTTGATATCTAATTTTATAACTTGGCCTTGCTTTTTCAAAAGGCAGATAGGCAGCCAAACCACTGTGGATTTAAATGAAACTTGTACCCTGTCAATAATGTTGATTTGGCTCCCAAAAGTCTTATACATCCTGTTTACTGTTATGCAACAAGAAATGTATGCAGACATTATGATTTTTAAATTACTTTGTTTTCCTATCAGAATCTATGGATTTTCATAAAATATACTTTAAAAACTATTCAGCAACATAGAAAAATCCAGCAGGTATTACTTGCTATGCAAACTAACAATTAAAAATCTTGTTTCTTTTAAAATATAAAATAAGTATCACTTGGGATTAAAAAAAAAATTAATCTTATTACAGCTTACACCTTTGTAGGGTGTAAGATGTAACCTGGCACAACATTAGGGTTAACATACGTGACCTATAAGTCACCTATCCGGGACTGAAATAACAATGACACTGAACGAATGGTAATCCTAGCATCACCATTGTCGTGTCATTGTGATCTGGACAACTGGTTTGCACTTACAAGTGGTTGCAACACGCCATGATCCTGTGATCACCATTTGCAACCTTCCCTGCTGGCTTCTGCAGAAAGTTAATGGAGAAGCTGTCAGGGAAGGTTGTATGTTGCTGGGGTAAATCTCCCTCACTCATGCTTTGTGCACCATCCCTGACCTTCGTGCACCCTCCCCAACCTTCACCATGCCTCTCATACACCCTCTTCCTCACTGCACTTTATAAACTCCCTCAATGCACCCCTCACACTCCTTTCCAAACTTTGTGCATGCTCACCATTCTTTGTCGGATCTCTCATGCAATCCTTCACACTCTTACACAAGCTCCCTAAACTTCACTGTTCCTTCCTTGCTCTCCTTCCCTCCCTCACCCAGAAGCCACTTACTTGCCTGCCAGTCTAGGACTTACAATGTCCTGTCAACTTCCCCACCGGTTTTGCTTGTGGGAAGACAGCAGGAAGTTGCCTCACCTAATGATCACAAGTTTCAGTTAATGACGGGAGCCAGAACTACAGGAATTGCCATCGCCAAGTGATGTTATGGCATTCTATAAATGCATCACTTTATGATGGAAACTCCAGTTCCAAATACCATCCTAAGTCAAAGACTCCCTGTATAGCGTTCATGTTGTCTAGTGGTCATCTGACTCATAATGATTTAATAGGACCAACACATAAGTTTAGATAGATTAACCGAGTTGCAGGTCATGCCCAAGCAGGAGACCCTACAGCTGCCTCTACCTAGGATCAAACTCACAACCTCCTGTTTGTGAGGCAAGGGATCTACCTCTAAGCTGACTTCTTTGTAAATAACCTTTTGCAAAAAATGGCTCAAATTCCCAACTGGAAACTACTGTACAACTGATTTACTCACTTTTGCTGTTAAGATCAGGGCACAAAATGTAAGGACAGCTGGCATTTTGATTATTGAGAAAAGCAGCCTGTATGTATCCATGATTCCTTTTGTCTCTTCTTTTGATGGTGCTATTGTCTTGTTTTCCTTTTTCAAAAGCGCAACCAATGTAGTAGTTATTAAAAAAACAGCACCCCAGAAAAAGAGGAAATCTGAAACGATATTCATGCATAATCCAAAATTTTCATTAGTAACCTTTTATGCCAGCCTTTTCTGCAAACTCTTTGAGTGTTATGAAACTGTAGTGGAACATATCTAAAGTAACCAGACAGGGGCAAGCCACTATATTCTAAGCACAGAATAAATAGCAAATTTTTCAGATATTATGACTAGACTTGAACCATATAAAATAATGTATCACCCAACTATAGGCATGTGTCTTACAGAGGTTCCCTGAACTTAACAAACTTTTTTATTCAAGGGTATAATTCACTTAGATGAGAGTCAATTTAATGTGCTGGTTAAAGAAATCAGTTTAGAAACCAGGTTAGATCTTGTCATACAATATTATCTGTTTCACTAAGACCATTCTATACTTGTTGCACTTTCAGGACAATGCTGGACCCCACTGAAAAATTAGCATTCTCCATCAGTCCATAACTTCTGAAAGAGATAGCATCATGAACAGAACTGAGACTAGGACACCTTTTGCAATAATGATACCTCAGAGATGGAACCCAATGTAAAAATGCTTGAGCAGTCACCTCTTCATCTACTGAATCAATTCCATCAACAGGAGATGAAATTGAATGGATCACCAATCTTGTACATTCTGAGTTCTATGAAGCATCATTATCTCCTTCTTTGCAAATACAGCTATAGCTACTATATGACTGGTCATCTTCACAATGCAATATAACACTTCCCATAATTTTGAGGAGGAAAAAGAGGAACAATGTGCCATGCTAGAGGAACAATGTACCATTTGCAGATGGTGCTGCTCATTTCACCAGTAGAATGAAGGAACACTATACTTTTATTCTTCATTTTATTCTGCCGTCATTATTTTTAAATAGAATATTTAAAATACGCAGAAATGCTAGTTATTCATTCCTTTTTGTACTGTTCATCCCTGCCTTATTCTATAACCCAAATAAAATAATATATGAAAGCAAAAAATCTGAACTGGTCAAAATGCATTATCCTTATTTCTGCTTTTTACTTGCATTTATGGTGAATTTTTGTTGATTTTTCAATCATTTTCTGGGGCTCTTATACCCAACATTCCAATTTCAGCAGTTTCATTATCTGCAGTTGAATGTTGAAATGTAACCTCCATGAGTAACTGGATCTACCTGTATAACATCACTATCTTTGTTTGGATTTTCTTTGACCCTTGATATTATTTTCTTTCCTTACAAAGTAAGAGATTTAAGTTTCACTCTGTTGAGATTACAATGGGTTTGTTTGTTAAGTATAACACATACACCAGCTGTACAGTACAGTTACTATAATGAAGACATATATAAATTGATACAGATACACCAGAAGTAGACAGATTTGATAAGGTTAAGAAAATATACAAATCTAGTACGATGGTTTGGCAGAAGTACCCATACGGGTTTATGTACTTCTGTATTTATATAATTTCTATAACAATAAAACTTGTATATATCACTAAAATTTGTCCAGCTATCAAACATGTTGTGTACCACTAAACACTGTATTGTGACAGATCATTTAATTAAAATAGCTAATTGGAAAAATTCTAACCTAATCTTCCATGGTCAAATCACTGATCCCTCTATCAAAAGAACTGAGTTATTTTGGCAATGATTTATTCATGACTGACCCATGCTGACTCCTGTAAAGTAATGCATTATTTTCTAAATGCTCACAGACTGCTTAGCAATCTGTTTCAATTTTGCCCAGTATCAGCATCATTCTAGAGTTGTAAAAAACAGCTGGAAACTACACTAAACAAAACTTAAGCTAAAGAAGCAAGAACATGGGTTTCAGAATGGTATCATTAATGTTAGTCTGGGATAAATACAGAATTTTAAGAACTGTTAAAAATTCCCACCCTTGGCTATAGGCTAACTATAAATATTATATTATATATATTTGAAGTGCTTTCTTCCCAAATCTTTCCCATTCAGACTGTGTTGCCTCTTCTCAGATAAATGAAATGCTTTACTCTGATTTCTCTTAAACTCTTACATCAGTTAGCTAGATCCTTTCTTCTAAAGACAAAAAAAAACCCTTACCCTTCTTCATTATACCCACTAACCATGAAAGGACTCTGGGATGACATCTATATATATTTGAGAACTTGGATATAATCAGTCTGGTCATGGAGAACTGAAGCATTTATGGTAGCCAGCTTTTAACCATATTTCTTTCTTATTTTGAGTTATTTTTTAAAAAGTAATTGTAAGAAAGGGTGGGTCCACTATTACCTCTTACTTCCTATTACTTATTCAAACAGTGGACCCACCCCTTTCTTCTTTCACTTATGACAAGTCCATTTTGTTCCTTGCAAACGTAAATCTCATTTTGTATTTTATACTTTCTAATTTTCTTTGCATAGAAATAGTTCCTTGTTGATACTCTCCTTGTTGATTCACCCATCCTCCCTTTCCTATACATCTTAACTAAAAAGTTACCTAGGTTATCCACAAGCTGCCCCCTATTTCCCCCCCCCCCCTCGTTGAAATCAGTGAATCTTATTTTCAAGTTGTACACAACACATGTGTACCTCTTTGGACCTGACAATTTCTGGCCATGGGAACCACTACTTCTCTAATCTTGCTGAAATTGGCAATCGTGAACTCTAACGTGTATGACTATGGTCCATTTTTTCTTTTTCTTACCATAATATTGCAGGAAAATAGCATGGTTGCATAGTCCCGAAATATTATTGCTTTTACTTTTCTAATCAGTTCTTTCCTATTGATCAGCATCAGATTTCACTCGTTCATTTATTCATATACTATAGAAAAGCTAGCTCTTTTTCTTCAATTTTTCCATGCTCAATTAACTGGATCTCAATATACATGTCCACTTCCTTCACATGATCTCATACACACACACGCGTCTAGCTTTTTCCTTTGCATAATTTATACCACTAAATCTGAATACCATGAGTTCAATTTCATTAATACTACATTATTTTCACATTCCAGCGTTAACATTTATAGCTCTTGTTTCCCATATTCTGTACAGAAATGTAATGACCTTCCGGATTTATGTGCTTATTGGATGGTTACACATTCTACATATTGCTCCTCATTATCAAGCTTTCAAGGCACATTTCAAACATCTTCACTTTCAATTTTCTCTTGCCAGGAGTGCCTCAACTTGGAAAAGTATCCTATTATTTAAGAGTCTAAACCATTTCCATTGGCATCATTTGGATAGTCTATTGTTTACTTCCAGTAGTCTTCTCTTTCTCTTCTTAGACCATGTCCACCAATATAAAGGAGAAAGAAAACATCACCTGTGCCTCAACTTCTTCATCCTCCTGCCCAACATTTCATACTACTTTACATGTTTACAGTGCTTCATTTGCCCGTTTCATTTGTTTCCACATGAATGACAGCAATAAATATTTCTTACTGGACTTATCAGTCTTCAACATCTTTCCTTCACCTTCCAAATGTGTCCCTAGAAAGGCTCACTTGTCTTCAAAGACTATCCAGTTGACAGATTGCTACTTCAATCTCTCTCAGCAGAAAGTTTCCAATATGTGTCTCCCATTGTTTCCTTTCCTTTAGGACAAAAGCAGGAATTCTTGTAGAATCTAAAGTGTCTTCTTTCTCAGACTTTGAGGCTTGTAGCAGCTGCCATTCCTCCAAGAGTCCAGAAATCAACAGGGAAGCCCTGGAAGTGTTCTAACCATACAAGCATAAAACCTGTGCCCAAGAGACATGGGTATTGGATAAAAAAACTCCTAGTCATCCATTACACCAGTTAAATTGTTCAGGAAAAATAGGAGCCGATTGGTTTTAAGAAAATTATGTTTCTCCCCTGAAGAATAGTCTAAGAAAGCTCTAAAATTTGACTTTTATTTGTAGGATAAATGTAATATATATACTATTTGGTTTCTTTTTCTAGGCCATATGTATAGGAAGTTTTGCCTTTTTCACTGATATAATTGGTAGGTTTGGACAAGGATAAACTAGCTTGATGTAGCTTTGTAAATGAGTGAAAACATTTCAGCTATGATATAACCAATCAGAATCCTCTAGATATTCAAATAAAGAAATGCCATCTGGCATGAAGTGACATATGCCAGAACTTTTATAAAATAACATTCTTAGTAAATAGATGTCACACTGATTTTATATTTTCAAAGCTGGATAGATATGGAAACGTTGAAAATTATTACACTATTGTTCTTCAAGAAATTCTATAAAAAGATCTTGTGCAAAACAGACAACTCTCATATTGTCATGAGATGGGCAGTGATATAAATTGTATAATAAATAGGCTCAGAAATGAACCTATCACCATATTTATATGTGAAATTTTCTAATCTGAAATGGACAAAAAAGCCTTAAAAATCATAAGACTCTGTATCCAACATTTACCTGAAAGTGTAACGATTCCTTTGGCTTGTGGCTGAAAGCGTAAATACTTGTTGCAGAAGGAAGGTGATTCAAGAGCTAGGAACAAGACATTTCCCAAGAAGTAGCCAGCCGTCTGACCCACGGAATTACAAGTGGATGCATAGCCCACATTTTCTCGTGATAACATAGTCAATGCCCAGCCATCTACAGCTACGTCCTGAGTGGCTGCTAGGAATTCAAAGAGAAAGAAGGTCACAGTAAGGGCCACCACATCTGGGCTTTGGCCATCGGCATCCCCAAGCAGAGAATCCACCCGCACAGACAAGTACATCATAAAAAGACCTATAATGTACTGAGTAGGCACAAGCCAAGACTTTCGGCGACCAAAGTTCCTGAAGTACACAGCGTCCACCAAGGGAGCCCAAAGCAACTTCAAACTGAAAGGCCAGAAGACAAAACTGAAGAAAGCCTGGTCCTTGTAGCTGACATTCTTGCTTTGCAAGATGAAGGGGATGCTACCCGCAAGCCCCAAAGGAATCCCTTGCAGCACATACAGGAAGAGAAGGAGCAAGATATTGCCAGTCTCCGCTCTATAGTCTTGGCGAAGCTCCACAGGCTGGATACGTGGCTCCTGAAGCAGCGGCTCCCTGTCCTCTTTTCCGACGGCGTCCACGGGGCCATCTTCATAGAAATCTAGAGGAGCAGACTTACTCTGCATCCCATCCAGGGCGTTCTGGTAGTTACCTGGCCGGCGATGCCGGCTATTATCTTTGGAGGAGATGGCTGGAGACATGTCACACACGTAATCCAGCGCTGCTTTGCTTCAGAAGCCGAGGGGAACGGCCGGTGGTCCTCCCGACCGAAGACCCGTTTCTCTAGCGCTGGTCGCAGATGACGAGAGGCTCCCAGGTCAACAACCTCCCCGGCAGATTCCCTGCGGCGGCTTCTCTTTATTTCCGCCGGCCGTGCGGGCAGCTTCTCTCACCGCGACAAGAAGAGGAGGGCGAATGAGATACGTCTCTCCCGCTTCGGCATCGGGAAGCGATGACCCTCCTTTCGGTGACCTGCGAGAATGGCAGCCGGGCTACGGGGGCTCCGTTCGTCCGCGGTCCCCGCCACAAAACTTCCTTCGCTTCCACCGATTTCCAACTCATTGGCCAATCCTTTCCCCAGTCTGACTGAGTCCGACCCATAAAAGGGTCCTACCTGGAAACACGAGCCAATGCCGAAGGGGCCGCCAAAGCAACAAAAGCTCCGCACAGCCGTGGTCTTACCCCATTGGCCGAGGGGATGATGTCGTCACGAAAGAACTGCCCAATCAGAGAAAGGTCCGGGAGAGGAAAGCGAGAAATAAATAAATGGCAGCGGCGCTTGCCGGTTAGAGAGGGCAACGCGTTCAATGAAATCGCAGTCACGCTTCCGGTTCCCGTTAAAGTTACGAGCCATGTATGTAAGAGGGAGGAGAGGCGCCCCTCAACGCAGGGAAGAGGTATCTTCTACCCCAGTGTTGTTCCTCCGCCTCAGCAGCTTATAAAGATGAATGGATTTCATGTTGGCTTGGGAAATTCTGGGAATTGAAGACTGTAGTAAAGCTGCTGAGGTTGAGAAACCTCCTGTTACATAGTGCAATGGGAATAGGAAGCACGGGGTGGCCTAAAGCTGTGTTAGATACCTAGCATACCTTTGTGGCTACCTGCCTCAAAGAAGAGGGGGGCAGCTTATTTTCCGAAGCATTTGAAAGCAAAGCAGGAAGCAAGGGATGGAAACTAATCAAGGAGACAACCAACCTAGAATTAAGGAATACTTTCTTAATTCTGAGTTGTAATTAATCAGTGAAACAACTTTGATAGAATAGAATAGAACAGAACAGAAGTCTTTATTGGCCAAGTGTGATTGGACACACAAGGAATTTGTCTTTGGTGTCTATGCTTTCAGTGTACATAAAAAGACAAGATACATTCCTCAACAATTGTAAGGTACAACACTTAATGATAGTCATAAGGTACAAATAAGCAATCAGGAAACGATATCAATATAAATCATAAGGATACAAGCAGCAAAGTTACAGTCCTGCAGTCATAAGTGGGAGGAGATGGGTGATAGGAATGATAAGAAGATTAATAGTAATAGTAATGCAGCCTTATTGAATAGTTTGTAGTGAGAGAACTATTTGTTTAGCAGAGTGATGGCGTTAGGGAAAAACTGTTCTTGTGTCTAGTTGTCCTGGTGTGCAGGGCTCTATAGCATCATTTTGAGGGTAGGAGTTGAAACAATTTATGTCCAGGATGCGAGGGATCTGTAAATATTTTCACGGCCCTTTTTGACTCAGGCCCTCAATGGAAGGCAGGTTGGTAGTAATTGTTTTACTTGGAGCATGCACAAAGCTGTGGGTGCTCCCAAATACCTCCACTAGAGGTATTTAAGAAGAGATTGGACAAACATTTCTCTGAAATGGTATAGGGCTTCCTGCTTAAACAGAATGTTGGACTAGAAAACCTCCAAGGTCTGTTCTAACTCTCTTATTCTGTAGACTGTTGTCTATGAGGTGCCAGGTTGGCAATTTAGTTGTCCTCATGCATGCCACATAGAGGGCCTGGCTGGCTAACTCGTTTAGCTAGTCTAGAGCAGTGTTTCCTAGGACCCTTGGGATTTCCCTCTGGGGTCCTCCAAATCAGAATTATATTCCAGCCTATGTTGAAAAATAATACAATATTAAAATCCTATCAAACTACTGTGGCAGTGAATGAATCCATTTATATTTCTAATAAGGTATCATTACTTATAGTCAATGCAACTAAAGTTCTTTTGGGGGTCCTCCTCAATTTTTAAAAGCAGAAACGAATCCTGACAAAAAATGTTTAAGAAATGACCTAAATTATATTGCAAACCCAGACTGGCTGGTTGATTTTTATTATTTTTGGGGGGTCCAGTTTGCAATACGAATTCAGAAAACTCTTGAATTAATATTAGGTAAAATAATTGTGGATGAACAGGTCATTTGAACAAAGCCACTCCACTCAAAGGCAAAGCTCTGAAATCAACTCTCTGAACCCTTGAATGTCTGTTTTGATGTTTTTTTGCAATGCATGGAACTGTTTGAACCCAACAAAGATTAAAGTTTTATGGGGCTTTAAAAAAACACATTTTTACAGCATTGTGTACTTTGTGGAGCAAACCACACTTCATGATCAGTAATGTTTGATTCCTGATGATTTATACTCCTATAATCTTAACAAATGAAGAAGTGATTTCTTAGTACAATGTTTGTTTCTGGGGCGATATTGCAACCTGCTAGCTTAATTTCATTTTGTAAAAGCAGTCATAGCAAACTTGCTATCCTCAGGAGGTGCTGAACTGAAATACCCCTCATCAAACAGTAGCCCTTCTCTGTGGAGAATGGGCATTGCAGGCAGTTCCTGAGGGCAATGGATCATAGAATACTATCTCACAGCTTTTTAAATATACTTTATAGAAGCAAGTCCCTTTGAGTCATTCCAGTAGGGTTTATTCTCAGGTGCGCATAAGCTCTTGTGTCTTTCTCCAGAATTATATTAAAGTTATTCCACAATCAACTAGATTGTATTTGCCATTGTTTTGAGGTTATTTTTATAGTTTTGATTCTCACTTTCTTCACCAATCTGCTTAGAATTGCAGAAAAACATTTTGTACTTGGGCAATATGTTAAACCACAAAGTAGACTATCATGTTTCAGTGTAGTATCTTGTATGACCACAACTTTAAGAACATGGACTTCAATCTCAGATTTCACCTGCTAGTATGCCACCTGGGGAATTCTGGGAGTTGAAATCTACATATATTAAAGTTGCTAGAGTTGCATCACACTAGTTTAGAAAATCAGAGTTAATTGAATACAGCATGATTGTTAACTACTGGTAATTGTGCCATGCCTTATTTGGAGGAAAGTGCAATATATTTTGCATTTTTAAGCACTATCAGAATAAATAGAATTTATCTTTGAATGTAAGGGGCTTATTTTTGTTATACATGTCTTCTGGATTAATACAATACAACACTCTTTGCCTTAGCAGTTTATACGAAGCTAGCCTGTTTATTATGTAAAGAAAGATAAAGCTCAGATAACAGATTAATCATTTAATTTAAATATTTAAATAAGAGCCATATCAGGTGTTTGGATTAGGACTTCCCTCTAAGTTAAATTATCCAAGAATATTATTCTCGTAAAAGGCTGCTCTAATATAAATTAAATGTAATTTCTGAAGTGAAACAATATAGTGAGGAATTAAAATAAGAGATAAGCAAATTCCATATTTCATGTTAGGTATGGAAATTGGGTTCTCAGTAAACAGTGCTGCATTTGCTAACTTGCATGCCTTTTGTTTCCAGAATACATTAATATGAAAGAAAAAGATCAGACATTAATTTTGTAACTAGTGAATTCTCCAGTGTGAATTGCTAAATACTTGTCAGAACAAATTTATACCTATCCATATAAGGGGGGGGGGGTGTACTGTAAGTCTTGCTGAGTTCAGTGAGACTCAGAGAGAATTACAACCCTAATTTGGAAGACAGAATTGTAGTTTTCCAAAACCATTTCTTTCACATATGGGAAATGATATCAATTTTGTTGTTTTTCATGCTGCTGGGCAATTCTGGTAGTTGATTTTCACACATTTCAAGCCAAGTTTGAAAACAGTGAGTTATAAGAATATTTCAAATAATCCTTGATCATAAGATTAACAAAGAGACTGTTTTCTAAATATAAATAATACATAGTTAGTTAGATATATAAAACATATGGATATATAAGGAGAAGGAAGATACTGAACAGATTATTACAATATAACATAACTGTGAAAATTTAAAAGATATACTCAAAAAACCCTGCTTTGTTAAACATGTAATTGCCATTCTAAGGTATATATAAAAGGAATGCTATATACCAGATTGCTTACATTTTAAAGATAAAATATTTATATTTATAAAATGAAACAATATATGAGTATAAGAAATTGGGGGCCAGTGCTGTAATTAGGCAGAGTGAGGCTCCTGTATGTAGTAGCTGGCTTTCTGTATCATAGCTAGGCAGTCAAATACCAGTTATTTAATATATAGTTGTTTTATGTAGAGACGGGAAGAGTTATGTGATGCCATATAATACAGTTTTTCTTGGATCCATGCATTTGAGGACAAGACATAAATATCTTAAAATTGGTAATGGAAAAGCACTTCTGAAAATCTTGCCAAGAAAATTCCCCAGGCTAGGTCAAGCAGTCGCCAGAAGTCAAAGGCACACATACATAAATTGAGTTTAACTATATCATGATAACCTAAGAAGGATGTCACTGAATCAGCATCACAAATTCTGCTGAGCTGTCCATTGTCTATTCTGAATAATATGACACCTCTTGATACATTTATGTTAAATTTGTTATTCATTTGTTAAATTTATTTGCCACCTATGGGGCTTCTCTAGGGAGCTTACAATATTAAAAAGGAAGAAAATGAAAGGAATGTAAACAGAAGAGAAGTAAAATAAAGAATGAAAAAACAATGACAATACATCAATATGATAAAAAGATGGACAGGTGGAGAGCAGAATGCAAGGGGAGGGGAAATGGGAGTCTGCCATCAATTCAACAGCCTTATCCAGCATGGCACTAGCAGATCTATGGAAGAAAATACATTTTTGTCAATCAACCAATCAACCTCAAAGGAAGTAGCAAAATATTAACCAGTCATGATCACTCTAGTGAGATTGTAGATATAATTAGATCCTGATAGATTTTTTCCATATTAGAAAGCAATTACATACATGTTTCCCTTTTGATATTTTAGTTTCAATTGTTTTTTGTTATTGGATATTCTATATAAATTCTGCATAACGTTAAAAAAAATCTATAATCACAAGGAGGCATAGATTTTTTTTTTTAAAAAGAGACATTCTTATATGATTGTTTATTCTACTCAATACTCTGAAGTCATCCTTTTTAAAGCGCACAATAGCAATTTATGTAACATGAAATCAATATTTGTCACCAGGAGTATCTGGATATAACAGACATAATGTTTATCAATTCCCCATGAGCAAAAACTTCCACAGCAATGTCAAAAAAACTGGATTCACATAAGATGTAAGTGGGCTATAGAAACAGTTAAGAATATTTGTGAAATGATGCAAGGAGTGTTTCTATTACAGCTCAAAGACATGTGGACATCTATAGGAAGTTTGGGGTGTAATGCTATTACTGAAGGTTAAAATTTAAGTTTTGATGTCACATTACACTGTTCATCTTTTTAGCATTGTTGTGGCTTGGAAAAAAATGCCTATGGAGTATCAACCTCCTTCAAACTACCAAAGTAGAACCTCTGAAGTTTGCAGAGTACTAATGTTTTATCGAAAGAATGAGCCAATGAGCCAATGAACTTTCCTGCAAAGAAATTTGCCACAGAATTAAAGTGCCTACTCAAAAAGTCATTATTCATTATTCAGCTGATTGCTGAGGGTTATCAATTAAAACTGGGTGTAGTTTTAATATTGTAGTGCTTAAAATACTCAATTTTGGGCAGTTCTCTGTTAAAACAACATCGATGTATTCATTTATTTTAGTCACTAGAGGCAGGGTGTTAGAAAATTTTGCCAGTTTGATTCTTGGGATTGATGATTGATAACTGATGGATGATATTTCACAGAGTACAAACAATGTTAACCAAGTCTCGAAAGAAACCAGCATGTTTTTCTAGCAGTGGTTCAAGAAACTGTAAAGGTTAAAGAGAAATGGAAGGAGCTGTATGCCAATTGTAACAAAGAGCAAAATGGGGCACAAAGAAAAGTAACCATGATAATGGGGAGGGGTGGGCTGCTGTGGGTTTGCAGGGGTTCGAGGGAACCTCTAGCTAAGATTCTGCGCATTTCGGAGAACCCCCAAATCCCACTCCTGGCTGGCCCCTCCCTCCCTGCCCCTCCCCTCCCAGGAGTCCCCACATGGCCTGTTTCGGATGCAGGTAAGTGCAGGGCACATGCAGAGGCTCGAGGAGGGTGAAAAACGGGCCTACCAGAAGTTTGGGAAGGCTGGAAACAGGCCTATTTCCGGCCTCCAGAGCCTGGAGAGGCCATTTTTGCCCTCCCAGAGGCTCAAGGAAAGTCTCTGGAGTCTGGGGAGAGCAAAAACTCCCCCCACCGCCATGGTGCAGGAGGCTGATTAGGCCACGCCCACCATCACCACGCGCACCCAGCAACCAGGCAGAGAACCCCTTGCTAAAATTTTTGAAGCCCACCCCTGATAATGTGGAATGCAGAAAAAGTATCTGAAGAGACTTGCAAAAAAATGAAGGAAAACAGTTGCTTCCTTCAATATATTTAATGAAGAAAAATAGGCAAGGTAGAAATCAAGAGTGGAAGAGTGGAAAGAATACTCAACAAAGATTTGGAGACTGCATATAAACTGAATGAAATATTGGCACTTGTATTTGCCATAAAAGATTGATATCTGAGCCTGTTGTTGACCTTCTCAGAAGATATTCTTGGAATCTTTGACAGATTAAACCGTCTCTCCAGCAGAGGAAGTCCTGATGGCAGTACTCCAATAATTATTAACTCAAATATAAAATTGCTGACTTCTAAGTATCAAGTAATTGTCCTTTGGTCCTTTGCAATAATCCTCTTTCTTGAACAAGACACTCTCATAGGAAAGCTTGACTATAAATATTTTAGAAGCAAGCTACCAGAAAAAAACAAGTCTTATTTTTTCACAGTTGTCTGGGTCAATTTGTTTACATAATAATACTTTTCCAGCTCCTAATTTCTATTTCTATTATGCAGCAATTTATAAAACAAGTCCCATGTTTGAAAATACTCTTTATCTTCTTTTTCTTTTATCTTTAATATCAGTCTATTCATTTCTGCACAATCTAATATTTTTAAATTACATCTTCTCTCGTCGTTTCCTCATTTTTCCAATACCGTGCAAATATAGTTCTCACTGCTGTCAAAACATGTAATATTAAATACAAATTCCCCTTACTATAGTTCTCTGGTACTATATTACTGGGTGATAATCTATATACAGCTTTAACATTGTTTTCTAACCATGTATCTATTTTTGTCCAATATTTTTTTGCTTTTGCACATGTCCACGCCCAGTAACGAGAGTCTTTTTTAACAAGCTAGGAACTCAGTTACTATATTTATATAGCTAAAGTTCAAATTTTAGGAAATTAGAAAGGTATTAAGGGTTCAGATAAATATGAAATAAGATTTTGAAATTAGAAACTATAATTAAAAAACTATAAAGCAGTTATCATTTTATTGTTCCCATCTCATTTTTCTTTTGCTAACTTCCAAGTTCTCTCTTTTCTCTCCCCCCCCCCCCAGGCCTTTTTTCCTATCTGGTAGTATAAAAAAACCACAACCATGGTCACATTAAAGACTGCTGTGCTGCACAGCTGGCCTTCCCCTCCATGTTTCTGCATGCAGGAAAGATTTGACAAGACTCTCCAAAGAAAAGAAATAAGATGTGTCCATTTTTTTAAAATGTGAATGATACCTTGTTAAAAATTATCTCCTTTGAAGAACTTTCCTTTTTAACCTCATGCGGTAATTAATCATGAAGCTTGTCAAACCTCTTCTTTCCTCTTGTAAAATGTCTTAAAATGGCTCAGATAACTCACAACTGGTTAATTTAGATACGGTTCCTGAAGAAACTCCAAACAGCTGATTTCCCAAAATACACTGGCCGTAAGTGTACAATATGAAGCCTTTCAGATATGCCTATACTATAGTTCCCTGCCATCCTTAATACCCTGTTTCCCTGAATATAAGACCTCCCCGTACAATAAGCCCAATTGGGCTTTTGAGCGCATGCACTAAATAAGCCCTCCCCCAAAAATGAGCCTTCAGTCATATGGCATACAGCCCAGTTGCTAGGTGACCTCAGTCTCCACCCTTTGGACACTTGCACCAACCAGGGGCAGGTTGTTGCTGGTTTTACTACCGGTTTGCAACCCACGTGTGCACCAGATGTGCGCTGCGCGTGCGTGCACTATTCAATGGAAATTGTTCTGCGCGCATCCAATATGGCGGAAACAGCAGCAGCAAGGAAACCAGTTTGGGGACTGCCAGTTCTGTGACTCAGGCCTGAATTCCACTACCAGTTTGGCTGAACCAGGCTGAACTGGCAGCAACCCACCTCTGGCACCAACATCCTTTATTCCCAGAGGAAAGAATTTTATTTAGGCTGCAACACCCCAGCTAATCTCTACATTCCCTTCCTCCCTGGCCTTTTCACTCCAGGCTGTGCCAATCCTAAAGCAGTGAGAAAAGAAACCTCCCTAGAAACTACAAAAAAGAAAATGACCACAGTTTAGTCAACATCAGGGTTGACATTGGGAGTTTGATAGCCCTGTTATAGAGGGAGGAATTGTTTGCATGTATGCCTTCTCAAATGTAATTATCTAAGGTCTTTATGCCTGCTAAAGAATGTAGAGCTGTACAGAGTTAATAATACCAGAGGAAAAACCTTGTCAATGAAGACTGAGTTACAACTTTTCTGAATGATACTCTAGTCTAGATCTAGAAACAAGTTGGAATAAGGCATGTGCTACCCTGAGAATATTCTGGGGGCAGGAAGGGCTTTTTCCAGAACATGGAATTCAACCCTTATAGCAAATTGTAACTTGGGTGACTGCAGCTGGAAACATCTGTTTTTCTTTTACTAAGCTCAATGAATTTTGAAAAAGTAGAATTACTCATAGAAACAACTACACAGCCTTGAACTTCTCCCTTGTTAACTTGCCAAGTTAATCAAAACTGAGCCAAATTTGTTAAACATCAAACCTGCTGAGTCAAAGCTATTGAATTATTTTTATGTACTTTTGAATGGTTTTACATCAGCTGAAAATACAACTATACAGATAAATTCCTATCTTACAAGTGAGTATTGCAAAAGACACACAATTACCTATAATTGATCTCCCATCATGGTCTATTGTGACAAGGAAGAGGAGAAAGAGTTTTGAATGTCTTCTGGGGCTGTCAATTCTTAAATTACAATGTTGCTTCCAATTTGATTCCCAAATAGGAAAAACAGCTTTTTCTAAGGGCAGCTGCTAGGAAAAAAAGGAAGTGTGCTTCCCACCTGATACTTTCCCTGATTGCATTTCCATGGCATATGGAACCAGTGAACTATTTTTTTACTTAAATGAACTATGTCATGGTTCTGCCACATCATAATAAGTTTATCATCACTTTAACAAACATGCATTTAGAAAGTGAGAGCAATATTCCACTAAGTTTATTCTAGCTTCATTCTTCCCATCAAGTAAATTTTTTAAATCTTTTATTTTGCGTTCAGCTAAAGGAAGCTTTAGGCACATGTTACCACACCTATACAGACATATTGATTATTGGAAATCTTGTTAAATCTTCATCGCAGGTTCAGATATTTCAGTATTGGTGAACATGTAAAATCTATTGTTCCTTTAGCAAAATGTGGAGTTGAAAATGGGAATCAATAGCCACAAAAATCAACTCTCAGACTGAACATACAGAGAATTGTGAAATAAGTGATAATGATGCAAATACAATTTGGCTCTATTTGCACACTATGTTGAACCTTGCCACATACCAACCTGTTGCATGTGCAGATTGTTCCATACTGGAGAACATGTTCTCCTGTTTACCTACCAAAATAATCTACAGTAGTTTGAAAACCACTTCCCATTTTTGGTGGCAGACTGGGACCCTATTGGGACAGTAGGAAGTTGTCCCTTATATCTGCAGGCAGATATCAGGGATAGTGTATAAATACCCATGTTACTGTTGATGAACATGGTGATTTGATATGAAGCACAGGGTAATCAGGAGAACTGTTAGTGACACTCCATGATGCATTAAGGAAACTTTACTAGACCCCCCTAAGAATATCTGAGTATCCACCAACCTAAAACAAAACAAAACAAAAACAGCAATGCCATGGAATTATATTACTGGCTGGCCTGGCCTAACCTACCTTCCAGCCTCTCAGTCTGAACATTTAAATTGTTTTAATTGGGTTTTTAAGGGGTTTAGTTTTTAGTATTTTGGGTTTTTAGCGCAGGGATAAATTGTTTAATCTGATTTTATATATATTTATGATGTATTTATGTTTGTATGTTTTTAATTCCCCTGTGCACCGCTCCGAGTCCCTTCGGGGAGAGGGAGCGGTCTACAAATTTAATTTTTTATTATTATTATTATTATTATTATTATTATTATTATTATTATTATTATTATTATTATTATTATTATTATTATTATATCTTTTATATACTGTACTGATACCATAAACTACTAAGTTAGCTAAACTCATTTCAGCCTGGTAAACTACATGAAACTAATCCTACTAATTAGTTAGTTGTGGCACCAAATTAATTTGTTTGGTGCCACAACCATCTCTACTAATAAAAAGTTAGCATTTCTACTAATAAAAAGTTAGCATTTCTATGAAGTTCATTCATCATTCCTTCCTATACAATACCGCTTTTAGACATGAATAATTATTTGTTGTTTTTCTTCCTCGAAATAGAATCTTTCAACCAGCATCTTTTGTACTACCACCCCTTGACT
The DNA here is from genome assembly GCA_039707465.1 of Rhabdophis nuchalis. NCBI lineage: Eukaryota > Metazoa > Chordata > Lepidosauria > Squamata > Natricidae > Rhabdophis > Rhabdophis nuchalis. The sequence continues at coordinate 30,375,386 of CM077645.1, read as the reverse complement.
CTGAAGTGGTACAATCCATTATGCCACATTAGATCTTTGCCACTTTACCTTTGAAAGCCACTCAAGCCGTTGATTCTAAAGCACATCATCAGAGAGAGGACCAGATTACCTTTACGCTAGTACCAAAAATATGGTTTCTTTTTTCTTATTTAAATGGATAGCATCTAAGGTAATGTATTTTTATAAGATAAGAGAATGTTGTTTAACCAAGGAAGTGGAATGCAGTCTCGGTTACTGAATATTGAATTCATTGGGTTAGGTCCCTTTGATGATCATAACAATGTTGACTTCAAATAACTTGAAGTTCTGTTTATCAGATTGACTAGGGCAGGGGTGTCAAACTCGTGTCATCACAGCAGTGTCACGTGATGTATCGGAACTCACCACCACCACTCTTTGCTAAACCAGGCAGGGGCAGAGCCAGCACCTGAGGTTGACACTCCTGGACTAGGGATTAGTTCTTGAAACTCATGTAGAGGCCTCTATAGGATCCAAAACTTTTGTCCGAATGGTAAAAGCAGAGTAATGCCACTGTACCACAAGTCCTGCTCTTTTTGTAGTTACAGTATATGTGATGTCACAACACTTCTATAAAAGGAGTGAAGCTTGAACTGCACAATTGCTGTTGCCATTTGCCTCTGGTTGACCACTGCCCCCTTGGAGGGTACAGGTATGGGAAAGGTTACCTTAGGATATGCCACTGCTTACATCTATTTCAAGATAAATATGGCCATATTCTATCAGGATCTTTTGCCATGTCATCTCATCCCCAGCTAGTGACCAAAGTTTAAGCAATTTTGGTTATCAGACTGATAACCTCTTTAGCTGACAGCATTTACCTACAGTTTATAAAGCCCATAACATCCTCTGCTCTTCTACTGAAGTCCAGTAGAAGAGCAGAAAAACTGGAAAGATAATAGTGGAGAAATAAATTATGCTGGAAACTCAAGAATAGGTAAAGGCCCTTGGGTTCAGCAGTGGGAGAGGGTCTTTCTATTTTGTTTTGATGCAGGCAACCCATTTTATTTATTTTGTGATATTTGGGAGCAGGTCACAATGAGGTGAACCTTGCAGCGAGATGGATAGCATATACATTTTATTTATTTTATTTAATAAATGTGATAGTATTACATGAGTGGGATATAAATTTTGAGGTGAAAATTTTTAAATATGTTTATGATTAAATACTGTTTTCTATATATTTAATAATTTACATACCAGTTCTGCTTCCTGCTTTTAAAAAAGCAAACACTAGAAATCAGGTTTGGCCTGCAAAGTTCCATGGCTTAGTCATAAATTTTAGAAGAGATTTGATCAGTTTCATGATCAATTAACTGGTTAGGTGGCATTGACCAATACCGTAGCTAAGTCCCACTTTTGATCTATTCTACTGTTTAACTGAAGGGGGGAAAACATAAGAATTTTTGGGATGATTTCCATAAATCAAAAGAAAGTTAGTTTAAACTCAGAACTATTTCTTTTGCATTAGTTTCTGTACTATGACCAGCTTCCACTGTACTTAGGGAAACTTCTATCTTAAGAAAACAAAATAATCGAATAGGCGAGATAAAACATCACTGACAAAAAGAGAGAGGTGAGAAGTTGGGGAATTAAATGTTCACAGGCATTTTTTCTATCCCACTTCCCCTCATGGTTAGTGGGGGTGGGGAAAATAACCCCGTTATTCAACTGAGTTGCAGAATATTGCAGCCAGTGGGAAGATGCAAGTTTTCTTATTCCATGTCCCATTCTCTTGACAGTTCCAATGACGGGTATTCGTTATTTTTCAGGCCCGTTTTAGGCGCCTTTGGGAAACGGGATAAGGAGTGAAGGAGAGCGCTGGGTTTTGCTTCTTCACCCCGCGGCGGCGGCTGCTCCTTCCAGGATCCCCCTTGAAAGAACAAAACCAAATGTTTATTCTGCTCCTCCTCCTCCTCCTTTCGCCTTTTCCCGCTGAAAAAAGACTTCCGGGAAGCAGCGTTTTATGTATTCATTTCCCTCCTCTGTGGCGCCTCGGTCGGTCGTCAGTAGGCGGGCTCCGCGCGCGGCCGCCAGCCGTATTCCCTCACTCTCTCTCTCGCACGCCCGGTCGGCCCCGAAGAAGGCGGGTCGCGGGGACCCGGCTCCTCCTCGCGGGAGGCGCGTCTTCTCGGGGCGGGCGGCGGGATTAGCTCATCTCGGCGGCGGAGACAGAACAGCAGCGGCGTTAGCGGCTCGTCCGCTTCGGCAGCTTCGACTTTCGCCCTGCTGGGGTTCGGCTGAGGCGGAGGGGCGCGGAGAGCTCGCTCGTCCTTCTCGTCGCCCTCCCCCCCGTCCCACCCACCCACCCCAGCCTGGGTGTTTGTCTCCGGCCGGCTCTATGGCTCTGTGCAATGGAGAAGCCAAGGTCAGTGCCGCGCCGGCGGAAGGGACGGCAAGATGAGAGAGGGGGGGGGGAGGGAGGCGGGCTGGTGGGGGGGGAGAAGCCAGCCTCGCAGTGAAGCGCGCGGTGCCTTCCCTTGGCCTGCCACCTTCCTCGGGGAGCTTTGTGCGTGGGAGAAGAGGCGGGAGCCGGTGGCAAGGGCAGACCTGCTTCTCCCCCCACTCTCCCCCCCCTTCCCCAGGCTTAGTCTGCAACAGCAGCAGGCTTGCCTTTCGCGCGTCCTCCCCCCCCCCCCCCCGATCCTCATTCCCAGCGGCGGCATTTCCTTTTGGCCCTTCTCTCCCCCCCCTCTCCTCCTCCTCGGCGGGAGGAGGCTTCATGCCGGGCACATGGGAAAGAGGGCGGAGGGATGAGGAAGGAGAGGCACGAAGAAGGGTGACTGGCACTTGGCTCTCTCCACCCCCCCACCCCCCAAACCCCCCGGGCACCGGGGAGAAAGGAAGAGAGGGGAGCGCCCGGCCTGGAAGTCTGCCGCTGTGTGGTGGTCCCTTCCCCTTCGGGCACATTCCCGCTGCCCCCCTCTCCCTCTCCTCCCGCGTGGCTCGAGGCTGCTCCAGACACGCCTGGCAGCCTCGTGGCCCTTCTCCCCTTTTCCGCGTGGCTGGAGAGAAAGAGAAAAAGCGAGGGTGGTGGGCGGCGGGGAGAGTAAGGAAATGGAGAGATAAGTCTCACTTTCGAGTCGTTGCTGCTACTTCAATCGCCAACTGTTTGTGACGGGTTTCCCCGCCTGCCCGCCCGCCTTTTTAGAGCCTCATTTCCCCCCTCAGCTGAAGTTATAAGTTAGTTATAACTTATAACTCCTCGTATCCACAAACTAAACCAGTAAGTTTTTCTTTTCCAAAGAATGCTGGTATGAAGATCTCGGATTTTGGGCACATCCCGGAAAGCATGGCGCCTGTCAGTTTTCCTCACACTTCTTAAACTTTTGTTTATTGAGGTAATCAAGGGATCGCCCTGAACTCTTCCCCAGTGTACGCATATTAAGTTTAAAGGCATACTTGGTTTTTGAAGCCTAGTTTTCTTAGTTCAATATTTTTAAGGTTCTAGCCTTGAAAAAGAAAATGTGTTGGTATTGGGTATCTTTGGTACAGCAGTTGCATTGTTGCTTATTTTGATGTAGCTTAATGATTGATGCGGTTTCCTAAAATAAGATAAACTTAGTGTTTGTTCAGTCAAGGAAAAGAAAAACTTTTAAAAACTTGGATTTTAAGAGTTACAGTATATAACAGACCTCATTATCTCCCCAAACACTGCCATTTCCGGAGTTTCCAAAATCTGTTATGTCTGAGAACCATTAGATCAAAGTGAAAAAGAAGTAAACTGCCAGCCAAATGAACATTTGTTTTGCACAGATTCAGAATCTCCTCATAAGAACTTTTTATGAGAACATAATTGGGTGGGGGGCTAACATAACATGAATGGCAGAGGGTTTTTTTTTAATGTGGGCCAGTGTACTCAAAACTAAAAAATGACAGTTATCCATTGTTAGTTAACTTGATTCGAAACTCTTGTGTTAATGACATTTGATTTAGTCACAAAAGCATTGGAGTACTGTACCAGAATGAATGGTGGTGGATAAAATAGCAAGCTATATCTTTTTTTAAATGCATCTTACTTAGAATGAATTCTGAGGCTTCTGTGTTCTTTGGCGTATATTTTTGAAGTTAAATATATTTTTCTGGCTCTTGATACAATTAATATTTGCTACTAGAATTAGATGTTTCCCTCTAAACCCAGCATTATAAATGTTCTTTTGCTACATACAGACTAGTTTGTATGATTTTAAATTGTAACTGGAAATATGGCTGTCAAAAAGAGGAGTCATTCTGCTACTGTTAAGATCAATGTCTCTTTAAAAATCTCTTATGGAGCCAACAACATAAATGTTTTATTTGTGTTTTCTTGGCTCTTTATGGAAAACAAACTTGATGTAAGAATTTCAGAGGAAATGCAAGAATAATTCTCAAACCTCAACTTTGGTATTGAGAGCCACTGTAGGGGGAAGACACTTGTCTTACTTGGTGTTACCTATTCCTTCTAAGCACCTTATTTATTTATTTATTTATTTATTTAAGCACCTTACCAGTATTGCCGAGTTCTGTATTCACAGAATTTCACTTTATTCTTGAATGGTCATTTTGCAAAAAGAAAAGGAAAGCTTTTTACCTTCTCTGATCTTAAATGTGCATCTTAAATGTATTAAATTACATCTTTAAATTACTTTTGGTATACATCTTGAGATTAGGTCTGGCTCTATGCTTTACTCTTTTTTTTCTGAGGGGGGGAGTAGTGTCTTTCCTGCTTTTGCAGAAATAGTTTTTCCAGACCATACATTAACTGTTTAGTCTAAGTACACATTAGTCTAATCTTTAGGAAAGTTAGATAATTCTGAGTAAATTATTTATTGATTACATTTATTTCATAAATTTCAGATAAACTCTCTGTTGTTTAAAAAACAATAATAATGTACCAAAAATATCAGAACAGCAGTTAAATATATTAGAGAGTAAAAACCATGCTTCTGGCCACAATTATAGTTAATATTGTTATATTTCAAATGCCCTGCAGAACATCTTCAAGCCCCTCCTGGAGGAAATACCGTATTTATTCGAGTATAACGCGCAAAATTTTCTACCCAAAACAGAAATCAAAGTTTGGGTGCGCGTTATAAATGAGGGCCGGTCCATTGAGGGCGCAGGCGAATTGTGAGTTCGCACTGCGCCTTTTCCAGGCTGCAGCCGCTCACTGTACGCGAGGGCGAAGAAAAAAAACACGTTTTTAATACCGATTTTTAATCGAAAATTAGGGGTGCGCATTATGCACGTGTGCGCGTTATACTCGAATAAATACGGTAACTATTATATGAATTTAACAAATAAAGATTAAAGAATGGATAACTCCCAACCACTGAAAAAAAAGCTCTATTATAAGGTGGGATCCACCATGGAAAAACGCTGCCTCTAGACCCTCAACTATTTCATCTCAACCTGTAAGTTGAGGCAACCCTCACTATCCCCATCTGATTGAGTGTATTGGTTATATCTGGAAGAGGCAGTCTGAAGATATTTTCAAGTCAGGCCATGTAAGGCTTTAAAACCAGCACTCTTAGTTTATCAGATATAAATCAATTTAACACCCATAAAATTGCTGTTATGTGCCTTGTAGTGACTGTTACCTATCAGCATGTGAACTGTTAAATTCTGCACCAATTGCTGTTTCTCAACAGTTTTCAAAGATAGTCCCATATCACGTTCATTACAGTGGTCCATTCTGGGTTGATTATTTAACTCTGCATAGGAATGCGGACTTCCTTTCTCCAATTTTCTGAAAATATGAATACATTCTAAGATATTTTAAATGCATTTATAAAATGCATTCTGTAACAGAACAGAATATTATTATTCTGTTATTATTCTGTATATTATTATTCTGTTATTTTGTAACAGAACAGAATAACAAAGATGAAGAAACCTTGGGGCTCTTCTAGTCCAACCCCCCCCCCCCCCCCCCCGTTCAAGCAGGAGACTCTATACCATTTCAGACAAATGGTTGTCCACTATCTTTTTAAAAGCTTCCAATGTTGGAGCACCCCCAACTCAACAGAACAGAACAACAGAGTTGGAAGGGACCTTGGAGGATAGCTATCCATGATCCTGAGATTAAGAGTCTCATGCTTATTAAGAGCCCCAGTCTCATGCTGGTATTTTCTAAAGATTTCACAATTTAAAAAAATAACTATTTCTCTAAGCCCACTTGATTTACTTAACTTAGTAAGTATATAAGATGGTTTGTCATCTTTACTCATTCATAGCTCTTAGCGAAGGAGTCATTGAAAATGTTAAGCCAAAGTGATTTGTCTGAATTCGAATATTGTCATTGGTAAATCAAGGTTGACTTAGTTTGTGGACTCTATCTACTTGTGATTTATTCAAAAACTAAACCCTAAAGCAGGGGTCTCAAACTCAATTTACCTGGGGGCCGCTGAAGGCAGAGTCTGGGTGAGACTGGGCCGCTTAAGGATTCCACAAAAAACGTTGTTAAAAAATATCCTCAAATATTATACTTTCATATCACGGTGGGGGCCACAAGATACCGTCCTGTAGGCCACAATTGGCCCGCGGGCCGCGAGATTGAGACCTCTGCTCTAAAGCCATTATCAGTGGTCTGATTATCCAAGACTTTTTGACTTGCTGTGGTAATGGTTTAGTTTTCTCCAAAATACCAACTTTTTTCTTCTCTTATAGTCAAGGACTAGAATCATACATTACATTGGGTCAGAAGCAAAAATACCTCCATAATATGTGTACCATAGGTGTCTGGTATAAGCCACGGTGTCTGTCATGTCATCACTTGCCCTTTACTGATGCCCTTGGTATATATTTTTAACGTTTTCAAGGAAGGGAGCATAGGGCCGTGATGGCAAACCTATGGCATGTGTGCCACAGGTGGCACGCAGAGCCCTGTCTGCGGGCACGCAAGCCGTTGCTCCAGTTCAGCTCCATCATGCATGTACACCAGCCAGCTGGTTTTTGCGTCTCTGCCGTGCATGCATGGGGGAGTCATGCACCTATGCGCATGGGGCAGAAGGAGCATGAGGGGGTTGTGTGCAGGGCCCCCCCACAGGCGGTTCGCATGTGCATTGCATTATGGGTATGTGTGTGTGCTTTCAGCACACAATGACCAAAAGGTTAGCCATCACTGGCATAGGGGAAAACAGAACACTGGACTTAGCTGAGTGATCATATAGTTTCTTAAGGCATATGGAACAGAATTGTGTTAATGCCAGGGATATGCTTGCCTAGCTCATCTATTCAGAGTTCCACAGTGTAGACATTTCTGAGCATATTGTAGTAGGAGGTTGACAGTTCTCTGGCTGACATTTAAAAGAAAAGTTCCATATCTACTGGGGCACTCTACTTCATGACTTTTACACTCAGAGGCATTGTCCCCACTGCTTCTGAAATGACATTTAAATCCACTTGAAATATCTACTTTTCAGTAAATAGAGTAGGAAGATAAATCAGCAATGGAAACATTGCAGCCAAGCAGTTTCAGCTCCAGTATGTGTTGGTTGGTTTGTTTGCTATCTTTCCCACTACTTGCTTTGAATGCCTGGCTCACATCTGTTCTTTCTTAGTGCAGCTGTGTCAATAGCATCTGCTAAACCAGTCCTATGTTTTGAGAATTTCAGCACCAAAGCGAAGAATTTCAACTTGAATAAGACAATGCCATATAACCCTTTTGATTTATTTATTTATTTATAGTCCATAAAAACCCTTTCTATCTATTTATTTATAGTCCGTAAAAATTTCCTACATAGTTCTTTAAATCTGTTAACAAAATATGTTATATATGACTTAAACATTCTTTCATATAATTAGTTTATTTGGTTGATCAGCCACGGAAAACATCAGATTTATCATGAATGAAACAATTTCTTTCAGTGCAGACTCTTGTGATTTAAATTAAGCCACACAACCTGATAGTTTGAAAGTGGATAAAAGTGACTTCTTGTAATTTCATTTCTTCTTTGACTACCATAATGTTCTTTAATGAATCGAGTTCTCTGATTCAAAATGCCAACATGTTCCTAGCTTCTTAATAATTTCCTCTTTTATCTAATTTTGTATGCATCTGAGATTGTTCATTACAGAATTCTATTATAGTTTTCTATGGATGCATTTAGGATGAAGGCATATGACTAACCATGACTTGAATAACAGTTCTAAGAGTGAGATTGAACAATCAACAATTTCTTCTTGCAATATGTAAAATTCTTGCTAGCAGCTTCATGTAAGTACCTCTATTTTAAAAAAAAAATATTTTACAGAGGATCTCTAGTTTGTTTTTCTGTTCAAATAGTGGTTAAGGCATCTAATGATAAAATAACATATAAATACATTCCAAGATCACTCCACCAGTCCATAGCACAAGTTTGTGCTTAAAATCTTTCAATATGGTTGCAGAACTAGAGCAATTTTGCCTTCACTCAAGTACTCGTCGCCTCTCGACTCGACTACTGTAATGCTCTCTACATGGGGCTCCCCTTGAGGTGCACCCGAAAGCTGCAGCTAGTCCAGAACGCAGCCGCGCGGGTGATTACGGGAGCGCCTAGACACTCCCACATAACACCTATCCTGCGCGAGCTGCACTGGCTTCCTGTGGTCTTTCGGGTGCGCTTCAAGGTTTTAACGACCATCTTTAAAGCGCTCCATGGCTCGGGGCCTAGTTATATGCGAGACCGCCTCCTGCCCCATACATCCCTCAGACCGATACGCTCCCACAGAGAGGGCCTCCTCAGGGTGCCGTCGGCTGGACAATGCCGACTGGCGACACCCAGGGGAAGAGCCTTCTCTGTGGCGGGCCCAGCCCTCTGGAACGACTTACCCCCTGAACTCCGCACCATCTCCGACCTCCGCCTCTTCCGCAAGTGTCTGAAGACACATCTATTCCATCTAGCCGGCCTAGCGTAACCTCCATTACTGACTATTAGACAGTTTTAAACTTGGGGTTTTTAATTCGGTTTTTAGCGCAGGGTTTATTTATTAGAATAAGTTTTTTAAATTTTATATATTTTATATATTTTGTATGTATTTTAACATCCCTGTGCGCCGCCCTGGGTCCATTTGGAGAAGGGCGGGGTATAAATTTAATAAATAAATAAAATAAATTTTTTTTTTCAAAATTGGTATTGTTTTAAAAAATGCTTTAAAAACTACACACATACATGTGGAAGGATTTCATTTCACCCTGGCTGTCATAAACATCAGAATGCAGTTTCTAAAATAATTCTGAAACGCCTAGAAGCCAAATCAAGGCAACTTACCATAGCTAACATAGCTAAAATGACTAATAACAGAATCATTCCTGTTTCTCCTTCTACACACTTTTTGACACTGATATAAACTGTAATTAGACCCACCGCTTTATTAGTGAATCCAAAAGGTTGGATTCCTGCTGCTATTTATATTATTTATAATTTTGTTTACTTCTCCTGTTTTATATTGTTAGCCAATGAATAAATTAACCAAGTAGTAGATGTGCACACAAGTAGAGTTTGCAAACAAGTACCACAAATATTTAAGAGCTTCCTGAATTAGAAGATCTGTCTTGTCTTGCATACTGTTTGTCACGTGGACAATCAGAAGCTCATCCATTTCTTATAGTTTTGACATGAAGATACTGGCTTTCTCATTGTTTCCTTTGAAACAGCTCTGAAAGCTAGAAGTTGGCTCTGATCTTAATCAACCACCATGGATAACTTTAGCACCTATAACTTTATTTCCATTTAAAAAGATCTCCGTTGGCCCTCACAATAATAGTATAGTAAGTGCATATGTAAAGGCTTCTTAATGTTACAGAGAAATGAACAGGATAAATTAAGCTCCTGTGTAAAGATATAGATTAACATCAAGATATGATTTGATCTCCTAATGCCATTTATTCTTTTAGAAAAACAGTTGTAAGATTACAGATATAAGCCCTGCTGTCTGAAACCAGTAACTCTGGGCTGTGTTGTTCAGCTTCATATTTGTGAGTCATACTTGCCATGAGGAAGAAATGGCTGAGAATTTATGGGATTCCTAATAATCTTCTCTTTTTCAATCTTTGTCTTCTTTATTACAGTTGATAATCTCTTATCTTTGATTTACGTTGCTATGAAAGGTTCTACTCACCATTTTCAAATCTGGGTATTCACTGTTGATAAGATTAAGCGGTGGTGAATAAAATCAATTATGAAGAATGACTTACATAAGATATCCAGTTGAACTGTTCTTTGCCTTTTAATATGCCTCACAAATGCTTTGAAAGGTCCCCACTACCAAGTGATATGCAGTATGGTAGTGGATTGCTGGATGGAAAGGACTCTTCTTTCCCCAATAATTCAGTGTTAAAAGTGTATTCATGAACTCTTACTAAAACCGCGAGGAATTGTTTTGTTTTGGTATTAAGCGAGGATTTTAAAAATCATTGTTGCTTGATTGAATAAATGTAGTGAGTTAGTTCTTGCATAAGGCTAAGCAGCAGGGGATAAATTTTTGTATCACATTCTATTATAAAATCAGAATTACTTTCTGGCATAATACAGTCTATGAGCTGAAATGTTGAATAATCAGACTAATATGTCCTTTTGCCACTGTTTAAATGGTGTGCCCCTTGTAACAACAGGTATTGTCTGAAACAAAATCATCATTCCAGATAAGATATTAATTATTATCACAAATTCTCCTCAGTAATGACAGTTGTTTCTCCTACCTTAATATATCTTTTTAAACTTTACTCCACATCTTAACATAGTTTTTTTTAAAAAAAACACAGCATTTATATTTGTCATAATGATACTCAGATATTTTACCTTCTCAATTTTAAAACCCATTTTATTCATCAATTCTGTTTGATCTTCTATTCATATTTTTAACATTTTTGCCTTCTGTTTATTAACCCTGAAACCTGCTAATGTGCCACGTTCTTTTAATTTGTCCATTAATATTTTAATTCCTTTTAAAGGATCTTCCAGAACCAACACCACGTTATTTGCAAAAGCTCTTAACTTGTACATTCCTTTTTTAATCTTTATTTCTTCAATCCTTTTATCTATCTCTATTCAGTATTGCAAGAACCAAAATAAAGAAGAGAGGAGATAATGGGCATCCATGTCTTGTTCTTTTTTGTAACTCACAGGTAGAATTTTGATAGATTTCCATGACCAATTATTTGTGCTTTCTGTGAAGTGTAAATGTATCTTATCAATTTTATAAACTTCTCGTTAAAATTCATATCATCCAAAACCTTGAAGAAGAAATCCCAGATCAAATTGTCAAAGGCTTTCCCAACATCTAAGAAAATCAATGAAGCTTGTTTTTCATTATGTTCCTTCAATTATTCCAAAATGTCCAACACGTTTCTGATGTCCTTTAATTGTCTTTTAGGTAAAAAGCCACATGGATCCTCATGAATAAATTCTTGCAAAATTATTTTCAGTCTATTAGCTAGAATCATTGTAAACATCTTGTCATTATTAAATAATGATATGGATCTACAGTTTCTTGTTAAAAGTAAAATCTTCTTCTTTATGTATTAATGGTATATTGGCTGCGTTCCAGCTCTCTGGCATCTTTCCTTTCTGTCGGATAGAATTCACTGTGTTTTGTAAAGGTTGTAAAAGTTCATATTCAGAACATTTCTAATAAGAGCCTGATATCCATCTTGTCCAGAAACCAAAGGATAGTCACTTTCAATACAAAAATATCTACTGTAGTGTTGAACTTTATTCTTTGTGTTCTCCTATATTAGACAACTTAATTAGTCAGTATTATTCACATAGAACAGGTGTGTCAAACTCAATTTCATTGAGGGGCCGCATCAAGGCTATGTTTGACCTTGAGGGGGCGACTAGTGGGTGTGACCAACTGGGTAGGCATGGCCATCTTGACACCACTTACTGGGTGTGGCTGATTTGGTGGGCGTGGGCAGCTTGACACCACTCCCCAAACTGCTGCCATGTTTCCTCTTCACATTTGGTAGATTGGGCTGAAACGATGCAGGTAGACTAAGCCAAAGCAACACTGATCAGCCTCTTACATTTTCCAGGACAGCCCAGTGGGCCAGATCTGACCACACTGCGGGCCAAATCTGGCCTGCAGGCCTTGTGTTTGACACTCCGGACATAGAATAAAAACTATTATTTCCAATGACAACTATGGCATGCTCACTATTGGTTACCCTGGCTGCATATAGGTCAATGGTATATTGGAGCTTTCCTGACAGTCCATGCCCTGTAATGCAGACAGGGCATCCAGTTCACCTAGGCAGCATCAAAGAGAGAGAGAGAGAGATGATAGCCCCATCAATATCAGAAAATATCAAAACAAATTTCACACAACTCTCTCCTTTGTAATTTTCAGTAATGCTTTTAGCTTTTTTTCTAACATGCCACTTTTGGAAACCCAGAAAAGAATGATCCTCTCATGTATGAAGATTTCTGAACCTTCCTTCCAAAGCATCTAATAAAAAGGTGTCCCTTTAATTGTCCTGTCTTCAGTGTACCATTTTGAGACGGATCACCCCTGTTAAAGGGCAAGGGAAAGAGAAGAAAGTTTGTTATGTGTAGCAGCAGCATGTTTCTAAGGATATTTATTTATAGGTTTCAAAAAATTGGTAAGATTTCTAACTCCTAATCTAATTGCAACAAAAAGACAATCGAAAAGGTTAACAAAATAAAAATTAATTAATGGAATTTTTCTGCTGGAGAACATGGTTGAGAAGTCATTGAGTGAATGGAACCATAAATCATTCAATGCTTGAGATGATCAAGCCAAGTTGCTCACTGAAAATAATAGTAATGAAGCTAAAACCTAGATAATTTTGGATGCCTAGTGTGAAAACGGAAAATCTTAGAATAATCAAAGGCAGAAAGGATTCAAGAAAGTAAAATATCTAGTTACAATCATGGCTATAAGGTTATAAGAACTCAAGGAGGCACTTCCTAGCAAACTCTTTTCTATTGGACCATAATGAGTTAGAAGAAACTGAATGATTGAATAGAAAAACAAGCAATATGAGATTATCCTACCACTCCAAATTATATTGCTGCCCTAGGAAAGTTTGGACCTTAGGAAAGTTAGATTTATGTGTGTGTGTGTGGGGGGGGGGGATTTCAGACTCTTGCCTTTATGTCTAATTCTGTTTCACCATGCTTGTAATTCCTATTTGTTTGTTGTTTTTTAAAGTACATCCTGGAAATCTGAAGCATCTGCTATATGCCAGCACTGCTCTACCTAATCTTTAACATTACGTCTGTAGCTGGAGATTCAGCTCAGTACTTATGAATCACTTGTTCTATGATTAAAAGTAGAAAAATAAAAGAATCCCTTCACTGTTTTCCTTAAAATCTGATTTTGCGCTTATACACACCTCTCTACAAACCTCGTATGTCCATAGATATGTATTTATTTATTTAACAAATGTGCATAGCTATCCGTCTCACAAATGAGACTTTTGGTAGCATACAATAAAACAGGTTTTTTTACTTTATTATGTAATGATGTATGTATTAAATGGAAGTAATAACCTGTGTTTTGGGACTATTGTTATATCAAATTCTTTCTGTTATTTTTTGTCTTAGTTGCAGCCTAGTATATCCTTACATTTAAGATTGCCTTAACATTTGATGAATACGGTAATCTTAGCCCTATTACAACAATCTGACATCATTATGTGATGAGTCTGACATGAATATTCTAGTAGAATACTATTTAAAATTGGTGACAAATTTCAAATATAGCATCTGTTCTACATGCATGCACCTTTGTTAAGCATATATATAGAGAGAGAAATAAGTGTTTCCAATTTGGAAAAGTTTGGAAGAAAGATAGCTTTGTGATTTGTTGGAAATGACAGCTTTGTGATTTGATCTTTATCTGTTCTCGGCATGTGATCAAGCTACCTAAAAGTATTTGCTTCATCCTGTTCATTCACTTTTTATTCTGTTCACATTCATTTGTTGCCCCTTCATTCTTGATCTTATCTTTCCTTAAGTGCCCATTCTCAAAGTGACATAATTAATGGTCACTCTTATATAACAAAGTGGGTAGAAGCATGCTTTTTCAAGCAGCTGTTTCCCTTCCTTTGACAAAAGTTCATTCCTTGCATCAAATGATACACTCTCTTACCAGTATTGATAAATTTTGATTTCTTTAAAATCTATTTTTCTATATTTAATAAACATTATGCCAACATAGATTAAATTCACCTTTTTACATTCATTTTACCATTTATGTATAATCTACAGATCTTGTCAAACATAACGGTCTTGGTCTTCAATATACTTATTTTCAGATCCATATTTCTTATCTTAACAGTAATTGAAACCATTCGGATTCTCAACCAATAATATATTTTTGTGTGCATTTTCATATCCACAAACAAAATCCATCTAAAGCTTGTATTTATCTGTAAATTCATTATATTCCTAATGTGCATCACATATCCTTGTCTTGTTCTTTGCTCAATATTAATGTGTTCAAGAAATATTATATTTTTCTTATCCATGCCTTCCTTTCATCATACAGCACACCTATCATATTCAATAACCAACTGTCAATTCTATTATTTAAAGCTTAATAACTTGTATGCTACTTAAATGCTAATAACCTTTCAGTCAGAATTCTACAAATTTGTTTCTAGGCACACTTCATTAACTCTGTAGTTTTTTGCTGTCATCCTTTTTTTAAAGGAGAACAATAAAATCATTTTCTAATCATCATGCACAGATGTAGTCTTCACATTCATATTAAGCAAATCACAGAGCATACTGAAGGAAACCATCCATATTTCATGAGTTCTTCAGTTCCATTGTGTATAGCTCTTTACACCCCTGGTCAAAGACCAGAGCATTTTGTATCCTGAATTTCAGTCTGTAATTACTTCTTTCATTCCTCCACAGTTGATTACAGCAGTTGATGTCTGCTTTGGGGTGGGAGGGGATAGAGGGGTTAATGTGATATGTTTGTGTTCAAGATGCCATTGCATAATTTGGAGATTTCAATTGCCAAAATTCTCATAAAAGATCGTACTTGTTGAGAAAGGCCTCCAGGTTGGGGAAAGTTTGCATAGTCCATAGTTCAGGGCATGGTCTGCATTCATGATTTCTTCCTCTGTCTCTCTTATCAATACCAACATTGACTGACTTACAGAAAGTCTAACAGTAAACATTTAGCTTGAAGTTTACCTATTGTCTGGGAGAAAAATTTAATGTTCCATGTCGTAGAAATTGTGGAAGTGCCTTTTTAAAAAATGGAATTATTGAAGAATAAATAAAATATGTTTTATTAAATCACATCCAAAAATAATACATTGAGGAGATATACCAGCATTTATATTCTATGTTAGATTTCGGAGGAAGGCAGAGAAGAATTTTAAAACAAAGTTCTTAAAACATAATAGCATTTTATCCTTTATATAAGAGTTATGGAAATATACATTGGTTACTTAACTATATATTTATTGTACAGGGATGTGAACACAATACAAACCAACTTCTGGGCATTTCTTTCTCTTCCATTAGCTTTCCATGACACCGTATAAGCACAGTTAGAGCCAGCTCAAAGTCTTCTCTGTCTGTTATGCACAAAATCAAAACATTTGTTAGCAATACTTGTATTTTGCTGGGGGTGATAATATGTGAGTTGTCGTTAGGTTATTTACTAAGCCTTTGATCCATGAACCTAGCCATTTCATCTTTAAAAGCCATGGCTTATGACTTATTTTAAACCAGAACACAGTGGCTTATTTAAAAATTATGATTAAAACATGACTTAGTACATAGCCATAGGTAAGGATTTACGCATCATGTTAAATCATATGTTTATTCAAAACAAAGAATGCTGTTATGGTTTAATAAACAAGTCATGATTAAAACCATGGCCTGATGTGATATATGAACATAGGCTTTAATCCGGTTTAGCTATAGGTTTACTCAAAAAGAACACTACTTTATTGAATGAAGTATGGTTAATAAAATCCTAGTGGAAAGTTATGGTCAATTTTTTCTGACTTAGTTCATAATTACATATTAAACTGTAATATGATATGCTTGCTGAATGGTGAACCCAATCATGCTTTATTGCTTAGTGTAGGGCCAACCACCCCTACTTTGCATGCTAGCTTTGTTTTAATCTAGTATTTAATATATGTTCTTCTCATACCAATAGGCTACAAGTAAACCTGTAATAAACATCTAATAGTTTGACTTAACAGCAATTGCTATTTTGAAAAGACATACTTTATGCTTATCTGTTTGTCCCAATAAATCATGTTATAAATCCTGTTCATAGTTGGAGAATGCTGGAGAAGATCTCAAGGATGGGGTATGCCGCTATGAAGGAGCTGTTGTGATACTCGATGCTGGAGCTCAGTATGGAAAAGTCATAGATCGCCGGATCAGAGAACTGTTTGTCCAGTCAGAGATTTTTCCTTTGGAAACACCTGCTTTTGCAATTAAAGAACAAGGATTCCGGTAAGATTGATCCTTATATTAGTTGTATGTATGCTCCATTAATAGTTTTGTTTCATCTCTGAGATCAGAAAGTTACAGCTTGTATCCTTCAACTGTAAAAGGCCAAATCTGAAGAAAATTATGTTTTAGCTTTTAAGCTGTATGCAGGAACATTAGACTCTACCAAAATGAGTAAAGGTCGAAAATACAAATAGTCAGATCCCTATCAAACAGAAGACTATCTAATTGCGGGATGAATGATTAATTTTCCCTAAGAGCCCATAAGAAACTGGAACTGTTGTGGAAAGCCAAACCAATTCTGCCAACCGCACCTATAAGTTAAAGGAGGAGGAAACACCGAGCTTCACCTCAGCCCAGCTACCATTCTGCTACAATTGTAGAAAAGTTCTTTCTCTCATCAGCCAAATAAAGGAGTGCACTTGGACTCTGCTTCTGCCTCCCACAGCACTTATTACATTTCATTTTATAACTTCCAGTTGAACTCAAATGGGCAGGGCAGGGACAGGCAAAGAGCTGGATGTGGCTTGGGGGCCATAAAGTGCCCACCTCTGATCTAATTCCACTTAAATGAAAAATGTAAATTACATTAATTAGTCCCATACATGTATCTATTTCCTATTGCATCACACTGAAGTTAGTGGCAGATTTTAAAAGGAATTTTGGGTGTGCATCCAAGATTTTATGGAATCACATGTTGCTCTATTAGTTCAGGCAATGAACTCCTGATTCTCTCATTTGAAAAAATATATGTGGTATGTATCCCAGGCTATATGAACTGTGATGGATCAAACTAAAAGCTTGTCTACTTCAGCATTCTGTTGTCAAGGGAAGTTGGCAGTGACATTTGAGTAATCTGGATGATTACTTCTTTACAAAGAGATGCAAAAGAGAACATTGAAATACCAGCTTAAGAGACACAGGATGGTTAATAGTTAACTACTAAAATTTCATTCCAAAATGAAAAGCCCCATAATTTGCTTATAAGACTCTTGGTCCCGTGGCCCTTTAAAAGTTGGCAAATTCCAGAGGTAATTGGGGCCAAATAGTGATAAGATTTTGGATTCTTTTCAGCTGCAACACTTTGGGTACATTCTATTAAATAGTAACTGAAAACATTTACATGAGAAGCAGAGATGATGCCGAGTTGAATGATGAAGCTGAGTATCATCAACATACTAAAATCAGTTGAATTCTATCAAATGAAATATTTTATAACATTTTGTTTTAATGTTATGAATACATAGAAACGTACCCATCTTACCATTCCCTGCTTGATAAGCAACATTATGTGGAGTATGGAAAAGGAATAAGAAATAATAAACCAATGGAAATGAAGTGATAAAAGATGAAAATAAAGAGAGCTAAAACTAAATTGTACCAATATCTTTCACTATAGTTCATACTTTCTATTCTTACAAACTATCCTTGTTTCCACCATATGGAAAAAGTCAAAAGTTTTTGAGTTTCTCTTTTTAAGATCTCTTGAACACCATCCAAATATAGCTTTCTCAGTCTTTTCTTTTTCTTCTCCCTTGCAATTGAATGCTTATTCATTCTCTGTATTGCCAACCTTCTCAAAACACTTATACCCTGACCACTCACCATTGTGTCAAATCAGCATTCACGGAGCATCTATTGGTTCCTGAATTCTCAGTTATATAAAAGGGAGATATAGGGAAGATTTTTTCCCCTGTGACCTGAGAAGCCAAGAATAGAAATAATAAGTGGCAGCTATCTAGATTTCATATAAGTATAAGGAGAATTTCCTGATGGTGAGATCTATACAGCAGTAGATAATCTACTTATGGGGACTGTGGGTTCTTCATCTGTAGAGGTTTTAAGGAAGAGGCTGGATTGCCACCTCTTTTGGTTGATATAATTATCCTGCACAATGCACAGCATTGATCTATATTAAGCCAGCACAGCTCTTAGAGGGGAAAGGACATTTGCTGCATTAAAAATAATTGTGGATCACAAAAGAATCACTGGTGAGCCACAGCTACTTGGTGGCTAGAGGCATGGCAGCAGTGACGCAGTTACCAATTTCTCCAGTTGAGACCTGGAACCATTGCTGGTGCCCTGTAGCATATCTTTCAGGGCAGAGATGGCAATAAAAACTATACAGCATGTCCTTCCTGGTGGCAGTGACATTTTGAGGCTGTAATTTGAGTTTTCAACAAATGCCTGAGAATGAGGCTGCTTGACAGGGTGCATGTTATAGAGCTCTGTTCTTGATGATCCATGTAAGTTCTACAATTCTATAATAATAATAATAATTTTAATTTATAACCCGCTCTCTCTCCCTGAAGGGACGCGAGGCGGGGCACAGGGAATTAAAAATACAATTAAAACAAGACAGAGTACAAAGATTAAAAACAAATTAAACTGGCCCTGCGCTAAAACCCCTATAAAACTAAAACTATCCCTACAAACCCCTAAAACAATTTAAACAATTTGAATTACCCTAGGCCGGCCAAGCAGAAGAAGTGTGTTTTTAGTTTCTGTCGGAAGGAGCGAAGGTCCATGGTTGTTCTAATTTCGGGGGGAAGGTCGTTCCAGAGGGTCGGGCCCGCCACAGAGAAGGCCCTTCCCCTGGGCGTCGCCCGCTGGCATAGCCTAGTGGACGGCACCCGGAGAAGTCCCTCTCTGTGGGAGCGAATCAGCCGCAGGGATGTATGGTGCAGGATGCGATCCCGCAGGTAGCTAGGTCCCGTGCCATGGAGCGCTTTAAAGATGATAACCAACACCTTGAAGCGCACCCGAAAGACGACAGGCAGCCAATGCAGCTCGCGCAGGAGCGGTGTTACATGGGGAAACCTAGAGGTCCCCATAATTGCCCGTGCGGCTGCATTCTGGACAAGCTGAAGCCTTCGGGTGCACCTCAAGGGGAGCCCCATGTAGAGAGCGTTGCAGTAGTCCAGTCGGGATGTCACAAGGGCATGAGTGACTGTGCAAAGGGCACCCCGATCCAATAGGGGACGCAACTGGTGGACCAGGCGAACCTGGTAAAACGCCCTCCTGGCCACGGCTGTCACTTGATCTTCCATGGACAGCCGTGTATCAAGGAGGACGCCCAAGTTGCGTGCCCCATCCACAGGGGTTAGATGTTCATCCCCTATGGCCAGTGATGGAGTCAACTGGTTGTACCAGGATGCCCGGAACCACAGCCACTCGGTCTTGGACGGGTTGAGTCTGAGTCTGTTACTTCCCATCCAGGCCCGCACGGCTTCCAGGCACTGGCACATCACCTCTACGGCATCGTTGGGGTGGTTTGGGGTAGATATATACAGCTGTGTGTCATCAGCGTAGAGATGGTACTCTACCCCAAAACCTCGCCGCTGGGTGAGATCATCCGTGGTTTTGGGGTAGAGTACCATCTCTACGCTGATGACACTCAGCTGTATATATCTACCCCAAACCACCCCAACGATGCCGTAGCGGTGATGTGCCAGTGCCTGGAAGCCGTGCGGATCTGGATGGGAAGTAACGGACTCGGGCTCAACCCGACCAAGACCGAATGGCTGTGGTTTCCGGCCGCCCGATTCAACCAGCTCACTCCATCGCTGGCCATAGGGGGCGAACATCTTGCCCCTGTGGATGGGGCGCGCAATTTGGGTGTCCTCCTGGATGCCCGGCTGTCCATGGAAGATCAAGTGACAGCCGTGGCTAGGAGGGCGTTTTACCAGGTTCGCCAGTTGCGCCCCCTATTGGATCGGGATGCCCTTTGCACAGTCACTCATGCTCTCGTGACATCCCGACTGGACTATTGTAACTCTCTCTACATGGGGCTCCCCTTGAGGTGCACCTGAAGACTTCAGCTGGTCCAGAATGCAGCCGCGCGAGCAATAATGGGGACCGCAAGGTACGCCCATATAACACCGCTCTTGCGCGAGCTGCACTGGCTGCCTGTCGTCTTTCGGGTGCGCTTCAAGGTGCTGGTTGTCATCTTTAAAACGCTCCATGGCTCGGGACCTAGCTATCTGCGGGATCGGATCCTGCCCCATACATCCTCACGGCCGATCCGCTCCCACAGAGAGGGACTTCTCCGGGTGCCGTCCACTAGACTGTGTCAGCGGGCGACGCCCAGGGGAAGGGCCTTCTCTGTGGCGGGCCCAGCCCTCTGGAACGACCTCCCCCCTGACATTAGAACAACTACGGACCTCCGCTCCTTCCGTCGAAAACTGAAAACACACTTTTTCTGTCTGGCCGGCCTTGGTTAGTCTCTACCTCTGGGGTGTTTAGGGAATTTAGTTTTAATGGGGTTTTTAGCGCAGGGATGATCAATTTAATCTGCTTTTATTTATTGTATTTATTGTTTGTATATATTTTTATATGTTTTAATTTCCCTGTGCACCGCTCCGAGTCCCCTTGGGGAGAGGACGCGGTATACAAAATTAAATATTATTATTATTATTATTATTATTATTAAAACCACGGATGATCTCACCCAGCGACTTCATATATGTGTTGAACAGGAGTGGCGAGAGGACCGACCCCTGAGGCACCCCACAGGTGAGGGGTCTAGAGGTCGACCGCTGCCCTCCTGCCAACACAAATTGCGATCGACCGGAGAGGTAGGAGGAGAACCACCGCAGCACGGTGCCCCTCACCCCCAACCCCTCCAGCCGATGCAATAGGATACCATGGTCGATGGTATCAAAAGTCGCTGAGAGGTCTAATAGGACCAGGATGGAGGAACAACCCCCATCTCTGGCCCTCCAGAGATCATCAACCAACGCGACCAATGCCATCTCGGTGCTGTGCCCGGGCCGGAAGCCGGACTGGCGCGGGTCCAGATAATCAATTTCCTCCAGGTGATGGGGGAACTATGATTTTATGAACCTGTCTCTTATTATTACATCAATACGTCTCTTAAGCATCCATTTCCGTGGCATTCAAATTACTTTTCCTCTCAGTTTCCTTAACAAAATGAACAAAACACTCTCTTATTTGAGCTGTTTTTACTTCTTTCAACATTCATTCCTTACCAAAGACCACATACTACCCACTAAATGTATACAAGCATTTGTACATCTTAAATATTTCTCCATCCTTTCCCCTATCATTAATTAACATTTTACCAAGGCAACCAATGCATCTAACGTCTTTAGTACCTGAACATCAAAGACCACACGAATGAATACATTTACTGATAAAGTTTGCATACCTATATAATGCTAAAACTCTTGTGATCTTTTAAATTCTTTTCGTCCTTTAATTGGTTGAAACTGTCATAAGGCCACAATTTTTGAACCAAGATATCTCATAAGGCCTAACTTACACAACATATCCAAACTCCAGGTCCAATGACTCCTAAGGGAATGAAAGTCGCAGGTGCTTCAGTGTATTGGCTGTTGCTACAGTCACATGGTCTTCATTTTCAATGACAATTTTGCAGCCAATCTCACAGAAGGGAAGGGAAAAGGGAAAGGAGAGGGAGAAAGGAAGGTAGGTTGTTTGGGTTGGTTGGTTGGTTGGTTTCTGGTGCTGCCTGCCAGATTCCCACAAAAATACACATTGGGGAGTACTCATTGCTACTCCCACTATTTTTTTGCCCACTCTTAGTCATTCTGTTTCTGTGTTTAGGTAAGGAAATTTGCCCAAGGGGGCACAGATTATTACAAGATAAAAGATGGACTTTAAGCCTGTTCACTGTCTTGTACCAGAGAGTTATAAATGAAATAGGAGAAAACAAATGTTATAATTTGCTCCAAAGTCTTGTTCATGGTACTGTCCTCTAAAGGTTGGTCTTTGTAGTCAAAGTAAAATTTCTAATGAACAGGAAGATTCTTTCCTTTGAATGGTGGGGCACACATACAGTATTTTGTCCTTCAGTAAAGTGTAAAATGGTTCATGAAGTTTCCAGTTGGGGTGACAGGAACGGTTCTCTGTTTCTCCGCATGGTTGCTTTGAACATGCAGCTTCCTGTAGTCTTAGCAGGGGCAAACACTGCCAAGTAAGTGTTGCTTTAGCATGGCCAGAAATAGGCTTGCCATGACAGCATAAACCTTCAGGGTTACATAAAATGGAACAAATTACCCAGATTCAAAGAAAACAAGGATGAGTAGGCCAGCCCTGATTTCTTATATCACCCTTTACATAGGAAGACTGGCTAGTTACAATGAAGGGCTCTGTCTACAGAAGCTCTTCAGATAATTGATTTTTGATGGTCCTCAACTATCTGAAGAGTCTCCAAGGATACAAAAGTTGTTCTAGCCAAGTTTTATTGAATTCAGGGAGGTCAATATGAGGAACAGTTTTTTCCCTGCCCTCAAATGGAGGTAGTTTGTCTCAATTTTATAACATACCTGAGGAAGGCTATTGATTTCCCTACATTGCTTCAGATTTGTTTTTAACTGATAAAAGAGTTTAGTGTTGGCAAATATACGTGGGTGTGTTGTGTTTCTTTGATTTGGAAGCAGTATTATATAAAAGGAAAACAATACTTTCTGTGTAGATGTATGCTTGCTCTCCTAAGGGAATATTTATGTTGCTTTTCAGTTCCATTACTCACTGGATATAATCATGATTTGTCATGTTTGATGGAAAAGTAACCTTAGTATACAGATAGTTCTCAACATGAAATGAATAGAACCTGGAATTTCCATCTTAAGTCATGATAGTTATAAGTCGAGGCACTCGTGTGACCAATCTGGTTTTATTACTTTATTTTCAGCAATCATAAAGCAACCTTAAGTGAATAGTACAGTCATAAAGCAAAAACGCCACTCCTAAAATGAGTCAATTCATTCCCTTAGGTGTTTTTTTGCTGGAAAATGCCAGAAACCGGCAAAAAATGTCATAAATGCAACCAACCATAAAAGTGAGCCAGTTGCGAAGCATATGAAATGTGATCTTCTGACTACTATGTGTGTAGTCAGAAGTAGTCAGTCATGAGAGCACGCTGACATTGGAACTCAGAAACTGGGCTCTGAGTACCTTCTGGGGGAATCCGTCATAACTTTAAAAGCAAGGATTACTTGTAACAATAGCAATAGCACCTAGACTTATATACCGCTTTACAGTGCTTTACACCCCTCTCTAAGCAGTATACAGAGTCATCATATTTCCCACAACAAACTGGGTTTTCATTTTAAGGGTAGAAGGCTGAGTCAATTTCGAGCCTGGTGAGATTTGAACTGCCAAATTGCAGGCACCCGAAATAGCTTGTAGTACTGCACTCTAACCACTGTGCCACCATGGCTCTTGTAACCACTGACTTATATTCTACTTGTAACCACTGGCTCTAACTTAAATATAAACTATGCTCAAGGACTATATTAAAGTATACATCATAATAATGCAGGGCACTGACCACAGCTTATGCCTCAGAGCATGAATAAAGTCATCCCAATAGCATCTCTCGTCTCTGAACTGTGTTGCTTGAAAATAATTCTGCTACTTTGTTTAAAGGGTCCAAAGCTTTCTGATATGGTAGGTGTGTTGATAGATTAGAGAACATAATGTGAGGAGTTTTCAGAATCATTGCTGGGTGCTTGCCAGTTCATGGAATGCTGTCAGCAATGACAAAGCATAGATTTATCAGAATAATAAATGGGGGGAAAGTAAACATCAGTTGAAAGAAATTGAGATTTCCCAAAATCATTATTTATTTAACTTTATTAGTATTAGCCTATCTATCCTATTAAACTTCACCTGGATCCCAAAAAAACCAATGCCAGGAAATGCTATTTTATCCATTGAAAAAGCGCTACTGAAAAGTCATTCACATTTGCAAAATTTGTTCCAACATTGAAATATATTGTAATATTGGAATTATCTTTCTCCTTGTTTCTGACAGGGCATAAAGTCTAAATAGGAATCTCTGGATGTATTTTAAATTTTAAAAGGTTTATTAAACTAATGGAAAGTGTTTTATGATTTCATTTTCACTACTATGGTTGCTTTATTTCTTTTTATATTATTGAATATTTTTTGCAGAATCCATCGTATCCTCATTTGATTTTCAGTAGTTGTGAAGGTAATTTTGGATTGACTTTCAGAAATTATCCAGAAGAGGGTCACTGGTCCCAAGGCAGCCAAAGAGAAGGCCTTTTGTACAATTCAAGTGTACTATAATGCACTGTTGATTCCCTCAAAATACTTTTTGTTAGCCAATTGTCTTGTAAGGTTATCTTAGAGGTTGTTGGGAAATAATGGGATTTAGCAGAACCATAACAATAGAGAGAGGTAATGATATTCCATTATATTTGTTTTAATGAAGAAGTTAATGGTTTTTAATACACATATTTGACGTCAGTATTTTCAGGGAAGTTGAGATGTTTCATATTGTTGACAATTCTATATAGGGTTAATGAGTACCTGAGAATGCATTTTTCTTGTATGACTGAAAAACAACGGCTCTAGAAAGTTAGATTTTGCTGAATGCTGAAATAAGCTTAAAGGAAAAATTGCAATTTAAACATGCCACATTTTTGGTTTTGTGTGATGCTTCTTATTTACTTCTTTTGATTTAAAAAAAAAAGGATTTATTCTGATTTATAATAGTTTGCTGTTTTAATAGATATAATACATGCTATTGCCTTTATCAAAGTTTTCTGCAGATTTAGAGTGATATATGTTTATTGAAATATTTAATTTCAACTTCTTTGTTTTTATAAATTGTCTTTTTCCTTTATAGAGCCATCATCATCTCTGGAGGACCAAACTCTGTTTATGCAGAAGATGCTCCCTGGTTTGACCCTGCAATTTTTACAATAGGCAAACCAGTCCTTGGAATCTGCTATGGCATGCAGGTGCTACTTAACATTTCTACATATATTTATGATTCTCTGGGGTTTTTGGTATTTGTTTGCCTAGCGCCAAATAACTATTCTAATATGTACTCGTGCAATATATGAGAACATTATTTAGAAGTAGACTAAAATGAGCTTTTTAAAAAAAGAGCGTGTCTTGTTCTCTGCTTGTCACTAATAGCACAGTCCCTAATGCAATCTGTGCATGGAAGGTTTGCAGGCCAATCTGTTGTTCTTCGTGTGCAGAAGCCTGCTGGGAACTGATTCATGAGCTTTTTGAGGCCATCACTATGGAGAATAATAAAACAGGCATCATTTTTGAAAATGAGATTGCTATGGTTTGGCCTTTCTAATAAATGAGTGGTATGTCATTGTAGCCTTGATATTATTTGTAGCATTTCAACACATTAATTAGCAATGATGATGATGTTACAGTTTGCATACCCAAATGTTCTTGCAACTCCCTCCAACACAGATAGATGTTTTCTCAGAGTAATCCTCCTTCTCTATATTATTTATAGAAGAATTTAAAATGGACAAGATTCTGTAAATGAAACAAGTAATCCGATGATATAGGTTCAAAAACAGGAGCGATCTCGGGAAAAAAATTGTAGTAGCTGGAATCAGTAAAACATTTGGGGTTGACTGAAATAAAAACAAATAAAGGAGATAGTATTGTTTTATAAGAAGTTAATCTGCCCAATCTATTACCAGCCGTGAAGTACAAATGATAAAATAAGTGTTTTTGATCATTTATTAGTTCAACACAAAGTGGTCATTTGCTAAGATGAGTATGGGATCTTAGTGTATGGGAAGATGAGTAGATGTGTATGGGAAGATGAGTAGAGAAGACATAGCACAAGAAAACAATGCAAGATGTACAACCATAGTTGTGATCAGAACTTCTATCGTTAAGCAATGCAATTAAATGAGTCATTCCTGATTTTATTATCATTTTTGCCATGGTCATTAAACGAATCACATAGTCATTAGGCAGTCAGGTGACTTCAGGGACACTAATGTTCGTAAGTGCAAGGAAACGTTTTTCAACACTCGTGTAACTTTAAATGAGTGGCTGTAAATAAAGAATTTCCTCTTGAAATAAAACAATGAAATCACTGATCAAGACACTTAAAGAATGTGCAGATCAGAAGCCCTCAGATTTAATATGAGATAACACAGGAATTGAGCAAAGGGAAAAGCAGAAAAGTATATACTGTATTTTTCACTCCATAAGATGCTCCTGACCATAAGACACACCTAGGTTTAGAGGAGGAAAACAAAAAAAAATCTGCCTCTGCCTCCCAGCATCCATCCAGTATTCATCTGGCTTGTGTCCTTACAGCAAACAGCCTGCCTCCTCCATATCTGCTGCCTCCGCCGGGAAATGCTGGAGCCTTCGCCTCCGTGCAGCTGATCAGCGGTTGGATCGGCATCCCGGAATACCGTCAATCCGCTGTTCCGGGCGGTGGGGATCGCTACTGCCGTTCGGCACCACTGCCTGTTGCCCATATTCACTCCATAAGATGCACAGACATTTCCACCCACTTTTGGAGGTGGGGGTGGGAAATTGCATCTTATGGAGTGAAAAATTCAGTAAACAGCCTATTAAAAAGCACCTTAAAAAATTTCAAAATAGAGATAACAGATAAGTGGAGAGATGCAAAGTGATCATCAGAAATATTGTAATAGTCATAGAATGAAGGTATGAATAAGGATTTCAGAAAGTGAAAAATCTAGATTTTAGAAACGTTGGATAAGTAGAACAGTAGTACTACAATGTATTAATCACTAAGACACAAACTTAAGAAAACTGAAATACGATATTTGTCAATGAAAAGGAAAAAAATGAAGTGTGTGTATAAGTTAGAACACATGTTGACCTTAAGGTTTGGAACTGGAGATATTTATGTGAATGGATGAATGGAACAGTGCAAGAGTGTTGAAATTCTCACAATGGAGGATTGAATTGTAAAACTGTCAGAATTAACGGAAATGTTAAAACTGACCTATTTGGACACAGAAAACAAGTACTTTTTTAAAAACTGAAAACCTTTTGTAGACTTTTTGCTAAAAGAAGAAAAATAAATAAAATAAATGATATTATGGATTTAATGAAAAGTTGAAAATTTAATATGGTGTTGGAGGGGTTTCTGGAAGAGATAAGAGGGAAAGGAGATAATTTGTTTGCCAATATATTAAAAGTTACAAGTCATTTTTCGTAACTTTAGTTTTTCTTTTCCTGTACCTTTTTTCTTTTGATTTGTTTTTTTTTACTTTATATCAAATTCTCAATAAATCTAAAGTAAAAAGAAACATCAAATGTGTGAAAATAAATATTCTAATCTGCAAAGTAGACATAGTGAGAAAAAGTTAAGTGAAAAGAAAAATATTGTTTCATTGAGACCAAAATGAGAGGCCAAGAGAACCTGACATGGAAACATTAATTTATGCATTATTAGCCCTGAACAATCTTGACTAGATTTGAAGAAAACAGAAAGTGGCTTTCATAAATACCTAAGCATGTTTGTTCTGGGAAACGAAAACTACTCTGCAGTGGTGCAAAACTCCCCCAAATCCTATCAACCCCAGGTCTGAGTCTGAGCAAGCTTCTGGTAGGCTGCCTGCTGATTCTATTCATCTCAGCAAAATGAAATACCACTGCTTAAAATGTGTTGTAACAATACAGAAACAGTGGAGCGTAATAAATGCCATGTCAAAATAGAACTCCCTCAAATAGCAAGGTTTCATGCAAGATCAAACACAGTGTAGTGCGAAATAATAATAAAGCAAGCTTTTAAATGCTGACTGCCTTTGTCATGTCTAAATGTGCAAGAAGAAATCTGTTTGCGGAGTCTGCAAGCCAAGATAAAAATACTAGCCTATAGGTAGCCCAAGTAGAACAGATAATCTACTACTATGGAAGGAATAATAATAATAGAGTTTTTTACATCTCTTTGAACACTGTAATAAAATAATGCAATGGTAATATCTTATATTGCTGTTGCTTTATAATAGACACAACTAAAAAGGTTGGCTCTTGAAACGTGGCATCACAATGCAATGAGCTCAATGCTGAAATGTGTCTACATCCTTTTTATTATGGGTCGAAATCATTTTCAGCTATATAGATTCATAAGCAATCTTAAAGTTCCACAAAGAAGCAAGGAAATGGTAAACCTCAGGTGAATTACATGATTGCTATTTCATACAGAAAACATATGCTTTATATAGGAACTAAATATCTACTTGAAAAACTATGTTTCCTATAGGTAAAATATTCTTACTGAAGATGAATAATTGTGAACTTCTGCCTGCAATCTGAATTGAAAGAGATGTAATATAGTGCTTCAGGTTATAAGCTTAAAAATGACGATATATTCCTGGTTTTTACAGAATTAGCATCAAGATGATTTGTGATGTTAATTCCGGAAGAAGTAGGAGCAAATATTTATTATTTAAATAGCTCTTGTACTGTTCAGAATTTACTTGGAAGTTATGTGTCTATAGGAAGGTGATAGCAGAGTATAACAATGGTAGAGGATGCCTGAGTTGGGTTTTCTTTTGCATGTCTTTTGTAGTCTGCAGCATTTAAAAGAATTAGGAATATTTAAGCTTACAGGAGAACCAAGTAGCTTCTCTATAAAGCTACTGTAAAGCAGGGGTCCCCAACCCCCAGGCTTTGCACCAGTTTCAGTCTGTGGTCTGTTGAAAACTGGTGGAATTACTAACCTCGTATACAAAATACTTGAACTGATAAGCAATAAGCAGTTCTGATATCCTGAATAAGTTTTCTGATTCCTGATTAAAAACTAAAAAGCTAAGCAAAGGGAAAGAAACCAGTACCAGACTGGTAAATTGCTTTTCTGTTTTTGACAGATGATGAACAAGGTATTTGGTGGTACAGTACACAAAAAGGATGTCAGAGAAGATGGTGTCTTCAGTATTACGTTAGATAATACTTGTTCGTTATTCAGGTAAGAATAACTTTTGGTAATGAATTATGAAGCTGAAATTAAATTGGAGATCTTATGCATTCCACAGACCTTTGTTTCAAACCTAGAAGATATTTGTTAATGTTCGCAAACATTTGTTGATGTTTAATTTTTCCTCTTGATTGTTTTACGTTGATGCCTTTTAAAGATATTAGATTCTTTATTTTGTGATCCTGCTTCACTTTAGGGGACTTCAGAAGGAAGAAGTTGTGCTCCTTACCCATGGAGACAGCGTAGATAAAGTAGCAGATGGATTCAAAGTTGTTGCTCAATCTGGAAATGTTGTAGCAGGTACCATATTTTCCACGTTACCAATTTTCAGTAGATTTTGAATATATTTCAGTGCTGGCTTGAATAGGATTTTGGTTTATAAAATATATTTTCAGCGATTTGTATATAGAGCCACAAATTGTGATTTTAAAACTACAAATCCTAAAGGTGTAACTTTAATTTGTAGTGTATATAGATTTAATTTGTAGTTCATTTCCAAGGAAATGGTTCAACGTCTTGACAGATAAGATATAAACATTTTTTACAAAAATATGTCTTACTATGTCAGGAGAGAAAAGGAGATATAGTAGATTCTTACTTTAATAATATTTTGACATATTTTTTGTTTTTATCTTACGAAGTTTTTTTTTTAATGTATGCTTTCTTTTTCTTAGAGCTAAAACTATTATATCTTTTGTTTTTAATAATACCCAAGCTATAGCAAATGAATCAAAAAAACTGTATGGAGCGCAGTTCCATCCTGAAGTTAGTCTTACGGTGAATGGAAAACTGATGCTGAAAAACTTTCTTTTCGACATTGCTGGATGCAGCGGTACCTTCACAGTTCAGAACAGAGAAATGGAATGCATTCGTGAAATTAAGGAGAAAGTAGGATCATCAAAAGTCCTGGTATGGTTTAAAGTTTAATTCATAGTCATACCCGTTACCAATGGTATCCAGTGTCAGTTTTCATTTTTTTTTCCCTGGCTTTTTTGTTTGCTGAACAATGACTTCATTGTATGGACTGAAATGGGAAAGAGGATTTTTTTTTCAACCACAAAACAAAAAATGTGGATGATACAGTGCCAAATTGGAGGTTGGGGGATATCAACATATGTATACACATGCCTGCATACATGCATACACACACACACACACACACACACACACACACACACACACACACTGAATCCTGTTAAACTCAAATAGCACACAGCCATCCTTCTGCATTTACCATAGAAATAGAGAAGTCCTATCTAGAGTTAAATTACAGAAATGAAGCTAGATGCTAGAAATCTCCGACCCTATATAGAAATAGTGAAAACTGAAAAAGCAAATATAATACTATGGTTGATCATACTGTTCTAAATGTATTTATTGCAGCCTTTTCACTCTGTGTTCCCTTGTATATGTTCGATTTCATCTTGCATAGACTGTGGTTAGGAATTCTAGGATCCGTAGTTTAACACTTCTAAAAGTTACTATTTAATTATTTCTGTTTCCATTTAACCCATTCAGGTTTTACTCAGTGGAGGTGTAGATTCTACAGTGTGCACAGCTTTACTGAACCGTGCTTTAAATCAAGACCAGGTGATAGCAGTGCACATAGATAATGGATTCATGCGCAAGAGAGAAAGTCAATCAGTGGAGGAGGCACTAAAAAAGTTGGGAATTCAAGTCAAAGGTAGTCCTCTCTTTCCAGTATCTCTGTTGAGTTTTAGAATATTTAGCTTCTGCCTTTTTAAAATTTAAGTGATGGATAGATCACCTCATTTTTTAAATATTTTTTTTTTGTTATTGGAAAATAAGAATCCTTCAGAATTTAAGACTTTTCTTGGGAAATATATTTGCAAACATTTTATATATTGGGTAGATAATCTTATCATCATGCAAGTTATCACATAATCTTTTGGTAGATATCTCAGCATTTGTATATTACTTTTCTTATTATATTCATAAGAATGTTACCTTTTATCCAGTCAGCACTCAAGGAAGCCAGTAATAAAAAATAAAACATAAATGTTATTAAATTTTAGAGGTTAAAATCACAATAATTGAAGGTTAAAAACTCCTGGCTAAAGAGGAAGATCTTTACTGCTTTCCTGAGGGAACTTATGTTGTACCTTAGAAACTATATGGAGAAGCTACGGCTTATTTTTCCTTTCTATGACACTTTTTGAATACTTCAAAAGTTGGAATTCCAATTTTTTAATCTTTCCTTGTTCTCATCACTCATCTGCCAACCTTTTTGATCGAATTGTTGGCTTAATACTTTCTTCAGTGGTTCCAGAGTAGGACCTTTTGAGTGACAGGGAAAGGCCTCCAGCAAAAATAGTACCAACAAGAACCTCTCAGCTGCCAACTGCTGATATCCATGGTTGTCTCCCTGCCTACCATGACTGTACTCAAGGCAGGCGTCTGAGTTAATTTAGTAAAAATCTTCGGTTACCTTTGTTCTTTTGCACAACACATAATGAAACTTTGGAATTCACTACCATAAGATATGGTGCAAGCTTGGCTGGCTTCAAAAACGGATTGGGCTAATTCATGGAGCTCATGGGGATCAGTGGCTATTAGCCTTGGTGGCAGAGTGACTTCCTTTGAAGGCCTTCTGTTGAGAGGTCATTTGACTCCCTTCTGCAATTGGTTGGCCACTGAGAACAGAAACTGGTGTGGATGGGGCCACAGATCCAAACAAGCAGGATACTGCTTATGTTCTTACTAGCCGTTCCTGGCCACGTATTGCTGTGGCCCAGTCTGGTTAAATGGCCAACCAATCTATGTGTAGATCTACACCTGCACACACAAACACGTACACACAACCACCGTATAATCCCCAAACTACCTACCTACTCCCTTTCTCCCTCTCTACCTACCTACCTACTGTATTTCTCCCTCTCTCTCTATCCCTCTACCTACCTACCGTATTTCTCCCTCTCTCTCTGTCCCTCTACCTACCTACCTACCTACTGTATTTCTCCCTCTCTCTATCCCTCTACTTATCTACCTACCTACTGTATTTCTCCTTGAATCTTATGGACAGAGTATTTTATGTCATAAAGGATGACATAATACCTGTGGCCCACTGCTCTCTCTCTGTGTCCATCTACCTACCTTTTTTACAAATTTTTACATTTCCATTGCGTGTATCTGGCACAGGTGTGACATCTACACAATCTATATATATCATTGGTGCCGTATTTGAAAAGAACGTTGTATGAAAATTTGGAAATGATCAGTGCAGTACTTTAGGAGATAACCTGTTTTGAACAAACTCATAGTTACATTTTTATTTATATAGATGTTATGCATAAGAAATTGAAATATCTTGGTGCTGTCTAAGCAAACTAGGTGATTTATCACATTGTGATGGAACAAAGGGTGGAACAAAGGGAGAGGGGGAGAGAGAGACCTCGAATTAATGTTCTGGTGCTGAATCCTTGAAATGGGAAAAATATTTGTTTTCAAAATATTTTAGCAATGTTACTAACAACATCCTGCATGTTATATAGTGGTAAATGCAGCTCATTGGTTCTACAATGGTACAACAACTTTACCCATTTCTGAAGAAGACAGAACTCCTCGAAAAAGGATCAGTAAAACACTGAATATGACTACAAGTCCTGAGGAGAAACGCAAGATTATTGGTGACACTTTTGTGAAGGTACTTAGTGTACAGATCCATTGGTATCATCTGTCTGGTTTTCAGAAATCTTCAGTTTTTGTGGCAACTGTGTAATGGTTTATACGAATTTGCTCTTAGGAATATATACAGTACTTGTATAAGCCAGCAAATCTGTCACAAATATTTTTGGAAACTGACCCCGATTACTAAATATTCTTGCTGTAATGGAATACTTGAAAGGATAAAATTACTAATTCATAATGCCTCATTTGCATGCCCTATGTTGTTTATACATAAATCATTGGGTAAAACAAATACAAATGTCATGGTAAAAAAACGTGCTATAGTTTGTCTGGCCATTCTCACCATTTTGGTGATTACATCTACCCTAACAGTAGTAGGACTTATCCTGCTATAATTCAGGTATATTCGAATAATCCAACCCCCCTTTTTCCCTGCAGCCTTATGCACTTTTTTTTAGCAATAAGCTTTTAATAATAGTGAAACAAAACTGACTTTTAAGGAAAGCCAATTTTGTCCAGTAGGGGGCACCTATCATTCATTTTATTTCATGTATTCTGAAAATAACCATATTATAATTGAGTTGTGCCATGCTAATCATTTTTGCTTTGGGCTTCTTTGAAATTGTCTACAATTCATGTTTCATAACTTGCTGTGAAGTATTAAGGTTTCTCTTGCAGCCAGAACAAATTGTTATGATTCAGCTATTTCCAGCCCAGTTTAAAATATTAAACAGTTTTGCATAATAAAAATGTGATAAAAAGTGTAATAGGAGCATAATGAACAAAGTACTAAGCTAAAATGTATTATATGCTTGTTTCCAAAAGTGTATTCACAAAGAAATGTAATAAAACATTATGGATTTTAAAAAATGAACATAACTAAATTCCCAGTCAGTTGCATTGTTTTCTCTCAATACTGTGGAGTTCCTAACTTTGATAACATTTCTTATGCAGACTGTGGACTATGAAAGACCAAATTATTGTAGTAATTAGAATTTGGTTTGCTGCTAAGTGTGATGGAATATTAGTTTGCACAGAGAACGGAAAGGGGAATGCCACACCATTAGTTAGAAAAAACATTTGAGTCTTAGGAAAGTGGGAAGTGTGAGAAAGAAACTCAAAACAATTGATTGTGTTAGATATACATTTAAGTAGAAAGAGACTTTGAGAAGCTTTAAAGTTTCTGTTGTATTACGTTAACTGTGTTAAGGAACATTCCAAAATTTCTAGTGGCTCTTATTTCCTGACCTTGTTCACCACAAAGGACCAACAGTAAGTGACAAAACTGCATATGAATTAAACTGTGCAATGCTTTAGACTTTAGATTATGTGAGTTGTTCACATAGCTCCAGGCTGCAAAAGGCACATTTCACGTTTGGCGTTACTGACAGGTGCTATGTGTGTACCCCCAAGATTTCAAACACCACTTTTTGCCTATGTATCCAAAACACTGCCCAGCACTAATATGGCTATCACTTACTATATAGATAGTCTCCCTCAATGTCCACTCATTGAGCAACTGCTTAAATTAACAACAGTGTTGAACAAGAAGTATTAACCACGGGTCCTCATAATTGTGGCCATTGCAGCATCCCTATATCCCCATGGTTATGATTATAATAGCAACTTGCAGTCACAGTGTTGCAGCATCCTTGAGTCATGTGATCGTCATTTGTAACTCGCAGCAGACTTCCAACAGACAAAGTCAATGGAGAAGCTGGCAGGAGATCACAAATAGCTATCGTGATTCTGGACATTTTTGCGTGGGATTTGCTCAACAATAGCAGTTGGGACAGGACCGTTCTAAGTGTGGTCATGAGATGTCACACCTCATGACTGCGTTGCTTAGCAATGGAATTCCTGGTCTCAACTATCCTCAGTCAAGGAAAACTATATTGGCATAATTGCCATTCCTGAGAATTTGCAGTTTATAACTTACTTGTAAAGTATCATCTAAGATCTTTCTCTTTCTCAACTCCATGTCTAGATTGCTAATGAAGTTATTGGAGAACTGAATCTGAAACCAGAAGAGGTCTTCCTTGCCCAAGGAACATTGAGGCCTGATCTCATTGAAAGTGCTTCAGTTATTGCTAGTGGCAAAGCAGAAGTCATCAAGACCCACCACAATGACACAGAACTCATCAGAAAGTTACGGGAAGAGGTAAATAGAACATCACATCTGACTTTTCACTTTTTTAGAGAAATAGTTTAACACTGGTAAACTCTGGTCAGTTTTTCCCCCGAATTGCTCATCTAGTAGTATTGGGGATTTAAGGTTTTGCTAGTTAAATAATTGTTTTTGCCATTTAATAGTACTTTCACATTGGAAGAACTAAGCTGCAATCCAAAATATTTGTGTACTATGCAGCCCACAGAAAATGTGATATCCTACTGTTCTAATAAAAAAAACATAAGCAATATTAGATTCAGTCTGACAAATAGATTAAAATTTATTTTCTGCTTAAAATATGTTGTGCTAGTTCTATTGAATGTGACTCTAAATACACTAAATGATAGAGGTGTATGCATATTGATGTACAACAGTAAATAGAGTTTTTTTAATCACTTCACTATTTTTGCTTCTTCTGATATTTCATTAGAATTAGGATCTTAATAATAATACATAGAATTTTTTATTAAGTACATGGTATTTAAAAATGAGTTTTTTAATGTAAATCATGTTGTTTTCCCTTACAGGGAAAAGTAATAGAACCACTGAAAGATTTCCATAAGGATGAAGTAAGAGTGCTTGGGAGAGAGCTTGGTTTACCTGAAGAACTAGTTTCAAGACATCCATTCCCAGGTATAAAATTAATTGCATTTATAAACACTTAGAATAATAGAACCTCTAATTATAAGAAGTTCCAAAGGGCCACGTAGGTTCAAGTGGGAATGTCACAACACCCTGTTAAGCCCCAATTAAGGGAGGAAGCATACTGCTCTCCTTTTCTGCCTTTCGGCTCATCACCAGAGACCATCTAGACAGAAAGCTATGAGTTCCGTTGTGTACGTTTTTTATATGTGTGTTAGGTTTTTGAGCTGATCAATAAATTATTATTTTATATATTTATTGATCAGCTCATAAAACTAACACACATATTTAAAAAATCACACAAAGGAATTCATGGCTGTCTAGATGGTCTCTGGTTATGAGCCGAAAGGCAGAAAAGGAAACAGTATGTCTCCTCCCTTAATTGGGGCCCTAACAGAGTGTTGTGGAACAATTATATAGATACTAATCCTCCTGTCTCAGCTGATGCAATGGGAGAGCCTGGCTTGGCTGAATGGCTAAAGGCTCCTGCCTGATATGCAATACAGCCCCGGTTCGAATCCCAGTAAGAGTATGACTAGCTGATGAGAGCTAGAAAGCTCGAAATAGATCTATCCTAGTCTCTCTGATTTATTTATTGATCAGCTCATAAAACTAACATATGTGTGTGTGTGTGTGTGTGTTATAAAAAAATCTATTTTTTTCCTCAAGCATCTACCGCATTAGCCACATTTTACAATTTATTTAGATTTTTTTTAAAAATAAGTATTTCTCTTTTCCTCTCCTAATTCCACATAGTGGAAAATGGGGGGGGGGGGGGGGGATGGGACAAAACAACGGGACCAGAATACTGCAAGATAGGAGAGTAAAGGAGAAGTAGTATTTAAAATAGGAAAGAAAGCTGGGTATACAGCCCTCCTCCTATCTCATTTTAGTGGGCGTTCTTAACAGTATTTCTGTCTGCATTTTAGACATGATAGGGATGTTCATAGATTTGCAAACCCTTTGCTGAATTATTTCTGAGAATAATGGTTATCATACTCTTAGTTGCTTTCACATTATATTTCTGAAACATCTTTGGTACAGATGATGTTAGAATATTCCATTTTTGCCTTTTAGGTCCTGGCCTTGCCATTAGAGTAATATGTGCTGAAGAACCATACATTTGCAAAGATTTCCCTGAAACTAATAACATTTTGAAAATCATAGCAGACTTTTCTGCAAGTGTTAAAAAGGTAATACTAGTTACTAAAACAAAATAACATTTGATATACAGAATTTTTTCTTTCTTTAATTTTTTTCATTATGCTTATGTTTGTGCTAGAATTTGATTAAATCTTAGAAGCAACATCTCAAATAATTTAAGGCCTGATTGAAATATTTTTCAGGCCATTTTCTTCTATCCCTTCTGGTATTTCCTCACTTTTTGCCCATGTTTTTATTTTTTTTCTTATAGTTTTTGACCTAGTTACGTTACAT
Organism: Rhabdophis nuchalis; assembly: GCA_039707465.1. Classification (NCBI taxonomy): domain Eukaryota; kingdom Metazoa; phylum Chordata; class Lepidosauria; order Squamata; family Natricidae; genus Rhabdophis; species Rhabdophis nuchalis. The sequence goes on along the minus strand of CM077645.1, from coordinate 30,338,308 downwards.
TGGCTATCACTTTTTCTATTTAGTCATCACTACTTAAATAAAAAAATACATAAAGAGAATACCCATAATTGCATATGATTCCTAGAATCTATAAGTATACTGTCACATCTGTCTAAATGTTGATGTTGAATTACATTTTTAATGTGTCTATATTAATGAATATGCTAAATTGGCATAGCAATCCAAATTTCAACTTTCCCCAATTGACAGAAAGGCATACTGCTATATTTATTTATTTATTTATTAAATTTATTTGCTGCCCAGCTTGTAATGCAATGAATCTGGGTGGCTTACAATACATGTATACAATACATTAATCGTTTTGAAGGGTTTTGATAGAACTCTTAAGAATTTCATGGAGCAAAATCCAAAGACAAATATGCTATATACATAGGAATTCATGGTAACTATATCTAATTGTTTCAAACTAAATCATAGCTACCCCGTTTCCCTGAAAATAAGCCCTCCCTGGATATTAATCCCAATCGGGCTTTTGAGTGCATGCGCTGAAATAAGCCCTCCCTGAAAATATTACAACACAGCAGCAGCCATGAGATGACCACACTTACCACCTCCTGCACCTCTAAAATAATAAGACCTCCCCAAAAATAAGGACAAGTGCTTATTTCAGGGGTCAAAAGAAAATAAGACCCTGTCTTATTTTTGGGGAAACACAGTATTTGTATGCACATCAAAGGCCTGAAGCAGCTTTTACCTGTTACATGTCAGCATTTGTTCCTATTTTCAGTGTAGCTTCCAGAGTGATTCTTTATTTTAGAATATTAAAATTAATCCCTTCATCCTTCTTTATTCTATGATCCTTCATAACTGTTAAGTTCAACTAGAGATGCATAGCCAACTAATCTTTTATAATACTTAGAATTAACTGCTTTGTTGTCTAGCCTCACACTCTGCTACAGAGGGTCAAAGCATGTACACCTGAAGAAGACCAGGAGAAATTGATGGAGATCACAAGTCTGCATTCATTAAACGCCTTTTTGCTGCCAATCAAAACAGTGGGAGTCCAGGTTGGTGAAGCTGTGTCTGTGGCAAAAATATATAAAAATAGGAAAAACAAGATATGCTGAAGGTTTTTTTTAAAATTCAGTTCTAAATCAAATCTCATCAGTAACAAAAAAAAGTTGAAAAATAACCATAAAATGGAAGAAAAGTCATTAAGCATAGTCAAGAAAAAAAAAGAGTAACAAGTGTTTAAAAGGTTGCTTTGCAAAATCTGCGAATAGTGGATGTATGACATAAAGTAGGATTATCAAGCTGTTATAAATGATGTCTGCCAGCCATCCACTCATGTCAGGCATTCGTAGAAGAGATAGATGTCCTGAGACCAGTTCTTCTCTCTGCTGCAGATAGAAACATTTTTTTCTATTTTAAGCGATATGGAGCTTAGCAGAATTTCGCCAAGTTCTGTATCTGTAGACCAAGGCATGGGAATATCATTGAACTCCATAGCCTCTGTTTGAAAAGAAAGATCAAATAATTGCAATACTAGGAAACTCTCCTTCCTGGAAATCTGGATAGCCCCTATTGGTCTTTTATAAGGCTCTGAGCAACTGACTTTCTCTCCAGACTTTCAGACCAGGAGGTTAGGGGTGTGTGTGTGTGGTGATTGGGACTTACCTTGGATACCAGAGGTGATAGTCAGCAGGTTCTGACCAGTCCTGGAGAACCAGTATCGGAAATTTTGAGTAGTTTGGAGAACTGGTAAATGCCACCTCTGACTGGCCCTGCCCCCATCTATTCTCTGCCTCCCAAGTCCCAGCTAATCTGGAGGAAATGGGGATTTTGCAGTAACATTCATCTGGAGTGAGAGGGAATGGAGATTTTACAGTATCCTTCCCCTGCCACACCCACCAAGCCACGCCACGCTCACCAAGCCATGCCTACAGAACCAGTAGTAACATTTTTTGAATTCCACTGTTGGATTCCATAGGTTTCTCATTGTGATTTTTGTTTTAAGTGGTATGTGCTTTTCAGAATCACTTTTCTTTATTATATTATATTTATATTTACTTTTGTGAGATAAGGATCATTCATTTCATTAAATATATAAAGAGGAGCTTTTGCTTCATAGTTTGGAATATAGAAATAAATGAAACATTTAGCCAGGGATTCGTACTAGGCCTTTTTTATTTTTTATTTCTATGTTGTGCTATGTCTTATTTTTTTTAGTTAAAACATTGTTTTGAATTTCAACTTTCGTCAATCCTCCAGGCTATGTTCATGAAGTTATATTTTTGTAGAGTCTTGCCATTTGTAATATTCATTTTAAAATATATTGTTTATCTTCCTGGAGATTGTGGAAGAGAACAATCACCACTGTAATCATGGTCTATTTAGAGCATTCTATTTTAAAAAAATATTTGTAAGATATGGATTATGGGCATCTCTGTAAGTTATATCCTTCAGCACTGAATATTTCAAATTGATGACGAGGAGGGCTTCTGGGACAGGATAGTGGAAAATTCTGGATTTCCATTCTATCAGTACCCATTGTGCAATACACAAATTTTCTTAAGAACTATGCTCCATTAAGACTTGAGGAGCCCAGACTTTTCCAGCCTACTGCCTTCCATATGTGTGAGAACTACTAACTTCAGACTTTCTAGCCAACATGACAGAGTTACAGAAATTCTCCCATCTAGTGTAATACATTGCTTTCCTTACTGCAGCTGAAAGTAATGTAGCTGTCTCTACAAGCAAGGAATATTTTTGCAGCTTAGGACAACATCTTACAGCTATTACTTTAATTGTCAAGAACCATGCCCAATAGGGCTGTAGCACTAAGATGTTGCCTAAGAAGGGGTAATTAGAATTTTTGACCTGCTTTTTCCTCTTTTTTCCAGGTTTGAGGGCTTTTAAAATGTGTTTTGTAGGTGCATTAATTCTAATAGAGGCTTCACACTTGAAATCAATTAAATAATTTTCTACTGAAAATCAAGAAATGATGTACCATTGTTCAAGTGTTTGCCTTCACATTTCAAGAGTGTGAACTTGGCTGTAAAAAGTGGCTGAGCTGCATATCCAACAGGTAACTACCATATCTACTCGCAGATAAGCTGAGATTTTAAGGTACCAAAATACACCCCCAAAATTGGGCTTGACTTATCTGGGGATGGGCTTATCCACGAGTATGTAAGGTAATACTTTTTAAAAGAACCTATGTATCCTATATATACTCATGTATAGACCCATCTCCAGATAAGCCGACTCTTGAAGTTTTAATCAAACTACTGTAGGAAATGTTGCACAACCTATGGATAAATTAATTGTGTACATTAAAAAATATGAAGATTTTGAGGGCTGGCTTGATTGTGGATGGTGCATTTTTCATGGTATTTTGGATAAAAATTCAAGAGTCATCTTATCTAGGGATAGGTTTATGTGAGAGTATCTACAGTATTATCCAAGCATTTTTGGGGCTTGAGTTATTGATTCCAGTACATATTGTTTTAAATGCATAAATGTGTTTTTGTATTGCTACTTCATAGGGTGATGGTCGTTCTTATAGCTATGTATGTGGAATCTCCAGTAAAGGTGCTCCACCTTGGGAGTCCCTTATGTTCCTAGCCAGACTCATACCACGGATGTGTCACAACATAAATCGGTAATATGCCTAGCAATACATAGATTTTTATTACTTTGTAACTTAGCGGCTCGTTAGTAATTCACTGTGTGTCACTGGGGGGAAAAATTATGTGTAAGAAGCAGAAGAAAACACTAGAAAAAATACTTTACTTTCCCTATATGTCTTTTAAAATACTGATAACAGGAAGAGTTGAAAGCTTAGCTCTTGATTTATAACATAATTCCATAACTCAATCCATAAACTTTTTGTGCTAATTTGACAAGGTAATTATCCAGTCTTGTTAATGTTTTATTGCATTATTGTAGTTTTATGTTTCATAAGTATAGGTCATGTAATTGTTATAATAGAGGGAAGTTATTTTTATATTTTACAATATAAATATATCCCTTCTGATATGCAAAAAACTAAGCAAGACTAATCCTGTGAATTGGTGGCATGCTTGCTGTTTTTTTTAGCAGAAGCTTTAAAGTGAGACAAGAAAGAAGCATAAATTACTTCCTTTCTGAAAGCAAGTCTGTATTTTCAAAATGAGATACAAAAATATAGATAGCCTTTTATTGAAAATATATCTCTTTGATTTACTGGAGCTGCAGGCAAGGTTTGCATGATTAATGGTTTGGAACTACATGTAATCTTAATCAAAGATATCATAAACTTTTAGATGTATTGTTTAAATAAAGATGTATTTGGCCAATTCTGTGCATTATTGATTAATGTAGGGATAGGCAACATAATGTCATCAGGTATCACCATTTCCCTAGACACTTTATTTAGCACATTGCTCAGCAGGTTTCCTGTGACTTTTAAAGAGTATTTTAATTTTAAATGTGTTCAAGCACCCACAGGCTATCTATCAATCTGGCATACTTTAGAGTAAGTCACCACCTTCTGGCCATTAGATTTATTTTCAGGTATCTTTGGTCCAGAAGACACAGTGACTTAGGTTTGTTGACCTGAGGGTCAGCAGTTTGCAATCCAAGCACCATGTGACTGGGTGAGATCCAATCTCCAAAGCATGCAAATGCAAGTAGATAAATGGCACCATTTTGGTGGGAAGGTAATAGCATTTTCTGTAGCTTGGTGCATAGTCATGCCGGCCATATGACCACAAAAGCTTATTTGGACAACGCTGGCTCTCCTTTGGGTAGGAAATGAAGATGGGCACCACCCCCAGAACACGATGAGACAAGGGAAACCTTTGCCTTTAAAAAAATAACTTTGGCACAAAAAGATTTACAAATCTATGAACAGGCAGATTTCCCATAGAATTTTGAGATTATATCTCACACATACTGAGAAATATTCAAAGGTACCTCCCACCCCAAAAGGTTGCCTAGCTCCAGCAAACACAGAGAGCACGTAGTCTAATAGATTTTCTCTCCCTTTCCTTAGGGTTGTCTATGTGTTTGGGCCACCAGTCAAAGAACCTCCCACTGATGTTACTCCCACTTTCTTGACGACGGGAGTTCTCAGCACATTGCGGCAGGCTGATTTCGAGGCTCATAATATTCTCAGGGAATCTGGTTAGTGTGATAGCTTTCTTTTGTGTGGTGCTTTGCATTTGCAACATCTGTGCCAGCAAATATTTTATGAAGGTTTAGTAGAATAGAGAGTCTAATTGCTTTATTTTTGTAGAGTGCTGTGAGTATTGAAACAGACGATAATAAATAAATTGTTCGTTTTGCAGAATCTCTGCGCAAAAATAAAAATAGATGTTCCTTAAGTTTGCTTTCTGTGTTGACCCCATTATCTCCACATAATAGTATTTTTTTTCTATAAGCCAATATAAATACAATATTTGTTGAATCAAGCCCAACTCTTGGCAACTTCCTAGACAGATCAATGCGAGTGATCAGAGGAAGAATTTTTGTCATTATCTTCAAGACATTCATTGCATGTCATTTCCCAATTCTAGCCTACAAACCTGGGATTTTCTGGTGGGTTGAGGTCCAAATATCAATTGGTTCCAGGTCAGTCCAGATCAGCTAAGTGCTGCCTTCTAACTAATACATACATTCTTGATTTTTGTTCCTTTATTCCAGGTTATTCTGGAAAAATCAGCCAGATGCCAATCATCTTAACACCATTGCATTTTGATCGAGATCCCCTGCAGAAACAGCCATCCTGTCAAAGATCAGTAGTTATTCGAACTTTCATTACAAGTGATTTCATGACTGGCATTGCAGCGACCCCTGGCAATGAGATACCAGAAGAGGTAAATGCTATTTTGAAAATTAAAGTTGCCTTTGATTTCTTTCTTAGAATAGAAAGTAACTTATTCCTTTGTTTTTAAATATATACCAATACTTACTTACTTATTTAGTCATGCATCTCAAACTAGTGTCTCTGGGCAGCAAACAATCATAAAACAAATAAGTTAAAACACAGCACAAAAAGAAATTAAATACAAACAGCAGCCAAGATATATTATAATACATCAATGTCACCATAACCAGAAAATGGGATTTTCACACATTAGGGTCCCCACGCCTAGCTAGGCATATACCCAGGTCTTCAAGGCCTTCCAAAAGGCCATCATGATCTGGGCCATCCTAATCTCTGGAGGGTGAATGTTGCAGAGGTAAGATAAATCATGTCTTCTAGTCTCCTCTAGCTGTCATTCCTTGGCTGATGTGCCCATCCTACTGAATTAGAACGCTAGAAACAAGTGATAGAAGACTGTCCCTCGGGTAGCTTGGTCCCAAACCATGAATGAATTTAACGCTGTCAACTAACATCTTGAATTGCTACTAGAAAAACACTGGTAACCAGTGCAGCCCTGAAGCAGTATTGTTATCTATGCTGAGTAGCTGACACCTTTTACAACCCAGGCAGCTGCATATTTTACCAACTGAAGTTTCCAAATGTTCTTCAAAGGCAGCCCCATTGCAGAATTCCAAATAGAAGGTTATGAGAGCATGAATTACAGTCAACAGAGCCTCCTGGTCCTGGCATCAAAGGTGTGCAAAGGCCCTTTTAGCCACAACTACCAACTACAAAGAATGTAGTTGGTACAAATCTCCCAGGAAGGGAAAACCAAAGTTAGATGTCCGTTTTTCCTCTGCAAATCACTTCCCCTTTTGCAGATCAATACATTATAAAAGGAAAAACATGGACATCCTGGCTCCTTCCATTCTGTTCTAGAAGATGAGGCAGAACATTTGCATTAATTGATTCCATATTAATCGGCCATCCTATTTGGTCTCCCTCTTCTCTCTCATACCCCTTCTTCCAATTGGGGACATGCTGTCATTTATGTCCTTTGACGTCTCTTTCTTGCTGGCTGTTTAAACATAGGTTGTGTTGAAGATGGTGACCGAGATTAAGAAGATTCCTGGCATCTCCCGGGTGATGTATGACTTGACTTCGAAACCCCCAGGAACGACTGAATGGGAGTAATTATTTCCCTCCCCTTTGAAAGTACTGTATGCAGTTTTAAATTATATCAGAAACCATTCCCAGTGTTGACATGCAGTACTGTGAAAAGAGTGACTGGAGCGGCTGCTACATCTTATGTGATTACTGTTTTCTCTCCTGGAACATAATCTGCAAATTAAGAGCGCTGATGAGGGTGGGGGAAGTCAGCTCAATGGGGCTGAGGACATGTACGGGTAAATAATTTACGGCAGCATTGCCTACGTGCAGACAGAATCATATTGCTTTGCCTTTTTTGTCTTACAGCCTGTTTTTTGTGTATTTACTGTTAAATGTCATTTCAATGTCTCTTTTTTTTGTATACTGTGTAAAAAGAGACGATTTATTTACATTCACCGACCCCATTGTTAGAGCTATTAATAATGTAAAATGAAAAAAAGTGACCAACTGCTTTTGAAACAGATTTATTATAAATAAATATTTTGCCAAATGGAGTAGTGAGTATTGTTGAATTGTAGATTAACGTATATTTATTTTCTGTAAATTGTAGTACCTGTTCCATATCATTTGGCATTTTAAGGTCATGGCAATAAGTGTTGATGCATTCAAGAAATATATCCAAATAAGAACTATATTCTACCCCACCCCACCATCCCCATTCCCCAGTTTTTAATATTTTCAAAACAAATAACTTTTTAAGGATGTTAAATCATATGTCTTCCCACACTATGTAGTTACTATCAATATTTAATTAAATCAGCCAAATGGCTACAAGAGAAACAAACATGAATTATCTATAAAAATTGAAAACTCACTGCTTGGGAAAAAGCAGTGACAATTTTCACAGCAGCCATCAAAATTGCTGGGTTCTTGTTCTCTTTTTTACACTTAGTTTAGTCAAATCTTTTGGCTTTCAGTTTTATGTGAGACTTCCTAATAAAAGCAAGGGAATGCTGCATTTCAAAAACTTTTACCAAGCTGTGTTTAAATATTAGCTTGATTTCTGTATGATTTGTATTTAGAACCATCTTGGTAAACTTGAGAATGAATGAGTTGTTTTATTAACACCATTCGATGAATAGGTTACCACTAAGTTAAAAAGGTGAATATAGTTTACATGCAGTATATTGAGCCTGAATCAAAATAAAACTATTTCTTTAGTATTTTGTTTGGGAAACTAGAATGGAGGAAATATCAAGTTACTATGAGTTGACTCTTCTACACGTCGTGCCATAGCTTTTGTGACTCATTCTGGATACCTCCCAGTGCATTGCAAATCAGTACAAACTATGAGATTTTGCCTAAAACAATGCAGTAGTATACAGCATATAGTATATAGTAATATTGAAAGAATGATGTTGGCCACACACTTACAATGACCTATTGATTTATTCCATTGGATTAAATTGCAGGCTTCCCTTGCTGTACCAGTTAGTTTGCTGTACCACATAATTATTTACAATTTCTTCAAGAATGTTCTCATGGAGATCTTGTAGTGACAGTACAAAGAGTAGCAGTAGTGTTCATAATGTCCAATCTACCTACAATCCATGATCTGTATCCAAATTATTATCTAGTAAAAGTTCTAAGTAAATGTCATATCTGTAGCATCTTTTGAGTAGTAACAACTTAATTCCCTATATTGGGTGCGGAATAGAAATTCAGAAATGATTGAGGGAATGCCTCCTAGTCATTCAAGTTCAAGTGATGTTTCCAGATCTATTTGTGTGTCTTTATATTTAGGGTTTGGGCAGCAAAGTTTTAGCTGTTTTCAATGTTTGTTTGAAGCTGATTTAAAATTCAGACTTATCATAATTAAGGTATAGCCTGGAAAAACGAAGCTTAGTTACAGTCAGATGAGTCAGAGTTTTAACTTAAATGAAGTTTGCAGTTGGAGTTAAAATGTTTTTGTTTTCGTATTCATTTACTATAGATATGCACATGTCAAATTCTATGGGTTTTAGATTAGTAAATTTATTAAGTTTTGTTCTGTTAAAATAACAGTGGATTTATTTTTAAGCTGGATAAATGAATAAAATGGAGTTTGGAAACATAAGACATATTATACTAGAGACAAAAATAAACACATATAAAGGTGCATAACTAAATTGTTTAAATGAAGATATCAGTGTTGTACAGAAAAGGGACTCTGTGCATGACTAGTATAATACAGAAAGTTATTTCTTTTTCTTAAAACCCATACTGGGATTCAGTTTATGCTGGCAATTGAATGTGGAGTACACTTAAATGGCTAGGCTTCCAATTCTTGAATGTATTTCATAGTATTGATTCCTGTAATCAAAACCAGCTGCAGAAAACAGGCTTGTGGTCCAGGAGGGAATGTGTAACCTGTAGCTTATGAATGCAGATGTCCTTGCTAGATTTGTTTGCCCTCTGGTCTTCAGTAAGACATGTCAACTGTTTTCAAAGGCAATTGTGTAGGGAATTATTCCTAAAACTCTCAGTTAAAAAAAAACTGTAAATGATAAAAGTACTGTCAGCCTTAATTTTTATCCTCAAATAAAAGTGAACCCATTTGGATACTTCTGTGATTTATTTTCTGTCATCATTCTTTATGATGCATTCTTTTTTCCTTGTGTTCTTTTGTTCTAAATCAGATTTTGGCCACTCTGGTAGAAAGTTGTGGTTTCAACCTATTTGAAAAGGAGGGCTCGTCTGAATAAGGTACTAATGGGTGGAAACATTAGTCTAGCTTGCAAGGCTCTCCTGTTCAACCCGTGGGTGTATGAATGGGTGCAGTCTCCTCAAAATGTGCCTGTTTCTTTCATGCCTCGTTCTCATTTGAGAAGGCGATGCAAAATGGGGAGATGTTGGTCCTGCTGGTAAGATCAATATAATCAAAGGGGATGGAGAGTAAAGTTTTTGAACATTGAAATGCTGGAATATCTTAAGCAAAGTCCAAATATCATGTCAATGTGTGATGTGATTTAGTAAGGACTGTCAGCTTGGAAGCGAACTTGGCTGAAGTTATCTTTTGCTGCCTCACATTTGCCACGAAGCCTGAGAGGCGGAAGGGGGGGTGGGGTGGATAGCCCAGCTAATAGTCAAAATAAAAAGTGTTCCTGTGGTTCATTGTAACAGGTGGCTGGTGAAGGAGGTGAGGAGCCTGCCAGCTGTATTCATTGGACTATGTGACAGGTGACACCTGGGAGGGAGGAGTTTTACTTTTTTAATTAGGTGAAAACCGCTGAAACCTTTAGAGTTGGTTTTTCACTGACTATGCCAATATGATGTATCCAATAAACATGTTCTTTGAGGAATTTACCTGTCTTGGAGTTCTGCTTTTAATGGGTGCATTACTCGGAACGCTGACAGACTTATTTATTTATTATTCGATTTATATACCGCTCCTATCTCCATCAAGATGGACTCAGGGTGGTGTACAGGAAATTAAAAATCACACCAACAAATAACAATAAATACAATGATAATATTAAAATGAATTAAATTAGGTAACCTGTGCTAAAAATATTTCCCATTAATAAAATTATAAATCCAATTACTAATTGCTAAAATTATGTCGCATCTGAGCCCTAAGCTCTAAGCTAGACCGGCTTGGTGGAAGAAGTATGTCTTAAGTGAGCGGCGAAAGAGGGGAAGGTCCGTGATAGTGCGGAGTTCGGGGGGTAGGTCGTTCCAGAGGGCTGGACCTGCTACAGAGAAGGCCCTTCCCCTGAGCACCGCCAATCGGCATTGACCGGCGGTTGGCACCCTGAGGAGGCCCTCCCCGTGGGAGCGGATCGGTCGTTGGGAGGTGTGTGGCAGGAGACAGTCCCGCAAGTAACTAGGCGCCGTGCCATGGAGCGATTTAAAGATGGTAACAAGCACCTTGAAGCGCACCCGGAAGGCCACCGGCAGCCAGTGCAGCTCACGCAGGAGAGGTGTTACATGGGAGCATCGTGAGGCTCCCAAAATCCCCTGCGCGGCTGCACTCTGCACTAATTGGAGCCTCCCGATGCACCTCAAGGGGAGCCCCATGTAGAGAGCATTACAATAGTCTAGGCGGGACGTAACAAGCGCTTGAGTGACAGTGCGGAGGGTGTCCCGGTCAAAAAAGCGGCGCAACTGGCGTACCAGGTGAACCTGGTAAAAGGCCCCCCTGGTCACGGCCGTCACATGGTCGTCCAAGGATAGCCGTGAATCCAGGAGGACGCCTAAGTTGCGAGCCCTTTCCACGGGGGTTAGTGACTCGCCCCCGATGACCAGCAATGGAGTCAGCTGGTTGTACCAGGACGCTGGAAACCACAGCCACTCGGTCTTGGACGGGTTGAGCCGAAGTTTGTTACTCTCCATCCAGAGCCGCACGGCTTCCAGACACTGGGACATCACTTCGACGGCATCATTGGGGTGGTTGGGGGTATTATTATTATTATTATTTTCTTATTTTTCGCATTTATAACCCGCACCCATCTCACCACAAAGGGACTCGGGGCGGCGCATAGGGAATATAAAATATAAATATACATATATACAAGAATATAAACATTCTTAAAACTAAATTAAATTAAACCCACCCTGCGCTAAAACCAATTTAAAACCCCTACTTAAAACTGATCAACTAAAAAGCAGTACAGTGTCGAGTAAAATCATGCCAGGCCGGCTTGTTGGAATAAGTGCGTTTTTAAACGCTGGCGGAACAGGTGGAGGTCCGAGATGATACGGAGTTTGGGAGGTAGGGCGTTCCGGAAGGTTGGGCCCATCACAGAGAAGGCTCTTCCCCAGGGCGTCGCCAACCGGCATTGCCCGGTTGACGGCACCCGGAGCAGACCCTCTCTGTGAGAGCGGATTGGTTGTAGGGACGTATGGGGCTGCAGATGGTCTCGTAGGTAACTAGGCCCCGTGCCATGGAGCACCTTGAAGATGGTCATCAAAACCTTGTAACGCACCCAGAAGGTCACAGGCAGCCAGTGCAGCTCGCGCAGGAGCGGTGTTATGTGGGATTGCCTTGAGGCACCCATAATCACCCAAGCGGCCGCATTCTGGACCAACTGCAACCTCCGACTGCATCTCAAGGGGAGCCCCATGTAGAGAGCGTTACAGTAGTCCAGACGAGAAGTCACAAGTGCTTGAGTGACTGTGCAAAGGGCCTCTTGGTCAAGTAAGGGGCACAATTGACGGACCAGGTGAACCTGGTAAAACGCCCCCCTGGCCACGGCTGCCACCTGGTCCTCCAGGGACAGCCGGGAATCCAGGAGGACTCCTAAATTGCGCGCCCTCTCCACAGGGAGTACTTCGCCCCCCATGGCCAGTGATGGTGTTATCTGGCTAAACCGGGAGGCCGGAAACCACAGCCACTCGGTCTTGGACGGGTTGAGTGAGTTTGTTGCTGCCCATCCAGATCCGTACGGCCTCCAAACACCGGGACATCACCTCAACGGCATCGTTGGGGTGGTTTGGGGTAGAGATGTACAGCTGAGTGTCATCAGCGTACAGATGGTACTCTACCCCAAAACCACGGATGATCTCACCCAGTGGCTTAATATACGTGTTGAACAGGAGTGACGAGAGGACCGACCCCTGCGGCACCCCACATGTGAGGGGCCTAGAAGCTGACCTCTGCCCTCCTGTCAACACGAATTGCGACCGACCAGAGAGGTAGGAGGAGAACCACCGTAAAACGGTGCCTCCCACCCCCAACCCCCCCAGTCGGCGCAATAGGATACCATAGTTGATAGTATCAAAAGCCGCTGAGAGATCTAACAGGAAGAGGATAGAGGAGCAACCTCTATCCCACGCCCTCCAGAGATCATCCACTAACGCGACCAATGCCGTTTCGGTGCTATGACCGGGTCAAAGCCGGACTGGCGCGGGTCTAGATAATCAATTTCCTCCAGGTGGCGAGGAAACTGCTGTGCCACCACACTCTACAACCTTCGCTAGAAAGTGAAGGTTGGAGACCGGATGGTAATTCTCCAATAATGCTGGGTCCAGGGAAGGCTTCTTGAGGAGGGGTCTCACCACCGCCTCCTTCAGGGCGGTAGGCAAAAACCCCTCGCTCAAAGAAGCGTTCACTATGTCCTGGAGCCAGCCTCATGTCACCTCCCAGGATGCCAGTACAAGCCAGGACGGACACGGGTCCAATAAACATGTGGTGGCCTTTAGTCTCCTCGACAGCCTGTCCATATCATCAGCAGCAACAAAGTCAAAATCCTCCCATAAAATTGTCTCAAGGCCTGCATCGGATACTTCCTCTAGACTACTATCTGTGGAGGGCAACCCGCTCCGGATCTGAGCGATTTTATCCAGCAGATATTCACCAAATTCCTCGGCACGGCCCTGCAACGGGGCTTCCCGCGGCCTCTGTTGAAGGAGGGAGCGGGTTACCCCAAACAGGGCCACCGGGCGGTTATCTGCGGACGTGATGAGGGTGGCACAATATTCACGTTTACGGTGCACCAATACTCACCGTAAAACGGTGCCTCCCACCCCCAACCCCCCCAGTCGGCGCAATAGGATACCATGGTCGATGGTATCAAAAGCCACTGAGAGATCTAATAGGACCAAGATAGAGTAGTAACCTCTATCTCGGGCCCTCCAGAGATCATCCACCAACGTGACCAATGCCGTCTCGGTGCTATGCCCGGATTGGAAGCCGGACTGGCACAGGTCTATATAAGCAGTTTCCTCCAAGTGTCGAGGGAACTGCTGTGCCATCACACTCTCAACAACCTTCGCAAGGAAGTGAAGGTTGGAGACGGGATGATAATTACTTAACGCCGGGTCCAGGGAAGGCTTCTTGAGGAGGGTCTCACCACCGCCTCTTTCACTATTTCCTGGAGCCAGCCTCGTGTAACCTCCCAGAGGCCAGCACCAGCCAGGAGGGACACGGGTCCAATAAACATGTGGTGGCATTCAGCCGCCTCGGCAACCTGTCCATGTCTTCGGAAGCAACAAAGTCGAACTCGTCCCATAAAACAGTCTCAAGACCCACCTCGGATGGTCCGCCCAGATCTATCTCATTGGAGGCCAACTCGTCCCGGATCCGAGCGATTTTATCCTGCAGGTAATCTCCAAATTCCTGTGCTCTGCCCTGCAGAGGAGCTTCCCGCTGCCTCTGTTGAAGAAGGGAGCGGGTCACTCTAAACAGGGTGGCAGGGCAGTTATCTGCAGATGCAATAAGAGTGCCGAGATAACTACGATTCTCCACTCTTATCGCCACTAGGTAGGTCCTTAAATGGGACCTAGCTCGTGTTCGGTCGGATTCAGAGTGAGTGGATCTCCACCTGCTCTCCAGGCGTCTCTTGCGGCGTTTCATCACCCTTAGCTCCTCAGAGAACCAAGGGGCCAGGGTGGATCAGCGCCGTGTGAGAGGCCGCAAGGGCACGACCTGGTCCAAAGCCCCCATGGCCGCACTATCCCATGTGACCACTAGGTCCTCAGTCGAGTCATGAGTTAGGGTAACAGGTATAGGCCCAAGCTCCGTCTGGAACCTCTCTGGGTCCATCAGGCGCCTGGGGCGGAACCATCTGGGTATCTCTGGCTCCGCTTCCCCACGGTAGGGTGTAGCGGTTGGGAAGTCAAGCCGAAGGAGAGAGTGATCTGACCATGACAAGGGTTCGATGACTAATTCCCCTACTCCTAGATCACTCAACCACTGGCCAGAGGCAAACATTAGGTCTAGTGTGTTTCCCCCTGTGTGCGTGGGGCCCTGAATTACTTGGGTCAGGGCCATGGCCATCATGGAGGCCATGAACTCCCGAGCCACCTCGGATGTCTTGCCTACCAATGGCAGGTTGAAATCCCCCATGACTAAAAGTCTGTGGGTGTCAACTGCCACCTTGGCAACCACCTCGAGGAGCTCGGGTAGGGCCGCTGATACGTAGCGGGGAGCCAGGTACACAATCAGCAGGCCCAACTGCCTCCCAGGACCCCATTTCACAAACAGGGATTCACACCCGACTACCTGGGGCACAGTGGTCTCCTTTGGCTTAAGACCTTCCTTAATAATAACCGCCACCCCCCCACCCCTACCCTGGGCCCTTGGCTGATGCAGTGCCAGGTAACCTGGTGGGCACATTTCTACGAGGGGTACACCTCCCTCGTGCCCCAGCCAGGTTTCCGTGATACCCATCAGGTCCGGCTCCCCCTCCGAAACTAGATCGTAAATGAGGGGGGCTTTGTTCACCATGGACCTGGCATTGCACAGCATCAGTCTGGGGCCCAGGCTTTGTGATTCCCAACTTCCTAGGTTACGGGAGGAGCTTAGGGGGTCGGGGCGGGCGACCGCTTGTAAACAGCGGGTACGCTCCCCCCCGACAGTTGACACGGCCCCTGACTCCCGTCATACCTACCCCTTCTCAGGACCATCCTGATGGAAAGGCCCTCTATGGAATCGACCCCCATCCCCTCTCTGTGTCGGACCCTCTACCGTCTATATCGCCGCCATCGGCCGGTCTAGCAATCTGTCCGGTTCAGCCGTAATAAATGAACCCACCCGCTTCCCTAGGACCCCTTAGAACCCCACCCCCTACCCTGGAGCCCCCAAAAATCCGAATTAAAAAACTAGCTAAAAATCCCCTAAGCTTGCGCTTTTCCCAAGTGACTGGTTCACTTTTATAGTTGGGCTGGAAATACAAGTATTGATCCATATTGCGTGAGCACATTTGCCATGGAGTTTCTATGAAGGAGTAGTTTAATTTATCTCATTTCATTTATTGAATCTACCAAAACAAAAATCCCACAACCACATGGATATAGTAGAAAAACAAACTGAGGAATTAGCAAATTACAAATACCTTGGGAAATAATTGTATTTCTAGGCATAATGGGCTGTGAGAATAACTCTGAGGGACAGGAGGAAGAGTTGCAATCAGTACACAGTCTGATTAGAAAAATCCCAAATCCAAACAAGGGATGGGGATGGAGAAAGCTCTCAGAAGAAACCCTCCCTAGTTCTCTGGAAAGTAAAGGCAGGGGATAGGAAGTGCTTTCAGTTTCATGAGATTGTTGTCAACCCTTTGAGGCAGTCCACACTAGGAAACTAAAATCAAATACTATGGTAGTATTCTGGCATTAGGTTTATTCAGAAACCACTGTTAAATAAATGCAGCATGAACTCAGGTAGTAACTCTGTAAGTATAAACTTCCAGTACAGGTAGTCATCAACACAATTCAGCCCAAAATTTCTATTGCTAAGTAAAATATTTGTTAAGTAAATTTTGCCCCATTTGTGACTTAACTTGCCACAGTTGTTAAGTGAATCACAGCAGTTGTTAAATTGGTAACATGGTAGTTAAGTAAATTTGGTTTCCCCATTGATTTTGTCAGAAGGTCATGAAAGGTTATGATCACATGGCCCCAGAACATTGCAACCCTGGAGTAGGTGGGAATGGAGATTTTAAGTATTCTTCCCCTGCCATGGCCACCGAGTCATGTCACTCCCACCAAGCCATGCCCACAGAACTGGTAGTAAAAAAAATTGAATCCCACCACTGTCTTGGCAATGTTCAGAATATATGCATAATTGTGTCCTTAAAATGGTGCCCCAATGCTTTTTCTGAATAGGATCATCACCCATTTCATCGCTTCCTGCCTCTGCCAATTCCTAAAATATACTAGATTAGTTATTGAGTAACCTCTGTCTTACAAAGCCACAAGATGGCTAACTTCTACTTAGTCCTTGCTTTGAGTTGAGATGACTGGTCAAAGTAGCCCAGCAGATGGAGAGAGGGCTAAACTACTCAGCTATAATAAACTCACCTGTTTCTCCTCACATGTAGAGTTTATATATTGTCAAATGAACTAAAGATAGGATTATAGCTAACTTTGAGGGACACTGAATCTGATTCATATATTATATAAAGCCATGGGTTGTTTAATCAGGTCCAATTGGATAAACCTGGATTCATGCAATGTGCTCAGTTAAAATCAACCACATTATGACTCAGTATTTTGGGTCACCATGTTCTCTAACTGGAATCATTTAACATGCACGTTCATATTTATCTTAACTAAAAGCTTATTCAACTGGTCAGGATTAGCTGAAATCACACATTATTTTAAGGCAAATGCAGCCACATTATTTTTTTTAACATAATGCATTGAACCTTTGAAAAATTAAATCAAATAAACTGAGCAGATGATCAATCACACTGACCCCAAGCCGTAATTCTGAATCCTTACTGAAGTAAATGTTACTAACTGGTATTATTTAGGGGATGTGTGCAGGATTACTTTATCAAAGCTCAGATTTAAAAAATGAGAAACAAGGGTGTAAGATATAGTTTCATAATCTGTAAAAGTCTGGTGTTGATTCTTTAAAGATATATAGCGGCCCCCTGAAAAATTTGTCTTTCCTGCAGCTTCAGATGCTTTACTAAAGCTTAATCTATTAGCCCCCTTTGTTGAAATCAATAATTATGTTACTGGCAGATTAAAACTGTTCAGTGATGACGGTTTCTAATGAAACAAAAGCATGCTGTAGTGCTTAATAAGTCCTTATTAAATAATATCCTGGTGACAGGAAACATATAATAAAATGCTACATAATATCTCTTAAGTTCTCTGGAGAAAAATTGTATAATTGCATATACTCATTTTCAAAAGCAAACTAAATTCAGCTGACTTAGAGAAGGCTAAGCCATCATCCAAAGATCCATGAGTTCCAGTCAAGGATTTTACAGAAAGGTTGAAATATTAAACTTATCTCTTCTTGCCTGTTCAATGTATTTTGTAT
The DNA here is from genome assembly GCA_039707465.1 of Rhabdophis nuchalis. Classification (NCBI taxonomy): domain Eukaryota; kingdom Metazoa; phylum Chordata; class Lepidosauria; order Squamata; family Natricidae; genus Rhabdophis; species Rhabdophis nuchalis. Next base: position 30,320,630 of record CM077645.1, on the reverse strand, counting down.
TATTTCATGTCCTTGATGAGATGGAAATGGGGTTCGCTTTGATCTGCTCTTGACCAGACTATAGCAGACAAATATTACTTATTTTAAGGACTCAGACAAATCACAAAACCCAACTTTATCCATTCTTTTCAAGAGAAAAAATGGGGCTCATTAAAGTACAATGCAAAAATAAAACAATATCTATGTATGCACCCAGAGTCACTGAAAGTGAATTGGGTGACCATATACATTTTCATAAATAAATAAATGGCCAACCCATGAAAATCTTCTTTAAAATGAACAAGAGGGCAGTCTTCATTCTTCTGTGGTTTGTTCTACTTGTCATCTTGAGGTGTTGTATGAGGTTTTGACCCTTTGTATTTTATGTATATTGATATTGTTTTCCCGTTTAGCCAACAATTGGTATCTATAAGCCTCTTATTCCAAAAGTGCTTTTTCAGGAGTCATCTGGACTTTCTTGAGTTTTTTCTTTGAAGGCGTTTTGCTTCTCATCCAAGAAGCTTCTTCCACTCTGACAGGATAGTGGGGAATGAAAGAATCCTGTCAGAGTGGAAGAAGCTTCTTGGATGAGAAGCGAAACATCTTCAAAGAAAAACAAGAAAGTCCAAATGACTCCTGAAAAAGCACCTTTGGGACAACCATGACCTGGATGACTGAGAACCTCTGCAGACTATAAGCCTCCCATCTTCATACCAATCAGAATAATCTAATGTCATCCATGATTGTGCCCATATCAATGCCTCGGCCTTACTGACTTCTATTTGAAGAGCTGGCCAAATCAAGATTTTAAAGTAAGAGATTAAAAAGAGATAATAAATGATTTTGAAGTAGTTTATGACACTTACAATTTTCATAGTGGACAGAATAGATCTACAGTGACTTTGTTACTGTCCACCAAATATAGTGAACAATATCAATTGCAAATGGTATAGATATCTCTTTCCTCTTTGGCAATGTATTGGATATCACCACTTCATTATTCATCTCATTTTTAAAACACTTCTGAGTAAATTGATCTTGAGGGTAAATCTTTGTGCTTTTGACACTCTGCCATTGTGAAAACTCATTCTTCACTCCTATGCTTATTTGCAATCTCTTATGAATTCACAAGAGGAACTATTCACTCAACTCTATAGACAAAGAATTATATCTGCAGGTGGAAAGCCATTTCATCATATAGTAGATGTCAATTATAATGTGGAGAGAGAAAAAAAACTATGATACAGCTCTTCCTAGACTACAGCATTTCCAACATAAGTGACGAGAGACAAGGAATGGCTTGTTCTTTAAATATAACCCCCTATAAAGAAACTCCTACATCAGTCATACAATTTAACATGCTCCAGGAGTAGGTGGGAATCTTTAAAAACCAATCCTTTTGAATCAGAATGAAATATGGATACTGATTAAGTCATTCCAAATATTCATCCCTAGATTTCCCCCCATCACTTTATATAAAGGTTTGTCAATGTATATTTGGGGGAAAAATAAAAATAAGATCAGTTCCTGGCTATATTTTACATACATTAAAATATTCAGAACATGAACATTGTAAAATGTAAAAACAACATTTGCTTGGATTGTTTTATCTCTTTTATCTCTGTTTTAATTACTAAATAATGCAATAAAATGTATTCAAAACATGAATGCAGATATAGATTGAACTGCCAGCCATAATATTATTCTAAGTTTCTCTATTCAAATATGGTTGGGGGACAACAAAAAAATCATGTTTTACTTTCTTTGGTGATTTTTTTTCAAAGACTTTTAAGCAGTGCATCGTTTTAAGCCACTATGACTGTGGCTATATAACACCAGTTGCTGCACCTAATTGTGATATGAATTATGAACAATACATTATGCCTTACCACCATGCCTTACTGCCCCCCAGTGTTCCAAATGTAGAATAAAAAAATAATACTAATCTGATTAAATGTTTTGTGCTTCTTTGCAGCTATCATAGCAATCAGAATAATACATGCAAAGAGAAATCTGTGCTGATCTCTTTTTAAGAAAAACTCATTTTGTGCAACTGGTTCTATAACTCACCAAATCAAAGATCTGTTTTGCAAACCATACTAAATTATGGTTTGCTTTAGCCATAGTTTATTCAGTAAATTACAATTGGTATCATAAAAAACACAAAGCTTGTGTGCTATTGTTATGGAAGTAAAATATTTTAAGATCAGTAAGCCACAATATGAAGAAATATAATTTTGTGAACCAGGTAAATGATAAATTTTCAATGAAGAGTTTCAACAAACTCTGCTTAGGAAGAAATAACACCCCAGAAAAGCAGGCAATCTTGAAAATAGCATATTTTATCCTTAATCCTAGCTCTTCCCCCATCTCCTTTTTAATTTTGTCCTGAGGTTGGGCATTTTGTAATAACTAAATATCCTCAATTGTCTATCTTGCTTTCTTAGATCTTTATAAACACACTTGCTCTTTTATAAAAGTGGGGATTCATATACGTCACTGCTGTTAATTTCATTTTAGCGGCTATATCTTAGCTGCAAACCTTTTGGCATTCCTCACAAGAGATCTGTATCCAAAGGAATGATATATGTATGATAGATATGTCCAAATATTACAATAGCCATACACTGAAACCTCAGGTAAGATGATAATTTAAAAAGTGTCTGTTTGACTATTAAAACCCCATGAAAGTCAAATTAAATGACAGTAAACAAAAGCCAGGTTTCCAGATTACGCAGCTGCTTCCTCTCCGCCTCATGTAAAAATGTCTAGACCAGGGATGTCCAAACTTGGGAACTTTAAGACTTGTGGACTTCAAGTCCCACTGAATTCAATAAACAACATAGTCCAAAATCAACAACATAGTCCAAAATCATGAAACTCTTCAAATGTTGCACAATGCAGTGCCCTTTAGTAATTCAACTTAGTAACTAGAGAGAGTGTAATGGTCAGAAGGCTGAACACAATGTGAGCAGATCCTGTTTCAGAAGCAATTATTCTCTTAGTCCCACCAATCTTATTCAGCTAGCCTGCTTTGGGTTGCTGAGAGAATTCTGACAGAATGCAATATTACATTATGAAGCAGTTATTTATATTGATTTCTTGGTGAATTGGTTCAGGTTGCCCACAAGTCCATAGCATCCACACGAGCTTCTGCTACTTCCTCTCTCTCATGTCCTCCAGATGTAAAAGCACTACAATTCCCAGAATTCATAGCAGGGTAACTGGGAATTGTAGCAGCTGCAATTTTAAGCAAATCTGAAGGGTACCTATCTGGGGGAAAGGATTGTAACCTCTTAAATCATTCCGTTGAAATAGTGTTTTTCAACCTTGGCAACTTTAAGATGCGTGGACTTCAAATTCTAGAATTTCCCAAGTGGTATGTTGGATTGGGAATTCTGGGAGTTGAAGTCTACACATCTTAAAGTTGTCAAGGCTCTGCTTTAAGTTTAAAACAAGTAAAGAAGGTAATAACTCTAAAGAACATTTCTTTCAGATAGAATCAAAACTATGCTAAGAAATGAACCCAGGCTTCTGCCTTTGCCAGCTGAATCCCCTGATGCTTCGCTCTGGCTTTTGTAACTCTCCGGGTTCAGGTGTTTCGTGTTGCTAAAAGGTAAAGACAAGTAGTGGCAAGTCATACGATGTTTGCATCATTTTTTAAACAAACATTTACCCGAAGGATGCTCGAGTATCACGGAAGTGCAATCCCATTTCTACTTCACAACAACCCAACCAGGTAGGTTAACCTAATTTTTCCCCCCACACAAACATATAACCATTGATTAAACTATACAACTAGCCATTGGAATATAGAGGAAAAAGCTTCATTTAGTTGACCAGACTGCTGATTTAAAAAAAAGCTGCTATCAGTTGTCCATCTGGTAGCAGCAATGACCAAATGGCCCTACAATGGTCAAGTTGAAAATTAGAGAGAAGATACAGCCATTTATTCCTCTAACATTGCCAGGCTGGCAAATATGCCTGTGTCCATAAAATCACTGGGATGTGGGTGAAAAATGTTGCCTTTTTATGCATTGTCACAATTAAGGCTATAAAAATGTGCACTAACATGAATCCAGTTTCTTCTGCAGTAGCCAAATGAAAAAGATGTGGCTACATCTGCCTGTTGTGGGGATGGAAAAGAAGGCCAGGCCAGAGGTAGTTAATAATTATATCCAGACAAATTTGCAATGTGTGATAAAGATGTAGCTGTGACATTGTCTCACATCATGTATCACAGGGGTCCCCAACCTTTGCAACTTTAAGTCTGAAGGACTTCAGCTCCCAGAATTCTCCAGCCAGCAAAGCAGAATTCTGGGAGCTGAAGTCCTTCAGACTTAAAGTTGCAAAGGTTGGGGACCCCTGATGTATCATATCTCTGCAATTCATGCATTGTGTAAAAACCAAGTAAAGCTTTAATCAAACTATAGTATCAAAGTCAGCTTGATTTTTTTTTGACCATAGTCTGTGGTTATCCATGCTATGGTAGAAGGCCACTCAGAAAATCCAGGATTGTAAGTGAGATGGCAAAGTTAAAAGAGAAATCTAGAAGAGCATTCCTCAACCTTAGTATCCTTAAGGTAGGTGAACTTAAACTCCCAAAATTCCCTAGCCAGTTTCTGTGGGGTTGCCCCAAAATCTACATGAAGTCACAAGGCATCAAATCAGTTTGAAGGAAGCCTTATTTTACAAATGGGGAGAGGAATAATTAGAGGCGGGTTTTTTTGCTGCAAGAATGAATGGATAGTTGAAGTAGCCAACTGAAATTCAATACAATACAGTACAGTACAATACAGTACAATACAATACAATACAATACAATACAATACAATAGAAGAGTTGGAAGGGACCTTGGAGGTCTTCTAGTCCAACCCCCTGCCTAGGCAGGAAGCCCTATACCGTTTCAGACAAATGGCTATCCAAAAGTCTCTTAAGAACCCAGAAAAAGAGCAGGAAGACCATTTCTATCTCTCCAGGAAGGATGTATTAATATCATCACATGTTGGTAGTATCATTTTTTGCTTATCACTTAAAAGTAACAAAGTGCACAAAACAGGTTTCTAAGTCTTCCAGATGCTTAACCTGTCTGTTTTATTAAAAGCAGCAGGATCCCCATGGCAGAGTCATGCCCTCCAAATTCTATTCATCTTCCCTTCAATGATTTTTTTTTGCTGCCATTTGTTATTTATTTATTTAAGGATATATATTCCACTTTTTGAGTGGCTTTTATGACTTGAAAAGTCATAAAAATGTCATGAGAAACAAGACATTTAAAAAATGAAAAATGGGTTAGTAAAACCACTAACATGTTAATGAACCTGATGGAATAGACATCCTACTAAGGAACCTACTTGCTTTATTAACCCAACTGATAAAAGAATATCTCAATTGTTATATGGCTGCCAACATCAATGCCATTTCCAGAAGAATCCCAAGCTAATAAAATCCTTATGGGCCATCCTCAGGCATACCACCCAGAACAGGCAGATTTGCTGAATAATTTCCTGCTTTGTCTTTCTCAAACCTAAAGGTCAAAACAATACATTTTGAGATAATGGTCTATCACTGAAATAAAATAATCTTGATTTATAATAACATATGTCTACTCCCTATTAATGTTTGAAATACCCTTAAATTTTAAAAAATTTAAAACTATTTCAACTATGTTAAAATAAACACGTGTCAATTTGTAGTTTCTATTTTTCATTTCTGTGCTTTGTTTCTCTCTTGAGATTAGTAGAAGAAACAAATGACACTAAAATCCCCTTTTTTGTTCATTTCTCCTATGCATTTTGGATACCATGTGCTTAACGGACACAGTTTTTCACAAGTTTTTTTTTAAAGAAATATCTCAGGTACTTGATATGTTGCTCTCACCAATAATTTTGTGCAGACTTTTCTTTGCTATTTCTTTGTATGATTCTTTTAGTTGGAGAAAGGCTTTGCAAAAAATTAAAAAACTACATTTCATGAAAACCAAATTTAACTTTGTTGATGAATTTAAAAATGTGAAAATTCCTGCATTTCTTGCCACAGCAAATTTCACATGTTGACTGCATTTCTTCCCACAATGGACAGTCATCATGTGAAATTTGGCGCATTTGGTATGCGATGGCTCAGCAGCTAAAAATGCTGAGCTTGTTGGTTGGAGAGCTGACAGCCAGGGTTCAAGACCTCAGCACTGCACAACATGGTACATGCCCCCACCAACCTAGCAGTTCAAAAGCATGCAAATGTGAGTAGATAACTAGGTACCACTTTGGTGGGAAAGTAACAGTGTTCTGTGCGCCTTTGATGTATAGCCATGCTGGTCATATGGCCATGGAAATGTCTTCAGACAATGCGGGCTCCCTTGGCCAAGAAACGGAGATGTGCACCATGTCCTACAGTGAGACACAACTGGATAGGGGAAACCTTTGCCTTAAATTTCATAGAAATCAAATTTTAGTTTGTGGATGAATTAAAAAATGTGAAAATTCCCGCATCCCTTCACACAGCAAATTTAATATATTGACTACACATTGGGGGAAGAAGCATTTTCTTCCAGTCAGTCAACATCACTTCTACAATCATGAGAATGAGTATGTATGTATGTATGTATATAATTTCTGCATATCTTTATATCTCTTAGAAATCTCAATTATGTCCCATTTATTATGATAGGATCATGGAGTTGGAATGGGCCAGCAGCCCAAGATTTTGCTCAGTGGAAGAATCCATAATAAACTATACTAAACAATAAGTACGTAGCCTCAATTTTGTTAAAATGTAATTGTTATTTTTGGATAATAAATCATTCCTGTAGTGAAGGGGAGCAGAAGCTGAACCAACAGGCTTCTAAATAATTGGTTCCACTGTTGAGCTGTTCTTTTTTTCCTACTGTATTAATGAAATCTGTCTTCCTGTTACCTAAATTTATTACCGTATTCCCTGTCCTGCATCTAGAATAAGAGGGAGCCTTCTCTTGATCTTCTGCATCTGCATCTGCTATTGTATTGTATTCTCTTTTTAGATTTTGGAAGAATCCTCTGCAGTCATCTTTTCTCAAGGCTAAACATGCCCAATTCCTTCTATTTCCCGTTTTCAGGTTTAGCTGCCTCTCTCCTAATCATCATCACAGTCATTCTCTAACATTGTTCCAATTTCTTGGAATTCTGAATATTCTCTGGGTGTTCAACATTACTCCAGAAAGTGAAGCAAAATGAAATCTTCTAAAGCCATGCTGGCTGGGGAATTCTGGAAATTAGTCCACAAGTCTTAGATTTGCCAAGGTTGGACACCCCTGCTATAAAAGATAGCATGACTGGCTATACAGGAAGAGTCCAGCTTTTGGTCCATGCCCAGCTTCAGAAGTTAACTGGGTTACCTGACCTGGCCCTGTGCTTCAGTCCATCCCCTAATTACCGAAGTGAGAGAAAAAACAAAAAGGGAAGTACTGTATACACAGCTTTGAACTCCCGAATGAAAGGTGAATTATAACTTAATAATAAATAATGCAATACATTGTTGTAGACCAGGGATGTCCAAACTTGGGAACTTTAAGACTTGTGGACTTCAACTCCCAGAATTCCCCAGCCAGCATAGCTGGCTGGGGAATTCTGGGAGTTGAAGTCCACAAGTCTTAAAGTTCCCAAGTTTGGACATCCCTGTTGTAGACAAACTTATCAATGACCTTATCCAAACTTAAAGCAAAATATGGCACTAAATGACAGCTATCAAAATACGGATTGCTGAAGCCCAGAACAGTATCTTTGGTTGAAGCTTAAGCATTATGAACCAAGGGGAGAGAACTGTCTTCATGGCAGATGAATCTAAGACACTGGCTTAGTCTATGCCTGACTCTCCTATAAGTAAATATAGGAGTAAAGCCTATAAGGATTCTTGACCCTACCAAGCAATATTTTTGGGTGATTCCTCAAAATAATTAATGATTATTATATTCTATATTATTAATGATAAGTATCCAAACAAAAATAGTAATATAAATAAACAACAGAAATCACAATCCACATACACACACACACATATCGTCTTCCGGGTGCGCTTCAAGGTGTTAGTCATCATCTTTAAAGCGCTCCATGGCTCGGGACCTAGCTATCTGTGGGATCGGATCCTGCCTCATACATCCTCACGGCCGATTCGCTCCCACAGAGAGGGACTTCTCCGGGTGCCGTCCACTAGACTTTGTCAGCAGGCGGCGCCCAGGGGAAGGGCTCTGTCTGTGGCGGGCCCGGCCCTCTGGAACGACTTTCCCCCCAACATTAGAACGACCACGGACCTCCACTCCTTCCGTCTAAAATTAAAAACACATCTTTTCTGCCTGGCCGGCCTAGGGTAGTCTCTCTTTCTATGGGGTTTTATTACACTTAATTTATTGGGAATTTTAGTTTAGTTTAGTTTTAGTTTTAATGGAGAATTTTTAGCACAGGAATAAGGTTTAATCTGTTTTTAAATATGTTTGTATACTTGTTGTTTTTATTCTTCCTGTGCACCGCTCCGAGTCCCTATGGGGAGAGGGAGCGGTCTACAAATTAAATTATTATTATTATTATTATTATTATTATTATTATTATTATTATTATTATTATTATTATTATTATTATTATTATTATTATTATTATTATATGCTTATTTTCAGGATATTGAAAATACACGAATGACATAGTACAAAAGATTCAGTTTTGCATAAAATAAAGGAAAAAAGAAAGCACATTTTCTTTCCCTTTTGAAAAGAAATGGGCTTTTTCCTGTTCCTTCCTCTCTTCAGCCGTGAGTCTGCATCTTGACAGCTGTGCAGCAAAGAAGAATCAACTTCTCTGTCTCTGGAGAATTCACCTGTTCCTTTATAGGCTGGCGAGTCATCAACATGAGAGAGCCTCATAAAAGCCTCTGGTTTTTTTTTTCAAAACAGCTATTATTTTCTTCCAGCAGCTCGGAGTTAAAATGGCTAGCCGAAAAGTGCGGCTATTGTGCATAGGATTATTTCTCTTCATATTAGAGCATGTGCCCACCCCAGTAACTTCAGACACTCCAAAGAAGCCCGAGGAAGAATGCCGACTCCTGGGGAAATTTGATTTACGTGGCTATGTAGATGCTGAGGAAGCCATGCATGTCATAGGAGGCATGTTCCCAATACACTTCAGGACCATCCTTGAGGACGATCCAACAAGTACGCCTCCAAATTCACCCAAATGTGAGGGGTAAGATACTTCTTTTTTTACTCTTGTTTGGGGAAAGGTAATTATGTCAGACCAGGAGTGTTGTTCTCAGTCAGAAATGACAGCAGTTTGTTGTCACAGCCCAAGACAAAATGCTTAAGAGAAGCGAGGGAGGCAGGGCTGCTGTGGAAGTGGAGGAGATCTTAGGCAACCAAGTCCCAGTTATGTCACTTTTCATATGTTTTTAAATGCACCATCCCTTAAACCAGCTTCTTAGTCATATGTTCTGACTTCTTGGTAGTCTTATATTTTTTCAATCCATCTCATCCATCTTAATATCCCCTTTTTTCTTGCAATTTCCCAAGTAGGAACACTGATACTTGGATTTTGTTTTTGCTAACAATTAAAAGGTGGTTGGGATGATGGTCGAGGAGGAAGGAGGAAAAGAGGAATTTCATGCATGCATGCAGGATACTGGACCTGTATCCAGCAGTGCATCCACCCTAGAAGAGGCACAGAGAAAGAGCCAGTTTTCAGATGTACCATAAATACATGCTTCCTTGGTCCTATTATCCTCTCTCTTCAAAGAGATTTTGGAGCAATCTCTTTGTTCTCTCCTGAACCCAACTCTTGGTCTCGGTATCATGGGGCACCTGGCAAGGCCTACTTCAAACACTGTCTTTGAATGCCGCCAAGATATTCTTCATCTCTTTTCCAAGCAAGAGTGATGCAACCTTAACTTGTATTTAGTTGTTCTGAGCCTAATTTCATCAGCTGTGGTTTTCTTATTTATACCATTACCGTTCAAATGTAACCTCAAGATTTGTAAAAGCATTATGCTTTGTCATCCATTACCTTGGAGGGAAGTCAGTGATTTTAGTGCATTGAAACAGAGTTAGTTTATAAACAGGTTAGGGACCAACAGTTAGGGCAGCAAAATTCAGACCGATATAACTTTAGGATGACCGAAAGAGGGAAGGAATGCTTCTATAATTCTACAGTGGGGAAAAGATAAAAGAAACATCATTGGAAGAGGCGTTTTGCTTTTCTGACAGATTCCACAAATAGTCTTGAATGTACAAATATTGTTTATATGTGACTTATCAGAGACTAGATAATATATTCAAATGGCATAGAAACAACTGTAGGCCAACATTTGCCATAGAAAAAGAATGCAGGTTTGACTGAGATTACTGGCATGACTTGTGCTGATGTGATTATGGAAACCACTAATGGGGGGAAATGGACTCCCTTCCCAATAGGATAAAAATGGGTAACTAGAGTCCCTAGGTTTGCTTAGAATCTTCAAATTACTTTGGTGGCTTCTAAGGATGTTTGCAATGCAGGAATCAAGAGGTCAAAAAAGTAAAGCCATTCAATGCCATCTTGATTTTTTTTATATTCCCACTTCCCCACAGGTGCCCCAGATGGCTATCCCTCAACTGCACTGCTGAATTTCAGTGGCATGTTTGCTGAAATCTGGCAGCATGTGATTTCTCCATATTTTGAGGTTAAAATAGCTTTAACACTGTTTATAAAAGGAAACTTCACCTTCTTCGTATTGAGGAATAAATAGAAAATCATAAACAGAGACATATGTGACAGAGCCTGGTTCACTTAGCATCACTGTTTCTCCCAAAGTATTAAACATGGCCTCTATGTATCAAATATTGTCAAACTTTCAGAATGCTGTTTAAAATCAGATATATAGTCAGTCTCCCTCCCTCCCTCCCTCTTTCTCTCTGTGTGTATGTCTCTCTCTCTTTTTTCCCCTCCTCCCTCCTCTGTGTGTGTGTGTTTTAAGAAAGGTAACCCTCCTTTGAAGTGATGTGGTCTATCTAGAATAGCCATAGTTTCATTAGCCAACACTAAATGACACTAAATTGCAAAAAACAAAAGTTAAACTTTTTAAAACTTTGCCTTCCAAGAACCTGGTTAATCATAGTTGTAATAGCTGGCAAATAAAGACCAAAGTTTCTTTAAATTTATTGTATCTCAGTGTAGAAAATATAAGAACCAACTTTTCCTAAATATTCTCTGAGGAGGCCAGTAGTTCCTAGATTTTGTCTCCTTCAGTTAATAGTTTTGAAGTCAGAAGTAACCTCTAACATTCCTTTAAGCCCAAAGCCACTGAATAGGCAATGTAAGATTCTATGATTCATCTGTTCCAAATTTTATATATATATTCCCATTTTTATTTTATTTTATCAACATTTTGTAATTTTTTGTGATAATAAATTAACAACTAGTCCCTGTGAAATGTTTCTGACATAGACTCAGGGCCCCTGGAATTTCAGAGGCCATGACAATATTGAATCGAATAATGTATATAACAACTTTTCCAGCTTAGTTTATATATTGCCAATCAACCTTTGAAGTAAATTACCCTCCTTTAGTAAAAACTCAAACATTTTAAAGTTATCATTATGTAATAGTTATGTATAATGATCCCACTATGAGGCCATGTTTTCCAGTAATGCCAGCCATTATTAAATAAGAATTGCTCAACAATGTCAGTTTCTCATGAAAATAAAGAATCAATTTGAATTTTCTGCCTAGTAAGATCCAAATATGTCTGACAGCCCTTGGTGCGGGGAAAAGTAATCAAATTCTCACTGATACATATGTTAGAACCAAGAATTTACTGTTAAATACTAACTCTCAAATTAACCTAACAATGGTAACTTAATCAACTTAATCAATCAATTTCCATTCCAGTCCATGATTGAGGTGAATAAATAAGCCCAAAGTTATCAATAGAATTAAAAGTAACATCTTCATAATAGAGCTGTATCTTTAACAGTGAGATTATGAGCATTTGCTTCTTCCACTATCACATTTAACCATTAATTTATCAACCTGTTTAAAGTATGTAAGTGAAACCATTGTAGACATTGATTTTAAAGTGTATATATGTGTGTGTGCTTGGTACGTACATTTTTCAGTATTAATTCTTTCCCACAAACCTAGGGGGTATTTTCATCTATCCCTTAATCTCTTTCATCTGGGTCTTTAAAATATTTCTTCTAGGGTCTTCTCCTAGGGATAATAATTTAAATCTTAAATAATATTTAATAGCTTCTGGACAATATACAAAATTCAATTTGTTCCCTACAATCATCAGACTCTGATTGATTGATATTTGTATATCTAAAACATTTATCATGTAACTGTGCCATTTCTGTAAGTTTAGGTAAAGGTGTTGAATAATGTATATATAAACTGCATATCACAACATAAACCAACAGAGTTGCTTTGGATAGTGAGATCGGCGGCGTATAAATTTAATAAATAAATAAAGATCTGATATTCAAATTCAGCTGAGCAAATTTCTTAATTTCAGTTAAGAAATTAATTTCATATTTGCCTTAATAGCCAATACCAAATTGGTTCTAATATCAAATTAAGCAGTAGAGAAGAAAAGGAACACCCTTGATTGTTCTATGTTATATTCTAATTGATAATACAATAATCCCATAGGCAATTACATGAACACAAGGATTAAGCTAACACATTGATGGTGGCTGCCTTCAAAGCCTTTCATGGCTTCAGGCCAAGTTACTGATGGGGCCATCTCCCCCCAGTGGTGATTATCCCTACTGTTAGATCCAGCTAGAAAGGCATGCGCCAGATCTTGGCTATGAGAAAATGCCATGCTTAGGACTCAAGAAAAGGGCCTTTCTGCTTTCCTTCTTGTCTTCCAGATTTTCATCCCTCCTGGAATTAGACTTGCCTCATCCCTGCTGGGGTTTTATAAGGCATTAAAAACCTGGGTTAGTCATCTATTCTGGGCACCTAATAATGTGGGTAAGCTCGTTTCATGATTTGAATGTGGAACATTTTGAATGCTGTTGGCAAATATTCTATGCCCGTGATGGCAAACCTATGGCGTGCATGCCACCAGTAGCTGTCTTACACCTTAAGACAGGGCTGTCGAACACCCAGCCCATGGGCTGGATACATCACGCGCTGGCCATGCCCATGCCCATTTTAGCAAAGGGGGAAAAAGCCCCTATACATCATGTGATGCCGCCATGACGACATGAGTTTGATACTCCTGCCTTAAGAGAGCAGGTAACTGAACTAATGAGCAAAGGAGATAGGGAAGTCTTCTTCACTAGAGCCCTGGTGGCGCAGTGATTGGATGTAGAATTGCAGACTCTCTGCTGACTGCCAGCAGTTCAATCCTGACCAGCTCAAGGTTGACTCAGCCTTCCATCCTTCTGAGGTTGGTAAAATGAGCACCCAGATTGTTGTGGGCAATGTACTTGGTAAACTGCTTAGAGGGGGCTGTAAAAGCACTATGAAGCAGTATATAAGTGCTATTGCTAGATACCTCCCGTTTGTTTCAACCAAGACTAGGCAACCATGGGGGTGGGGTACTTTACTTAGAAAATTAAAATTAAAAATGCAAATTAGAGAATTGGATTTGATGGCTTAAGTGACTCATCCCAATGCTATGAGTAAATTCCTATGGTATATTTAATTCAAATAAAAATATAGAGGCTGCATTCTAGTAGAGAAGAATATATGTAGCACAGGGTTAGTTGCAATCATAGTGAATTAGTTTTTATCTTCTGTGTTTGGTTTGTCCATTTCCATGAAAACATTTACAGTTTTACAATACTTTAACAGGGGGACTAATCCTTCTGTTTTATCTGGACTTGGTTGTTTTCTTGCAGATGTTTCATTACTCTATCACTCCCTTCAGTTGACCGGAGTGTGCAAACCCAGGGTGTTATTAATAGCTCTAGCAATAGCACTTAGACTTATATGCCACTTTACAGTGCTTTACAGCCCTCTCTAAGTGGTTTACAGAATCAGCATATTGCCCCCAACAATCTGCGTCCTCATTTTACTGACCTTGGAAGGATGGACGGCTGAGTCAACCTTGAGCCTGGTGAGATTCAATCTGCCAAACTGCTGGCAGCCAGTGATCAGCAGAAGTAGCCTGCAGTGCTACACTCTAACCACTGTGCCACCGCGGCAATATCACTAAGTGATATCATCACCAAGGACCCCTCATTTCAACCCTGATCTACAAATATTCGGGGGAGGGGGACAAAAACTTAAGATCAGCTGTAGTTTCTCCTGCAGGTGGAGTTAGTGCTCCATTGGCAACACAGACTTGATAAACCAAGGCGAATAAGCCAATCTCAATGTAGACAATTCAACTATGAGGTTTGCCATAAGCCAAAAGTAGATCATGAGTCACACTGGAACACCATGGTTGAAAGTGGAGAAGGCTAAGCAAATACCACATACTCTTGGCCTGTCTCAGATGTCTAAGTGTCAATATCTAATGTTATTTTTAATGCTGATTGGATATTTACACTTTGCATGAGTGACCTCAAAGATTGAGATAATTTTCTAGTAATTGTGCAATCATGGAGAACTGTGGGAATTACCAGTAGATCCATTGGTCATCCACACTCAGAAAATTGCACCTTGAATGTTGAGATGAAGTAAAAATAGTAATAAAGCTACTGAAAATGACAAAGCACCTAGAATAGCTGGAATAACAGTTGAGAAATTCAGAATTGATGAAGTTCAACTAGACCCAGTGACTAATTCATTGTTATGACTCAATTAATACTCAAAGAAGAACCCTTCTGTATAAACACAAGCAATTATAAACCCTATTTTAATAAAAGGTAATAGTTACGGAGAAATAAACTTTCTTGCTATCATTGGAAATGTCCTCATGAGAATCTCTGCTACTCGAAACAGTGGGAACAGACAACTAGCAGTTATTTCTACCCAAACTGAGGATGTTGCAGGTATCAGCAGGCAATCTATGGAAAAGACAATTTGATATGGAAAATAAATAGTCATTGTATTTATTGACTTTCAAAGAGTGTTCAACAGTTTATATTGGCCTTCTTTGTGGAATGCACTGCAAACTATATTATTGTTAGTTGCAAAGTCATGTCCTACCCATTGCGACCCCATGGACAACATTCCTCCAGGCCTTCCTGTCCTCTACCATCCTCTGGAGTCCATTTAAGCTCACGCCTACTGCTTCAGTGACTCCATCCAGCTGCCTTATTCTCTGTCATCCCATTCTTCTTTTGCCCTCAATCTTTCCCAGCATCCAGTGAGTCCTTCCTTCTCATTAGGTGGCCAAAGTATTTGAGTTTCATCTTCAGAATCTGGCCTTCTAATGAGCAGTCCAGGGTTTATCCTCTCTAGGACTGACCGGCTTGATCACCTTGCAGTCCAAGGGACTCACAGGAGTCTTCTCCAGCACCATACTTGAAAGGCCTCAATTCTTTGGCGCTCAGCCTTTCTTATGGTCCACCTTTCACAGCAATACATTTCAACTGGCAAAAACCATAGCCTTGACTATATGCACTTTTGTTGGCAGGGTGATGTCTCTGCTTTTAGTGTGCTGTCTATATTTGCCATAGCTTTCCTCCCCAAGAGCAAGCATCTTTTAATTTCTTGGCTGCAGTCCCTATCTGAGGTGATTTTGGAGCCCAGGAAAATAAAATCCACTGGAGAAGGAAATGGCAACCCACTCCAGTATCTTTGCCATGAAAACCCCATGGACAGTCCCAAAAGGCAAACTGTATGCATGCCCATAAAATTATGAGCCTATTGCCAGAAACACAACTGTGCTATAATGAAGAAAGGTTTTGGTGGCAGACATGGAGTATAGTTAACTGGATAATGTAATTAGATGTGTTGGGTGAAACTAACTTCAACATCTACAGTTGCCTTCAGGTTCTCTTACTTCTTACTTAATATTTACTTGATTACTGTGAGGAGCAGGATATACAGCTTCGTATGAACCTGGCTGGTCTAGCTGGCAAATTTTGTTTGCATTTAGTGTATAGCATTCTCAACTACTGTATTCAGCTGAAATATTTTAATTTATGATGAAATATTCTTAACCAAATATGATAACAAATCAACTTTGGGATCTTCTACTTGCAAAAGCAATCAGAGCTAAGTTTCATTTTGAGTTATTCAACTACTTGCTTTCTTTACTTACTAGGGCAGGGGTCTCCAACCTTTGCAACTTTAAGTCTGAAGGACTTCAGCTCCCAGAATTCTCCAGCCAGCAAAGCCTTTAAGCCTTTCAGACTTAAAGTTGCAAAGGTTGGAGACCCCTGTACTAGGAGGTCACATTAGCCATATAAGTTTAGAGAAAGTAGCACTAGCTCCAATTGCCTTAGCGTTCTACTAACATTTGCAGAATAACAAAAAGCATAATACACATTTTTTAAGAAAAAGATTTCTTAAAACTTTGTTTTGAATACTACTGTTTTCATGTAATATTTTTTTTGAAAGCAATATCTCTGATTACTTTGATTGATTGCTTTAGAGGAAATTCTGGTTGTAATCTGCTGGCAGATTTAAAGCCTTGTGTTACAATCTCTATTCTGAAGTGAGTTAGATATACTTTATATGCAAGTTATTCCAGTATATGCCTCATGGATAAATGGTGTTACCCATTTACCTTTGGAGAGGTTTCCCCCCATTCATTCATAGACATGTGATAAAAATTAAGCAATGGTTACAAATAATGGGAAAATGATATTCCACATATCAGCATGACAGTACACATACACTGCACATCAAGGAGGTGGTCTCAATCTGTTTAAGAAACTTGGTTTGTGTTAAGGAAGTCTTACAAATTTAGGATTTATGTGTAAGTCACCAGGTTAACTATAATGGTGCTGAGCAACTATGGCAGTTGTGGTTTTCTAATAATGCTTATTTTAGTTTTAAGAGCCCATAAACTATTTGTCATAGATGGGCCGAACACCTTGTTTGGTTCAGAACTAGGAAAAATAAACCATTGCTCTAGTTTCCCTTTAAAGCAAGCCTACATGTGCATCTCTAGTTCTGACATCAAAAAATCTAACTCTATTCTCAAGCTTCTACAAACCTTCAGATTCTTCCTTGTTCTGTCAAACTGACTTACTAACCCTGTTGTCTTTCTTTCTCCAATCCTCCTTTCATACAACCAATTGATTTTTGGCTTAAAACATTGGGATGCAGTTGGTACAAACTACAGTTGCCTGAATTTGGATGAAAACAGAGAGACTAGAAACATATGTATATGGCTAGAGGAAGACCATATGTTGCAAGCCCAACTTTCATAGTGCTTGGTTACTAGCCTTTGCTTATCCAAATAAACTGGAATCCAAAGAAAACCTCCCACAACCAGGCATAGTTTATCTTAACTGCATTGTCTTTTGGAATTTCTAGCAGCTGGAACTGTTAGCTAATAACAGAATAAACAAAAATTATGTTGACTGGGACCAATGCTATTCATCCCTAGCAGTCTCTTCTCTGGTGCTGAGTTACCATTTCCAAAGTCAACATTTTTCTCTTTGCCTTGTACTATCTTGATGATTTCTAAATTCAAATGTTCATCACCTAATAAAGTCAACTCTATGCCTGGCTTCCTTGGAACATACTGTAAGTACAATATTAGGGCCACAGCTTTTCTGTGAAAACTTCCCAAGATACAGTGTTTACAGTCACAGAAAGTAGGGTAGCTGTTAAAATATTCATAACATCCTTGAGAAATGACAAAGACAAATAGGAGTTTGAAAAAAATGGAGGACTCCATGTTGTCTCTTTTGATTGCGAGAACCAAGTATGTTATTCATCAAGGGGAACAAAGATTAGTCTGTTTCCACAACATTAATATACATGGATTTAAACCAATGCAAATAATCTAGATCATCTTTGACTGTTTGGGGACACTTCTTTTTCTTTTCTTTTCAAAAGTAGGTTACAAATTAGGGCATAGTAATAAGATCTCATTTCATTTAATCCAATTCAATATAGGTGCCTACTGTAGAAAATTCTGGACGGCTGTCAAAATTCATAAGAAGTAAACAATTAAAACGCAGGCTGTCCAGAGTACAAGAAGTAGAACAAAGAATGATGCAGAGAGAGAGAGAGAGAGAGAGAGAGAGAGAGAGAGAGAGAGAGAGAGAGAGCGCAGAAGCTTAACCAATGAGTCACACCCACATGAGCCTAGAAACAGAACAGGGTTTTAAGAGATTTCCAAAACCTCAGAAGAGTAGATACTGTCCAAATACCTGGGAGATGCCCTCTCAAGGGGAAGTCAAAGAACCATTTCTTTGGCAAATTGCTCAACTTATCTTTTCTTGCTTGATTAAAATCTTGTTTAGCATTAGAGATCATCATGCTAATAAATTGTTAAACTCTTTTGTAAAAATGATGGTAAACTAAAGATTGTATTTTGCACTCCTAATGTTCATTATTGAGAGGATCCTTCCACTTTAGTTTAGCATGGCCAATACATGCTCTCTGTACAATTTCTTCTCCAGCAGGTGTCAAGGAGCTCACTCCACATCAGAACTGGTTGGAAAAACAACAACTGCATGACCACATGTAATTGCAGCATCTCCACATGAGAATGTCAAGGTTTTTCAGAACCAGAATGTACTTTTATGGTGTTGGGTAGCTTTTTGTGGGCTCTGCTTTAGTTTCTTGGAAATTGGTATGTGTGTGTGAAAGAGAGATGGGGAAGTTGCATCATTATTGTGAGGAACAAGTGGGGAAATGTTTTATCTCTTACATTGCCCTATTTTTCAGGTCCTGGATTAAGAGTTATCACATTTCCACCATTAGATATTCACCTATTCCTAATACTTCCTGCTAAGAACTGAACAAAATATAAATCCCTATCCCTACAATGCCACAGTCATAGCAATGGGTGGAAGCTAATCAAGGAGAGAAGCAACTTAGAACTAAGGAGAAATTTCCTGACAGTTAGAACAATTAACCTCTGGAACAGCTTGCCTCCAGAAGTTGTGAATGCCCCAACCCTGGAAGCCTTTAAAAAGATGTTAGATAGCCATTTGTCTGAAATGGTATAAGGTTCCTGCCCACGCAGGGGGTTGGACTAGAAGACCTACAAGGTCCCTTCCAAATCTGCTATTATTATTATTATTATTATTATTAAATAGTCCACCTTTCAAAAGATCCTAATTGCTGCTTATTCACCTTAGTGGTTCACAGTGGATTTTTCATATAAAAATGATGGTATTTTACATATCAGATCAGGATTTTTAGCTTCTTAGCTATCTGCACTGATAATATGAGCTGGGCTTGTGTAACTTGTACCACGCTAATTGTTCATTTTATGTGAAGTAGAGATGAGGAGATTTTTGCAAGACTGGAGGTGTTTGTGGGAATTTATGGGGTGAAAATACCCATCAATGGAAGCATTACAACATAATACTAAAATGATTATATTGGTGATTTTCTTTTTAAAAAAATGTTTAAACAGCATTCCCAAATTTGAATTTCATTTTCCACCATTGGCCAAAGGTTTTATGATTAAAGGTGGAAATGTGATCTGCTCTTTCTTGTTGGAAAACTTACTTATTCCAACAAGCCAGCCTAGCATAACCCCATTTCTGATTTTATAGGGATAATTTTAAATTTTAGAGTGTTAGTATTTTAGCACAGGGAATTATTTAATTAGTTTTTAAAATTTTGGATTTCTGTACTGTGTATGTTTTTTAATGATGCCTGTGCGCCGCCCTGGGTCCTTTTTTAGGAGAAGGGTGGGGTGTAAATTTAATAAAATAAAATAAAATAAATAAATAAATTTCCCCTTCCTGCTCAGAATTTTTTTCACTTTGTGCTGTCCTGAGAAGTACAGCAGGCAATCCACAAATAATTGTACTTTAAATAATGAAAGGCTCTCACAAATTCATTTTATTTTTAACACCCATGATAATCTGGCTGGAAAGAATATCACATGCTGAAATATATTGCCAGACACATATATTCTCCAGAAAAATATTAATATATTTGTGGGTATGTGAGCCTTTCCACTGAGATAATACTGGCAATAGATTTACTCTTTGTTTACTCATGTACTCTTTATTTACCTTGAAGTTCTTTGATAGCTACAATAGTAGGAACTTGAACTGCGGTTGCAATATTTTATTTATGAAAAAGATTAAAAGACAGAACTCTTTATTCATGTTATATTTTGATTTGTGAATAATTGCCAGAGGGTTGTCTATAAGTTTCATTTTTTTTCTGTCAGTGAACAGCAACAACTATGTGCATTGTTCAGAGCTGGACACTTTGAATGGAACTTTAAAATGATACATACAATTTATGGAATTGTAAGTTACAAGTTTAGGCAGGTTGTTTATTTATTAACTCCTTACACACACACATTTATTACTTTATAAAATTACCCAGCCAGATTTCATACCTAAGGACTTGTAGTCTCCTGTTTTCTGTGCTGAAATCTTAACTACCACAGGAACTGGTTTCTAGCCCTTTGTGGCAGAAATGGGGAGGATGATACATTGATGGCAATTCTATTAGCAAAGTTTGTTTGTTTACAATGTTTGTTTATATATCCAATTTATATCTCCCCTGCTCCAGGAGCTCAGAATCTCCTAGGCCTCAAAGTACCTCAATCATTACACCTCTCTGGCTCTGATGATGATGACAACAATAGTATTATTAGCAACAGTACTAGTGTTTAATTTATATGTCACCAATTTCATTCAAAGGGGACGTGGTGGCTCAGCGGGTAAGACGCTGAGCTTGTCAATCAGAAAAGTCGGCAGTTCGGTGGTTTGAATCCCTAGCGCCATGTAATGGAGTAAGTTCCCACTACTTGTCCCAGCTTCTGCCAACCTAGCAGATCAAAAGCACATTAAAAAATGCAAGTAGAAAAAATAGGAACCACCTTTTATGGGAAGGTAACAGTCTTCCGTGCACCTTTGATGTTTAGTCATGCCGGCCACATGACCATGGAGATGTCTTCAGACAGCGCTGGCTCTCTGGCTTGGAAATGGAGATGAGCACCGCCCCCTAGATTCGGAAATGACTAGCACGTATGTGCGAGGGGAACCTTTACCTTTACCTAATTTCATTAAACTAATGTTGGCATACAAGCAGAGATTTTAAATATCCCATAGTACAATATATAGGCATATGAAACATCTCCTAATGATAGTCATAGCGAGGAGGTGATTGGGGAAATAATAGTGATGTTTAGAATGGTAATTATTTTCTGTCCCATTTTGGGCCCTTTCTTCCCTTATAGCCATACCCATTTCTGGCAATGCATCCCAACATAATTTTAAAAGTTGAGCGTGGCTTTGACAATGGGACTTAATGTAAGGCAGAGGTTCCCAAACTTGGCAACTTTAAGACTTGTGGACTTCAACTCCCAGAAATCTCCAGCCAGCATAGCTGGCTGGAGAATACTGGGAGTTGAAGTCCACAAGTCTTAAAGTTGCCAAGTTTGGGAACCTCTGATGTAAGGGAAATGCTAGGCACATTCTCATGTCAACAGCAGAACATTCCTTGCTCTTTTTGACCCTGACCTGAAAACTTCATAATGAGAGTGCAAAGAGCAACAACACAGCTAAATTTCCTTTGTGTTTTCCTTAATTAGAAGGAAACCATAATCTACGGTAGGATTAATTATCTTCCCGGGTTTTCAAGCCGTGGGAGGTTAGAGGAAGAAAGGCGAAGCACATGCTACCAGCTGACATGACATTAGAGGAGAAAAACCCTGCCACATTTCCTGTAAGCCACTTTCCACCCACCCCACCTCACCCCATTTTATTTAAGCATTTTTGGATGCTGATTTATATGCGGAGATATAAATGTGGATTTATTTATAATCACATTAAATAAAACTGAAGACATCTCTTCATACAAGGTACAATTATGAACAGAAGGCTTGTTTCTTCATCTGCAGTTTAAAGCTTGTCCTGCTCTTTTTTTAAAAATGTAATTTAAATTGAACTTGGACTAGATAGTTCTTCAGATAGCAGGAGCCCTCCAAGAGAGGAGCATGGACCACAGTAACTAATACCCACATCGTCTTCATTATCTTCTTCTTCATCATCATCAGAGATGGTATTCAGCAGGTTCTGACCAGTTCTGGAGAACCGGTAGTGAAAATTTTGAATAGTTCAGAGAACTGGTAAATACCACCTCTGACTGCCCCTGCCCCTATCTATTCATTTTATATTAAGAATATTATATTATTACGTATAATACTTATTATATGCATCTTGCTCTAATGTACATCTTTTAAAAGTAGTTTCCAAGTACCAAATTGTAAACACATTTTACATATTCAGGAATTTGGGCATCCTTATTCTCAATTACATCTGTAAAGAGAGAGATATTTTGTGTTTTTCTTCCTTTTGAGGGGAGAATGCAGGATATTCTTGAGCTGTATTATTTGTTTATGAGCCAGTAAATGTGTTTTGGTACATTGCACAGTTTATTTCCATTACGTGACAAACATCCCTGATATTATATCCAAGAAACTGTTCTATTCTTGGATGTGGTCTGTCACATCAGCATAAGATTTCTGATGAGAAAAATAGAGCAGCAACATGTAAGGTCAATTATGTTAGAATGCAAATATAAAACATGATGTGATATAAAACTTTATATAATTACTGTTTTGGATCTCTGATATACACTAATAATAATAGCTATATCTCAGGTGTAACCTCGTGTATGTCCACGAGGGTGGACATACACCGGATCTCATCTTTGTCTCTGGCCAATGGAAGAGTGATCTGGGTATAGGGGATATAGCCATCACGCCCTTGTCATGGTCAGACCACTCACTTCTCCGGCTCGACTTTCCGACCGCTACTCCCCTCCGCGGGGAGGCAGAACCTGAATCACCAATCTGGTTCCGCCCCAGGCGCTTGATGGACCCTGATGGGTTCCAGGCGGCGCTTGGGCCACTTCCTGTGCCCCTGACCCGCGCCCCGATGGAGGACCTCGTGGCCGCATGGAATACTGCGACCACGGGAGCCTTGGATCGGGTCGCGCCCTTGCGGCCTCTCTTGCGGCGGCGAGCCACCCTGGCTCCTTGGTTCACCGAGGAGCTGAGGGTGATGAAACGCCACAAGAGACGCCTAGAGAGAAGATGGAGGTGTAGCCGATCTGAATCTGACCGGACACAGGTAAGAGCCCATTTACGGACTTACATTGTGGCGCTGAGAGTGGCCAAACGCCACCATTGTGCCACTCTCATAGCATCCGCAGATAACCGCCCTGCTGCCCTGTTTAGGGTGACCCGCTCCCTCCTTCAACAGAGGGTGCAGGAAGCCCCCTTACAGGGCAGAGCAGAGGAATTTGTGTCTTATCTGCAGGAGAAAATCGCTTAGATACAGAACGGGCTAACCCCCATTAATGGCCCAGTGGAATGCCATGAGGCGGATCTTGTTTGGGAGGAGTTTGACTCCGTTACTTCCGATGATATGGACAGGCTTCGTGGGCGACTGCGAGCCACCACATGTTTACTGGACCCGTGTCCCTCCTGGCTTGTACTGGCATCCTGGGAGGTGACACGAGGCTGGCTCCAAGAGGTTGTCAACGCATCCTTGAGTGAGGGTTCCTTACCTGCTTCCCTAAAAGAGGCCATGGTGAGACCCCTCCTCAAGAAGCCCTCTTTGGATCCAGCTCTATTATCTAACTATCGTCCTGTCTCCAACCTTCCCTTTTTGGCGAAGGTTGTTGAGAGTGTGGTGGCACAACAGTTTCCCCGTCACCTGGAGGAAGTTGATTATCTAGACCCGCGCCAGTCCGGCTTTCGGCCCGGGCATAGCACCGAGACGGCATTGGTCACGTTGGTGGATGATCTCTGGAGGGCCAGAGATGGGGGTTGTTCCTCCATCCTGGTCCTATTAGACCTCTCGGCGGCTTTTGATACCATCGACCATGGTATCTTATTGCATCGGCTGGGGGGGTTGGGGGTGGGAGGCACCGTTTTACGGTGGTTCTCCTCCTACCTCTCTGGCCGATCGCAATTTGTGTTGACGGGAGAGCAGAGGTTGACCTCGAGACCCCTCACATGTGGGGTGCCTCGGGTCGGTCCTCTCGCCTCTCCTGTTCAACACATATATGAAGCCGCTGGGCGAGATCATCCGTGGCTTTGGGGTAGAGTATCATCTCTACGCTGATGATACTCAGCTGTATATATCTACCCCAAACCACCCCAACGATGCCGTAGCGGTGATGTGCCAGTGCCTGGAAGCCGTGCGGATCTGGATGGGAAGTAACGGACTCAGGCTCAACCCGACCAAGACCGAATGGCTGTGGTTTCCGGCTGCCCGATTCAACCAGTTGATGCCATCTCTGGCCATAGGGGGCGAACATCTTGCCCCTGTGGATGGGGCGCGCAACTTGGGTGTCCTCCTGGATACCCGGCTGTCCATGGAAGATCAAGTGACAGCCGTGGCCAGGAGGGCGTTTTACCAGGTTCGCCTGGTACGCCAGTTGCGCCCCCTATTGGATCGGGACGCCCTTTGCACAGTCACTCATGCTCTCGTGACATCCTGACTGGACTATTGTAACTCTCTCTACATGGGGCTCCCCTTGAGGTGCACCCGGAGGCTTCAGTTGGTCCAGAACGCAGCAGCGCGAGCAATAATGGGAACCTCTAGGTTTACCCACGTAACACCGCTCTTGCGCGAGCTGCACTGGCTACCTGTCGTTTTTCGGGTGCACTTCAAGGTGTTAGTCATCATCTTCAAAGCGCTCCATGGCTCGGGACCTAGCTATCTGCGGGATCGGATCCTGCCCCATTCATCCTCACGGCCGATTCGCTCCCACAGAGAGGGACTTCTCCGGGTGCCGTCCACTAGACTTTGTCAGCGGGCGACGCCCAGGGGAAGGGCCTTCTCTGTGGCGGGCCCAGCCCTCTGGAACGACCTTCCCCCCGATATTAGGACAACTACGGACCTCCGCTCCTTCCGTTTAAAATTAAAGACACATCTTTTTCGCCTGGCCGGCCTTGGGTAGTCTCTTTTAAGGTTAGGGGTTTTAGGGGTAGTTTTAGTTTATGGGTTTTTAGCGCAGGACTAATTTAATTCATTTTTAATTTTGTATTCTGTCTGTGGTTTTAACTGTATTTTTAATTGCCTGTGCCCCGCCTCGAGTCCCTTTGGGGAGAGAGAGCGGGATATAAAATTAAAATTATTATTATTATTATTATTATTATTAAAATTCTAAATGGTTTGACAGCTTAGATTATCACTGGGGCTCCACAAATTATAAAGATAAGCTAGCAAACCAAGATCACTTATTCCCCCTCTCCATATTGTTTTGTTGTTCACAATTTTGTGACAATTAGCATGATAAGGAGTGCAATAACAAGATGAGTTGAGGGGTTCCACAGAACTATGGAGTTGCAATCTGCCCTCTCTTACCTGAATTATATAGAGGTGGTATCTTCACAGAAGAGTGTGGGACATATCTTTCTCTTGTCACCCCTCTCAAACCCCAGGTAATCACCAAAAGGAGAGTAGCCACATAGTTTCTGCAGGTTGTGGATTACTCAATGTATGGTATTAAGATACAAAGAAGAGTCTTCACAAACAATATACTTGTTTATTTGAATAACATGTGATAAATATGGAAGGTCATTTTGTCTTAACCTACCAACATGATTGCATGCATTCAACCTCTTTTGACTCTGCAGGTTTAATTTTCGAGGTTACCGTTGGGTCAAAGCCATGATACATGCCATCAACGATATTAATAAAAGAAAAGATATTCTACCAAACATAACTCTCGGCTATCAAATCTACGACACATGCTTTACAATGTCCAAGACAGTGGAGAATTCTTTGGCATTCCTCACAGGTCAAAATGAAACAACGCCTGTCTTCCGATGCAGTACCGGTGCTCCTTTAGCTGCAATTATTGGAGCTGGTGGATCAACTCTTTCCATTGCTTCTTCAAGAATCCTTGGGCTTTACTATTTCCCTCAGGTACAATAAATCCCATAAACATTATTGTCAGGAGGATGTGTCAGGTAGGGGAACAGTGGAATCACAGATAGAATTATTCTTCTCCAACACCAGCCCAGATATTTTCACGTGAACAAATTGTGAACAATTTGAAAGTGTTTAGTTTTCCATGGAAAATGTTATCAATATATTAGAACAGGGGTCTGCAAAGTCGGCTCTTTTAAGACTGGTGGACTTCAACTCCCAGAGATCCCCAGCCAGCATAGCTGGCTGGGGAATTCTGGGAGTTGAAGTCCACCAGTCTTAAAAGAGCCGACTTTGCAGACCCCTGTATTAGAACAACTACAAGGATCTCACTCAGTTCCATAGTGCTCTGGCATAATTAGTCCAAGGTTAATACGAAACAGTTCAGAACCAATAGTATTTGGTTAATTCAGATGTTTTGCCTTCTACAAAGTAATAATAAGGCAAAGGAGATTGTAATAAGGCACTGTTATTATATCTGATATAATTCACATATATCGATACCTGACAGCTACCAAAACTTTTCCCCCCATGTGCAACTAACTATGGTGCAAGTATATCCTGGCAACATATTTTACTCTCACATTCTCCATGATGTTGCCATCATCTTGTCCTTACTTACAAAGACAGATTTAACAGGGAGAAAATACCACACATACCAGAACTGATGATGTTCCCTAGATTGGTAAAAAGACATCTGCAAACAAACAAACAAGCTCAGTGAGTGGTTTTTCAGTTCAGTTCTGAGCTACATGTATTCTCTTCTATTGGAAAGACGTTAGAAACAGAATAGGAATCCTCAGTGGGGCAGCAAATTTCATGACAGTTTATTTCTTTGCCAGCTCAAGAATGGAAGAGATAGTCCATAGTCCAGAGTGTAGCTGCTCAAACTTAGGTCTCCAGGCAGCATTCTGCACATGGGAATCACAAGTGCCCTCCAGAAATGGCCATCATTTTTTTTTGCATTTAAAGGAATTTTAAGGGGAGAAACAGTGGCTGACATCTTGCCAGTCCCTTAAAACAATGTTTCCAACTTTACAGACTGGTGGGGAGGGGGGGGGGGGGAGAGCAGGTGGTTCCACATGAGCGGCTGGCAAGCACGCACAGCTCCATTTGCATGAGTTATGTACATGCATGTCTGCCATTCCCTTAAATGGGTGCTGATTTATTTATACGGTGCCCTTGCACCCTCTGATATATATAATATTTGTTGGCCTCCTTAACAAAACATAGGAAAACAGTCTAAGGAGCAATTCAGGGTGCCGTCGGCCGGACAATGCCGACTGGCGACACCCAGGGGAAGAGCCTTCTCTGTGGCGGGCCCAGCCCTTTGGAATGACCTACCCCCTGAATTACGTACCATCACCGACCTCCGCCTCTTCCGCCAATGTCTTAAGACATATTTGTTCCAACAAGCCGGCCTAGCCTAACCTCCCATGGGGACTTTTAGGTAGTTTTAAATTGGGTTTTTAAAATTTGGTTTTAGCGCAGGATAGGTTTATTTAATAGTTTTTTAAATTATATTTATTGTATTTTGTATGTTTTTAAAATTTTCCTGTGCGCCGCCCTGGGTCCTTTGTGGAGAAGGGCGGGATATAAATTTAAATAAATAAAAATAAAATAAATAAATTTGCAGCTCCATTTTGTCCATTTAGACTAGATTGTTTCTCCAGGAACTTGGGCATAGTGTCATATTTTCCTGCCCTTTTCACCTGAGACTTTTTAGTGGAAATGCTGAACTGATTCTAGAAAACTATGGATTTCTAGAAAAGTTTCCCTTTCTACAAAACCAGCAAGGAAGTCAGATGGGTTGATAGAATTGAATGTGCTAAGTATCTAACTGAAGAACTCAGTAGCCCTTGAGGTCACATATGATAGCTTGTGCGATCTGTTTGTCCTTTCTCTTTATTCCTTTCTTAGGTTGGTTATGCTTCCTCGTCCTCGCTTCTCTCTGATAAATATCAGTTCCCAACCTATCTCCGCACTATTCCAAGCGATAAGGTGCAGTCACGGGGGATGGCTGATTTAATTCACCATTTTGGTTGGAGATGGGTTGGAACCATTGCGGCCGATGATGATTACGGGAAATATGGTGTCAAAGCTTTTAAAGAATCTGTTGAGAACCTCTATACCTGCATTGCCTTCTCGGAAACAATCCCTAAAATATATAACAGAGAAAAGCTCAAAGCGGTTGTTAACATTGTAAAAGACAACAATGCTACGGTCATTGTGGTTTACTCTTCTGATATTGACTTCCATCCACTAGTTGAAGAGCTTATGATTAGTAATGTCACTGGCATAACGTGGATAGCAAGTGAGGCATGGGTCACTTCTGCCTTAATTGCTAGACCTGAATATTTTCCGCTTCTTGGTGGGGCAATTGGCTTTGGGATACGAAAGGGTGAGATTCCAGGCTTCAAGGAATTTCTTCTAGAAGTAAACCCAAATAAGGATCCCAATGATATGACAATCGAATTTTGGCAGTCAGCATTCAACTGCACCTGGCCTGATGTCGACATATCATATAATACTGACAACCGGAAAAATGTAACTGGTCACGAGAACGTTGTCGATTTTTCTTCAAAAACGTTATGCACTGGAAAGGAGAAACTTGAAGACCTTAAGAATACATATTTGGATATTTCAGAACTTAGAATAACGTATAATGTCTACAAAGCAGTTTTTGCCGTAGCTTATGGCCTCGACCAATTGCGCATGTGTGAAACTGAAAAAGGGCCCTTTATTTCTGGGCCAAAATGTGCCACCATAGATGAGTTTGAGCCCTGGCAGGTATGTATAAATTTGGGAATAATAACTACAGATCCCACAAATGGTAAATGTTTTAGTATTGTGCAGAAAAATTCTCCTGTTTTTTTCAGCCAGTTCTTACTCAATGTCATAAAAAGAATTTCTTCTGGAGATGGAAAACAAAAGGTGTGGGAGATCATAATAAAACATCATTTTGGTATCCTAATGCAAACTCCATCCCCTTTCTACATGTCATGAAGTTGCATGTATCCTCAAAAGGGATGGAGCTTGCAGCACAATGTTGCTTTTCTTATTCTGAAAAACATCACAGCAGCTGTGGATGCCACTGTGAAAAAATAAAATGTGCCATTACAAAGTGCAATAATTTCAGATCTTGAAATACCTTGCCTAGATAAAATTGACTAACTCAAAAGCTGGTAGTAAGAGACCAGGTGAACATCTCTGAAGCAATCACCACCACAACAACAAAAAAATCCTTTCCTGAATATATCAAAGGGTGCTGAAAGTCAAAATAAAATGCTATTAAAATCCTCAGCAAAAACTGGGCTTCATATAGGCACATCTTTCCTTTTTACTACATATTAGAACATGTGTCTGAATTTGTCTTTCGCTTCATGGGGTCAGTAGGTCCTGAGAATTTAAATTAATCACACAGCCAACCAGCAACAGCATTGACCCTCAACCAACCCACACAACCTCCTCAACCAACACTTCACCTCCCAATGACCCTCACCTGACATGACTTCCCCATCACAAGACACTCACCTGATGTGACCTACACTTGACCCATCAGAAGACCCATCACTAGACCATCACTATACCTTCACCTGATGTGATCCTCCCATCACAAGACCTACTGACCACCCAAAGCCCTTATAAGCAGAACAACACCAGCACTGACATTCTCTAAACTCTGATGATGATGTTACCTAGCCTGGTAATGAAACATTCAGAAACCAACCCACAAGCTTTACAGTCTAACACTTCACAGTCTGTTTAGATCAATACTTCACAACATTGAGAATTTTAAGATGTGTGGACTTCAATTCCATAAAATTGCTAAGGTTGAGAAACAGTGATTTAGGTTATTGCTATAAAGAGTTACTTTAAAATCTGTTTAGAAGATCATTACGGACAATTGCTTGAAATCACACAGAGCTGTCCCTTGGACATAGTTTCATTGGTATGGTATCCAAAACTATCAATCAATTGTCCCAGGACATTTTCATGGTGAAACAAGAAGTAATTTCAATTTTTTGCCAGTATTCTTGTGTTTCAGACTGCCAAGATGGTCCTGTAACAACAACAAAACAAGAACTTAGGGCCAGACTTTTTCCATGTAATTTTGTATTTTGCTCCTATTCTATTCTGGGGGAGGGATATCTTCTTCATGTTGTTCCTGCTTGTCATCTATATTCTGCCCAGCTGGTGTTCCATTTCTGATATTATTTCTGGCTGTTTGATGTATATTTATTCAAGCAATATATGAAGCTTTCTTTTAAAATATTATTCAGAAAGATGAAACACTAGTAAATACTACTGCACGAATCTATAAGATTGACCTTTTCTTGCCACCATCAAATGTAGACTCACAAGAGATATTATACTGAATGTATAGAGGAGTTTTTCATAGGAACATAGCTGCTTTCTGCTGAATGTGACCTTAGTCTCCCACTGCAGTAAACACCTTAACTCAGGGGTGTCAAACTCAAGGCCTCCGGTGCTTAGGTCTGGTCTGTGGGGCCAGTCTGGAAATAGCAAAGGACCAGCCCGGGTGCGTGCGACCCCCACACAACTGCTTTTGACCTCCAGAGTGCTCCAGGAGGCCATCCTTGACTTGGAAGATTATAAAAGGGAGACAAAGTAAAATATTTTACCCATCAGGCTTGCAGGATTCTGCTACTATAGCCTACGTCAATAATTTATAATTCTAGCCCTCCTGTGGAGTCATTTTCTTGATCTGGTCTCTCTCTCATAAGGTGATCAAGTAGATCAAGTAAGTATTAAAAAAACTAAATCACAGAAATGTACGCCTCTCTATTTTTATAAGTTTATAAAACCACGCCTCGGTTGTGGTTTGCCAGCAGCCTGTGCAGCTCCCAGCAGAGTCAGACGGTGAGGAGTTTGGGGAGGAACATGAGCCAGTCCTGGAGTCTGGAGAAGGCTCAGACGAGGGCTCTGCATCGGAGGCAAGATGGGGCCAGGGCCATCTGGGAGTTATGTGCTGTCTCCGGAGCCTCCAGAATAGGAGAGCAGTGAGGCAGAGGAACAGACTCCCCCTGTTCCCAGTGCGCGCATGCGCAGAGCTGCCAGAAAGCAAGAACAGTTAAAACAAAAGGGACCACTCCGGAGTAGGGTTTGGAGATGATTGGCCCCTCCCATAGGACATAAAGGAGGAGCAAAGGCACATGAGCCTTTGCAGGAAGCAACTTGGTTCATGCTGGTCAGTTTACCATCTGAAAATACGTTTGGACTCTTTGCTCCGTATGGCCTTGCCAAACTAATTGCCAATAAAGTCTGTGGCAGTGTTTTCAAAAAAGATAAAGGTTGGTGCTTATCAGACTTCTCCCAAAGGACTTTGGCAGCCTGCTATAGAACTCTTTACTATTTGGAACTCATTACGGGCTGTGAATGAATATAATTCACAGCCTTTGAAATAAAAAGAGCGTTTTTGGACTTAATCCTGTGCATCGGGAATCCTAGGTCAGAACAGTCTGTGGAGGTGCGGTCCCACCAAGGCCACCCCCACCCAGTCCTCCAAGGTCAAACCCAATCCTGATGTGGCTTTCAATGAAATTGAGTTTCACACCTCTGCCTTAATTGATTGGCTTAATACTCGGATTTTTTTCAGGAAGGCCTTCCTTCTATGCCTGTAGATGTAGATGTATATGATTGAACTTGAGCCTTTGTGCCAGAGGTGGGTTGCTCCTGATTCGGCCCGGATCAGGCAAACCGGTAGTAACCACAGAGGGAGGCTCCGCTCACCCACTCAGATGCTTCTGCGCATGTGCAGAAGTGTCGCACCCGAGTGTGCCCAAACTGGCAGTAAAAAAATTGGCAACCCACCTTTGCTTTGTGTATATAATATGTGCATTATCTGCTGTGCCTCCTGCTCTGAAGAATAGGAAACTGTCTTATGATGCTAGAACTAAAATGCTTGTTACAAAATGGAAGTCTTCAAAATAATTTATATTATAATGCAGGTTATAGGCCGTAGCAATATTCTGTTCCAGAAATGCTTCTATATGAATTGTGATGACTAAATATTCTGAAGAAAGTATTTGAATGTGTACATATAAGCATGAGAATCACACATATAAGACACAGGATTTCTCAGTAATTATTTTAGGTTAGGGAAACAGTGAAAATGTACTTATGTACATTTTTAATTAAAAAAAAATTAATAAAAAATAATGAAATGTTAACCTGTTTTTGCCCATGGCTCCCACCAATTTGACTAACTCTATATAAAAACAAAATATATAAAAAAGTTTAAATCAGAGATTACATTTAACAAATAAGCACTAAAATAATCCAGTAAGATTTATTTCAACATATTTTCTAAACCCTGAAAGAGAGAAACTAGGCAAAAGGCAAAAGGCAAGTACATTCTGTAGGCTGGAAGGAACTCAATTTATTTCTGCAAAATAGATAGATAATTCACTGACACTGGAATCATCTGTTTTCATTATTTTTTTTATTAAAGAAATTTTACAGAATAAAAAACATTTAAGGGGATAAAGAAAATTAAGGAAAAGAGAAAAGAAGTGAGAAAAAAAATACAGGGCTGAAAGAGAAAGGAGAAAAATATAAAAAAGACAATATATCTATATACTGTACAAAGAACTAATTCCTTATAGTAGTTACAAATGCATTCATATTTTATCCTCTCTCTCTAAGGTTGCATCATAGTTCCCCTCTTTCCAAAATCTACCCTTTCTAATAATCAAATGCAAAAATCCCAACTACCCTTTTCTGTGTTCAGCAAAACGTCCATAAAGGATTTTAGTCACTCACAAATGTAGATACTGTCCTTTCAAAATTAAAAAAGTCAGTTTTGCCATCTATGCAAATTCTGTCAACTTCCCCAACCATTTCTTATTGTAGGTATTTCAGAGTCTTCTTGTATGCATATAATAATCTTGTTTATATTGACCATGTACAAAAACAGTTATCCATAAGTCTTTTTCCTTTAATCCTGCAAGAAACGCTCTAGTTTCGGTTGGATCGGTCTTTAAAGTTCTTTATATTACTTTATATATTTGAACCCATAATTTTCTAGCAATGTTTTACAAGTCCACCAAGAATGATAAAATATCCCTTCCATACTTCCAAAACAAATTTGAAGTACTATATGAAATTTTTCTGGTGTCGTTTACCAACCGTAGATAATTTTATAAAAGTTTCTTAGAAATTGTAACATGATGTAAATTTCAGTCCTTTCAATCACAGTGGAAGGATCTTCTAAGTGGCTTTTCTGCAGATCATAACAACAGGACAGATCATAATGGAAAAGGGGATGTTCAGAACAAGGTCTTAAGCTGTTTAATAATTTAATATCCTAAATTGTGCCTATAAACAAATGCTCAACTTGATGCTCGCTTCGGCAGCACATATACTAAAATTGGAACGATACAGAGAAGATTAGCATGGCCCCTGCGCAAGGATGACACGCAAATTCGTGAAGCGTTCCATATTTTTTTTAAAAACAAAAAACAAAAAAACAAAAACAAATGCTCAACTTGTTCGGATCTCTCTGTATAAGTACTATTGAGCAATCTATCCACTGTTTTTTTTTTAATCAAATAAAACATTTTTCAAGGGTAGTCTTAAAAGAGTATCCTTCTAGGGTAGTCAAATAGTGGTGGGTTCCAAATCCCGTAGTAACCGTTACGCTGTGAGAAGGCCGGGTGACTTCGCACAGTCACTCACGCACTTGTGACATCCCGGCTAGACTACTGCAATGCTCTCTACATGGGGCTCCCCTTGGGATGCACCCGAAGACTACAGCTGGTCCAGAATGCGGTCGCGCAGGCGATCTTGGGAACGTCTAGGTATTCCCATGTAACACCGCTCCTGCGCGAGCTGCACTGGTTACCTGTGGTCTTTTGGGTGCGCTTCAAGGTGTTGATTACCATCTTTAAAGTGCTCCATGGCACGGGACCTAGCTACCTGCGAAACCGCATCCTACCTCATACATCCCTGCGGCCGATCCGCTCCCACAGAGAGGGACTTCTCCGGATGCCGTCCACTAGGCAATGCCAGCGGGCGACACCCAGGGGAAGGGCCTTCTCTGTGGTGGGCCCAACCCTCTGGAACGACCTACCCCCCCGATCTCAGAACAACTACGGACCTCCGCACCTTCCGCCAGAAATTAAAGACACTCCTGTTTCATCAGGCCGGCTTGGCCTAAGTTATTTACCTAGCCTACAGTCTGTACAATAAATTGTTTTAATTGGGTTTTAAATGGGATTATGTTTTAACCTTTTAAATTTTAGCATAGGGATAACTTATTTAATCTGGTTTTAATTATTTATATTGTGATACTGTGTGTTTTAACTTCCTGTGCACCGCCCCGGGTCCCTTTGGGGAGAGGGTGAGGTTATATAAATCCGATTTTTAAAAAAATTGGACACATGCGCTGTGCACGCATGTGCATGCTACCGCCCTGCAACACCCAGCTCCTCAGTTGAGGTCTTTCAGGCACCGCATGCTGTGCGCATGTGCACAATTGGCCCATGTGCATCAAAAAGCAGTAAGGAATGCAGGCCGGCCTGGTTGGTCAATCGAGCCACTGTTCCAGTACGGTGGCTGCTGTTTACAGCTGTATTAGTATAAGGGTTTGGATATCTGTGTGGTCATCTAACCCAGGAGTCAGCAACAGAGGCTCTGGAGCCACATGTGGCTCTTTCATCCCTCTGCTGCAGCTGCCTGTCACCAGTCGGCACCACAATTTTGAGAGGAGTTTCCTGTTAGGGGAGGAAGCAGGGCATGCCAGGAGGAGACTCTATGGCAAGGGCGGGTTTTCCAGTCAGCTCCACAATTGATAGGGCTTTCAGTTAGGACAGGTAGAGGAAAAAGGACACCATGCTAGGAGGAGACTGTATGGTGGGGAAACCGGACTTCAACCGGCTCCAGAATTGAACAAGGGGCTTCTGATTTGGACCTTTGTGGCTCTTTGAGTTTTTAAGGTTGCCAACTCCTGATCTGACTCCGAGGTGTGTCTATTGAATCATTCAATATGATTCAATAGATTTGGCATTCTTTGGGTCCTATCTGTTAAATATTATCATCTTTGCGAGCCCAGGAGGTATGTCTTTTTTGTTGTGACATCTGTCTTCTGAAATAACGTTCCTCTTGAGAGTCACCTACCATTGACCCTGCTGTCCTTTTTCAAAAAGTATGAAAATCTCTTTCCTCAGGTGGTGGGCCATGGTATAATATGAACTGACTACTTAATTTGCTTCAGTCTTTATTAATGGTTGTGTTTTTCCCCCCTGGCAAGGCTGTGTTTACATTGTTTTAAACTTTTGTTTATAATGTATAATGTTTTATATGGTATTTTTTTAATCCTTGTAAGCTGCTCAGAGTTTTGCACACATATTGGCTGGAGAAACTGAACAAGCAACAAATCAACAAATAAATAACAATTGTTAAAACTCAGAAACTCTTTCAGAAAACACATAACTAAAGATAAAGTGATACCCCAGAAAATAGAGCTTCTAATTTCTATGGAAGGAAGGTTTGCATGTTTCTTTATATGTCAAATAACCAGTCCCTATTAAGGTTTTTACATGCTATATTAGCATTTTAAATTGAGCACTTTAAATTAACTTTTGCAATGGCTGGATCCACTTACGCTACCTAATTTGCCCAAAATATATAGAATACCAGTGGACATTTGTGGACCATCATTTAAAAAAAAATCTAGCAGCATTACAGCTATCTGTATTGTATTGCATTGTGTTGTGTTACGTTGCGTTGCATTGTATTGTATTGTAATCTTTTCCTATTGGTTCACAGTTAATGTTCTACATGAAGAATAAGATGGACTTTACAGTTCTTGATGAGCATGTAAAGATTGATGTCAATGGGGATGTCTATACACCATATGATATTCTAAATTGGCAAATTAATGAAGCTGGAGAAATCAGCTTTATAAAAGTTGGAACTTTTAACCAGACAAATGAAAATAATAAAGAATTTCATATATTTAATGATTCAATATTTTGGAACAACCCACAACGATCAGTAAGTGAATAGTTTTTTTCAGGTTTTGTAGTTTAATGTTCTACTGTAAACTTCTACATCTACAGTATTTTTCTAGGTATGGGTACTGCATGTTGGTGGTTTTTATGGAGTATTCACATTTGGAAACTTTAATCTATAATTGAAATTGACATTTTGATAGCTTGCATTAATATGTGTGCATGAAAAAAATCACATATTTGATAGATAACACATATCTCAAGTGTGTGTTATCTCATGTCACAGTGACTATAGGCAAACTTTATACTGCTCTTTAATACAAAGATGCTTGAGAAGCAAAAGATTTACAATTTCTGAAGGAAAAATAAATAGACATTACTTGGATCAATGCATTTGGTAATTGAAGTTGATGGTCACTCGCCCTGTTTTGGATTCAGGAAAAGGCTCAGTTCTCATGCAAAAGTGTTACTAATGTCCGCAGAGATTATATCTATATAAAGAGCAGAGTTTTGTGACCATAATGGTAGAAATAATGCAGTTATAGAAAATTCATTACTATTACTCAAGGAGCCAAGTTGAAAAGGTGATAACAAAAATAGTTATTTCAGGCCTAATTCTATAATTCTAATCGATTCCTTATTTCTTCCCTGCCATTGTTACTATTAACAACAACAGTGCCTTATTTTGTCATAGATGTTCTGTCATCATGTTTACTATCATGTTGCTTCATTAGAAAACAGACTTATTCTTATCAACATTTACTTTCTAGTTCCATGCTGCACAATACTGTTGTTTCAGTCCACATTGGCTGCAAATTTCCATTGTGCATCATAGCACTTCTGAGATCACGGTATTGATGAGAGCCTCTTGAGGTTCTACTTGAGATATAGATGGAGTCACCGTTCTCTAGCTAAAAAGTGGATTTTATTTCAATTTCAAACACATTGTTATTTTATAACAAATATAATGCCTCTTCTATACTTTCAGCGACCACGCTCAGCATGCAATAATAATTGTCAACCTGGGTATCGAAAGGGGATCTTGCAAGGGAAACCTTCATGCTGTTACGATTGTATAAGGTGTGCAGAAGGACAATTTAGTAATCATACAGGTATGAACACTTATCACTTGAACTAATAGGAAGCAACCCCGCCGTAGAAACAGGAAAAATGTACTAGGGGATCTGACTGTGATTGCTGAAAACTGAAATATGGTTTCATAATAGTTCGAAGTAGAAAACACATGAAAATGTAGTATGTGTTAGATATTTGCAAAATATTTCAAGGAAAAATGTTGTGACCTTGGACTATCCTGTTTCAACCTGTTTTGATCTTGTCAAACCTGCTTCAACCTTCAAAGCAGGTCTTCTGATTTCAAAACTATTTGAAATTTCCTTCTCATTAAGGTCAGAACTGAATATTTAAGGATTATAATAGTCTATCTTAAAATGTTTTTAAATAAAAATCCTAAAATAGGCATACATCCAACTCCTTCCTACAGTGTATTCTTGACCACACAATGATATGGCATCATATACTTTATGACTCAGCCAAAACAAAATTGTCCATTTATCCCTAGGCTACCAAAAATGGCCCATCACTGTTCTAGAATCATGTTAGCTTAAAAAAAACACCAATACTGACCTTACTCAACACATAATTTTGCTAGAATGCTGTTATTGTTCTAGTTTCTTTTTTCTGTTGAATTCAATTCTATTTTTACTAAATCAGATGTAAATAGTTATACCATAAAATCTTTCCTAAAAGAATTAGGGAAATAAAGTTTTACATACATACATACATACGTACGTACATACATACATACATACATACATACATACATACATACATACATACATTTGTGATACATTTTTGTGCTGATAAATAAATAAAAGGAGACTAGTATAGATATATTTCAAGCTATTCAGCTGTCCTCAGCTAGCTATACCCTTACTGGTATTCGAACCTGGGCTGTTTTACATGTGAGGCAGTTGTAATTGCCACTAGGTCACAGGTTCTCATCCTGATCAGCTGAAAGACAGAAAAGGGAAGCAGTTCTACTCCCTCCTGTATTTGTGGCTTACCAGGGTGTTGTGACACTATACATACATACATACATACATACATACATACATACATACATACATACATACATACGTACATACATACATAACAAATTGAGAACGTTTGTTGATAAACAAGATGAAATATCAGGTGAATATCTTATTGGATTTCTGTGAGACAATAGCAAATAAATAAACATTTTGGCAAGAATGAAATGTGTCAGGCATATTTTTAAGACCATATTTAATTACTAAATTATTTTTTACTGAAAACCTAGGTAATCCAAGATAGAAATAAATGAAATGCTGTAAATACTGTATACACGAAGTAAAAAGTATTAATTTAACAATTAGATTAATAAGGAGATTCCTTTCCTAATATTCTTATGTTTGAACAATGTGAACATTGCCTGTAGGAGGCATCATTTTGAGGTAAACAAATTTATTTTCTCACACTCAGGACAAAATAATTTTGAAACTATTTAAATTAATACTTTAGAATATGTCCCCCGATATTTTAAAATATGCCCCCTAATTCATCAAAATCCCTTGCATTCATTACTGAAATAAATAAATAAATAAATAAATAAATGTATTGTTATCTGTTATCAAAACATCACCCAAGAACTTTGTCACTATGCGTTATTGAATTATTTCTTTCCCTTGAAATTGGAAGCTCAGCATAGCTTACATGAAGTTTTCAGACAGATCTTTCACTGGGAAACTTAAAAGGCAATATTATTTAAATTTTGTATATTTCCCCCTCTTTTTTCTCCTTCTTTTTAATCCATCTTTCCTTCAGGGTCCTCTCGGAGAAGGGCGGGATATAAATTAAATAAATAAATGGTGGTTTCACATCTCAATTTTCTTTTTCATCAGAATTTTGTAAATTAGGCCAGGCCTGGGTCCCTTCGTGGGAGATAGGTGCGGGATATAAGTCAAATAAACCTAGCCTGAGAAATGGAAACTGGTTGCAAGGCTTCTCATGAATGACTGGATAGATTAGAGATTTGAACAAAAGTCTTCAAAGTCTTAGCCAATTCTACCAAATGGGATTCTTTGTATTTTCAATTCTGTAATCTAGGATATTACAACAGAACAGAATAATAGAATCACAAGGGATGTTTGAGGTCTTCTAGTCCAACCACCTGCTCAAGCAGGAAACCCCATATCATTTCAGACAAATGGCTGTCCAATCTCTTAATATCTTTAAACTTTAACATCTTTAATTAGAATCCAGAATTATTGTGGATATAAATTATGCTTGATTCTGGCTACTCATGATGGTTATCCCCAATCTGGTCTGTGTTTAACTTCTGGAACAATAGTAATACTGACCCTCAGGTCTGCCTGGACATGCTGTGTTCTGGAAAATGTCTACTTAATTATTGATGCACAGGTATCTGTAATGATGGAAATAGGCTATGCAATTGTTCAAAGCACTTTTAAATTATTCTTCGCAATGTCTTTCTTCAATTTGGTGCCCTCCATATGTGTTCTGACAAATGCTAGCCATAGAAGACTACATGGTTAGGGAGTAATCAGGGCAGTAGGACAACTCAATTGGAAAATGCTTGGGGAAAGATATTTTACATATCCAGGACTAAGTTCACCTTTTAAAGCTTTGGCGTAAAAGTAACCCTGTGGTGTTTTTCCAAGTACCATTGTTATGGTTTCTTCTCCAGATGCAAGGGAATGTACAGCATGTCCCGAAGATTATTGGTCCAACGAAAAAAGAAGCAAATGTAATCATAAGGAAGTGGAATTCTTGGCTTATGGAGAAGCTTTAGGAATGACATTGATTGCCCTCTCGGTATTTGGCGCATGTGTCATTCTCGCTGTGACTGGAGTCTACGTCAAGTTCAGGAAAACACCTCTGGTGAAAGCCAATGACCGTGAGCTCAGCTTCCTCATCCAGTTTTCTCTCGTCGCAATCTTGTTGACTTCTGTTCTGTTCGTGGGGAAACCAGAAGATTGGTCATGCCAATCTCGCCAAGTGTCCTTGGCCTTGGCTTTTTCTGTTTGTCTGTCTTGTGTTTTAGGAAAGACAGTGATGCTCTTTCTGACTCATTTGGCCAGAAATTCAAAAGTGGCTGAGAAAGCCCGGATGTCAGTTGGGCCAATTTTCCAAAAAGTGGTGGTAGTTGTCTCTGTTCTAGCTGAAGTGGGCATCTGTACGGCTTACCTTTATTTTAACCCTCCCACTATGTTTAAAAACACCCAGTTCACAACTCTGAGAATTATTTATGAATGCAATGAGGGTTCCATAATGTACTTGTGCATTATGTTTGGGTTTGATGTGTTTCTCGCCATCCAGTGCTTTCTCACGGCTTTTGTGGCCCGGAAACTTCCCAATAACTTCAACGAAGCCAAGTTTGTTACATTTGGAATGCTGGTTTTCTTCATTGTCTGGATATCTTTTGTTCCTGCTTATTTAAGCACAAGAGGGAAATTCAAGGTAGCTGTGGAGATATTTGCAATTCTGGCCTCCAGCTTTGGTTTGCTAGGATGCATATTTGTACCCAAATGTTATATTATTTTGTTGAAGCCTGCCAGAAATACAGAAGAAATTGTGGGTGGCAGGGCTGTCACCAATGACAAGAGTGCTCCACCAACCTCTGCCTCTTGCACCAGTGAAATTAACACAGTTTCCACAGTTCTTGAGGATTAGGACTTTGTAGCTCCTGCCAGCCCATATCATCTGGTCCATGTCAAAGTGGCTTCTTGGGGAATAGAATACATAAAGCACATTTAATTGCTTGCAGAGGAAGTAATGTGGAACTCTTTTAAGGGAATTTTGTATTTTCATTCATATTTAGCCAGGATGAAATCCTATGCAACTTCTAATTTCTGCTTGCACAAATTTTTCCATTCCATTCCAGCTCCACAATTTTTGATGTAGGGCTCTTTGGGGTGGTAGTGACAGAAGGGGAAGCGGGAAGGGAAAAACAAGGAATCCTTTTGTGAATTGAAGTTCACACAATTTTCTTTTTTGTAAAAAAAAAATGATTTTATTAAACTTATCAAAGTATAAAATATAAATTCTAAGTTTGATAGAATACAGCACTACATATGATACCATCAGCTTGACATATACTGTCAGTGTCTTGTCATTGTAAAAAGTAATCAATTCAACATAATATCAACTAATTGTATGACACAAATATTTTCCAATAAAATCTAATTATTTACAGATGCTTCATATTGTATTTTATGCTAATCTTACTCTGTGCACCAAAGATAATCAGTTCCATATTATCACCCTGTTTTCATTTTGAAATTTCTCAAAAGTTGCTTGAAGATGATTTATAGGCATTTTCGTTGCCATCTGCTTTAGAATGGTGAGCAACTATCACTCCCTTCAGTTGACTGGAGAGTGCAAACCCAGGGTGTTATTAATAGCTCTAGCACTAGAACTTAGACTTATATACCTCTTTACAGTGCTTTACAGCCCTCTCTAAGCGGTTTACAGAGTCAGCGTATTGCCCCCAACAATCTGGGCCCTCATTTTACACACCTCAGAAGGATGGAAGACTGAGTCAACCTTGAGCCTGGTGAGATTTGATCTGTTAAACTGCTGGCAACCGGTAATCAGCAGACAGAGCTTGCAGTACTGCACTCTAACCAGAGGTGGGTTGCTAATTTTTTTACTACCAGTTTGGGCACGCTCCTGCACACGCTGCTTCTGCGCATGCGCAGAAGCATCCTTGTAGGTTGGCGGGGGCCCCTGCGGCCGCTACTACTGGTTCGCCCAATCCGGGCTGACCCGGCAGCAACCCACCTCTGATTCTAACCACTGCACCATCGTGGCTCCATGCCTTTATGTCATACTTTTTGTAATGATTTGCCAAAATATTTGAATATCTGATGGGACAACCATCAAGTCACTATCCCCTCTTATTTTGTTAAACAGGTAATAGAACAATATGTAATGATGCCTTAACTTCTGAGGGCAGGGAGAAGAGACCTGGTTGAACAAAAAACAGAGAAGGGGGAGACATATGAATTCCTATCTAATGAAGACTAATTTGTGTGCAAACTCTCTGATTCAGTGTTGCCAAAATACAATTTGAGATGCAGTGCAGCTGAACTAGAAATTGATCCGCTCTGCTAATGAACAGACATAATGGTGTGGGATCTTATAAAGGTGGCATTGATTCAAAGGAGCACAAATATGTCAAATGGAAGAACCCTCTTCAGTGAATAATCCTTCTCCTTTCTGGATATAGTTTTACCACTATTCCATAAGAATGGTTTCTTTGCTAAACTCTCTTACAATTAAAATGTGTTTTTATATATACATAATGCGAGAGTACTGCATTAGAATGAGATACGTAGATTGTTTTAGATGTTGGGTACCCAATCTTTCCATCAACCAAATACAAACTTTTGCAGGATTTGTAAGGTTGTATCCATTAGAATTTTTTTTTGTTGGGATATGTGTTGTGGTCTGGCAGCGGCCTGCGGAGCTGGCAGCAAAGTCGGACACTGAGGAGGTTGGGGAGGAACCTATAATTTTAAAACCAGAGTAGCAAAAAATGACTTAAGTCTGCCTCCTATGCAGGCTCGGAAATGAATGAAGGCACTATCACAAAAACAGGGCACAAAAGATTGCTAGGACATGCATCTGCTGCAATTAGTGAGAAAAGGCTGATGGTCTCCTTGTTAACTTCTTGGCAATGATACAAGCCAGGCTCAAGGGAGACTTTACCTTACCTTACCTTAACTCGTGAAATAGGTGTTTCCTTCACAGAGCAGAAGGATAGGCAATTTCTTAGCCAATTTTTTTTCATAACCAAAACAGAATTTTTACTTTTTCCTAAAAACCAGGAAAAAAACCACTTATTTCACTGTTGTCATCTATGTTTGTTGGAGAAGTATATACTGTATGTATTTTTTAAATTAATTAAGCTTTGATCCTTTCTTTCTAGTTCATTTCTATTGCTCCCACACTAGATCAGAGATTGATCACTTGTGGACTACATGCAGAACCCAAGATTCAGGGTTTTTTGCAGGACCAAGGAGCCCCAGGATCATGCCATTGAAAATCAGAGATAAAGTTTGAAAAATGGTGATAAGAGCAAAAAAAGTGTGATAAATGCTTGATATGTTTGATCCATCTGTAAAAATAAAAGTTCCATTGCAGAAAAGAAACAGAAAATCTCAACTTCTTCCTATCTAGAGATCCTTGATATCCTGATTTGCCAATATGCATATCCATAACAGGATAGAATTGTTTAATGCTTTCAGACTTGCAAGATTCTATCGATGTAGCTTTACAACCAAATAGTATTAGCTCATCTGGTTGTGATTCTGACTTGATTTATCCAAGTGGCTGACCCCACTGATATCTACATTGTCATAACCTTGCAAGGGTGAAAATATAATTCTGCTCCCCCATCTTCCTTGCTACCTGAGAAACTAGTGAGGGTCTCTTCCTAGCTTCACCCATTATCCAATTGCAGGTTATGCTGTCTTTTATCTGCCTGTTCCATTGGCAGAGAGTCTTGGCACAATCAAAGTCTTTCCCAGATAGTATCAGTTATCTATGTAACATTGCTAGCATCTGATTTCTATTTCTTTTTCTAATTGCAGTACATTGTTGATTCATAATCTGGAATAATTTTTATAATGGTTGAGATCAGTGATGGGATTCAAAAATTTTTACTACTGGTTCTGTGGGCGTGGCTTGGTGGGCATGGCATGGCTTGGTGGGCGTGGTTTGGTGGATTTTGCAGGGGAAGGATACTGTAAAATCTCCATTCCCTCCACACTGCAGGGGAAGGTTACTGCAAAATCCCCATTTCCTCCTAATCAGCTGGGACTCACGAGGCAGAGAATAGATGGGGGCGGGGCCAGACAGAGGTGGTATTTACCGGAGTAAATTCTCTTAACTACTCAAAATTTCTGCTACTGGTTCTCCAGAACTGGTCAGAACCTATTGAATACCACCTCTGGTTGAGATGTATTTGGTAATGACTCCATAAATTGGAATGAAGACGCTATTAGAAATACTGTTAGAAATAAGTGCTGTTTTTCTGTGTGGAGTACTGATTGGGCAAAAAGGAATCAATAATCTAAGAAAGAATGTACAGACAATGGGTTGTTCCCATCAGTCACCTACATTTTTGTATCTCTGTAGTTTGTCATTCAAGGCAAAGAAATAAAAAATGTTAGGTTAGCCAAAGGTTGAAAGCCTAACAATCAAGGATCCAATTGGGGATTTTCTCATCAGTTTTCTGCTTTTTAGTTTTTAGACAATACCAAAAAGAAAAAAAATCCACTTCAACTATCTTAAAGAATCATTTGTGTCTCTCATGCTACAGTTTTATACCTCGTGGAAAATCGTTATGATACAGAACACTGAATTCAAATGTGTTAATCTTCTATAGTCTCTGATAACCTGTGAATGAACCTTGGGAATCACTGCCCTTGATTCTTTATTTTCAGATTATTCTGCAGAGTTTCTTATGCTATACAAGGCAGGTTTGGGGGGGGGGGGGAAATGCACCCACCACAAAAGGATGGTTTTGTAGGAACAAAATATGGACATGCATCATACAAAAACTCCAACATTGGTACAGGTTTTTATTTTTAGAAATAATCACAGAAACTTCATCTATATCTACCCTGTTTTTTTTGTAACTTTAAGTTCCACTAATAAATCATCAGCAAATAATGAAAGGATTAAGTAAATTTGGTTTTACAGCAGGTGGGATATGAAGGCTCTCTGTTTGCCACGCTTCATTAACATAAGCTCTTAAGCAAAAGT
The DNA here is from genome assembly GCA_039707465.1 of Rhabdophis nuchalis. Lineage (NCBI taxonomy): Eukaryota > Metazoa > Chordata > Lepidosauria > Squamata > Natricidae > Rhabdophis > Rhabdophis nuchalis. Next base: position 30,275,894 of record CM077645.1, on the reverse strand, counting down.
GTTTTAAGATTTGAGCATCTGCTTTAGCCGTGTACTTTAAGCATACACAGGGGAAATTTGCTGACAGTACCAGATAGCCTCAAGGGGCAGTATTCTGTTTCTTGACCTCAAATATACCCAGAAATCTGACACTTGTGTTCTTGATATCAGTGGAAGCTTGGCGAAAGACATTAGTGATTCAGCTCTAGCATAAGGTTTCTAACAGCATTCTGGGGGTGTGACACGATAGGGTTGTCATTTATTCCATGGAGGGCTTTGCTGTTAATTATGGCATTTTGGTCCACTGCAGCTCGTGTAATTGAATGCTTTAACAGTTCACGGGGCTTCTGTAGTTTCTACGTCAAGCAATAAAGATAAATTGTTCTTTATGTGTTCACCTTGTTCTTTCCTGCTACCAACACAGCGAGGGACTGTCTCTTTCTCTCCTGGTTTTCCAGCTTCCTTCTTGCCAGCATTCCAGGCTCACTAGACATGGTCAGTTGTAATTTTTAGATTTGCACCATCAAAATATATAACAAAATAAGTAGGAAAGCCTAATGCCATAATTGTTGTGGTCTGCCAGCAACCAGCAAAGCTGGCAGCAGAGTCAGACACTGAGAAGGTTGGGGAGGAGAATGGGCCAGTCCTGGAGGCTGGAGAAGGCTCGGACAAGGGCTCTGCATCGGAGGCAGAGACGGGACCGAGGCTATCTGGCGGTGATCAGGTGCCTATGGAGCTAGACAGCAGTGAGGTAGAGGGACAGCTAAAGCCTGTTCCCACTGTGTGCATGCACAGAGCTGCCAGAAGAAAAGAAAAACTCAGAAAGCAGGGTAGACTTGGGAGTTGAGTCACAGGTGGAAGGTGACTGGTCCCTCCCATAGGAAATAAAAGAGGAACCAAAGGGTAGTGGGCTTTTTCAGGAAACAATTCATTTATTGGGTTGTTAGATTCGTTTCAGGAGCGTAAAGATCTGTCCATGAATCTCAGAAACTCTGTGCCCAGTCTTTCCTTGCACAGCAACTCATTTGGAAAGTATTTACCCGGCAGCTTTCCAAGATAGTAAGGTCTGTAGTGATAAATATTCCTTTGAATAACTATTTGCCAGGCCTTGCTAAATGTGAATAAGAGGAATTCACATTTGTTTAATAAAAGGGTTTTTTTCAGGACCAGGACTCTTGTCTCGTGATTTTCTATCTATCAAGCTTGATTAAATGTATCCTAAATTGCATATGGAACTTCTGAAAAGTCAGGGCAAAAATCTGTAATACACAGAAGGAATAATCCTGAACACACGATGAAAAGCTGCAAGGAAGATGACTGTCAGATAAAGAAATGTGAGTCCTGGCCAAATCTATAACATGAGAAAGCATCTCAGACAAAACCCTTCCTAGTTCTCAAAAAAGATAAAGAAAAGTGCGTTCAGATTTGCAATGTTTTATTGCTATGATCTTACAATAAAAATTGCATTTTGGCCTCCTAGTCTGATCTACCTTGCAGGTAGATAGGTAGATTAGGTTTTTTTTAAAAGGCAGTAGTGAAAACCCTACCAAAACCCGGGCACTGAGCCAAAATCATAGGATTTAATTCTAGCAGCTGTACAGTCTGGAAAAGCCTGAAGCTATCCTGCAGGGAACTGAAGCCCCATTGTATGCTTTTAATGGAAAGGAAACCTCTTAATTTGCTTTCACTTGATTATCGCAACAACTATCCCTGATCACTTACCCCCACAGTTCTGAATGAGGATCTGGCTAAATGTTGCAGGAAACAGTTGACTCAATAGGCATTTAGGTTGTCGATTTACTCACTGTCCTTCACCAGCACCCTTCCCCTTTTATTTCATGCAGAAATGGACTGATTGTTTTTTCTTCAAACTGACTTTGTTGCGGCTGATTGCATTGGTCTTTCCGTAAAGCACAGAAATTCCACTGGGATCCCAAGGGCAACACCCTGTCAATTACTATAATAATCAACCGAACGGCTTTAATGAGATCACTCTAACTTTTTAGAGTAAGTGTCAGTTTTGAGATAAACCCAACTTTCCTATTTATAAACATCTTGCTGTCTGTGAGATGAGGTGATAAAGCATGAGACAGTAAAAGTCATGATACGTTTTCAATGTGCCAAAGCAAGTACAGTTTTTACTATCGCCTAACCCTAGGCAATGATTTTCAGCCTTTTCTCACTTAGGAACAAAATAACACAACATTGGGTGATGCAAGCCAATACTGCAGATTACCATCAGTCACAAATCAATTATCAATAAATAATCAGCAGTAAAATGTGAATCTAATTCTAGTATATTTTCAATTCATTCTTGAAGGCCATTTATTTTCGTAGTGTTTAAGTTAACGGTGCATGCTAATGAGCTCTACAGATATTTTGCACTTCCTACTGTTTTTCCAATACAAACCTTAGCGCAGGTATTTGTCTCTCCTTCCTTCTTTCCTGGAGAGAATTGCTTCAGTGTGTTGATTATTTGTATTGCCCTTTTCAGCATCTTCTAAAGTTTAGCTACCAGAGCTGTAGATTGTACTCCCACTGTGGTAGCAGCCAGAAATTGATGTGGCTGGAATGTTGCTATACTGTAGGATTGAAAACATGAAAGGCACTGTTATTAAAGAGCCATGGTGGCGCAGTGGTTAGAATGCAGTACTGCAGGCTACTTCTGCTGACTGCTGGCTGACTAATTTGGCAGTCCGAATTTCACCAGGCTCAGGGTTGACTCAGTCTTCCATCATTCCAAGGTTGGTAAAATGAAGACCCAGATAGTTGGGGACAATAGGCTGTATCTAAAAACTGCTTAGAGTGGGCTGTAAAGCACCATGACGCGATATATAAGTCTAAATGATATTGCTAATGCTATCAGACTATTACCATTTTGATTATTCAGTCTTTCAAAAGCAGTTTGAAGCAACCCACAATTAGCACTGAATAATACAAAGGAGCCGGTCAATGTTCCTTTCACCTGATTAATAGGAAAGGACAAACAACAGCATTTAGTCAGTATCTCATCCCAAGTTATCACAAGCCCTAAAGTAAGAGAAATCTCTATGCTCCACTCTACAAAATATAAAAATCATTACTATTGACTTCCATTCAGTAATTGTTTTTGGGTTATTAGCATTTGTTTGGTTGTACAAAATCAAAACCACAAACTGAGCAACAGATGGAAGCCAGAGCTACCAAGCCATCATTTATCTACTGCTTTGAAAGGGCCTTGAGTACCAGGAGTGAAAGACAATGGTTCACCCACAGCGAAGAAGGACTGCAATAATGCAAAGAAATTTGTTGAGAGAGCCAACATACTGCTGAGTCTGAAATAAATCAGCTGAACCCTCAAACCCAGACAATTTTATGGATGTAATAGGGCTGAGGAAGTTAAAACATAATTGTCCATATTAAAAGGAAGCAAGATGAATTCAAAATAGCATATCTGTAACAATACTAGTGAGATCCAAGAATCTAAGCTGGTCACGAGGACCAGAGGTTTAGTCTTCTGAGTTTTCGGAGTCATGCTGGAGCCCATCCTTAGAGAACTTCTTTCTCACACATTCTGGTGAGACAGACATTCCCTGAATGTCCCTAAATCTGAAATCTTGAAAAACTAAACTTCTGGTCCTGGTGACCGATCCAGGTTTGATCCTGAAACATTATCCTGGAAAAAGTATAGTTGCTTTCATTTGTAATAACATTAGGATGCGCCTGTCTGGAAGTTGAGCCATGGCAACTGGCTTATTTATTTAATTTTTGGTTTGAAACATTTCACTGCTTATTTACCGTAAGTATCTCCTTCTGTCTGAAGAAGCATGCACCTGGCTTCTTAAAATCCTCATTGAATGCTCTTTTGTTTCTTTTCCTCTCTGCCTCACCAGAGAAGTCTATCCTGGTAATATAGAAATACTAGTTAGATCATCCACAAAGAACTGGGCACCATTTAAGCAAGTGACTCTCTAAAACAGGGGTCCCCAACCTTTTTTGCACCAGGGACTGGTTTCATTTTAAAGAAAATTCTGCGGACCGGCTGGCGTAGAGGAGGAGCGTGGGGGGAGGGGGGAACAGGAGGCGCATGTGCACGCCTCCAATGGGGGGGAAGTCGGCTCTAGGGCCTCCAATGGTGCGAACGGCCGCACCTGCACATGCGCATGCAGGGGGGAGTCAGCTCACTCAGCCCTCTAGGCCTCCAACGGCGCGAATAGCTGCGCCTGCGCTCTCCGGCGCGTGCTCTACCCAGGGGGCTGCCCCCTCCTCCCTCCTCCGCCTCTCTGGCCCTGCGGCCTGGTTCCTATCAAGCCACGGACCTGCACCGGTCCGCGGCCCGAGGGTTGGGGACCCCTGCTCTAAAAAACAAGGATGTCACCTCACTGGTTGGTTTTAAATTATCTGCTGTTATTAATTGCCTGCACATTCTTTTGAGGACTGTGGGGATGAATATTACTGTAGAAATATTAACATAAGTGGTTAGATAATATGCTTCCACCAGAATGAATCTCAGAATTTTTATTGTCTTTATATAGACCCTTTGGAACTTAAAATATCCCCTCAATGTGACACAGTTACTCTTTTTCTGTAGCGTATAATGAAATATTACTTTTCCATAATTGGAAGCCTGAAATTGTTTAGTGATTTACCTTCCACATCTAAAACAAAAATATAACAACGATTTTATAAATTTAAAAAAATAAAATATCAATGGAAGAAAATTATGCCAGTTTATTTCACTCCTTGAACAGAAAGTGAAATTGAGGATGTATTATATTAAGTATGTGTCTAGCTCAGGGGTGGGCAAACTTTGCAACTTTAGAGTTGCAAAGTTTGCTGGCTGGAGAATTCTGGGAGCTGAAGTCCTTCAGACTTAAAGTTGCAAAGTTTGCCCACCCCTGGTCTAGCTTAAGGTCATGGGCTAGAAAGCAGGTCACTGTTTAGGTACAGAACCAATTAGATGACTATGAGTCAGGCACTCAGCCCTAAGAAAACAACGACAAAGCTCTTCTGAAAAGTTGTCAAGAAACAGGAACTAGTCCATGTAGTTGCCAGGATCAAGACTGACTTGAAGAAAGAAGAAAAACAGGAAGAGAATGAAAAGGAACCTGCTAATATCTAATCTAATGGGAAAAATCAAAGCTTCAACACTGTTAGAGAACCATTTGGAAGATTTGTTGTTATTATCATAGCTGTAGTAGAATACCTTGTCCTTGCAATGCGGGATGTATGATTATACTGCCTAAATTAAGAGTCTAGTTACATCCTGTAGATTGTTTTACATTTATGAATGCACAGTTACTACGAAAATTGATAACTTGCCAATACTGTCTCATTCGCAGGAAAACCAGAGGATGCTGCTTGGGAAAAATCAGCTCGCTCTCTCCCTCCCTCCCTCCCTCCTGTTTTCTCTCCCTCTCCTCTTTCCTCTCTGTGTCTCTTTCTCTGTGTTTCTGTCTCTGTCTTTGTCTCTCCCTCTTCCTCTCCCTCCCTTTTTCCTCCCCTTCTCCCCCTTCCCCTTCCTCCCACCCTCTCTCTGTGCCTGTCTCTGTCTTGTCTCTCTCCCCCTCCCTCTCCCTCCTTTTTTCTCTCCCTCTCCCCTTCCCCTTCCTCTCTCTCTGTATCTCTCCCACTCTCACTCTCTCTCTCACACACACACACTGATGAGAATGCCAATAAAATCCTAGCAAGATGGAACTAGGAATAGCTTTTCTCTCCTACTCAAAGGACTGAGACACTACTGCAGTCAGAAGCTGTCTAGTTCGTTCAGGACTGCTTGTGGCAAGAAAAATACAGGACTCGTTTTTCACAAGGGAAAAGTTAGTTGTTTGAGCTGTTACAGTTAATAACTGTTGCTCCCCTGAGAAACAAGGCAGCAACACCAGCTCAGTGTTTGCTTCACCTTGAAATTGGAAGACTCCGTTTTCTTCCCTTTGACAAATGATGTCTAAACTATCCTTATTATGGAGAAACCAAAATATGAAGCACATTGGCGCAGGCTTAGAAAGCCAGGGTTATATCTTATATTTCTGGCTGAAACAAATGGATTTAGTTTTGCCCAAGTCACAGAGGCAGCTTACTCTCTTACTTGTTTAGAGCCACTGACTATGAGTTTGTTGTCATGGTTTCTACTTTATTTTACTTTGTTTCGTTTGTACTCTGTTTACCTGGTAATTCAAGCAGGTTTGCTGCTCCGAACATCTGTGTTGCACAAAACTGTTAAACTGTTCTATGTTTCATCTTCTAAAATATGGCCTTAGCTTGTTTAATACTCATAGTACTCATGTTTTCTTCCTCCATGTTGAACTAATTTGGATACTAAGAGAACTGTGCTTGACTCTCTCTCCCCATCTGGAAATTTCAAGCAGCAGCAATTAAACATAATAATAATAATAATAATAATAATAATAATAATAATAATAATAATAATAATAATAATAATAATAATAATAATAATAATAATAATAATAATCTTTATTGTCATTGTAAAAATTACAATGAAATTGGTTTAAACATAGTTGTATACATGAAGATGATGTTAATTTATGGTAGATCAGTGGAGAAAAGAATATTGGGTTCAGGTATACACAAGCTCTACCACATGGAAAGAAGCCAAGATTAATGCATGTCTATGTGTGTTTGGCCTGTGTAATCAAAGACTGGTAATGTTGGTGTAGGGACCAGAGACCATGTCTGTGGATGGATGGAGGGCTGCTATGTCCCTTTCGTTTGCACAAATACACTAGCATTTAGAAGGGCTCATCTGGAAAAACCATAGAGAGGCATGGCCAGAAGGAAAAAGTAAGACAAGTTCTGCAGTCTTAGGGTGCCTCTTGTGGTTGAGGAAAGAAATGCTTACAAAAGAAGGATGCCAGCTCTTTGAGGTAATCCAGTCAAGAAGCAATTACAAGTACCATACCAACATTACCTTTATGGCAAGGTTACGATACTAGAATCTTGCAAGTGTAAAAGCATTTCTCTCTTTCTTTACTTTTACTTTCCAGAAAACTAAGGAGGGTCCCTTTTAAAATGTTTCCCAGATTCCTTTTCCTTTTGTGGGTTGAGATACCTTTTACATGATGATTGTCTAGTCTGTGGCTCTTCCTTTTATCTTTCAATTTCGTCCCCACATACCCTTACAGACGAGGAAAAGACATCAAGAGAGCTGAGCTACAATGAGCCAGATGGATATGACATACTGTATGTTATGTTTCTGAGGCTACAGTCCAAATCATTTCAGGTGATAGGTCAGATATAGCTTGTAGGCCATTGGTTGCTGATTCCTTGTGCATATGAGACATAGGTTGGGTTTCTATTGAAAGTTACAAGTGAGCAAATAATCTGTTTGATGGAAATAAGTCTAACCCTTCACTCATTTAAAACTTGTATTAGACTGATCCAAGATTACAAAATGCTCTGTAAACTTTCAAGTGTTCAAGAACTCTTTATCAGACAAGAGTCTTTTAAATAAAATGAAAGTTATTGAGATAGGAAAGGAAGAATTCTAGCATATCTGGGAAAGGTGATACCCGAGTGAGCATATCTTCAGTCTTAGATGGAAGGCATATGAAAGAGGATTGCAGATATGTAAATTAATCCAGTTACACTCAGGTACTAGGATGGAAAAATAAGGTTTCCTTATTAAGATTGTAGCAGAACTGTATAGGTAATACATTCATCAAATCAGAGTATTAGTAATCAATAATACAATGAATTTAGAATTTCAGTGGCTCAGATGAAATGGATGAAACTAAATAAGTTGGTAAAAGAACCACGCCAAAGTTGTCATTTAGATTTAGGGTAGATACCTTGAATTGCCAACTCCTTGATATGTTTTAAGTCTTCTTGCCAGCAGATGATACTGAAGAAACTTAATATTCCACAGTCCAGATGAGACACTGTGGTTTTGTTCCCACAATGCGCTTAACCTAGTCAGATTTCTTTTCTATTAGTTCTCGCAAGCAGATCATCAGACTAAGTGGGTCAAAGATCACCACTTTTGAAATATAGAAGAGCATACTGCCACAGCTTAGTGACATCACCAGTTTTCAATTAATTAGATTGGCAGCAGATGATATAATTTAGCCCCTGTACCAAATACTGGGGATGGAAGGGGGATGGATTCCAGAAATTTGAGCAGTCATTTGAGGGTTGATATTTTTAGTCACTAGCCTCTTTTCCTTTACTCCTTCTTTTCCTTCCTTCTTTCCTTCCTTCCCCATCTAACTATGGGATGAGATGATGCCAAAGTAATAAAAACAAGCCATTATGTCACAGTGCAAGTTCCATTCTTTTGTATTTGTATATTGCACACGTATACCTGAAGTAAAGTTTGTGTCATAATCAAGATTTCATCATTTCTCCCTTGCTTTCTCTCCTAGTGAATGCTTGTTGTTGTCAAGCCCGAATTTGACATATGTGTAGCCATTTTATTTAACTCTCTATTACACTCATTTATTCTTTTTTCTTTCTCTCCACACTGTAAGGTGGTTTTCGGGCTTACCACATTCTTAATGTGGTGAGCCCGGGGGATGGGGGTGGAGTGAATAGATAGTGAGGGTTGTTTTGGCTAGGTGACCTTATTTCCCGTGGGAACAGAGGCTGCTTCTGCTGAGAACAGAAGGTGGAGTTTGAAGACACCGGGCAATGTGGATTGAGTGTTTATTGGAGAACGTGACTTTTAAGGGATGTTTCTAACTTACAATATTATGTGGTGCAATTCCAGTTTGTGTCAGATCTGGAATTACAACAGGATTTGCCAATTTGATGTCTACCTAAATAAAAGAAATTTGAAAATGGACTTTGCACATTTCTTTTTTGAATGGGCTTCATCACTTGGAAACATGACAGTTCTTGCCCGAAGTCTTCACATATGTATGTATTCCTAGCTTTATATGGTAACTACAGGCCAGCAGCTCAGAGGTGGGTTCTTTCCGGTTCAGACCTGTTCGGCTGAGTAGGTAGTAACTTGGCCGGCCATCGGGAACATTCTACCACATGTGGTGGATGTTCCCCATCACAAGGAGATACTGGTGTAAAATTCGGAAATGGCTGGAAGAAATTACTGAGCGAAAAATAGAACTTCAACCGGAAGCATTTTTATTAGGACTGCTGGACCAAAAAATAGACAAAGAATCTCAATATATAATCATACACATACTTACTGCAGCAAGGATTACTTTCACACAAAACTGGAAAAAAATCAATACACCCTCAGAGGAAACTATAATCAGGAAAATACTTGAATGTGCAGAAATGGACAAAATGACAATAGAACTAAAAGAAAGAGAAGAATCGGACTTTTATAAAGTATGGAATAAAATGTACAAGTGGCTAGAAATCAGAAGCCAAAACAGAAAATAGAGAATATGGTGATACAAATAATGAATATCATTATAAGTATTAATAGTGTGTTTGCTACATTACAAGATAAGGACACAGTAATAGGAAGCTAATGCAAAAGGGATAATTACAAAAACTAATCAGGAAAGCCGGTATAGAAAGCTGTAAAATTATTGTATATTGTTTTATATGTTCTGTGTTTTGTTTTGTTTTGCACTCTTGTTTTTTTATTATTATTATTTATACTTGTTATGTCTTTTCACTGTTTTTAAAGATTAAAACATTTAATAAAAATTATTTTAAAAAAACAAGTAACTCGGCCGGCCATGCCCCTGAACCGGTTCTAACAGCAGCAGCGTAAGTGCTGCCATCTTGTTTTTGCTTCTGCGCATGCACAGAAGCAATTTTTACTACTGTGCATGTGCATGTAGCACACAGTAAGCACTCCCCCCCAAAGCATGTCTCTGAATGAACTGGCAGTAACAGAACCTGGAACTCACCCCTGCAGCAGCTATATGATCCTAGGGAAAGATGTAATTTCTTCAGGTGATCCATGAGTTCTCCTGCAGTCTTCCAGGGCCACCTTAACAACATTATGGGCCCCTGGGCAAAGCAGTTTACTGGGGCCCCTATGACAACTACTCACAGGAATACAAATGTAAATGGTTGATAAAATTAAACTTATATTTGCATGTTAGTATTAATTTAAAAATGCAGTAAAATGTAATAAATATGTTGCTGTATTTATATGATACAAGGTGCATTGAAGGGTTAACAGACACAGATTACTAGGGGGGTGGCTCTGTTCGTGGGGCCCATGGGCAAGTGCCCACCAGGCCCATGCATTAAGACAGCCCTGCAGTCTTCAAAGCAGTTTACTCGGCTCGGCCCCACAATGATGCCTAACCCTGCAAAGCAAGATCAACCCTGCAAAGCTGGAGGTTAGAATGATATCAGAAGGGAAATCGCGCCATTTCTTGATCAAAATTCAGGAAGTAAAAGAACATTGCATTGATGCTTCTTCACTCTAGAACGACGGCGCTTGAGAGGTGACCTGATTGAAGTCTATAAAATCATGCACGGTGTGAACAAAGTAGAAAAGGAAAAACTGTTTTCCCTATCGCACAACACTAGAACTAGGGGGCACTCCATGAAACGTTTGATAGCTAGACCTCAAACAAATAAGAGGAAGTACTTTTTCACCCAGAGGATCACTGGTCTATGGAACTCCCTGCCAGAAGAAGTGGTGATAGCTGTCAGCCTCGACACCTTTAAGAAAGGATTAGATGAGTTCATGGAGAACAAGGGTATCCATGGCTATCATTATGGATGCCTAAGGACACCCTCCGGGTTGGAGAGAGAGGCAGGATATTTCTCAATGCCATTTGCAGGGAATCATAAGCAGGTGAAGACATCTGCTTGGGAAGACCCTGAAGCAAATGGGGAGCCACTGTGTGAGACAGAATGCTGGACTGGATGGGCTGTGGCCTGTTCCAGCAAGGCTGTTCTTATGTTCTTATGATGTATCAACATGTTCTTTTTGTGAAGAAAGAATAAATGGTTCTAGCTATGTGGACACAAGAGGGACTTCAATATAAAGCCCTTCAAATCTTGGAAAATCAGGAGATAAATCAAACAATCCAACAAAATATTCTCCAAGTTCTATGCCATGTGAAATACATCATTTTATTCCGAGAGCTAAATTGCAAATATGATTTCCACACCAGTAGAGGGCAATCCTAGCTTTATTTTCTAATCCCGGTCTGACAGCACTCAAAATAAATTGCTGTGGTAGTAGAACAAGCACTGCTCTTAATGTTATGGGTCAATGGAATTGTCACTTGATTACGCAGGATTGAGGATAGATGAAACAGCTCCTTTGTGATAACAAGGACAAGGTGGATTATCACATTGGATTTTGGGATAATTGCTGCTGTTGATTTCAAAATTTATTTTGGAATGGGAAGAAATGAAAACTCAAATAAAAATTCATACAGAAATCAGCTTAGTTTGAGAATATGGGATAAAACTATATCCTGTTCCATGCAATATTGCTGTTAAAAAGTAATTTACCAGGAATAATTAGATTTTCCTGTTTCTTTCTGAAAATACAGGTAGCCCTCGATTTAGAACCACAATTGAACCCAAAATGTCTGTTCCTGAGACATTTGTTAAGTGAATTTTGCCCCATTTTATGACCTTTCTAGACACAGTTGTTAAGTGAATCCCTACAGCTGGTAAGTTAAGAACAGGGTTGTTAAATGAATCTTGCTTCCCCATTGACTTTGCTTGTCAGAGGTCGCAAAAAGGGATCATATGACCATGGGACACTGTAACCATCATAAATATGAGTCAGTTGCCACAAATCTGAATTTTGATCACATGACCACATCACAGGGGATACTGCAATGGTCGTAAGTATGAAAAATGGTCCTAAGTCACTTTTTTCAGTGCTGTTGTAACTTTGAAAGGTCACTTAATGAACTGTTGTAAATTGGGGACTACCTGGAATGCCACAATAAGGAAAATATTAGAACCCAAACCTAAATAATTAAAAAATGCTGCTTGGCTTTTGATTGGAGTGAGTGATCATTAGAGTTAGATATATTGATATCAAACGAAGTGTATTTGATGAAGACTCAGCAAAAACCTATTTTAAAAATGTAAAATTACTGGATTAATTTCATGGATTTTATGGCTAAATCATGAAATTACTTTTGCTTTCTCCCATTTTTCATTTTAAAAATATGCAATTCTTGTCTTCATGCATATGAAGTCATCTGATTAATCTTTGATAAGATTTTGTTTTATTTTGTTTTAATTACAGTTACACATTTCTACACTTATCCTGTCCTGGTGCATTCCCCTGATATTGCTCTATCCAGCTGAGTAAACACTATTCACACCTGTTGTGAAGTTTGCAAAAGTTTTGGAACATATTCTGTAAACGAAAAGTGAATGTTGTTCTAGAATGGAATGCAGTAAAGACTGCTTTACTTACTTTTTGGTTTTCAACATTAATTAACAATTTGGCTATAGTTGATTGTCTTACGGTAAGTAAACTGAACTGGCTATGGAAACCTAGTTGAACTGTTGAAGAAGGCTGCTATTAATATTTAAAGAATATTGCATCAGTCTTCTAGTTCAAAGTCACTGGCAGCATCTTAATTCTACATTTTTCATAGGATGGGTTAAGGATTACTTTGAAAGGCAAAAGGTTATGGATTGAATGCATGCTGTACAGTTACCTGAATAAACATGTACGTTCAGGTAACATTTCCCTTTATTGTCACCTTTTATAAAATCACAGAATTGGATTAAAATTATTTGCTATTATGTTTACCTAATATTTTAGTGAGCATCTGTAATTTTGCCTTTTTAGTAAGATCTACATCAGAAGCCGTGCCGAGCACTTAGAGCTACAATTCATTTAAAATATCATTTATACTCTTGACTATTTCCACTATTATATTTTAATTTATTTTCAAGTTATTTCATTGCACTTTATTTTTATTTATTTTATTTATAGGCTTTTGGTATATGCATTTCTTGGGGCGCGATGGCTCAGCGGTTAAAAACATTGAGGTTGTCAGCGGGAAAGACCTGAGTGCCATGTAACAGGGTGAGCTCCGACTACTTGTCCCAGATCCTGCCCAACTAACAGCAGTGCCAAAGCATGCAAATGCAAGTAGATGAATAGGTACTACTTCAGTGGGATGGTAACAGCATTCCATGCATCTTGGCATATAGTCTTGCTGGCCAAATAATCACAGAAGTGTCTTCAGACAATGCTGGATCCCTTGGCTAAAAAAATGGGGATATCGGCATATCAACCTGTTTAATAGCTATTTTATTTTGGGTAGGGAGAAGACTATAATAAAGATTCCCTAAGCCTCTTCTGCTTAAGGAAATTAGATTGTCTCATATTTGTGCAGCTTCTAAATTAGTTATGATTCGACATTAAAGAACCCGACATTAATTCGCCTATATGTAAATACAGGATCTTCTCAAATGTTGCTGATTCATTCACTTAACTTATTATGAACATGGAAAGGTTTCACTTAAGATTCGTCCAGAATTACGGTATGTATTGTATTCTATTACATCCTGAAATGAGAAAAAGAAAGTTCCTTATAATAAAACAGGGAAAGAGAGATGATGAAGAACAATATGGAAAAGATCCAGAGTCATAAAATAATTCAATTTCTTTATCTTTTCTTTTTAAAATGATGACATTTTAATAACACTTTAGAGAGATTAAGCAATGAATATAATGAAACATTATGTCAAGGAAACACGATAAAACTCAGAATGACCCAAATACTTAATCCAGGGGTATTTTAATAGTTTGGCTCGTGTTTTTAATACCTCAAGTTTTGATATTACCATTCTCTAAATGTGATCACATATAGACTACAATAATAGTTTATGCAATTTCCCATATTCATTCTTTCATTTTCTTATTTTTATAACCATTCATCTATTCTTTGAAAAATCAATGTATAATTTATATACATACATACCCACACACATACATACATACAGTATATATAATATTTTGTCTTTTTTTCTGGATTTATGTATAAAACTTATTCTGTTAATATTACTATTCCAGCATGTTTGGGGCAGAATTACTTTCTATATAAGCTGGATATAATAATCATGTTATATCTTTTTTAGCTCTATTAATATCTGGACCTGTTATCATGCTCCATTTTCATACACAGACTTCTATACTTGAGGTTCATTCAATTTATAAAGTCAGTATCTTTAATAAAGAATATTGCTATTTGAAAAGATGATGAACTGGAGTTCAGAAGAGAACTGTGTTGGCTAGTTAGGTCTTCTGTCTTTTTCCTTTTTCTGAAGCCAATATGTATAGAAAGTGCCAAAACAATTTGGTGAGTTCCTAATAACACAACCTTGCTTATTGATTACCGTATGCCAGGGGTCTGCAAAGTCGGCTCTTTTAAGACTGGTGGACTTCAACTCCCAGAATTCCCCAGCCAGCTATGCTATGCTGGCTGGGGAACTCTGGGAGTTGAAGTCCACCAGTCTTAAAAGAGCCGACTTTGCAGACCCCTGCCGTATGCCATCAACTCTGCATTGACTTTTAGTGACCGCTAAGTAGATTTTTTTTCAGCACAATCTTAACCTGCTTCTTAATCTTCCCATGGATCATTGTTTGCTACTGTAACTGAGGCCATCCATCTTTCTGCTGATCATCCTATTCTCTCTCCTTCCTCTTCCTCCATCAACCCCAGAATATTGTCCAGAAAACTAGATCATCACATATTCTTCTGGAGGTATGACAGTTGAGCGTGATCATTTGTGCCTCAAGTGACAACTCTTGTCTGGTCCATTTTTCCTTTTGTTTTATGTTCTTGGTTGTCCATGGTATCCTCAAGTATCTTCTCCAATACCAAAGCTTCAATACTTTCTATCCTGCATCTCCAAAATCCAAAAATCTCCTTATTCTTTAATAATTGAACACAGGGAACTACTGTTTTAATTTAAATGTTACCTAAAAAGCATCAGCTTACATCTTCTTCTGACATGGATTTTCTTAGTCAGACCTGAACTTAGGGCATATGTTCAAGAATGTATCCAGGGTTGACTCATAAAATTTATTAAATAGTAACTGAAAATCTCTAAATCTGTTCATGTATTCATACCACCACCACACTGAGAAATCATATATACCCGTGACAGCTAACCTTTTCCAGACCAAGTGGCCAAACCCCCAAGATGCAATGCACACACGACCCCCGTGCATGCAACCCTTTCCACCCCCGTACATGCATGCATGGTCCTGCTGCATGCATGCTCCCCACACACACCCCATGCATGCATGTGCGGCCGACCACATGGCCCCCACTCCACAGTGCATGTGCATACAGCCTCCCCACATGTGCCCACCCTCCGCACATGCGCGGCAGAGACCCTATGACCAGCTGGCCAGTGGGAGGTGCATGCGCATGTGTGGCAGAGCTGAACTGGGATCATGGCTTGCATGCCCACAGAGAGGGCATGCCATAAGTTTGCCATCACGGATATATACTCTTATCAGTGTTCCCAAGAGTGCTTGCTTTTTAAAAATAAAAAATAAAACCAAAACCACTAATACAATTAAAAAGTACTAAAGCTGCTTACCAGATGCAGTTATAGAAACCTTGTTACTCTGCTTTCTAGTTTAAGTCTGTAGACGTCTCTGATTACAGTTTTGTGACCAGGTTAAGGCTGTAGCAAGATAAAAGTGCCTGCTGGAAAAAAAGGAAATCAATTGATACGACTTGAGACTCAAGCCTTAAATGGTGTTTGCCACTTGTGCAGACAAAGAGCAAGGATGTTTGCAGTCCGGACTGGTGGGATAATGAAGAAAAAGAATCCAGAATTAAAGAAGCAACAGAATCTTGAAAAGCTCTCCTTAGAAAAGGAGAACAGATACAGTATTTATGGGCAGATGAAACAAAAGTCCAGAATGCTGGCCCTTTTGCACCAACTGGAAATGAACTGGTATCTAAAAATCTGTGAATTATCCTATGAATATACGGTAGCTTACACCAGCGGCATGCCTCACAGGTAAGCTCTTGAAGGATGTGCCTTGAAAAAACAAATGTTTGCAGTGATGATTTTGGAATCCACAAGTGAACCATAGCTGTTATGCTCTGTGATTATGCTGTGATAGCTGATCAAAGTATATTTTGTTTTGTTTGAAGGTTAATTACATTAGCTAGCTCTGTAATGTCTTATCAGCTTTGTTGTTAAAAATTGGCTTGGGGTTGTGGGATTATGAATGACTGAGACTGTGATCCATCACAAAATTTCTGAGATTCAAGCCCCACTGAACTCAATGAATGTTACCTCTTGACTAGGATTGCACTGCTAGTCAAAAAGCACTCTAATTCAGCTGGAATATTCGGTCAATATGAACATTTTGGTTTACTTGTTTTCCTGGGAACAGACGTTTTCTTCTAATTGCTGTAATGATGAAAAGAGGGTGCTTTTAACAAAGCATTTTCTCCCCTTTGGAACAATTTCATGCAGTTCAACATTAGCTAGTCAATATTAATGTCATAATTTGAGACAAAGGTTTTAATTAGAACAAATTCAATGAGGCTTTTCCTCAGCAAAGTAAAATATAGAAATCAGATAACCGTATCACTTTTGCTTTCTCCAAGACATCCTACTTGTCATGTGTTCATGCAATCACCAAAAGGAAAGCTCAACTTTAGGAAGACTTTAACTTAAAAAAAAATGATAAAAAGACAAATTGATAAGAGACAGATCTCCTTCCTCAAAATGATCCGCTTCCAAGCCTTCTCCGTTTCAGTAACTCTTACCAACATCGTTCTTTAGTTTCTTGAATTGCTATATTGGGTCTGATTACACTATCAAACATAAGTTATCTCCAGTGGTGGGATTCAAATCATTTAACAACAAATTCTCTGCCCTAATGATTTCTTCCAACAACCAGTTCACCAAAACTGCTCAGAAAGTTAACAACCGGTTCTCCCGAAGTGGTGCGAACTGGGTGAATCCCACCACTGGTTATCTCCCTATTCAAAGGGCACAGGACGTCTGTTCAGTCTCTGAATCACTGTCTTCTTAGAAATACTAAGAAAAGTATAGTACATAGTACAGTCCATTCTGCTGGTGTCCTTGAAATACCTATGCAGGAAAATCATGCACTTTGTAATGTGAATCCATAGGATTAAATTTTAAGGCATCACAATATTGGAGTTGGATCTACTTTCCATTATCTGTTTAGTTCTGTATTGGCTTATTCTTCAACAAGGAATCATAATGCACTGATTCCTTAAATGAAGAATAATAGGATAAGAATAATTATATGAAATCAATGAAGACTGATTTCAATCTTGATTTAACATCATAAAAAGCTCATGATTTGGCTCTATAAAAAGTATGCTGACTCAGCTTTCTTTCGAAATATAAAAACTGAGCCAGGAGCATCATAAATCATTACTTCCTAGCAAATCCAGCATGGCTAAGAAATAAGTAGCACCCTCCCAACCGTGGAGCTATTTCCTATAATAGAACTTACAGCTGGCCAGAAACTGAGACTGCAGCATTGTGCATACTTTTATGAGCATGAACCTCAATAATTCATTGGGTTTACCTCTGAATAGATATGCATTGGACTAAACTGAAAATAGTATGGATACAATAGATCATTAAGAACTGGAAGCAACTGACTGGATTTTGACCAATAGATTTATGGCAGTCAGATTTACTAATTATGAGCCCACAAGTCCTTTTCTTTTTTACTCCTGCTGACCACAGATAGATCTTAGATAGATCTATTCCTTAACTGTTCTTTCAAGTCTCTGGTGTATTATTGCCACCATAACTGAGTCCATCTCCTTTGTTAGTCATTCTGTTCTCTTCTTTCCTTTCATCTTTCCCAGCATTATTGTCTTTTCCAGAGAACTGGATCTTTGCATCATGTATCGGAAGCAAGATATTTGGAGCCTGGTGATTTGTGTCTTGAGTGAGAACACTGGGTTGATTTGTTTGAGGCTCAGTGATTTGCTTTGAATCCATGGCCTTCAAAGGAGTCTTCTCCAAAACCAAATTTTAAAGAGATAAATACACTTCCCTATCCTGCTTCCTATAAAATTCAACTTCTGATTCCATACAGGGTTATATGGAATATCACCGGTTGTGTGATTCTGATCTTAGCAGTCAGATTAGGCAGACATTATGTTTTTTAGCAATAATAACCCAGACTTAACAATTGTCGATAAAGGCAAACAAAATCTGGATAGTGGACATGGCAGTAGCAGAAGAGAAGAGAAAGAACTGGAGAAGATAACAAAATGCAAAAGCCGGCAATTAGATTTAGAATGACTGTGGCAAAAGAAAGCAAGGGTAGTACCAATATTAATAGGTGCCTTGGGGGCAATTCCAGAACAACTGGAGCACCACTTGAACACCACCAGACCTCTGCAAAAGGCAGCTTTACTCAGAACAGCTTATATCCTGCGACAAACATGTAACACTATCCAAAATCCACATCTGTCTATCCCAGGACCTTGGAAAAGACTTGATGGGAAGACATAAATGCCAAATCCAGTCTGAACATCTGTCTGACTATGTGATGGAGAATAACAACAACAACAATCATCATATTTGTGATATATTTTAAATGTTCAGTTGACTGAGTTTCATGTTTAATGAATAAAAGAGATATTTCCAAGTACAATCAGAGCTGGAGAGGTTACAAAATTAAAAGGAAATATTGTTGATTTGCTGCTGAAAGGAATTTCAGATGGCTCAGAATGGAAATTGTAGACCTTCAAAATACAAAAAGGGGATACATTTGTGGTGGATTGGAAGTGGATAGAAGACAATGTTCTCCTACCTTCTAGAAACTAAGAGCAAGACGACCATTGCCTCTAATATTGAAATTTGTATAAGTAGAAAAAAATCCATTTTAGGGGGCCTTGGGCACCTATATAACTTAATTTGATTGATTAATAAATAAATAAAATAAAAAGTTCAATACTGTAATAAAAAGGAACTATATACATATCAGAAAATTTGGTATGCAGAAAATCATGTTGACTGTCCTGGCAGGAAGAAAGGCTAAGAAAAAGATTTGTTGTTAGAAACATGGAAACCATTTATCTAGCCAAGACACATTTTGATCCTTTTAATTAAATTCTAATTTAATTGCATTTGGAATATTTGCTATGCGCTTGGAATGTTGGATTTTTCCAGTAATGTTTGCAAACAGATGTCAGCTTCTATTTTGGGCCTACAGTAAAAATATGAAGAAGCTTTTCAAGTAGACAGTAAAAAAGAGAGTAGGAGCCTAGAGCTAGGAATTGTTTGAATTTGAAATTAAGACTCTCAGGCAGTTATTGATATTCCAACAACTGATACTGATAATGTCACAGAAATCTGTTTACAAATTCTGGCTAAACAAAAGTAAACGAAGCAGAAGAAGGAAGCTCAAAGGTCCCGTTGTGAAGAAACTGTAGCAGTCATCAACCCAAGCCAGCCTGTCATCACATCAAAGCCATTAATAACTAGTGCTAACAAGGAGTGGTAGCAAGAGATAAAAACCTATATTTCTCTCCCTACTCACACTTTAATTTGGATTACTGTAATGCACTCTACATAGGAATCCTCTTGATGGCTACTATGGTTGGTACACAATGTGGTATGCAGATTTCTTTCCTGTAATTCACAAGGAGCACTAGCTGCTAATTGATTTTGGGTGCAATTTAAGTTTCTGGTTACCCTCCACATAACTCTACATTGTCTGTCCATCCTAAGGTATAAGACCTTGGAGGTGTTCTAGTCCAACCACCTGCTCAAGCAGGAGACCCTATACCAGGGGTGAAATTGAGCAGGCCCTAACAGGTTCTGGAGAACCAATAGCGGAAATTTTGAGTTAGCTCAGAGAACCGGTAAATATCACCTGTGGCTGGCCCCAGAGTGGGGTGGGAATGGGAATTTTGTAATATCTTTCTCCAGGAGTGAGGAGGGAATGGGGCTTTTGCAGTATCCTACCCTGCCATTGAATTGAATTGCACCACTGCCCTATACTATTTCAGACAAATGGCTATCCAGTTTCTTCTTAAAAGCCCCTAGTAATGGAGTATCCACAACCTCTGAAGGCAATATGTTCCACTGGTTGATTGTTCTTGCTGTTAGGATATTTCTCCTTACTTCTAGGTTGCTTCTCTCTTTGTTTAGTTTCCATCCATTGTTTATTGTGTTGCCTTTTGGTGCTCTGGAAAATAGGTAGTAGTGCCATTTTGTGCAATACAACAGCCTTCCCTATTCCTGCCTTTGACTTCTGAAATAACATTCCCTCTGTATGGCTTATCTGGGCTTCACTATCCTTCAAAATCTTGGTGTTTTGAAGAAACCTTGGCCCAGAGCAGCCTGTGATACTGCATGGATTTTTTAAATCTAGCCCCCAGCACCCTGTCATTATTGCATTTAGCTGTATTTGTTTCCTGGGAATGTTTTTAACCAACTACACATTGAGTCATTGTTGATAAGGCTGTTCTATCAATTGGATGGACGGGAATGAGCCGCCAGGAAGAGTTAGGAAAAATTCTAAATAGCGAGAATCATGTGACCAAGTCGTGACAACAAAGCTGTCTCAGCGCTCTAGTGCTGATAAACAAGAATTCTCAGCAAGAAAATATAAGGTTTGGGATAGGGAAGGTCATTATTAGGTTGTCAGCCTCCTCTTGTAAGAAAAAGCAAGCTCGGGTCCCTGGGAAAGATTCCAAGGTTGATTCAGCCGGTTAGAAATATAAACTAGTGCTGAGTTGGAACGATGCCCAGATGTGTAGGAAGAAGGCCAGAGAAATGCAGTTACAAAGAGAAGAGAGAAAAGACAAGCATTTGTTGTGAACTACACTTGTTCATGGTGTTGTGCCAATGAAAGCAAGAGCTCTTTGTTCAGGCTTGCAATAGTCAAAGAAAACTACCCAGGAAGACATGATAGGTACTTAAATCAGACTTCAATTGTTTGCAGATCAAACTACCCACCCACCCCTGTCAATGGAGTGAAGACTCAGGAATAGGAACAGGGTGGGGAGGGGGGAGGGAGGGAAAGGGTATTGGATAGAGGCTGGTTTATTGTCTTTCCTATCAGTTGTCTGAAAAAATGCAGGTTGTCTGTTTTGGCAATGGTTGCCAGTGAACATAATCATGGACTATGGTAAAAAAAACGGAGCACTAAGGTTTTGAGAGAGTGTGATAATGACACTTGGAAATGTTCTTAGTCATCCTGAATACAGATTCAGCTTGAGGATTTGGAGAAGGAGGAAAAAGTACCGAAGAGTATCAGTGCTCCAATATGGTAGAATATTAATATTATGGAGTTAGTAGCACTGCTGGATTGTGTACTGCGTATTTATAGAAAAGCTATGTGAATGCTTTCTGGTGATATGGTAAGCAGTCTATAAAACATTTTGGAATTTAATTAGGAAACAGTAAAAATGTTGCTGATTAAATGAGGTTAACCAATTACTGGTGATATTGTAAACGCATTGATGCATATAAATCCATGATACAAATAGCTTCTGACAGCTTCTGAATTCTACAAATTCATAATTGTATTTCGTTATAGGTGACCTGGCTGAGAATCACTTTGGCGTAGCAGTTAAAGCATCAGGCTCATTTCATTTATTTCATTTATTCGACTTATTAACCGCCCCCTCTCCCCGAAGGCTACACACTGGGAGACCATTTTAGGTGCAAAGCCAGCTGGGTGTCCTTGGTCAGTCACTCTCTCTCAGCCTTAGGAAGGAAGCAATGGCCAACCCCTTCTGAAAAACCTTCCCAAGAAAATTTCAGGGACTTTTCTAGGCAGTCTGTGAAAATCAGACATAAACATCAAAGAATACAATGTTCTAGCAAGGTTAAAAACTAATTTATACATGCATATAGTTCCTTTGCAATAGATAACTTACATTATTTTGAAAACATAAGATTAGAATGGGGGTGGGGAGAGAATCAGTGTGAAGACTAAACTCTATGGAAATAATCAAATACTTGCCTTGGGCTAAGATCCACAGAAACATATTTGTTTTTATAAATAAAATTCCATGAGAAACACGCTTGACATTTTACTCTCATGACAATGTCCAGCCCCTTTTATGATTTGTGAACTTGAACGTTGAGTGAAAAAGTTCAGTATCCAACTTACATAGCTTTTCAAGTAAGCCACTAAGCAGAAAGAACATATTGACTACTGTATATAAAAATACAGGAATATATGATCTGAATAATTGACCACTGAGAACAGAATTTATGGGAGGCCCTTTTTTCCCATGGATTGATATTACATCAACTCTAAAAGCTGAAATGGGAATGAAAAATTGACAGATGGTGGGAACTAATGTGCTAATACAATAATAAAATCAATCTCCTTGGATTTTATCTACCATAGTTGGTAATCAGTAATGTCTTGGTTTTATTATATTTATCTGGGTACAGTTCTGATTTGTTATTTTTAATTTGGAGCACCATGCTTTTCAGGCATATATTTATTTTAAGGTTAATTGGATTTTTAATTGAGGAAATCCTGTTTCGCAGTTAGATTAAACACTTTAGTAATCTGATTTTTACTCCAATGTATTCTATTGCTTGCTATTTTTTTTATTTCTGTGGGAACTTGAACACCATTATTGTTTTCCTTTCCAGCCCCTCACAAACCAATCTGAAGTTTACTTGTAATCAACAGCAATAACCTGAAATAATAGTGTTCAGGCAGGGGATACTATTTCTTCAATCAATCTGAAGAACGGTGTTTTTTCAATCTTGACATCTTTAAGATATGTGGACTTCAACTCTCAAAATTTTCTAGCCAAAATGCAGCTAGCAGAATACTCCAGCCTGCTTGATGTTCTGGTTAAGGAATTCTGGGAGTTGAGGTACACACATTTTAAATTCAGTTGAAAACCAATGCATTAGAGAATTGCAAAACCATAATTTAACAGACGATTAGTAGGACTATAATTTGAAAATTATCTCCCACGTACGTAACTATGCACCATAAAAAGGGGAATAGAGTCATAAAATTTAATTTAATCATAATTTGGTGTATATAATAATCACCAAAATTGTAGTTCCAGCACATATATGGAAGTTTAGTTATGGTAATACCGCTACCTTTCCAATACTTTTTGTCCATCTTTAAAACTTTTTGCTGACCATCTTCATGAAAATTGTTACTATTTGGTCACTTCCACTTGGTGATGCAATGGTCATCTGTTTGCTGGA
This sequence comes from Rhabdophis nuchalis, assembly GCA_039707465.1. Classification (NCBI taxonomy): domain Eukaryota; kingdom Metazoa; phylum Chordata; class Lepidosauria; order Squamata; family Natricidae; genus Rhabdophis; species Rhabdophis nuchalis. The sequence goes on along the minus strand of CM077645.1, from coordinate 30,252,818 downwards.
ATCATCTGCCAATAATTGCTCCTTTTGATTCTTTCATGGTCATTCCTAATACTATTGAGCTACCTATCTGATACTCTCTTTCAATTGCCTTCAACCTTCCCAAGCATCATGGTCTTTTCCCATGACTCTTACCTTCCTATTACATTTCCACAATACAGTGGTACCTCGCTTCACGAACGCCTCTCTTCACGACCAATTCGCTGTACGACCAGAAAATTTCCAAAAAATGTGCTCCGCTGCACGAACCCTGCCTCGCTTCACGTACCGGAGCCGCGGACATTTTATCTACGAACGAATGTTGTGAGGGGGACGGGTGTGTGTGTGGAAGCGAAGGCGGGGGGGGAGGAGCTGCCTTCCCAGCCGGGCTCCGCAGCTGAGGGGCGATGGAGCAGTTTGCGCGGTTTGCTCCATCGCCCCTCAGCTGCGGAGCCCGGCCGGGAAGGCAGCTCCTTCCCCCCTGCCTTCGCTTCCACACACACACCGCGCGCGGCTGCCAGCATCACTTTCGCCCGTCTCTTTCTGGGCTCGGGGCTTCTGCTTGTCGGGACGCTTCCCGAAGCTGGCCGCGGGGCTGCTTCCTTCCCAAAGCTTCCTTCCCAAAGTCAAAATCGCTAAAGAAGAAGAAAATAAATCAGGCAAGCAAGGAATGAAAGAAAGAAGAGATTCCAGTCCAAACTCCCCCTTAAATACATTTTCCCTTTCTAATCCCATTAGAATCCCTTCGGAAGTTTACTTGCCTTGCCCCGGTGTCAGTGCCCCGGTGTCTGTTTTCTTTACAAAACAGCGAACGTTCTTTGAATGGGATTTGAAAGGGAAAATATATTTAAGGGGGAGTTTGGACTTTTCCAAAGAGGCTTTTCAGAAAGAAGGAGACAGCCCCTGATCTGGACTAGCGGAGGCTCTAGTCCTGCTTGAGCAGAGGCTGGACTAGAGGACCTCCGAGCTCTCTTCCAGCTCCCTCCGGTTCACTTTGGGGCTGGAGCAGTGGCTTCCTTCCTCCCAGGAGAGGTGTGCGTGCGTGCGCGCTGTTTCAATCTCCCGTCCCCGCCCCGGCTCCCTTGCTCTGAGCTGCGCTTTGGAGCGGGCAGCGATCCCTCAAAAGCCCCCAGGCTGGTCCTCCTCCTCACCCGGATCCAGGGCGGCGCTCCCCGCCCGGCCTTTGGAGGGGAGGGTGGTGACATTGCTTAAAGAGAAACCTGCTATTTCCACGTTTGTTTTAATGATGTCGTCCTTCTGCCCGCGCCGATAGGCTTTAACATGGTTGCGACTTCCTGTAGGAACGGTCGTGGAGAGAAACAGACCAAAAAACAAGGTCAGAATGGATTAACCGGATTTACATTGAACCCTATGGGAAACTGTGCCTCTCATCACGACCAATTTGGTTCGCGAAAAGAGTCAGTTCAAGAATTACGACCAAAAAACAAGGTCGGAACGGATTAATCGGATTTACATTGAACCCTATGGGAAATTGTGCCTCGCATCACGACCAAATCGCATCACGACCAGAGTCATTTCACGAATTAAGTTCGTGAACCGAGGTACCACTGTATTTAAGCTTTAATTTGATTCTAAGTGTTTCCAGCTAGCAGCATGGTTTTATTTTATCTGTTATTGAATGATTTATTCATCCTATGGACCAAGGACCACTCTCAATAATTTTCTCCAGAAATACAATTCAAAGCCATCAAATTTTCTTTACTCAGCTTTTCTGATGTTCCAGCTTTTCAAAGCCTTACCTTATGGAAAGCAATAGTCTTGAAAAATGTGCTTTTAATTATGTCATGTCTCTTCGTGTTGCTAGTTTGTTTAGATTTGCCATAGGCTTTCTTCCAAGAAGTCAATGTCTATGTCACGGTTGCCTTGATAAGTTTACTTTAAAATACTGAGCAGTGATCCAATATTTGCACTTTACTCTTTCACCTTCAGTACGGGATACCCAAAGACTTCCTCACCTGCCGCTGTAGACAGTCCTCAACTCACAACTACTCATGCAGTGATCATTTGAATTTACAATGTCATCAGTGGTGGGATTGAAAATTTTTTACTACCAGTTCTGGTGGGCAGGGCAGGGAATGGATATGGCAAAATCTCCATTCCCTCCCGATCAGCTGAGACTCGGGAGACAGAGAATAGATGGGGCTGGGGCCAGTCAGAGGTGGTATTTACTGGTTCTCCGAACTACTCAAAATTTCCGCTACCGGTTCTCCAGAACTGGTCAGAATCTGCTGAATAGCATTGAAAAAGTACAGATAGTCCTCAGCTCAGGACCACCATTGAGCCCAAAACTTACGTGGGTAACTGACAAATTTGTTGTGACTGTTGCCCCATTTTACCACTTTTCTCACCGCATTTGTTAAGGGAGTCATTGTAGTTGTTATGTTAATGTCACATTTGTTAAGTCAGTGCTTCTCAATTATTTTCTGTCAGGCCCCCCCTAGGAAGAAGAAAACATTTCGCGCGCCCCCTTTTTTACTGTAAAAGCATTTTATTAAAATAAATTTGATAAAAATAAAAAAATACGGTTTAAATTAAAAAAATCCGATTTAATTTTTTTAAAAATCAGATTTTTAATTGTTTTTTTAAAAGCGCATCCCCTTCCTTATCCCCGCCGGCCAGTAGAGGGCGCGTCCACTTTCTGCCTCGTCCAGCCTAGCGGTGCTCAAGAGGCACGGCTTCCGGCCGCTCCTTCTCTGACGCCTTTCTCAGTCGCCTTCGGGCTTTACCTACAGCCGCCGCCGCCGCCGCGGAGCGGGCCTGGGATGCCAAGACGGCAGTGGCGGTGGTATCGGTCTTTACGGGTGTGAGGCTCCTGACTATCGGCGATGCCAACGGGGAAATCCAGAGGCACCAAGAGCAGCAGGCGCAGCCGAGGTCAAACGCGCCCCCCTTTATGGAGCCTCGCGCCCCCCCTGGGGGGCGCGCCCCACTATTTGAGAAACGCTGTGTTAAGTGAATCTGGTTTCCCCTTTAACTTTGCTTGTCAGAAGCTTGCAAAAAGGGGAATCACATGACCCTCAAGACACTGCAACCGTCATAAATGTGAGTCAGTTGGCAAGCATGCGAATGTAAATCACGTGACCATGGGGATGCTTCAATGGTCATAAGTCACTTTTTTCACTTTTTGTAACTTTGAATGGTCACTAAGTGAGCTGCTGTAAGTTGTGGACTACTTGTAATTGGTGCTCACACTTATGACCATTGCAACATCCCCATGGTCACGTGATCAAAATTTGGGCAATGGGAAAGTGGCGTGTATTCACAATGTTTGCAGGTTCATGTAATCGACACTTGTGACATTCCCAGTCTGCTTCTGATAAGCTTAAGAGTTTGCTTAATGACCATGTGATTCGCATAACAACTACAGCGATTTGCTTAGCAACTATGGCATAACATTGGATGCAACTTACTTAGCAACAGAAAATCTGATCCCAATTATGGCTTTAAATCGAGGATTAAAGTATTAAAGTGGTAGGCTCAGTATACCTAAAATAATTGATTTTAATTCCAATTTTGAGTTGCTGTGTTTTCCACCCATGAAAATGAATTATTCTGCTTTTTCTCCTGCAAAATGAATGCAGAGTCTTCATAAATACTGAAAATACTTCAAATTTTCCATATGATTTTGTATCTAAATGGACCAAATTTTCAATTAATGATGTTGTTGGAAAGCATGGTAACATATACTTTCAAACTTTGGCAAGTTTGCAATAACTTTTGCAATAAATTGGAAGAGGAAGCAAACTTGGAAATCATTAGGAACTTGCTGTACGTTTCTGCCTTAGCTGCACTGCCATTCATCTTTCCTCAAAGCAAATTATCTCAGTGCAAAGTTTCTGTCAATCCAGGCTTGAAAAAAATTGGAAGGCTTTAGCAGCAGAAAGAAAAAATGAGAAGCATTTAATAACTTCCCGTTGCCGGTAAGTTCAGTTCTGAGAATTTCTGAAAGAATAGGTAATGGCAAAGGTTCTCCTCGCACATATGTGCTTGTCGTTCCCAACTCTAGGGGGCAGTGCTCATCTCTGATTCAAAGCCGAAAATCCAGCAATGTCCAAAGACGTCTCCATGGTCGTATGGCTGGCATGACAGAATGCTGTTACCTTCCCACCAAAGGTGGTCCCTATTTTTCTACTTGCATTTTTTGCTTTCGAACTGCTAGGTTGGCAGAAGCTGGGACAAGTAATGGGAGCTCACTCCATTACATGGTGCTAAGGATTCAAACTGCCAAACTGCCAACCTTTCTGATTAACAAGTTCAGCATCTTAGCCACTGAGCCACCATCTGAAAAAGGAAAAATATAGTAAATCCTGCCTAAAGAAACCAACCTGAGTATTTTATAAGGGTATCTCATTAAAAATGCATTATTTTCCATACTAAATTATCCAGTATAAAATACAGTAGGTGTTTTCTTACATCCTACACTTAATAGTAATGAGCATTCAGAATTAATTCTCAGCAGCAGATATGATGCAGTAACAATACATTTCTTTAAAAATAAATCTAAACTCAGCAAGCTATTTTGGTTGTATGGATCAATAAAAAAATCAGTGGTTTTGTATATTAAAAAAATATTCTGCTTTCTCTCAACTGTAAAAGACATTTTAAAAAAAAAATCCAGACTCTGACTGCAAATCCAAATATAAAAATCCTAGTAAAGCAAACATTGAATTTAAGGGCAGATAGAAAGAGAAACAGAAAGAGAAGTGAACACCCAAATTGCATTGCTACAATGCACTATATTGTTTACAGCAATGTAAAAATGCCAACAACTTCAACAAGACAAATCTTGACCTACCCCCCCGAGCTCAAAACAATCCCGGACCTCCGCGCCTTCCGTCAAAAGCTCAAGACCCATCTCTTCCAGCAGGCCGGCCTGGCCTAACCTACATTCCAGCCTTTTTAGTCTGAATATCTAAATCGTTTTAATTGGGTTTTTAAGGGGTTTAGTTTTTAGGATTTTAGGTTTTTTAGCGCAGGGATAAATTGTTTAATTTGATTTTATATATTTATGATGTATCTATGTTTGTACGTTTTTCATTCCCCTGTGCACCGCCCCGAGTCCCTTCGGGGAGAGGGAGCGGTCTTCTTCTTCTTCTTCTTCTTCTTCTCTTCTTCTTCTTCTTCTTCTTCTTCTTCTTCTTCTTCTTCTTCTTCTTCTTCTTCTTCTTCTTCTTCTTCTTCTTCTTCTTCTTCTTCTTCTTCCTCCTCTTCTTCTTCTTCTTCTTATTATTATTATTATTATTATTATTGATTACATTGAATTGTGTCATCCACTTTTTCTTTTTGCAACTAAAGATTCAAAGTCTGGGAGGTGACATTTTTTTCTGAGGCAACTTTTAAGAACTGATCCACAATTTAGGTTGGAGGATCACATGATAATATTTTGGGTCACTGTCTAAGCATGTGACATCAAAAGTTCTTCATAGACAATTTCCAGATTTTTGGAATGTAATGAAATAGGACATTTTCTTGTTTTTGCAGAGCAATTCAGCACAGATATACATTCTCTATTATCAGAGGTGGGTTGCTCCCAGTTCGACCCCGATTGGGTAAATTGGTAATAGCGGCAGCAGGAAGCTCTGCCTGTCCTCCCATCTGCTTCTGCATATGTGCAGAAGCATTGCGTGTACGTGTGAATGTGCACGTGCACACTAGCGAACCAATAGGAAAAAAACATAGAAACCCACCACTGTCTATGATCTTTTAAAAGTTTCAGGGTGTTAAAAGGAATGTCCTTCTGGGTTTGGCTCCAAGTGGGGAAGAAGACACTGGAGACATGGAGGCTGCTTGGAAAGATGGTTTAATGGTGGACAGGACCCCATGGCTGGAGTCCTGAACAGAAAAGGTGCTTACATGCTTCAATGTTGGTGGACAGGAAGAGAAGGGCTGAACAAGGGGCTTGCAGGGCTTTTTATCAACTGTTTGGCCCCACCTATCTGTTTCTTGTTCCTGTGTAAGAACTGTACTCTGATTGGTTGCCAGGCTCCCATGGGCTGAGTCCAGGTTCAGTAAAGCCAGTCCTACCTTAATCCCATTACTCTGGAGCTGAAGAGGAGAACTCTTTATTATGTAAAGTGGACTAGCCCAGGCCTTAATGGCCCATTGACAAAGGGGGTGGGGGCAGGAGGCTGCAGGAAACAAAACATGTTTCTTCATTTTCACATCTAGGGAAAGATAATATTCTGCCCTTTCAATATTTCCTAGGGTATTTCATTTTTCTGAGAGAGATGGGTGATAACTTTCCACAAGGGCTTAGGCCCATGCAAATAAATTTCATAATATTTGCATATATTTAATGTATATTAAATATATGCAAATGCCATCGTTGGGCGAATCATCCGGGGCAGCTCGGGAGTTCATGGCTTCCATGACGGCCATGGACCTGACCCAAGTAATTCAGGGCCCCACCCACGAGGGTGGACATACGCCGGATCTCATCTTTGTCTCAGGCCAATGGAAGAGTGATCTGGGTATAGGGGATATAGTCATCACACCCTTGTCATGGTCAGACCACTCACTTCTCCGGCTCGACTTTCCGACCGCTGCTCCCCTCCGCGGGGAGGCGGAACCAGAGTTACCAATCTGGTACCGCCCCAGGCGCTTGATGGACCCGGATGGGTTCCAGACAGCGCTTGGGCCATTTCCTGTATCCCTGACCCGCGCCCCGATGGAGGACCTCACGGCCGCATGGAACTCTGCTGCCGTGGGAGCCTTGGATCGGGTCGCGCCCTTGCGGCCTCTCTTGCGGCAGCGAACCACCCTAGCTCCTTGGTTCACTGAGGAGCTGCGGGTGATGAAGCGCCGCAAGAGATGCCTAGAGAGAAGATGGAGGGCTAGCCGTTCTGAATCTGACCGGACACAGGTAAGAGCCCATTTACGGACTTACATTGTGGCGCTGAGAGTGGCCAAACGTCATCATTGTGCTACTCTCATAGCATCCGCAGAAAACCGCCCTGCCGCCCTGTTTAGGGTGACCCGCTCCCTCCTTCAACAGAGGGAGCGGGAAGCCCCACTACAGGGTAGAGCAGAGGAATTTGTGACTTTTCTGCAGGAGAAAACCGCTCAGATACAGAATGAGCTAGCCCCCATTCTTGGTCCAGTGGGATGCCACGAGAGAGATCTTGTTTGGGAGGAGTTTGACTCCGTTACTTCCGAAGATATGGACAGGTTACGTGGGCGACTGCGAGCCACCACATGTTTATTGGACCCGTGTCCCTCCTGGCTTGTACTGGCATCCTGGGAGGTGACACGAGGCTGGCTCCAAGAGGTTGTCAACGCATCCTTGAGTGAGGGTTCCTTGCCTGCTTCCCTAAAAGAAGCTATGGTGAGGCCCCTCCTTAAGAAGCCCTCTTTGGACCCAGCTCTTTTAAACAACTATCGTCCAGTCTCCAACCTTCCCTTTTTGGCGAAGGTTGTCGAGAGTGTGGTGGCACAACAGTTTCCCCGTCACCTGGAGGAAATTGAGTATCTAGATCCGCGCCAGTCCGGCTTTCGGCCCGGGCATAGCACCGAGACGTCATTGGTCGCGTTGGTAGATGATCTCTGGAGGGCCAGAGATGGGGGATGTTCCTCCATCCTGGTCCTATTAGACCTCTCAGCGGCTTTCGATACCATCGACCATGGTATCCTATTGCATCGGCTGGGGGGGTTGGGGGTGGGAGGCACTGTTTTACGGTGGTTCTCCTCCTACCTCTCTGGCCGATCGCAATTTGTGTTGGCAGGGGAGCAGAGGTCGACCCTGAGACCCCTCACATGTGGGGTGCCTCAGGGGTCGGTCCTCTCGCCTCTCCTGTTCAACACATACATGAAGCCGCTGGGTGAGATCATCTGTGGTTTTGGGGTGGAGTACCATCTTTACGCTGATGATACTCAGTTGTATATTTCCACCCCAAACCACCCCAACGATGCCGTAGCGGTGATGTGCCAGTGCCTGGAAGCCGTACGGATCTGGATGGGAAGGAACGGACTCAGACTCAACCCGACCAAGACCGAGTGGCTGTGGTTTCCGGCGGCCCGATTCAACCAGCTCACTCCATCGCTGGCCATAGGGGGCGAACATCTTGCCCCTGTGGATGGGGCGCGCAATTTGGGTGTCCTCCTGGATACCCGGCTGTCCATGGAAGATCAAGTGACAGCCGTGGCCAGGAGGGCGTTTTACCAGGTTCGCCTGGTTCGCCAATTGCGCCCCCTATTGGATCGGGACGCCCTTCGCACAGCCACTCATGCTCTCGTGACATCCCGACTGGACTATTGCAACTCTCTCTACATGGGGCTCCCCTTGAGGTGCACCCGGAGGCTTCAGCTAGTCCAGAATGCAGCCGCGCGAGCAATTATGGGGACCACTAGGTCGACCCACATAACACCGCTCTTGCGCGAGCTGCACTGGCTACCTGTTGTCTTCCGGGTGCGCTTCAAGGTGTTAGTCATCATCTTTAAAGCGCTCCATGGCTCGGGACCTAGCTATCTGCGGGATCGGATCCTGCCCCATACATCCTCATGGCCGATCCGCTCCCACAGAGAGGGACTTCTCCGGGTGCCGTCCACTAGACTCTGTCAGCGGGCGACTCCCAGGGGAAGGGCTCTCTCTGTGGCGGGCCCGGCCCTCTGGAACGACCTTCCCCCCGATATCAGGATGACCACTGACCTCCGCTCCTTCCGTCTCAAGCTAAAAACACACTTCTTCTGTCTGGCCGGCCTAGGATAGTCTCTCTGTCTTTGGGGTTTTTTAATGGGGTAGCACATTTTTAGCGAATTTTTAGCACAGGGTTGGTTTAATCGTTTTTTATGAAATGTATGTATTTTTTGACTGTTTTTATTCTGCCTGTGCACCGCCCCGGGTCCCTGTGGGGAGAGGGTGCGGTTTAAAAATAAAATTATTATTATTATTATTATTATTATTATTATTATTATTATTATTATTATTATTATTATTATTATTATTATTATTATTATTATTATTATTATTAGTATGGATCCTATTCAGTCTATTAGAACAGTTCTACTTTGGTCTTTTTCTTAGGGATATGAATAAATTTGGAGAATATGAGTAGCAAGAAAATGAGTGACTCAAGATGCCATATCAAAATGCGCTGAAATGCTTTGGGCATTTATAAAGATAATTCTTCCTGAAATATAATATTACCGCATGGAAGATAATTTTATCTTCTGGGAATAAAATGTACACAGTATTATGCACCTCACATACAACTGTGACTGTTATGTTTTTATGCTTTTTCCACATCCAGATTGTGGGTTGAAAATGACTCAGCAGGCACCTTACTTTTTAATGTTAAGCCTTTGGTACATTATATGATTGGGACTGAATAATTAAAAGTGCCTAAACTCTATAGCTCTCTCCCACACAATCATATCTAAAGATTTCAAATGCAAATGGCACTAGAAGCTTTTAATGCAATTATTCGTGGTGGTGATTGACTGTTTGATTATGCCTTATTCTATTAGCAGTACTGTGTGAAAACCAAACTATGCAGCAAGGCTTAATTTGTTTATAATAAGGCTGATGTTCATAACATCCTTCTCTGTTCCAGTAATAATGTAACTTGAAATTGTCTTCTTCAACTTCAACTCAAATACCGTGGGGTTGGGGGGTTTTGTTTTTGTTTTGGCAATAAACTGAACATTCTTTACAATTGCCTTGTTCTGGGAATATTGTTTTTAAAACTTTTTGGTTTAGCTACAGACGTGGAAATTCATGCTTGTATCCCATCCAAGTATAAAACAATTTCATCTGTTCAGCTTTTTGAGATCTACTAATGTCAGCTAGCTGCTGCCACCTGCTGAGGCACATTAAGCAGTAATTAGCAAGTATTTTTCTCTAAAAATATATCTGTATAGCTCAGTGGGACCCATTCTGGCCTAAGGATTTGAATTTAGCATTAAAAAAAAAAAGATTTGGGATCTGTTGCTCTGTAGTTAACAGTTATTATTTAATGACTGGATACAACACCCATACATTTTGGGAGATGGAACCTGCCAATATTTTGGGGGGAGGGGTGCAAGATTGTCCCACACTCTAAAACTAATTTTAAGAAAGCGTTATCTTCCCCACCTTGCCCTGTCACCAAAACCTAAAAGTGAACCTATGGAGAACTGCTCTTCAAACCAGTGGCGTAGCGTGGGTTGTCAGCACCTGGGGCAAGGCAAGTAATTTGCGCCCCCTAACCCGTGGATTTTAGCACTCGGGGGAGGCAGCTCATCTTGTGGTGTCGAGCGGCGAGCCCACGCACCTCCCGCGAGGATCCGGCGCTGGCCTCAGCCGGGGGATGGCCCGGGAGGGTTTGGCCCCTACTGGCCGCTGTTCGCTCCCCGACTCTCGCCGGCCCAGGAGCGCCCAGGCGCCGCCGCCGCCAACTCCAGAGACCCGTGGAGGAGAGCTTCCGAGTTGGGTCTCTGGAGCGCGCCCCCCCAGATGTTGCGCCCGGTGCGGCCGGCACCCCCTGCACCCCCCACGCTACGCCTCTGCTTCAAACATATGGCTTGACTTGAAAAAGAACCCTTCTGCATGTAAAAAAAAAAAAGGGTGGTGGTGGTGGTGAAGTCTTTTCTTTAGCTAATCGTGGGAGCTCATAAGTGGAATAGGGCTAATAAGTCAAAGAGACAGTATAGTTTGTCCATTTTCTATTATTCATGTACATAGATGCATTAAAATTTGGAGGTAGTGAGAGCAGCAGCTGAATGGAAAAAGGGAATTAAGAAGGATGCCAATATGGAATTACTCCAGGGGAGGAAATAACGTAGACCAGACTACGGAAGTCTTATTGATCCCCAAAAGAATGCAGACAGTTTGGTGAAATTCTTGTAATGTGAACGATCATAATAAAATAATCTCTTTGGCCTATTCACAGATTTGTCATGGTTCCTTGTGCCTGATTTGGAGAATTCAATCTACTTCTTCCAGAAACTTGTTTTTCACCCACTACCCCTGTGATGGTAAACCTATGGCATGCATGACAGAAGTGGCATGCAGAGCCATCTCTTTGGGCATGACAGCCGTCACCTATTGGCCTTCCGGGTTCTGGTGCATACATACAGTCAGCTGGTCTTCACACACACATGCCAGAAACCGGAAGACCAGGTGACCAGCCCACATGTGTACGCCAGAAACCGGAAGCTCAGATTCCCAGCATGCACATTCATGCTGGGAAGCTGCTCTTCCAGTTTCCAGTGCTTCCCTGCGCATGTGTGCATGCCCCCATTTTGGCACTCAGTGCCAAAAAGGTTCGCTAACACTGCCCTACCCCATCTTCCTGCATTGAGAGAGTTGCTTGACAGTTATTTCTGTTAGTGCCTATTTTCAAGGTGCCTTAATCCTGTGCAGGGAAAACATAATAAAACCCCTCCAATCCACACACACCCTATGACTTTTTAGCAGGAACAAAGAAACAAGATGATGATGATTTACCAAATAAATTTACCAAATGAATGGTTGTAAGTCAAGGACTACCCATATCTCTGTAGGAGCTGCAGGTACAAAAGATTGCTTGCATATTGGACAAGGCTACCTTAAAGAATGAAAAATGGGGAAAGTCCACCTAGAAATTACTCACGAAGTGACATCGTGCCGGTCCTATCACCTTATGGTCAAGGGGCTGCTGCTGACTACCATTTCTATGTAAGATATTTTTGCATCTTACATAAAAAGATACAAATGTAATACTTTTGGAATATTTTCCTTTGGACCTTCATAGATAGATAGATAGATTTTATTTTTCTATACCGCGTCCTCTCCCCAGGGGGACTCGGAGCGGTGCACAGGGAAAATTAAAACAGTATTATAGTATTATAAATTCCTATTTTCCAGATTTAGTTACCTGTTTCTGGTTGCTTTAACACATAAGGACAAACACACACACACACACACACACACACACACACACAGAGTAATCATATTCTGGCCAGAAGAGGGCAATATATTTTAAGTCCTTAAGAACTCCTATATTTGCAACCATCTTAACTTCAAGACTGTTAGGCATCTGAAATAGGTAACATATTTATGTGCCTATGGAATTATGTTGGCTGCCTGTAAGTTTTCAATTTCACTTGACTTCAACAAACAAGAAATAAAAGCATATTTGGTTTGTTTGATCATTTATTTAAAAGAATGAACCAAAAGCTGGCATAAGTTTCTACATGTAGTCTCTGTTTATCAAAATATATTTAAACCCATAGAAAATGAAAAAAAAGCTCATTGCAGTTTAATAGTACTATACTGTTTTTTTGTCCAGAAAAAAATACTAAGGAAAGTTATGACTTTATAGAAACAAATAAAGGATGAGAGCTATCAATCTTACCAATTTGCATTCTGGCAAGGATATTTTGTAGTTGTGCATGTCCAGTACTTCACCCATTTTGTAACTAGGAACAGTTCAATTTTAGCCATGATCTCAAAATTTCCAATGGGCTTGTGTTATAGATAATTAGTAGAAATATATTAGGTTGCAGCAAAAATGGAATTTTCCTTTGAAAAGGAAGGTAAATAGTTGGGTATGCATAAGGACTGGTTTAAAATAATAATGTGGCCTGAAAAGAAGCTATTTCTGGATTTCCTTCTTGGTACATTAAACTATATTTCTTCCCTCCCTTATGCCTGCTAATTCCTGACCTTAGACTTTTCATAACAGATGGTAGGATGATAATGGAAACCAATGGGGTCTACCCAGCTGCCAAAAATAACACACAGGATAAGAGCCAGTTCATAGTTTTCAGTCTACTTCACAACATAGTGGTACTCAATTTGGCAATGCATTTTTTAGATAAAGTAGTTTTTGCCATTTTCATTCTCCTTGTCAAAACACATGTATTTTGTGTGTCAAAAGCACATAGAGATCGGTATAGAGTAGTGATGGCTAACCTTTTCCAGACTGAGTGTCCAAAGCATGTGTGCACGCGAATGCACAGTCATGCGTCCAAACCCCAAAAATGCAATGCACTGTGAGCCTTCTGCATGCCCCCATGCATGCATGCAACCTCCCCGGCTGCACACTGCCCCCACATGCGCCCTGTCCTCCACATGTGTCCCCTGCATGCATCCCCCATGTGCATGGCAGAGACCTGAAGACCAGTTGGCTGTCAGGAGGCACATGCGCGTGTGCACTTGCAGCTGAACTGGAGCAATGACTTGCGTGCCCACATAGAGGGTCCTGCATGCCACCTTTGGCAGGCCTGCCCTAGGTTCGCCATCACAGGTATAGAGGGTAGCAATACAATACAATACAATACAATACAATACAATACAATGCAATACAATACAATACAATACAATACAATACAATACAATACAATAGCAGAGTTGGAAGGGACCTTGTAGGTCTTCTAGTCCAACTCCCTGCGTGGGCAGGAGCCCTATACCATTTCAGACAAATGGCTATCTAACATCTTTTTAAAGACTTCCAGGGTTGGGGCATTCACAACTTCTGGAGGCAAGCTGTTCCAGAGGTTCCAGAGCACTTTTGAGTCACATGATTGATTACAATATCTATTTGAATCATATCCTCATTGCTGTTATAGGCAGTCCTTGACTAACAGCTATTCATTTAGTGACAGTTTGAAGTCACAATGGCTCTGAGAAAGTGACTTAGGAATGATGATGATGATGATGATGATGATGATGATGATGATAATAATAATAATAATAATAATAATAATAATAATAGTAATTTTAATTTATAACCCGCTCTCTCTCCCTGAAGGGACTCGAGGCGGGGCACAGGGAATTTAAAATACATATAAAATCACAATATAATACAATATAAAATAAGATTAAATTTACCCTGCGCTAAAAACCCATTATTTAAAACTAAAAATTAATCATAAAAACCCTAAACAGTTGACTATCCTAGGCCGGCCAAGCAGAAAAAGTGCGTTTTTAATTTTTGACGGAAGGAGCGGAGGTCCGTAGTTGTTCTAATTTCGGGGGGAAGGTCGTTCCAGAGGGTCGGGCCCGCCACAGAGAAGGCCCTTCCCCTGGGCGTCGCCCGCTGCCATAGCCTAGTGGACGGCACCCGGAGAAGTCCCTCTCTGTGGGAGCGGATCGGCCGCAGGGATGTATGGGGCAGGATGCGATCCCGCAGATAGCTAGGTCCCGTGCCATGGAGCGCTTTAAAGATGATAACCAACACCTTGAAGCGCACCCGAAAGACGACAGGCACACTTATGAAGATCATGGCATTCCCATGCTCATGTGATCAAAATGCGTGCATGTGCAACCGGTATGACAACCGACAAAGGCTGCAGCAGACCAGGGTTCTGTGATCACCATTTTAACCTTCCCAGCCAGCTCTGACAAGGGAAGTCAATGGGGAAAACTGGGTTTATTTAATGGGTGTGTGATTCACTTAACAACTGAAGCCATTCACTTAACAATCATGGCAAAAAGGTGATAATATCAGGTGTGATTCACTTAGCAACCACCTTGCTTAGCAACAGAAATTTAAGTCCCAATTGTGGTTGTGGATCTGTAGGTTGCAGGTTGTCATTCCATCACTTAATTGAAGGAGTGCAGTATAACTGTCTTTCACTGAAAATGGTACATAGGTGGAGACACTAGATGGAATTGCTAAAGCATTACAGTACTCTGAGCTACTTTTTTTTTACGGTTTTTAATAAATGACAACAAAGTATGTGATTATCTGGGAAATGAACCCACTAATTTAATATTCAGTGTTAATAATAAACTTTCAGTGAGAAAATGTTTTTGGGTATTTTCATTTTGTTTTATTTATGACCTGAGCAAATGGCCTCCACCATATTTATTCTGTGGCTTAATTTCTACTCTGCTGATATGAGATTCTGAGAAAAGCATATAAAATAATAGTGTTATTGGTGAAACATTTCAGAATCAATTATGCATGTCATTTTTTAAAATTCCACAACAAATAGGACTGATTTGTCTTATAGCATTTTCATGATTCATTGCTAATTTATAAAACTGTGTTTAAAAGTACCTCCTATCTAACAATTAAATTCTTTTATTATTTTGCCTTATGTCAAATATGGCAGTAATATATAGATGTCTCATTACAAAAGAAAAAAGGCTTCGGAACATTGAAGTAATGTTTATGTATTAGAACCAACTATATATTCTATTTATATAAAATATAATATTTTTATATAAAGGACACAATAGAAAGTGTCCTCACATACTGCATTACAGTATGGTATGCTGGTTTAACTGCTACAGGCAGGCAGGCACTACAGAGTGTGATCAATTCAGCATGAGAAACCATTGGTTGCCTTCTAACACCACTGGATGACATTGCCAGGTCTCGCTGCTGCAGAGTAAGGAAGATACTCAGAGATGATTCACACCCTGGTCAGTGTCTCTTCACATTTCTACCATCGGGCAGAAGACATCAAAGCAAATAAGTTTAAAAATAGTTTCTATCCTTGGGCTTTCAGCCTCTTAAACACAATCACAATCCCTCCACACATACACATGTAAACATATGTAGGTTTTTTTCTTTCTTTTTCCTTTTCTTTTCTAATTACTTGCATAGGGATTATTCTTTATGCTATTCATGTTGTTTGTATTTGTTGACATGGATTGGACCAGTGAGACTAAAACCAATTTCATTGTATATATGATGTACAATAATAATAATAATAATAATAATTTTTATTTCTAACCCGCTCTCTCTCCCCGAAGGGACTCGAGGCGGGGCACAGGGAATTAAAAACAACTAAAATCAACAAAGTACAAAATTAAAAATACAAATATAAATAAATGACTAAACTAAATAAAAATAGATTAAACAAATAACCCTGCGCTAAAATCCCTTATAATATTCCCTAACCTTAAAAGAGACTACCCTAGGCCGGCCAAGCGAAAAAGTTGTGTTTTTAGTTTTAGGCGGAAGGAACGGAGGTTGTTCTAATGTCGGGGGGAAGGTCGTTCCAGAGGGCAGGGCCCGCCACAGAGAGAGCCCTTCCCCTGGCTGTCGCCCGCTGACAAAGTCTAGTGGACGGCACCTGGAGAAGTCCCTCTCTGTGGGAGCGAATCGGCCGTGAGGATGTATGGGGCAGGATCCGATCCCGCAGATAACTAGGTCCCGAGCCATGGAGCGCTTTAAAGATGATAACTAACACCTTGAAGCTCACCCGAAAGACGACAGGTAGCCAGTGCAGCTCGCGCAAGAGCGGTGTAACGTGGGTAAACCTAGGGGTTCCCATTATTGCTCGCGCGGCTTCTGGACCAACTGAAGTCTCCGGGTGCACCTCAAGGGGAGCCCCATGTAGAGAGTTGCAATAGTCCAGTCGGGATGTCACGAGAGCATGAGTGACTGTGCGAAGGGCGTCCCGATCCAATAGGGGGCACAACTGTCGTACCAGGCGAACCTGGTAAAACGCCCTCCTGGCCACGGCTGTCACTTGATCTTCCATGGACAGCCAGGTATCCAGGAGGACACCCAAGTTGCGCGCCCCATCCACAGGAGCAAAATGTTCGCCCCCTATGGCCAGAGATGGAATCAGCTGGTTGAATCGGGCAGCAGGAAACCACAGCCACTCGGTCTTGGTCGGGTTGAGCTTGAGTCCGTTACTTCCCATCCAGATCCGCACGGCTTCCAGGCAATGGCACATCACCGCTACGGCATCGTTGGGGTGGTTTGGGGTAGATATATACAACTGAGTATCATCAGCATAGAGATGATACTCTACCCCAAAACCACGGATGATCTCACCCAGCGGCTTCACATATGTGTTGAACAGGAGAGGCGAGAGGACCGACCCCTGAGGCACCCCACATGTGAGGGGTCTCGAGGTCGACCTCTGCTCTCCTGTCAACACAAATTGCAATCGGCCAGAGAGGTAGGAGGAGAACCACCGTAAAACGGTGCCTCCCACCCCCAACCCCCCCAGCCGATGCAATAGGATACCATGGTCGATGGTATCGAAAGCCGCCGAGAGGTCTAATAGAACCAGGATGGAGGAACAACCCCCATCTCTGGCCCTCCAGAGATCATCCACCAACGCGACCAATGCCGTCTCGGTGCTATGCCCGGGCCGAAAGCCGGACTGGCGCGGGTCTAGATAATCAACTTCCTCCAGGTGACGGGGAAACTGTTGTGCCACCACACTCTCAACAACCTTCACCAAAAAGGGAAGATTGGAGACAGGACGATAGTTGGATAGTAAAGCTGGGTCCAAAGAGGGCTTCTTCAGGAGGGGCCTCACCATAGCCTCTTTAAGAGAGGCAGGCAAGGAACCGTCACTCAAGGAAGCGTTGACAACCTCTTGGAGCCAGCCTCGTGTCACCTCCCAGGATGCCAGTACAAGCCAGGAGGGACACGGGTCCAGTAAACATGTGGTGGCTCGCAGTCGCCCACGTAACCTGTCCATATCCTCGGAAGTAACGGAGTCAAATTCCTCCTAAACAAGATCCGCCTCGTGGCATTCCACTGGGCCAGCAATGGGGGCTAACTCGTTCTGTATCTGAGCGATTTTCTCCTGCAGATAAGACACAAATTCCTCTGCTCTGCCCTGTAGGGGGGCTTCCCGCACCCTCTGTTGAAGGAGGGAGCGGGTCACCCTAAACAGGGCGGCAGGGCGGTTATCTGCGGATGCTATGAGAGTGGCACAATGGTGACGTTTGGCCACTCTCAGCGCCACAATGTAAGTCCGTAAATGGGCTCTTACCTGTGTCCGGTCAGATTCAGAGCAGGTAGACCTCCATCTTCTCTCTAGGCATCTCTTGTGGCGTTTCATCACCCTCAGCTCCTCGGTAAACCAAGGAGTCAGGGTGGCTCGCCGCCGCAAGAGAGGCCGCAAGGGCGCGACCCGATCCAAGGCTCCCGTGGTCGCAGTATTCCATGCGGCCACGAGGTCCTCCATCGGGGCGCGGGTCAGGGGTACAGGAACTGGCCCAAGTGCCGCCTGGAACCCATCAGGGTCCATCAGGCGCCTGGGGCGGAACCAGATAGGCGACTCGGGTTCCGCCTCCCCGCGGTGAGGGGCAGCGGTTGGAAAGTCGAGCCGGAGAAGTGAGTGGTCTGACCATGACAAGGGTGTGATGGCTATATCCCCTAAACCCAGATCACTCTTCCATTGGCCTGAGACAAAGATGAGATCCGGTGTATGTCCACCCTCGTGAGTGGGGCCTTGAATTAATTGGGTCAGGTCCATGGCCGTCATGGAAGCCATGAACTCCCGAGCTACCGCGGATGATTCGCCCGCCGATGGCAGATTAAAGTCCCCCATGACTACAAGTCTGGGGGTCTCAACTGCCACCGTAGCGATCACCTCCAGGAGCTCGGGCAGGGCTGCTGTTACATAGCGGGGAGCCAGGTATACAACCAGCAAGCCCAACTGCCTCCCTAGGCCCCACTTCACGCCGAGGGACTCACAACTGGTAGTCTGCGGCACAATGGTCTCTCTCAGCTCAAGACCTTCCCTAACAATAACCGCTACCCCACCACCCCTACCTAGGGCCCGGGGCTGATGAAAAGCACGGTAACCTGGTAGGCACATTTCAATGAGGGGGAGTCCACCCTCGTGGCCCAACCAGGTCTCCGCAATTCCTGCCAGGTCTGGCTCCCCCTCTGACACAAGGTCATGGACGAGGGGGGCTTTGTTGACCACGGACCTGGCGTTACAAAACATCAGCCGCAGGCCCTGGCTCTGTGCTCCCTGACCACCTAGCCCGCGGCCTCGTGCCCCCAACCGGGAGGATGGGATTTGTCTCCCATCGGATCTGCCCCTCCCCACCAACCTCTCGATGGGTAGGCCCTCCCTGGAAACGACCCGTGTCCCCCCCTCTTAGCGGATCCATCCGCCTCCTTCCGTAGTCTGCTGGCTCGGCCCGTTCCCTTCTTACTAGTCTCAACCTGTCTACACCCTCCCCCCTCCCTGGTACCCCCTAAAATAAACAACAAATTTCTAACTAAAAAACCCCTAAGGCCGCGCTTCGCCCACCTCTCCGGATTAATAAATCCCTCATCAAAGCGGGCCCTCGTTAAAGAGGAGGGCCAGACCTGCGAGAGCGGGGACTCTCGCAGTAGCATAAGGTCTGCCTTAGAATACATGATTATAATTATATTATATAAATATAAATATATAAATACATAGACACATAAATATATCAATATACAATGACAATAAAGGCTGTACTATACCATATTACAATTTTATTGGTTATCAATTTGTTGAAGTTATGCTTTTAATTAGCTTTAAACATCTGGTGCTCTTTAAACTGTAATTTATCAGATGGAAAATAACCACAGAGCCTGATAGTCCCCAGATGTAAGAAATTGGGTTTTAAATTTTGGGGTGGACTTTGTTATTCATATTCTATTCCATATGTAACTGCAATCTGAATTAAACTGCAGATCACAAGAAATTGAGCATGTTGAAATTTGGAGATGAGGTAAAAGAGCCCTGAAAAAGTATCAAAAATTATCATTAAAACTACAAGGGTACAAGAAGAAATAAGAATAATATCTAAAAACAGAATTGAAATAATGAAGCAGTCGGGCACTCATTCTTCCGCATCTTCAACGCTGAAGAAATGGTTGGTGTCACTTTCTAATAATTTCTATACCCCAATGGTTATAGTTTCATTTCTAAAGAATGAGGAAATGGCGTTTTGCCTGATCTTCTTTTGTAGCACCTGCTAAGGATCTCTGCTTTATTTTAACTTGATGCTGAACTTGTCATAGGTCATGTTCAAACACTTGGTCCTTTAGGTAAAGGTAAAGATTCCCCTTGCACATATGTGCTAGTCATTCCTGACTCTAGGGAACAGTGCTCATCTCTGTTTCAAAGCGGAAGAGCCAGCGCTGTCCGAAGACATCTCCGTGGTCATGTAGCCGGCATGACTAAACACCAAAAGCGCATGGAGTGCTTTATCTGCCCACCAAAGGTGGTTCCTATTTTTCTATTTGCATTTTTATGTGCTTTCAAACTGCTAGGTTGGCAGAAGCTGGGCCAAGTAACGGGAGCTTACTAGGGATTAGAACTGCCAAACTGCCTACCATTTCTGATCAACAAGCTCAGCGTCTTAGTCACTGAGCCACTTTGTCCTCTAGGTACTTCTTAACTGCAGGATCTCAGAAAGCTTTCATTTGAGTGTAACATTTTGTACATTTGCCACTTCTTTCAACCAGAGATGATTGTTATGTTCTTGTTCAGCCATATCAATACTATGCACGGAATAGCCCAAAGCACACATTCTGTTAGACAGACGTTTCCTAAGTCTGAAAGCTCAGAAAACTAAACCTCTAGCCCTGGTGATCAACCCAGATCGTATGCTTAATATAACTCCTTGTTGGAAGAGGCATCTTGCAAAAGGTTTATTTACCGATATTTATGTTTTTGCTTGCATACTGGTTTAAAAAATCTTGAGGTGGTTGGCAAGAAAAACTCATCAATGAATGAATATTCATTAAAACATGCAAATTAATCAAAAAAAGGAATTCTGCAATAAAGAGATAAAAGTAACACCAATTTATAAAGTTTAGCCTATCAATTAAATATCGTTGAAACCAAGCCAAGACTCTTTATTTTTCATGCTGAAATTATATTTCAGTTCTAAGATGCCTATTATTTTTCCTCAGTTATCTTACGCACATTTTTCCTCCTGTTGGCTCCCTTACAGCTTATGATGGTGATCTATATTCTGCCTGTTGCAATTTTAATCAGTTCTTCAACCTGTCTGTCAGTTCAGACATAGAGCCCAGTCCTGGGAGTACCAATTATTTGTTCCAAAACACCTCTAGTGCAAACATTGTTGGTCTCGAGTACTGTTAGTTACAAGGACATGGCATGTTGTTGCCCTGCAAACTGCCAGAAAAGGGGGGATGAAAGAGAGATGTAAGTAGCTAACAGAGATACTACAAAAATACTATGTTAATAGAACCATATTCTAGTCTGTCCTAAAAACATTTTCATCAGCAAGTATTGCAGGCCCAATTGGCAAAATAGAGCTATTGTATTTTATAATTTTTTCCACCAGAGCTTTGCAAATATACATACACCCAGTTTATCAGCAGTAAAACTGGATTAGAGGGCATTTTTTATATTTTTCACCTGAATTTCCTGAAAATCTTTTCTTTTTAATGCAAATTGCAGATCCTTTTTTTGCTGCTTGTACATAAATTTCCCTGATGCAGGCTTTTAAAGTGCATACATTTAAAAATCAGTTTTTAAAAGAAAAACATAGGCAAAAGTTCCCCTTGCACATATGTGCTAGTTGCTCCCGACTCTAGGGGGTGGTGCTCATCTCCGTTTCAAAGCCGAAAAGCCAACGCTGTCCAAAGATGCCTTCGTGGTCATGTGACCAGCATGACTAAATGCCAAAGGTGCACGGAACGCTGTTATCTTCCCACCAAAGTGGTCCCTATTTTTCTACTTGCATTTTTTGCATGCTTCCAAACTGCTAGGATGGCAGAAGCTGGAACAAGTAACAGAAGCTCACTCCATTATGCGGCGCTAGGGATTCAAGCCACTGAATTGCTGACCTTTCTGATCGACAAACTCAACGTTTTAGCCTCTGAGCCACCACGTCCCTTTTAAAACACATAACTATTAATAATTATGACCTTTTTGCCATTTTTGCCAAATATTTCAGAGGAAACAATAAATATTGATGAATTTTCTTGAATGTTATAATTGCTGCTGCTACAAAGTCCAAATAGAACAAAATAGGTGGGAATAAATTGCATGGGGCTTCCCTTGAGGTGCACTCGGAGGCTCCATCTAGTCCAGAATGCAGCCGCGCGGGGGATCTTGGGAGTCTTGAAATACTCCCATATAACACCTCTCCTGCGCGAGCTGCACTGGCTACCTGTGGCTTTCAGGGTGCGCTTCAAGGTGTTAGTAACCACCTTTAAAGCGCTCCATGGCATGGGACCTGGATATCTGCGGGACCGCCTCCTACCACATACCTCCCTTTGACCTGTCCGCTCCCACAGGGAGGGCCTCCTCAGGGTACCGTCTGCCGGACAATGCCAGCTGACGACCCCCATGGGGAGGGCCTTCTCTGTGGCAGCTCCCGCCCTCTGGAACGACCTGCCCCCCGACCTTCGTATTATCACGGATCTGCGCCTCTTCCGTCGGGCACTAAAAACGCATTTATTTCATGCAGCCGGCCTGGTATAGTTTTAAATGTGATTTTAAATTGGGTTTGTAATGACAATTTTAGCACGGGTTCCAAATTTAATTTATTTTTAACTTTTCTAACATTTTATTGTATTTATTGCTATGCTTTTTATTATTTCCTGTGCACCGCCCTGAGTCCCCTCGGGGAGATAGGGCGGTATATAAATTTAATAAAAACTAAACTAAAAACGAAACAATAAAAAAACCCAAAACCAATACTATAAGTACTATTTTAGCAAATTGGCAGTATTAAATTTCAATGTGCATTGTGCTGAGCAAATGCAGGCACAGGATTGCCCTGGCATGTAACATTTTTAGAATTGTGATTACAGCTGTCACATGCTTCAGAGTTTATGTAGTCCAATTTTCTTTTTCAAATGCTCACAAGAGTAGAACAGTCTGCAGATCATTGCCAATTCCTCCATGTAGAGGTAAGGCAAAGCAGGATTGACTGTTTATAGCAGAACATCTTATTTTTCTGGAATATTATCATACATGGCAAAAGACCTGTGTCAAATTTTGGGCACTGCCATTGCCCTTATCTCCCCTGAGATCCCACTGAAGACAGTAGGGTTGAACTATTCTGGGAGTTGAAGTCTATACATCTTCCAGCTGTCAAGGTCAACAAACACTGGCTTAAAGTATCATGTTGGCTAACCACCGCTGGAGAATCAGGTTTTTCTTTTTTCCATCCCCAAAAATGGAGCCATGGAACAACACATATTTGTTTGGGCACTTAAATTTCATAGTTTCTTAATCCTGCATCTTGTTCCTTTCTCTCTCGTTACTTTCATTACATCACATCCTTTTCAGGTATCTCTTACTCTTTACCATGCCCTTGATTCTGAGACTCTATGGATAAATATTATCAAAGAAGATCAGCATGAGAGAAATGCAACTTCCTTCTACACCAGCTTGGAAATGGATACCTGTTGCAGAGGGCACAGACAACACAGCTGCACAGGGTAGAAGCTAGAAAGAGAACCAGGTAGAAATTTACTGATTTAAATGTTCAGTGACTTCGTTTAGCAAGCACCCATCAACATCACCCACCCTGCCCCATTCCAACCTGATTTCATGTGATACGTAAAGTTATACTTTTAGATATTACATACATTATTGTAACCATTAAGTATTTCTTAATTTGAATCATGCCACCGAGTACAGCCAGTATGGTCTAAGAAAATAAGAGACTGTGTCTTCTAGGTTTCCCTTAGGCATGAAAGCTAGTTATCCTCCAAAAGTTGAAATATTTACCTTGGCACATTTGTCAAGTAAAATGAACTTTTTCTTCCCCATAATAGTTAGGGAAACGTGTGCTTAATGTAGCAATAGTGTTAATTTTACTTAAATTATATGTGAAAGATTGTGCAAGGCAAATATATAATTTCATGAAAAATCTCAAAATTTGAGACGTTCTTATGGTATTTCTATACAAGTGTGGTAACTATTATTTAAAGACTTTGACCAAATTGAATGATCATTACAAATTCTAATAGTGGGCTGATGTTGGTTAAAAGGAATGGTTTTCAGTCTTCTCTAAATATCGCGGATCCTGTATGCAGTATTCTGAATAAACATTTTAAAGGAGGATTGAAATGACTACCTTTGTTAGCCAAACAACCTCCTTCCCCAAGTCAGTTCATGCAAACACTAAAATATATGCCTCATATATTAGACAGTAGTCCAGGAAATAATATAGAAAAACACTATTTGTTCCAGCCTGCAATTAAAGGGGAATGTGATCTTTTCAAATCACTTGAGAGAATTGAGAAATAGCATTATTCACAGTTGGATCTCAGTCTCTCTCCTGAGGCTGTGTGGGTATGCTTTTACTCAGGTGAAACCAATGAATATTCAGTCCGAGGGGAAGAATTTCAAAAACGTAAATATCATAGAAAGGTTAGAAAGGATAGATGAAATCATCTATTAAAAATGACATTTGAACAATTCTTAGCGATTCAGTATGGTTTTTATTACTATATCCATCCCATCTTTGTAGTTATTTGTAGTTATTCTCAGTGCCCATTGCTAAAGCAGCTGTTACCATGGTAAGAATTGCCACTGTTCTAAAAGCAGCTGTTCTATATGAACATTAAGCAGCTTCTGTAGTTTAAAAGCCATTTTTAAAAATGTATCTTTATTCAAGGTCCTAGTTCTGTGAGGGCAAACCTATGGCACTCCTGCCAGAAGTGGCATGCAGAGCCATTGGTCATTGCTCTTGCGGGTTCTGGTGTGCCGGCCAGATGGTCTTCATGCGCATGGGAGTGCAGGAAACCAAAAGAGCAGCTGGCCAGTGTGCATGCACATGCTAGAAACAAGAAGATCATCTTCCCAGCGTGCGCATGTGTACTGGCCAGCTGGTCTTCGTGCACAAGTGTGTCAGAAACCGGAAGACCTTGTGGTTGGAAAGAGTGCAAAGAAGAGCAACCAAGATGATTAGAGGACTGGAGACTAAGACATATGAAGAACGGCTGCAGGAACTGGGTATGTCTAGTTTGATGAAGAGAAGGACCAGGGGAGACATGATAGCAGTGTTCCGATATCTCAGAGGGTGCCACAAAGAAGAGGGAGTCAAACTTTTCTCCAAGACACCTGGGGGCAGGACAAGGAGCAATGGGTGGAAACTAACCAAGGAGAGAAGCAACTTAGAACTAAGGAGAAATTTCCTAACAGTAAGAACAATTAACCTCTGGAACAGCTTGCCTCCAGCAGTTGTGAATGCCCCAACCCTGGAAGTCTTTAAGAAGATGTTGGACAGCCATTTGTCTGAAATGGTGTAAGATTCCTGCCCATGCAGGGGGTTGGACTAGAAGACCTACAAGGTCCCTTCCAACTCTGCTATTGTATTGTATTGTATTGTATTGGAAGCATGTGCACCCCGGAAACCAGAAAATCATCTTCCCGGCACATGCATGTGCACCGGGCAGCTGCTCTTCTGATTCAGTGCCGAAAAGGTTTGCCAACACTGGCCTAGTTCATACCTGCTAAAAATGCAATGAAAGCCAGCATGGCATAATAGCAATAGCACTTAGAATTATATACTTCACAGTGCTTTACAGTACTCTCTAAGCAGTTTATAGAGAATATTGCCTCCAACAATCTGGGTCCTCATTTTACCAACCTCTGAAGGATAGAACACTGAGTCAACCTTGAGCCTGGTGAAATTCGAACTGCCAAATTGCAGGCAGCTGGCAGGCAGCAGCAGTAGCCTGCAGTACTGCATTCTAACCACTGCAACATCACGGCTCTTAATAATTATGGGATGGCACCAAGATTTGTTTGTTCATGTTTGAATTGGGCTCCAGGGCCTACAAGCATCCAATACACCTATAAACAGTTCTCACAAAATATATTTATTACATTGCTTTGTACCAGTCAGTAGGTGGGCAGCTGCATTCTGTAACTGCAGCTTTTGCATCATCTTCAAGAGTAACCCCTGCCAAAATGTTAGAATCAATCAATCAAATTTAATTTGTAAACCGCTCCCTCTCCCCACAGGGACTCGGGGCGGTGCACAGGGAAAGTAAAAACAATAAATATACAAATATAAATACATAAATACATAATGTAAAAACAAATTAAATCTATTCCTGTGCTAAAACCCGTTAAACTAAAATACCCAGCTATAAATAAGTTTAAAACCCCATAGAAAGAGAGACTAGCCTAGGCCGGCCAAGCGGAAAAAGTGTGTTTTTAATTTCAGACGGAAGGAGCGGAGGTCCGTAGTCGTTCTAATATCGGGGGGAAGGTCGTTCCAGAGGGCCGGGCCCGCCACAGAGAGAGCCCTTCCCCTGGGCGTCGCCCGCTAACACAGTCTAGTGGACGGCACCCGGAGAAGTCCCTCTCTGTGGGAGCGAATCGGCCGTGAGGATGTATGAGGCAGGATCCGATCCCGCAGGTAGCTAGGTCCCGAGCCATGGAGCGCTTTAAAGATGATGACTAACACCTTGAAGCGCACCCGGAAGACGACAGGCAGCCAGTGCAGCTCGCGCAAGAGCAGTGTAACGTGGGCAAACCTAACGGTTCCCATAATTGCTCGCGCGGCTGCATTCTGGACCAACTGAAGTCTCCGGGTGCACCTCAAGGGGAGCCCCATGTAGAGAGAGTTACAATAGTCCAGTCGGGATGTCACGAGAGCATGAGTGACTGTGCGAAGGGCGTCCCGATCCAATAGGGGGCGCAATTGGCGCACCAGGCGAACCTGGTGAAACGCCCTCCTGGCCACGGCTGTCACTTGGTCTTCCATGGACAGCCGGGTATCCAGGAGGACACCCAAATTGCGCGCCCCATCCACAGGGGCAAGATGTTCGCCCCCTATGGCCAGCGATGGAGTCAGCTGGTTGAATCGGGCAGCCGGAAACCACAGCCACTCGGTCTTGGTCGGGTTGAGCCTGAGTCCGTTACTTCCCATCCAGATCCGCACGGCTTCCAGGCACTGGCACATCACCGCTACGGCATCGTTGGGGTGGTTTGGGGTAGATATATACAGCTGAGTATCATCAGCGTAAAGATGGTACTCTACCCCAAAACCACGGATGATCTCACCCAGCGGCTTCATGTATGTGTTGAACAGGAGAGGCGAGAGGACCGACCCCTGAGGCACCCCACATGTGAGGGGTCTCGGGGTCGACCTCTGCTCTCCTGCCAACACAAATTGCGATCGGCCAGAGAGGTAGGAGGAGAACCACCGTAAGACGGTGCCTCCCACCCCCAACCCGCCCAGCCGATGCAATAGGATACCATGGTCGATGGTATCGAAAGCCGCCGAGAGGTCTAATAGGACCAGGATGGAGGAACAACACCCATCTCTGGCCCTCCAGAGATCATCCACCAACGCGACCAATGCCGTCTCGGTGCTATGCCCGGGCCGGAAGCCGGACTGGCGCGGGTCTAGATAATCAACTTCCTCCAGGTGACGGGGAAACTGTTGTGCCACCACACTCTCAACAACCTTCGCCAAAAAGGGAAGGTTGGAGACGGGACGATAGCTGGTTAAAAGAGCTGGGTCCAAGGAGGGCTTCTTAAGGAGGGGCCTCACCATAGCCTCTTTTAGGGAAGCAGGCAAGGAACCCTCACTTAAGGAAGCGTTGACAATCTCTTGGAGCCAGCCTCGTGTCACCTCCCAGGATGCCAGTACAAGCCAGGAGGGACACGGGTCCAATAAACATGTGGTGGCTCGCAGTCGCCCACGTAACCTGTCCATATCCTCGGAAGCAACGGAGTCAAACTCCTCCCACACAAGATCTGTCTCATGGCATCCCACTGGACCATCAATGGGGGCTAGCTCGTTCTGTATCTGAGCGATTTTCTCCTGCAGAAAAGTCACAAATTACTCTGCTCTACCCTGTAGCGGGGCTTCCCGCACCCTCTGTTGAAGGAGGGAGCGGGTCACCCTAAACAGGGCGGCAGGGCGGTTTTCTGTGGATGCTATGAGAGTGGCACAATGATGACGTTTGGCCACTCTCAGCGCCACAATGTAAGTCCGTAAATGGGCTCTTACCTGTGTCCGGTCAGATTCAGATCGAGTAGACCTCCATCTTCTCTCTAGGCATCTATTGTGCCGTTTCATCCCCCTCAGCTCCTCGGTGAACCAAGGGGCCGGGGTGGTTCGCCGCCGCAAGAGAGGCCGCAAGGGCGCGACCTGATCCAAGGCTCCCGTGGTCGCAATGTTCCATGCGGCCACGAGGTCCTCCATCGGGGCGCGGGTCAGGGGTACAGGAAATGGCCCAAGCGCCGTCTGGAACCCATCCGGGTCCATCAGGCGCCTGGGGCGGACCCAGATAGGTGATTCTGGTTCCGCCTCCCCACGGAGGGGAGCAGCGGTCGGAAAGTCGAGCCGGAGAAGTGAGTGGTCTGACCATGACAAGGGTGTGATGACTATGTCCCCTATACCCAGATCACTCTTCCATTGGCCTGAGACAAAAATGAGGTCCGGTGTGTGTCCACCCTCGTGGGTGGGGCCCTGAATTAGTTGGGTCAGGTCCATGGCCGTCATGGAAGCCATGAACTCCCGAGCTACCTCGGATGATTCGCCCAACGATGGCAGATTAAAGTCCCCCATGACTATAAGTCTAACTATAAGATGACAAGGGCATAAATTACTGTTTTCGGTCCCTTCTGAGCTGGGAAAGATAACAATTGGCAGACTAGTTGAAACTGGCTGAAAGTTGTTTGGCCATAGTCTTGCCTTGATGTTCCAGTAGAACCCTACATTATATGCTTGTTCCTTTACAGGTGCACTTTGTCAAGAGCAATTGGTGAAGTGTTATTTGTTCCAGAAGGCTCCTGGGTTTTAGCAAGCGTCATTGTACCAAGCCACTTCCACACATTGTTTAGCTATTGGGTCAAGACTTCCAGTTTGGCTTGAGAGTACAGATACAAATTTGAATATCATTATTATATTGAAGTTTCTGGGAAAAGGACAAGTAATTTATTTTCAGCTGTAATTTAACTACTGCCTCAAGACCCTTAGCTAAGAAAGGAAACTGGTAAATATTGTTTAAGAGTGCTGGGTTGAATTGTGACTTCTTAAGGTACACGTTGTCCTTGACTGATGACCGGTCACTTAGCAATCGTTCAAAATTACAAGAGATCTTCCCCCCAAAGCTATTCATGATCCAATTTTGAAATGTTCTGCCAACATTTGCTGATGCACACATTCTTATGGTGTGCAAGCCTACCACAAGTTGTGATCATGGGAATGCTGCAATAATTCATAAGTGTGAAAAATGTCACAATCATTTTTTTGAACGCCACTGTAACTTTGAATGGACACTAAGTGAAGTGTTATAAGTCGAGGACTACCTGTAAGGGACATTTGGAATCTTAAGGACTCTTAATCAGACTGGTTGTTAAGTCAGGGGTAAAGTCAAAATTAAATTCTCTTTTAAGTAGAACTCAACTTCTACTGACTTTGTGGAGGTATCTATAAATTTCTTGGCAATAAAATGCAAATGATTCTATAACGCTTTTGGCCTCACGGAGTACCTTATACTCTGCATTTCTAGAGTTTTGCATCTCCCATCCAAATAGTAACTGGATCCAATTCTCCTTAGTTTCGTCATCCAGATAAAAATCAGCTATGTGCTGCCATCTGCTGAGAATAAAATGTAGGAGCAGATTTTTTAAAAATAGCTTTGTACTGCACTTAACAGGGTCGCGGTGGCTCAGTGGCCAAGACGCTGAGCTTGTTGATCAGAAAGGTCAGCATTTTTGCGGTTTGAATCCCTAGTGCCGTGTAACGAAGTGAGCTCCCGTTACTTGTCCCAGCTTCTGCCAACCTAGCAGTTCAAAAGCATGTAAAAAATGCAAGTAGGAAAAATGGGAGCCACCTTTGGTGGGAAGGTAACAGCGTTCTGTGTGCCTTCGGTATTTAGTCATGCCAGCCACATGACCACAGAGACGTCTTCGGACAGCACTGGCTCTTTGGCATTGAAATGGAGATGAGCACCCCCCCCCCCTCCCTTGAGTCGGGAACAACTACCACATATGTGCAAGGGAAACTTTTACCCTTAGTTTACTGCACTTATCAAAATGCATAAAGTACTTATATACTGAACCAAGCAGAAGAGGGATTACACAATGCTAATTTGTGCACATATTTTATATCTGTGGATCTGTCTTCATTGCCAGTGACAGCCTGAACAAATGAATAAAATGGCAACATTTTCAGAAAGGTTTTAACATTATCTTTCCCAGACTTGAGAGGAAATGACTGATCCAACATCACCTAGGCAAAACTAGGACTCATTGTCTCCTAGTCTGAAACTTTTATCATTACAGCAAACTCCCTCTCCAAAATTACCTCACATAGGCCATAATGTTCTTTTGTCTGCAATCTAAAGTTGTTTTAAAACTTAAGAAAAAGTTTTATCTTTTTTTTTAAATAAATGACTGAGCTGTTTCACCTCATTTATGTAATCTGATCATTTTAAGAGGGCTGGGAGTTTTTCTTTTAAAGTTCTTCAGCCTGGTTTTAGATATTATTAACTATTGCATTTTCATTGTTTTAATTTTCTCTTAGCCCATTTATCATTTAAAGAACTGTATTTTTTGTAAAGCAACTAATAATCCTTCTAAGAAAACCAGAATTGTAGGCTAGTTTAGGAAGTGGGAAAAGGTATTCCCAAAGTATATGATGCAAATCACTTCCAGTTTGCTGCCAATGAAATTATATAGACACTTGCAGAAAATTACCAGGGTTTAGGGGGAGATGAAAGAGATTTTACTTAAATACATATTTTTACTAAAATCGGAAACATTTATTAGTTAGGAACCACTTCAAGTTCACAAATGGGGCAGGAAAAAAAAGAAAATTAATTAATAAATATTAAACAATTCTTAATATTTACCAAGGATTCACAGGTATTTACATCCAACTTCCTCATCAAAACTTACTTTTACATTGGCAGCCCAATACTGTTTTATTCCAGGTAAATTATTTGCCACTCAAGTTTATTGTCACCTTGCCAGCTGCCTCTTTTTCAATTGGAGATGTCTTGAAGTAAAGTTGGAATTGTCTGCAAATGAAAATATTTTTCCCTGAAGCCCATAGATCCTTCTAAACCTAAATATGTTATTTATGCTGTAAGAAAAAGGATTCATTTAATTCAGAGGTACTAATATATGACCTATAGGCCATAAACCTCCCCATCAATACCATGTGGCTTTGATGTAGTTTCCATGGCAGTAGTGTTGGGTAAGGTAAGGTTCCCCACGCATACATGTGCTAGTCATTCCCAATTCTGGGGGGGGGGGGGTGCTCATCTCCATTTCAAAGTTGAAGAGCCAGTGCTGTCCGAAGACGTCTCTGTGGTCATGTGGCCGGCATGACTAAACATTGACGGTGCACAGAACGCTGTTACCTTCCCACCAAAGGTGCTTCCTATTTTTCTACTTGCATTTTTACATGCTTTCGAACTGCTAGGTTGGCAGACGCTGGTACAAGTAACAGGAACTCATTCCATTACGTGGCGCTAGGGATTTGAACTGCTGAACTGCCAACCTTTCTGATTGACAAGCTCAGCGTCTTATGCCTATAGCATGTGTATGGTTAGGACTTTATTTATTTAGATCCCATTTTTATTACTTTTAGAAATAACTCAGTGGCAAACATATCCAAAACATATCCTCCATCTATTTTCACCACAACCTTGTGTGGTGGGTTGGGCTGAGAAAGAGAGACTGACTCAAGACATCCAGCCAGCTTTCATGCCTAAGGTTGACAGGAATTTACAGCCTCCCAGGTTCTAGACCAGTACTTTAATTACTACATCAAACTGTTAAATTCTTTAGGAACATGGTCCTTCCATCTTCATTCCGCAAAATAATTCCTTAACAATCTCCCTGGAGTAGTCTGGTGTAGGATTTCTTCAGCAAAGCATCCTTTCAAATTTTTATTTTCCCCGTCCATTCCTTTTTCTTCTTCTTCTCCTTCCCCTTTCCCTACCTAGAACCCAAACTCCTCCTATAGTGAAACCTATCTACCTTGAGCTTCAGGGCTTTAAATTATTCTTTTGCCACTTGAGCAAAATAAATGATGCTGGCCTTCTTTTCAAGATTGTTTGGCTCTTGGCCCACACTGAGACCATCCATAGGAATAGCTCTTGGGATGCTCCAGCTGAATGAGATCCATAAACTGCTCAAAGTCTTCCTGAAGGTCTGTAGCTTTGCCTTTGCTCACACCTCCTAGTCAAGTGTGAAAGTGGGCAAGAGGGTCTGTTTAGCCACATACAATGTGGGCAGGCATATTTTAGGCCAATGTGTTGCACAAATCCAGCCGGTGTGGGTTTCGCGCGCTCTCCCGACTACGGCTCGAGTGCGCGGCCGCCCGCTTTGTGCCAACTTTTGGGATGAGCCCGACTTCGCTCAAAGACCGCGTGAAAGAGGGTGACGGTCTGAGTCGCAGCGGCGCGTTTGCGCGAACGAGGTGCTTAATCTCGGCGCGCTTCATAAACGCGCGCAGGTTTACTGGCACCTCAGCCTGCCCGGCGCGAGGGATTAAGGAGTTAATTCGTCAGCGCGCAACCAGTTAGTTCTTTCTTTCTCCCCTCCCACCACACGCGCACCACACACGCGCGCAGCAGAGGTTAGCGCGCTTTCGCCTCCATTTGTTCTGCCCCTGCCCGTGTGCGTGTGTGTGTGGTGGTGGTGGTGGTGTGGGGCTCCATTCCCGCAGTGTAGGCAACCCGTAAAGCGCCTCAACCCACAACGGCTGCCGCGCAGAAAGAGAGGGAAAGAAACCCGCCGCCCTCGCGCGCTTTCCTGTACGCTTCCTAAAAAAAAAGGGGGGGCGCTGCACGTCCCCCCACGGAACGCAGAGACCCGGCTTCGTTTCCAGCCCTGGGTTTTTAAATCCTGCCGCTCGGGGGAAACGAGGGGGATCCGGGGGAGGCGTGGCCTTTGGTAGATGCCGACGGAGGAGGAGGAGGCGGCTGGAGGGAGGTTCGTGGTCTTCTGGGGGGGGAGAAGCAGGGCGGGATTAAGCGGTGCCAAGACTCCTCTCGAGTTCTGCATGGACACGCTTCCGCGGTCCGGCGAGGCTCCGCGACTCATCCTGCGGGTGTCCTTGCGCTGATTGGAGCCCTGCGTGGAAGGCGAGGGGATCAGATGCCGCTGCTTTGCCTTCCTTGGAAAGATGCGGGCGTGAGCTTTTTTCCCGAGGCGGTGGACCGAATGGAAGGTTTTTCTGTCTAAACGCTGAAGGGGACGACAAAAAAAAAGAAGAAGAAGAAAAGAAGAAAGGAGGAGGAAAAAGAAGAAGAGGGAAAAGCGACTGTAAAGCGCCTCCTCTGCCCGTTTCATTTCATGCTTTTGGCAAGTTCCGCGCTCGGGTCTGCCTCGTAGGGTTGTTGCTGCAACAACCAGCCCCTAATTCACTTTTGTTGGAGGAGCACGCCTCGAATCGGGAGGCCCCGTCGAACTGCGCCGGGGACGGAGGTCTTCGGCTCCTGCAGTCTTAGCCTCTCGAGCAGGCGAAGTTTTTTTCCCCCTTCCTCCTTCTCCAATTTGAGAAGGAAAGCTTCGCGAGAGAACCATGCAAGTCTCCATAGCGTGCACGGATCATAACCTCAAGAACCGGAATGGGGAAGACAGGATGATCAGCAAACAGACCTCCGGCGCTCCAAATGCGGTCAATGCGGCCAGAGCAAAATTCCGGACAGTGGCGATTATCGCTCGTAGTTTGGGAACCTTTACCCCCCAGCATCACATTTCCTTAAAAGAATCCACTGCAAAACAGACAGGGATGAAATACAGGTATGGCGGACCGTTTGGGTCACATCTCGGGGTATTTCTTTCCTCCCATCACCATCCCCTGCACCTCAAAGATTGTTACTGACATACAAAGTTAAAGACATATAAAGTTCCTCCCCCCCCCCCAAAAGAACAAGGAACAAACCCTAGAATCCTTTTTTTTTATTTTTTAGAAATGAAATCACCCAGAAAAAGTTTAATTCCTTTAGAAATCTTGAGCATTGGATTCCAACTTTGTGGTAATATTGGTTTTGGCGGTGGTTGGCTCCCATTAACTGGGATTTTGGTCTTTGCAGCCCCAGATATAAGTTTTGGTGATTTTTGTAATTTTACTGAGTAAGTATTCTAGGGAAGAGAGATTTGATGGCTTTCTGTTTGTAATTAGGGAATTTGGATTACTGGCTCACTCTTGAGGATCTATTCAGGAGAAAGTTTGCCTCTCAAGGCACCTGCTGGGTTGTTCAGAAAAGCAATATCTGTTAAACTCAGTTGGAAGCTCTTTTGCGTATTTATTTATTAACTTTATATGCCACTCATTTCCCTTTTGTATTCTAATTACCGCTGAGGGGCTCATAATGAACTTCCTATCTGCAAGAGAGAAGGATTTGCTTTGAGTAAAATGTGGAGTAATTTGCATAATACAGTAAAGTAATAAGTGTTTACCTGCAGAAATGTTATTTTTCCACAAAGGAAGCCAAAAAGAAGGCAGTGAAGATGGTTGCTGACTGAATTCTGAGATTCACTGTATTTCATCCTGATTTTAAAACAGGACTTTGGTATAACTTGCTAAAATGAATAGCTGTATTTAATAGTGTAGTCAGAATGACTCCTCCGAGAAGACATTTATTTGGCATTCGAATGGTTAGTTCTTAAATACAAGAGGACACAAGCACTTATTCCCACACCTATCATAAGCAGAGTTGTTGCTTAGTCATCAGATCACCTGCTGAATTTACTGCAGTAACATTGTGAATGGTGTTGAAGGTAAACTCTAGACACGAGTTTTAATTCCACTGAGTAAAGGAAGTTGGTGTTCGTTATGCAGGCTTGACCAGAAGTAGATTTTCTGTTCTTTGAGCCTTACAAACAGGAGAATATGCAAAGTATTGCACCTCTAGGCTTAGATAATAAAACTGACCAAGA
Source organism: Rhabdophis nuchalis (assembly GCA_039707465.1). NCBI lineage: Eukaryota > Metazoa > Chordata > Lepidosauria > Squamata > Natricidae > Rhabdophis > Rhabdophis nuchalis. Next base: position 30,218,312 of record CM077645.1, on the reverse strand, counting down.
TAGTGAAAGCTTTCTTGTTCTTATAATTTAATGCATGCATTTCCAAAGAAAAGCACAATTTATAGCGGAAGAAGTTAAGGTGCTGGATCAGAGCAGGAAAGGCCTTGATTCAAATCTACCTTCAGCTGGAGAAGGTCCCTAGGAGACTTTCATGCAGTCACACTCTTTCATTCCATCCTACATGATCAGGCTCTTATGGGGAAAATTAGAGGGTATGACATGGATCTCCTCTTAGGGATTTCTCTTGGGGAAAAGTGGAAGTAAATCTAAGTTAACAAGTTAACTTGTTAACTAAGTTAATAAGTTAAGGTTAAGCCAAGCCATCAAGACAATCAAACCAAGTCATCAAGAGTTATTATTTTTAGATGGGATGTAAGAGAAAATGAATTTTGCTGGCACTATATATAAAGGATCTTTCATCTTAGGTTTGCCTATGTATTTTTTGTTGCTAGTACAGATAGGATGTTATGTAGGATAGAAGGGAGCAAAAATATATCCCATCCATCTCCAATTTGTGTGTTAGGTTATATCCCACCTGCATTATTTTTATAAGTAACACAAGGTGGTGAACATACTCAACATACGTTTCTCCTCCGACTTTCCCCACAACTACAACCCTGTGGGGTGGGTGGGCTGAAAGAGAGTGACAGGTTCAAGGTCATGCAACTGGCTTTCATAGGGCTAGAATTTAAGGTCTCCTGGTTTCTAAACTGATGCCTTAACTGCTAGACCAAACTGAATCATCAATGGATCATTGTAAGAAGAGAGATCTTTTCGTTTCTCTCTAACTCCAAATATTCTCAATTTTAAAGTTCATGCAGTCTATCATGCAGAAAATATGATATATTCCACATAGAGCTTGAAAAATGTCAAGTTAAAATCCCGGAAAAGGATTGAAAGTCAGTTTTGATAGTGTTGAAATAAGTGAGTCAGTAGTCTGATTCATCAGGCAAGTTCTTAAGAGTTCTACAATTCATCTGGTGATGGCCCTCCATTTACATCCTTGACCTGAACCCAACTCCTTGTTCTTTGTACCATTCATCTTGAAGTAGTACATTTTTGTTAAAGAGCAGGGATATCACTACCTCTAGACTTGTGAAAGTTAGGTTCTAACTTTCTTCTCCTTTAAGAGACTGTCCATCTTCCAAAGATACCTTGCAACTATTTAGAGTGTTCTGAAAACCATCTATCATTTTCTTATAAATTGTACTACACTACATTTTTTTGGAAACATGATAAAAAGTTTTTAAATAAATCTCTGATTACATGATATTACACAATAATATCTTCCTTTCACACTTTGAATTTCCTGGCATGAACTACGAAACATTTTCAGTTCTCATTAATTTTTAACTTTCACCTTTTAAATTGGTTTGCTTATACTCTAAATGACCATGTTATAAATCTCATTGTTCAGGATTCTTTAGCTAGCCTTAGAAATGTAGGAAGGATGTCTATGTACCACTCAAAAGTTGCTCCTCCATTGAAGCTAAAAATAAAGGCATAAAATGAATAAGAATACTCTTTGGTGAAATGAATGTTATGAGATGTAGAAGGACAAAAATCACCTGAATTATGCAATGTTTGCAAGAACACAAGAGTTTTGCTGGGTGAAACTGCATCCTTATCTAGTTTAACATTTGGTATCACATAGAGACCAGTCAGGAATCTGGAAACTTCAATCATAATCCAAAGAGAATCCTCTTCCATGTTGATGGCCATTGGTTGTAGTTATTCAAGACACTATATACAACGATCAAGATTAGTAGTGGTTATCTAACCCCATTTAAAATTATATAAATTGGTAGCCATCATATTCAATGGCAGTGAATTTTCAAGCTTATTATTGAATAAAGAAATAACTCCTCAGACTTTCCCACAGTTAGGCTCACTTGGTAATTCTAAGTTCTAACATCTATATTTAGGAAACGTCCATGTATATTCTGGAAAATATATTAGATATATTTTACCCATGCTGATTCTTTCTACAGTTTAAATTTTATAGATGAACTTTCATTGGATTCCCCATTTTGGAATGTTAATGAACACATCTGGAGAGAACCAGATTGAACAAAGTTTCAAGTATTCATGAAATTGTTATGGGCTGTAGATGACTGCTTGGAAAGTCAAGGCAAAAAGTATCTTGTTAAGATTGTCAAGCAGACTTCATTATTTAGTCCATGTTTATTATCTTATCTGCCCTTGCTTTGTTTCTAGAATTAATTGAAATGAAAGTTTGTGGTCACTATGAGATCTTTGTCTACTTGCTTATTGACTAGTTCAGCATATCAAAGAATGCATTTTGAGAATAAAAGGATCTGAGATCCTTCAATTCTTTATGAAAAGTGGGATAGAAATTAATTTGGCATTTAGTAATTTCTCTAATTGGAGTTTGGCATTTGGTATCCTAAGAATCTTGATTTTATATTTTAAAAATTCTCTAAACCTTTTGATAAAGAATGGCTCAATATATATATATATATAATTCTAAAAAATATGAAGACCTGGGTAGGGGTTGGATAATGCATGAGCTTCCAAGCAGAAAAGATTTAGTCATATATGTTACAGAATAATGGTATACATGTACCTTTTGATAAGTAAAATTATTAGATAACCAGCTTTGGGGCTAAAAGCTATCTTATGATGCCAAATGTCTAAGGCTTTTCTAAAGCCCTCAGTTGCATTATTGCCTTGAAAATTAAAGTTCATTAGAATGTTATCATAAAAGTATATTTTGGTTCCTGCTAAAGAAAAAGATCGTAAATATATATAAGCTGTTTTAGATAACACTTTTCAGCAGAATGGGTTTTTTTGCCTCATTATTTCACTCGTTCATTTTTTTACGCTCTTTTGCCTCTTACATCTGGTAGGCATCTTTTGAACAGCTACACCTGAAAGGAATAGCTTTCTTCCTGAAAGGAACATCTCTGTCAGTGTTTTTATATAAAGGCCACGCACGAGATAATTATTCTATAATACAGAGGTTGAGCAAATAAGAGATGCAGTGACAGGAACAAGAGGATCATTAAAAATAGAGTTTTGCACCAGATCATAGATAAGCAAGAGAAAAATATTACTTCTAGTTTTAATGCACTTTACACTCCAATGAATTCAAAGCACTACTAGATTTAGTTGAGAATATATTTTTTTCCTATTTAAAATTATCTGTCATAAACCTTTATTCTTCCTAAGTTGATTTAGTTTACTTTATTGTCATTGCCCCTTGTACAATGAAATTAAATGCGATCTTCAGTGTACAATGGAAGTTCAGGTTGTGGTTGTTAAGGAATAATTTGCAGTCATTAAGCACAACATCGGGTGGTGGTTGGTTTCCTCATTGACTTGACTTATTGGAAGCTGGAAATGAAGATCACAAGTGGTGATGATGTGACTGTGGGAAGCTGTGACCATTGAAACTGTGCTGGTTGCCAAGTGCCCCAATCATGATCCTGTGACTGTGGGGACACTGTGACAGTCACAACTTCAAGGACAGGCCATAAGTCTTCTTGTTGAGCACTGTTGTAAGTTTGAATGTTTACTGAACAAGAAGTCATTAAGCGAGGACTACCTGTATAGTCAAAAGCCCTTCCCTGTCTTTCATGGTTGACAAAGCATAATGATACCCCTGATGACAACAATCGGACCAACCACTTGGTGGGCTCCGTAGTACCCTGCGGTTTCTGGCCTGCTGGCAAAACCATGTCTTCATGCTTTTTGAAGGTGCATTTTATCTTTGTATTCCTTAGACGTCTGAGTTGGAAAGCAATTTAATGTAACTGAGACAGAAGGAAAAGATTAGGTTCATATATTGTTTTTAAAAATATCAATATCTTGCTGCATGCTGAGAGCCAGTTTGGTGTAGTGGTTAAGGCTTCAGGCTAGAAACCTAGACACTGAATTCTAGTCTTGCCTTAGACATGAAAGCCAGCTGGGTAACGTTGGGCCAGTCACTCTGTCTCAGCCCACAATGTCAGGCTTAAGTGACAACTGGTCAGTCATCTGGTCCTGTCTCAACCAATGGATCAACAGTCAATTGATCTGGGGGGGGAGGGAACCCCCAGATCCTGCACCAGTGGTAGAAATGCTTGGAAGTTTGTATATATACATATACATTTACTATATGTACTGTACATGTATTAATGTACTTCCTCCATCTAATGAGCAACCCTTAAAAAGTGTTCCCAATTATCAGAGGCAACTGAGTTGTATTGAAATGTATTCAACTCATTGTGATGTGGATATATTTAGGGACTTCTAAAGAAACTAATCAGCATGCAACTGCATTCCACAATAACATGGATTGTTGCAAAACTACTCGGATCATTTCTCACAGTTTATGAATTTTCATGATATTCGGGCCTCGCACCTGAGCAAGTCAAAAGATGCTGCAGTCGCTTCTGGGCTGTACTGCAGATAACATACCAGAGGCCCCTATAGTAGCAGGATGCCTCATAGCATTGATAAATATTGAGTGGGGAAGCAGTTCAGAGGCATTGCACATTACCAGGTATCTTGGCTTCACAGAGGAATCAAACTTCAGTTCTGCACTTTCTTTGCCTTGTCTAAAGTGGCATTTAGCCCACAGGAGTCTTGAATTTTATTCTGTGTGAGATGACAGCAGTCTGACAGGCAAGTGAAAATATTTGTACCTTACCTGTATTCAGTTTATGGTTCATTTAATTTGTGGCCCAGACATTGTCTGTATATTCAAATGCTATTTTACCAAGTGCTGCAAATATTTGAAAAAAATATCTGTTTTGAAATGTGTGGCAGAGGTTCGTGAAGTATAGTAGTTTTCCCAACTATATATATTCAATTAATCTCCTCTTAATAAAATATCTCTTTAAAGTATTGTTCTATGAGCATATCCATTCATGACTCATTTTATAAACTCCTCCATGTTTAGTGAGGTCATTCTGTTCTGGATCCTCCTATGGGGGGAAAAATCATAATATTGTTACCTCAGTTTATTGGTACTGGCAAATTCTGTTACACCAGAGATAACAAGGATATTAAGAATAGCCCTTTCTTTCAGTGGAGTGAACTGATAGATGCCAGGAGATCAGAGAAGTGATATGGCATTTGTACAATATAATTGCATTTGGCCCACAACTTGTCCTATAGGCCAGGGGTCCCCAACCTTTGCAACTTTAAGTCTGAAGGACTTCCCCTCCCAGACTTCTCCAGCCAGCAAAGCTTTGCTGGCTGGAGAAGTCTGGGAGGTGGTCCTTCAGACTTAAAGTTGCAAAAGTTGAGGACCCCTGCTACAGGCCGTACATACTTCTGCTGCTTCAATCTTAAGAGAATACAACTATAGGAATAACATTTAGACTTATATACTGCTCCATACGGCTTTACATTACTCTCCAAGCAGTATACAAATATCAGCGTGTTTCCCTCAACAATCTGGGTCCTCATTTTACTCAGCTTGGAAGGATGGAAGGCTGAGTCAATCTTGAGCCAGTCAGGATCAAACACCTGGCTGTGGACAGAGTTTGCCTGCAGTACTACATTTTAAACACTACACCACCACCAGTATGTCATTAAAAGTTTCATTGATATTATGAACGGATTGTGGGTGTGACAAGGTAGGATAATATCTTTGATAATATCCCTTAGGCCAATGATGGGGAGGGAAAAAAACCCCAGTTGCTCCTGAAGCCAGATGAAAATCAGATATAAAGGATATAATGTCATCATTCACGGAGTATCTTGTTTGAACCTTGTCATGTTTTCCAACTTACCCTTGAAACAGTTGGAATGCACTCAGGTGCAATGTTGTACCTAAAGATACTAGAACATGTGTGGCTTGAAGGAGAAAATAAAGGAAAAAGGACAAAAGTACCCTGAATAAATGATTAGCAAATGTAGCAATGTATAGAAAGCCATAAAAACCACACAAAGTGGGCTTATGATTCTTAAACCAGTACACAAATGGATAATATAAGCTTTTAAAAGAAAATGTAATTCATGAATTCAATTACACTATCATGAGAGTGATAATGTGACTCTCCATCGTCCTTTTCTAGTGGCTATTGAAACCTTTTAAACAAATGTTAATTATAATTTGTACCATTTACTGCTTTAAAATAACAAAAACAATGAAGCAACCCTGCAACCTACAGTAACCTTCCAATATTGAGAAATGCTGAAAAGAGGAGTTTTGAATCACATTCCGTTCCCACCTTTTTATTTCATGCTGTGTTCATTTGTCTAATGCAGTTTGTCTCAGAAATATCAGAGTTATCCCTTTGCATTTTCTCTTTGTTATATTTTAAAGAGCTGTGGAATAATAGCACTATGAGTGACTAGTCCACTGTGGAAAAGTGAAGAAGCTGTGTTGATCCCAGGATGTAAAGCTATGTGAGTAGGAAACAGATCAACCCACATATTCTGTGGAACAAGAAATAAATTGCCTCAGCAGGAGACCCAGTGTAGGGCGATCATACAGGTGCAGCACTGATTCAGAAATGGTGCAAAGATTCTTTTTAAGTGACCTAACAGGAATCCTGGTGGGTGAATTTTCAGTGACAATGACTAACACAGTAACAATCATCACAGAAAAAGCTTCGTTCTGCTTGCTGTAACATTTACAAACATAATGCGTGAATCAAGGCACCCCATGTTTACCTTAATATAAGGGTAGTTTGGAATAACTTTGGGAAAAGGCACTTTATAAATCACAGTTTTTCTTTAAAAAGATGCATGCATTTTTAGACATACTTTTTTCATTTCATAGATTTCAGTCACCATTTTTTTTTAATCCACAGTGCAGCTTCCATATCTGTAAGACTAGGTTGAGTTAAGTAATATTTGCATTATGTACCATCAGACTGGTTAACTTTCACAAAATTTGATTTCATCAAAACTAGATACGGAGTAGTATTTCTTTTTAAAGGTGATTATTTTATACTTTCTTTTGTCATTAGTTTACATTAAAGCTCTTCTGTTTTCTAGGCATATCAACAAAGGTTGCATGTTGCCTCATTCAAAAGTAAAAATGCTTCACATGCACAGTTGTGTTTTACACACACACACACAAACACACCCTTATGGGGTTGAGAGCAAGTGGTTTGTCTAAGTTTGTTAGTTCATTGTGTAGGCAAAGATGTGAATTGGAGCTTTTTACTAGGACAGTGGGAAAATTTGCTGCGTTCCATCTTCTAATTTTGATGAATCATTTGAGAGCTGTTAGGTAACAGTGGCTTTTTTTTAAAATTGCCACTCTGCACAGAGACCTACTCAGATTCCTTGAAATCAGCATCTTTGAATTTGAATTTAGTACTGGTTGGACAAAAGGAAGCTGATTTGGAGCTCTAAAAATGTTACTTAGTTTGCGTAATGGAACGTCTGCAAGAAAACAACCAAGCTCGGAGCTTTGAATACTTGAGGACTATTTCTATTTGCGCCATTCTGGTCCATAGTTTCAGTGATCTGTACATATTGGATATAGCTTTGTATGGTTTTTTCCCCTGTTCTCCATGAGATGCCCAGGAACAAAAAAAAACCCCAATTAATCAGTGCCAAAATATCTTTAAAAAATGTGACTGTGTGATTAAGTACATTTAGAATAGGATAGCTGAAGAATGCATACTGAAATATTGTGCCACATTTGTTTTCTTAAAATGCAGATTAGTACCGACATGATAGGAAAGATTTATGAGTCAACATATAGAAATACAAATGAGCTAGCTTTTTATTTGTTAAAATTGCCAATCTAATCATTCTATTGCCATGCCATGGGTAAAAAAGAACAATAATTACTTGAGAGATGAAGTAGGAGAACAAATATAAATTTTTCAGACTACATTTCAGATATATATATTCAGACTGCATTATGATATATAAATACATTATGAAATTTGTAGGTCCAATATTCAAATAATCAAAATGTTCATAACTTGTTTCTTTTATTACCTGCAGTGTGTTTGTTAAACAACAACAAAGAGTCTATGTCTTAAACTCAACATTATTTTTCTTCCATAAATATAGTTTAAATATAAAGTTATGTCTATATCAATTGAAATAAAAAGAGAAAATAGGAGGAAATAATCACTTAATATTGTCTTCTATATATGAACCTGTTATTAATTCTTAAAAAAATGAGGATCACTTTGTACAAGATCTAAGGTTATCTGATCTTGCTGAAAGGCACTACTTATTCATGTCTACTGAGTTTTTAGAAGCCTAACGCACTGAGATCCAGAATGCCACAGGCAAAGACCCAGCAGGCACTTAGAAATACAATTAAAAGTCTGAAAATGTGAATGAGAACTGACATTGTCCAATCAAAATCCAAACTTCTAACATATAATAGTCACCTGTTTGCCCTCTTAGAATATTTAGAGAAAAAAATATTCTAGGAAAGCATAGCATTCCATTAGTTTGGCTTTTTTAAAGCATATCAAAATAAATATATTTCTTCATTAACAAGGGAAATAACTTGAAGTCAAATAAAAAATTCACACCTGATAAAGTAAAACTAATTGATTCATTAATCTACACTAGCAATGAACTTTAAAAAAAATCATCCATAATTCTGAAATTTGCATAATAAAAAATGCAGGAACGTGAACCTTTTTACCTCCAAGGTGCATTATTGGTTTGCGAAAACCCACCCTTGAAATGTAGAGAATGCAACCATGTCATTTAATGAAAACTATATACCGATAGTAATATGCTTACAGTCCACTGTATATAATGATTTTCCCCATCTATCCAATTTTTAAAGAGCTTGGCAACAACCTTTGGGGTACGCTATGATTTTTTGGAGTTGAGTGTAACCCTGGTACCTCAAATATTGTCCTTCTGACTCAGTGTTATATTCACAGGAAAGAACATCAATCCAGGAGCATGGAATTACATGCAGATTTCGTGGTAGTCATAGGGAAAAGATTTGTCACTACTTATTTGAGGACGCGGTGGCTCAGTGGCTAAGATGCTGAGCTTGTCGATCAGAAAGATTGGCAGTTCAGCGGTTCAAATCCCTAGCACTGCGTAACAGAGTGAGCTCCCGTTACTTGTCTCAATTTCTGCCAATCTAGCAGTTCGAAAGTAGGTAAAAATGCAAGTAGAAAAATAGGAACCATCTTTGGTGGGAAGGTAGCAATGTTCTGTGTGCCTTTGGCATTTAGTCATGCCAGCCACATGACAACAAAGATGTCTTCGGACAGTGCTGGCTCTTTGGCTTTGAAACGGAGAAGAGCACTGCCGCCTAGATTTTATAATGATTAGCAGATATATGCAAAGGGAACCGTTACCTTTGTTTTGCTTTCCAGTCTTGTCTATAGACCCTGTTTTAATGGTCTATTAAAGTAAAGTTCCATTTTGCTTAGTCTCCCAGCCCGAAAAACTATTCATCTGTAGCTACCTGCTAACATTTCACCAATCATTTCACAAGCTACTCATATTTAATGGCAGAGCTCAGCAGCACCATTCCATCTGGTTATGGGAAAAGCAAAACCTGATATATGATGTGGATGTTCCAAATTATTTCTGATCATGCTTTTTAATTGGAAGGATAGCTTTGAGAATGTGTGAAGATGTATATAAATCTGAAATGGCTATGTTGAAGATGTGACTGTCCACCTAAGATAAAACATGAAGATCCCTTCATATGAATAAGTCACATTTTATCTGGAGATGTTACACATCACTAATTTTCTTGGCAAATTGGAAAAAAAGGCAGATATTGAGTTTTTAAATGATCATCATGCCATAGAAGGAAGTGGTATTCTTCCACTAATATACCATTAATTTGTTTCAGCATCTTAGTTAGATCACAGTTAAGTTTCTTAAAACAGAAGCAACAACAAACTCCTACATCTTCAAAGTCAATCTATTTCACTGTTGGCCACTTAGTAATGGCATCAAGCTGTTCTTGATGCCAAGCCAAATTCTTCTTTAAATTTCTTCTTTTCTCCACTTCAAGCCACGTATACCTAACTCTTCAACTGTACCTAATAGCAATGATGTCCAGATGTTCTTTATACTGTGAACCACCAAAAGAAATCTACAGCAAATGGAGTTCTGGATCTTAATTTCTGATGTCTCCTTCTTCACTTAAGTAGATACCACTCTAATGGGAGAAAATGAAAAGGAACTAAGAGCTTCTTGGTGCAGGTAAAGGAGGAGAGTGCCAAAGATCATGGCATCCGGCCATCTCAATTCCTGGCAAATAGATTGGGGGAAGGGGAATGTTGATAGTGACAGATTTTATTTTCCTGGACTTCAAGATCACCACAGATGGGGACTGCAGCCAAGAAATTAAAAGACACTTGCTCCTTGGGAGGAAAGCTATGACAAATCTAGACAGCATACTAAAAAGCAGAAACATCACCCTGCCAACAAAAGTGCGGATAATCAAGACTATGGTTTTTCCGGTTGCAATGTATGGCTGTGCAAGTTGGACCATATATTTTCCTGCTCAGGCTTCTTATTTTCATGGGTAGATACGTTGTGGATATTGGGATATGTATGTAGAGCATCTGGCAATAACTGAAATAGCTTGCTTTATTTAAAACCACTTGGCCAGAGTACATGAAGTACAGATGAGATGGGTGCAGCTTTGAAGAGCCATGGTTCCCCCAAAGGTAAGAGGCCCACATCTTAAGAGTTCTAAACTAGAGTAACCACTAAAATTTTGCCCAAAAATATTTGAATTGTATTACCAAAAGGAGAATGAAAACATCTTATTTAAAATGTACATCTTTAGATACAAATTATCTATGTAATAAAAAAGTACAGATTATGCAAAGGATGGTAAGAATTTGAAAATCCAAAAGCTTGCAAAAGCCCAAAACATTATTAAAGGAAAAATAATAATAATAGAATAGAGTAGAGCAGAACAGAACAGAGCAAAACAACAGAGTTGGAAGGGACCTTGGAGGTCTTCTAGTCTGGGTTTTAATTAATTTTAATTAAGTCTGGGATCTTAGTCTGGGTTTTAATTATGTCTTTTAGCACGGGTTTACAAAATTTGATTTAATTCATTCTTAATTATTTTGATTGTATTTATTATTTTATTATTTTTATTATCCTTGTGCACCGCCCTGAGTCCCGTCAGGGAGAGAGGACGGTATAGAATACAATGAATAAATAAATAAATAAAATAAAATAAAATAAAATAAAATAAATAAATAAATTCTAGTCCAACCCCCGCTTAGGCAGGAAACCCCATACCATCTCAGACAAATGGTTGTCAAAACTCTTCTTAAAATTTTCCATTGTTGGAGCATTTACAATTTCTGGAGGCAAGTTCTTCCACTGATTTATTGGTACAACTGTCAGGAAATTTCTCCTTAGTTCTAAGTTGCTTCTCTCCTTGATTAGCTTCCATCCATTGCTTCTTGTCCTGCCTTCAGGTGCTTTGGAAAATAGCTTCTCTCTCTTCTTTGTGGCAACTCCTGAGATACTGAAATGACACTATCATGCCATCCCTAGTCGCTCTTTTCATTAAACTAGACATACCCAATTCCAGCAACCATTCCCTATATGTTTTAACATTCGTCAATGGAGAGACCTGATAGCATAGAGGAGGAGTGTCAAACTCGATTTCATTGAGGACTGCATCAGGGTTGTGTTCAACCTTAGGGGGCCAGGGTGGGCATGGCCAGAAAAACATCACTCATGTGGGGAGCGCCTTTGGTGGCCCGAGCGCTCTGAGAGAGAAAATGGGCTCGGGAGTTCCATTTCTGGCTGCGACGGCCTCTTGCAATCCTCTGCCAGCAAAAACAGAGCGGCCCTCCCAAGCTCCATTTTTGCTGCCAGAAGCACTGTGGGCCAGTCTTTCGCTCTTTCTAGAGCAGCCCCGTGGGCCAGATCTAAGCGCCCTGTGAACCAGATCTGTCCTCCAGGCCTTGAGTTTGACACCCCTAGCATAGAGTGATTCAATATTGATTAGGGAGAACTTATCCGTTAAAAAAAAAATGTTTGCTGCAGATCATCTTAATATAGCAGTGAATTTGAGTTACATTTAAAGGTCCAATTATGACAGATGTTTTTTGTGAATCTGAACCTCCTTCATTAGATCCATAAAGCTAGTCATCAGCTGTGAACTCTTTGTGAGTTTTGTTGGAACTGATTGCAAGCATCTGTCTGGAGTTCATTACTTATGCATATTAAATGTTTGCCCCCGATAGTCCAGGTGAATATAGGGAAATCTCATTTCACTGCTCCCTGAAATCACCTTCCATATGGCTCTTGCTGTTAAAAGGAGATTATTAGATAGACTTTAGTAAATGAGTCAACAAATCTTGGTATTTGCAATCTATGAATTTTCAAATTATAATCCTGACTCTGATGTCACCCATCACTCTGCAGGTGCAATTTATATCTTGCTACTCAGTACTTTGAATATCCTGAACTGAAAGATTTTCAGTGGATTATGTTCATGCAATTCGTCTCTCAAATAAGTTAATTATATAATCGCAAGCAGGGAACCAGTTCAAAGCAACATGCAGTTATATACTAAGCAATTTCTGATGAAATTGCAGGTATACTAGCAGTTTCTGGAGCATTTATTATGGTTGGTTGAACAGTCAACCAGATGCTTAGACTGGATTTGGCATTTTAATCAAGTCCTTCCCAAGGACCTGGGATAGACAGATGTTGTTGTTTGATAGTGTTAAAAGTATAGTCACAAAATGTAAGCTGTTTTGCAACTGAGTGTTGGTGATTTTGTCAGTGCCAATGGAGTTCAAGTGGTGATTCAAATGTTTTGGGATTGTACCCAAGACACCTATTACTATTGTTATTATCTTCTTTTCCCTCAATCATTCTGTTTCTTTGTATTTTGTTATCTACTCCAGTCCATTCCCTTCTCTTCTGTTGTCCCAAGTACTGCAGTGTCTACTATCCAGACTTTTTTTCTTTCTTAACAATGGTTAAATCTAAAGTATTATTTGGCAGATGCTTTTCTGCCTGAGTTCTAAAGTACCCAAGTCTTTAGGTTTTCATTTTCTGTTACTTTGTCTATTTTGTTATCCCACTAGTTCTTGCTTATAGGCAAATGTTAATTCTTGCAGACTTTCCAATGTACCTTTGTTGCTATTTTGCCGTGCCATTGTAGTCAGTATGTACAATCTTCTTGCAGCAACTAACTAGTTGGTCCATTGTTTCTTCAGTTTGCCAGTGGATTTGAACAGTGGTGGTGCAGTAGTTAGAATGCAGCATTGCAGGCTAACTCTGCCGATTGCCAGTAGTTCGATTCTCACCGGATCCAGGTTGATTCAGCCTTCCATCTTTCCAAGGTTGGTAAAATGAGGACCCAGATTGTTGAGAGTGAGATGCTGACTCTGTAAACCACTTAGAGAGGACTGGAATATGACACAGTCTATAAATGTAAGTGCTATTGCTATTTGTATTTTCATTTCATAATTTGAAAAATGAGATCACTAACTAATAACAAGTAAATGTTTTGGCTACTATGAGAATAGGACAAAATTGTAGTGACTGTTTCCATTAAATATACTTAGTGCTTTAATCCTGTAGGAATTCTTGTTTTCAAAAAAGAAAGGATTTAATAGATGCCTTTATTTTAACCTCTATTAAGCAGACCAATTCAATTGGAAAAAGAGTGGATGTGAAGACTTTTTTTTTTTTTTGCCTTAACTTAATATTCTTATTTTACTCTGAATCTTTGAACTGGAAACTAAGTTTTATTTAGGCTGAATTGTCTGGACATGGGTGAAAATGAGGTATAATAAGTGATCAAAAACAATATGTCTAAATTAAGCATTAAGTGGATGGAATTTAACTTCTTTAAAATTTATATTCTTTTCCAAGAATAATAAGCCCAGAAAGGTTCTGAAGAAAATTCATAAGAATCCAGGTCACCCTAGTTCAGGCAAAGCCCTCAGCATGTCTTTCAACCTGAGAATGAGGCCTGATCTCAGTATCCATCCATAAATCTGAGCTTCAGAAAGTGCAAGAATCTTTAAAGTCGGAGTCAGCAGCAAGTAGCATTGAAGATATCAGGCCCTTCCAGGTTTGTTTTGATCCTGATTAAACACTGTAAAGACTGATTTTAGGAACGGAAGCTTCTTCTATGGAATTTTTGACTGCCTTGGACAATCCGTAGGGAACTCTCCAAGGTGCTAATACTCCAAGACACTAGACCTGTTTATATTTCATTTGCTCTGTTTGGCTTCTTGGCTGTCTGCAACTAGGACATATAGCGAAAGATAAAAATATGGGCAAGAGCATGGAAGCTGCCTCTTTGAACATTTAGGGGTATCTACTCTCTTTCCTGTAGCTTCAGCATTGTTTTGTTAAATGCAAGTTTGTAAAACTGTTCATTCTCTCCACATTTGATTCTAATTTTAACTTTACTAATTAGACGCTCAGTGACTAAGATGCTGCTTCTCTATCAGAAAGGTTGGCAGTTCAGTGGTTCGAATCCCTAGCACTGCGTAATGGAGAGAGCTCCTGTTGCTTGTCCCAGCTTCTGCCAACCTAGCAGTTCAAAAGCAGGTTAAAAATGCAAGTAGGAAAAATGGGAGTCACCTTTGGCGGGAAGGTAACAGCATTCTGTGTGCCTTCGGCATTTAGTCATGCCGGCCATATGACCACAGAGATGTCTTTGGACAGCGCTGGCTCTTCGGCTTTGAAACGGAGATGAGCACTGCCCCCTAGAGTCAGGAATGACATATGTGCGAGAGGAACCTTTACTTTTGCCTTTAAAATTCTTTGTATGAGCTGGGATTCTCTTTTTCAATGTGTGCAGTATACCTCTAATTTAGACGACCTCATTCATCATAGAGAAGTAAGAGGCCAAATTATCAATGCAGAGGGTTATTGAGTTCTAGACTCAATGCTTACTTTATGTTCTCATATCCTCAGGCAAACATTTGAGTGTCTTTCAGTAAAAGAAAAATACAATAAAAAAGAGCATTATAATGAAGTGGAACAAACCCAGCAATGCAGAAGTTGAAACACCTCATCCTGCAGGACGTGATGTCAGAGAAATTTGGTTCTGATCCATCTTGGCTGGCAGAAATAAACATGCAGCAGCAGCAATGTGCAAGCACAGCATTACAGCACCCCGTCTCCCCAAACTCATTTGTTTCATTAGTTTGCAAAGAGTTTTAGTAGGTCAAGATTGCTTCAAATGTCTGAATGATCACAACACTGATAGAGCTTGCTTAACAGTCATTAAGCCACTTGCTTAATAGTCATGAGCCACGGCACAGTGGTTAGAGTGCAGTACTGCAGGCTACTTCTGCTGACTGCCGGCTGCCTTCAATTTGGCAATTCAAATCTCACTGGCCCAAGGTTGACTCAGCCTTCCATCCTTCCAAGGTGGATAAAATCAGGACCCAAATTGTTGGGGACAATATGTTGACTCTGTAAACTGCTTAGAGCGGGCTGTAAAGTACTGTAAAGCAGTATATAAGTCTAAGTGCTATTGCCTCATTATAGGTTGGATGGGAGATCACCAAAAAACAGTAGGGAATGTAGACTAGAATTGAGAAGTTGAAACCATCTTTGAAGAAGGCAGTGACAGCATTCCCTGTTTGGAAAAGGGCTGTGTTTATCTGGTCACTATTGGTCATGTTTGCCTTGGGGAGTCTCCTTACATTTATTTTGACTCATTTTTCAATGGATAAAGCTGCTGTTCATGTATTTATGCATTTTATGACGATTCATGTAAAATAAATAATTAATCCAAAAAGCTGGTCTAGTGTGTTACAATGACACAAGATCTTCAAGAGTACATTTTCTCCTGAAAGAAAACTTTTCAAGTCTCAGTGCTGCATTAGGCATTTCCTACAGCCTTTTATCTATCTATTTCAAAAAGTATTCCTTTCCCGACTGTCCTACAATATAAATATTCAGCTAAATTGGGCAGTTCATCTGCTTTATCAGTCTTTCATTTCTGGCAGTAACAATCTCTGGTTTCCCCCCACTCCAAATCTCGATGCCTGTGCCGAATCACATTATTGTTTTAAAATTCTATCTCCGTTTCATACTCCCAAAATCTTGATATCCTGTATCACATTGGGTAGACCTATTGCCTCCAAGACATTTTTGAAATCTAACTCTCTACATCAGGGGCATCAAACTCAATTTCACTGAGGGCCGTATCAGGGTTGTGTTTGATCTCGGGCTTCCGGGGTGTATGGCCAGAGGGCGTGGCCAGGGTAGGCATGGCTAGCTCAATGTCAGTCATCAAAGCTCCGTTTTCAACCATGATGGCCTTCTGCTTTCCTCTGCCAGCAAAAACAGAGTGCACAGCCTCACTGAGCCTCCTTTTTCACTGGCAGAGAGCTGCAGGAGGCCGTTGCGGCCCAAAATGGAACCCAGAGGGGTCTTTCGTCGCCTCCGTGAGCTCTGTTTTCGCTGGCAGAGACACCATGGGCCAGTCCTTTGCTGTTTCCATAGCGACTCTGCGGGTCAGATCTAAGCAACCAGCAGGTTGGATACAGCCCCTGGGCCTTGAGTTTGGTACCTCTGCTCTACATTCTTCATCATAGGTCATGGTAATAAAGGTCATTTGGAGATGTATTTATCTGGAGGATCATAGACACCCACATTTCCCCTGTAGCTTCTTCCATAGTATTGGAAGTCTAGTAACTCTTTTGTTGAGACTTGCTTCAAAGGCTACATATTGTTAGTTCAGAATTTTCATTTAATAAATGACACTAAATTCTTATCCTGTTATTCTAAGAAATAATTCATGTTTATTACAATAAAATCTCTAAGCAAAAATGTTGGGAACTAAAGCATTAATATTGTAAGAACACAACATAATATTCTTTTCAGCTTCCTATGTCTCACACTCCAACTGATTACCACTTGATAAATGACCATCCTTATATGTATATTAGTAATTCATGGTTACACTGAAAGCTGAAACAGGTGCATAATTATAAATAGCCAAAAATTACAATCCCAGGCTAATTAATCTCCTGTTTAATTTTAATTCTGCACTGTACTTCTTTCATTTATTTATTTATTTTGAAAACCTGACTCATGGTTCCAGCAGTGTAACATAATTTTTAAAAAGTGCTTAGATAAGTAGAAATTGTATTAATTTAATTACAAAAGCAAGGATATTTTTTGCTATATGTCCAATTTTTTTTTTTTGCTGAATTAGCACATTTGCTTGCTCTTCAACTTTGAGCAAATAAATTGTTCCCTTAGCATCAGGGTTTGCAAAAATGAAATAAAGTAGCAATCTTGGAACTCAATTTTTTTTTTTAGTTTAGAAAATGGAATGGACCAACTTGAAAGTTTCTTGGATTCTAGATATTTGGTAAAGAGAACTTTTTGTTCAGTTTATTTATAATGGCTAATGATGTATATCCTTGCATGTTGGTGGTCTTTGTAAGTATTTATACTGTGTCAAGAAAGTTTTTGCAGTAACAATGAATTTTGGTATGGGTACTGCTCTATGGGAAAGGATCATAACTTTGTCATATTGGTCATATTTTTATTTACATAAAATAAGACAAAATCATCTTCAGCAGCTAGAGGCAGTGTTCTTTCTTGAAAATGCATATGATTTTGCTATCCTAATTTAATAAGATTGTTTTACAGTTTCCTTGTTTAAAAAAAGTTAACCAGAATCAGAGTAATGATTTACCTTGAAAAAATTGCTATAAAATTGTGTGTATGTGTGTGTGCGTGTCTTTCTTTCTTTCTTTCTTTCTTTCTTTCTTTCTTTCTTTCTTTCTTTCTTTCTTTCTTTCTTTCTTTCTTTCTTTCTTTCTTTCTTTCTCTCTCTCTCTCTCTCTCTCTCTCTCTCTCTCTCTCTCTCTCTCTCTTTCTTTCTTTCCTGAGTGAGTAGAAATTGATAAAAAAAAATGCAGGTAACGTTTGGTTACAAGGACATTAAAAACACCCAGAATTCTGGATTCAGGAGTATTCATTTCTGATTGCTTTGTTGTTGTTAGTTGTGAAGTCGTGTCAGACCCATCATGACCCCATGGACAATGGTCTTGTTCATGGGGTTTTCATGGCAAAGATACTGGAATGGGTTGTCATTTCCTTCTCCAGTAGATCACATTTTGTCAGAGCTCTCTGCTATGACCTGTCCATCATGGGTGACCCTGCACATTGAGCTACGCAAGACCCTTCACCACAACAAGGCAGTAATTCATGAAGGGGTCTGATTGCATAAGCTCCCATAAACCATATTCACCTTTCACAAAACCTCTGTAGGAACCTGTCTTTAAACTGAAATATCATGAAGTGTTATAAATTAGGAGCACTATCAAAGAAAAGGAAGGAAATATCTAGACTTGATTTATTTTTCCTTTATCTATTGATTTTTCCTCTGCTTTCTGCTCTCCAAAGGCAGCTAACAAAATGCAAAAAATTACACACACACACGCAACGTACACTATTAAAAATATTTAATACTGATACGTCTTCTCTGCTCTTAATAGTAGAATTAAAACCTTAATTACCTTCATTTGCAGCTGACATTTATTTATTTGTTCATTTACATTTGTGTATCTTGCCGTTAAAGGAAATTCTGAGGAATGTACTTCAGGATTGCCTTTCTTTATTCTCACAACTTCATACCTGAAGTTATGGCTATTGTAGAATCCCCACGGCCACGATCAGAATTTAGATGCTTGGCAGCTTGCTTGCACTTACTCCTTTAGTGCTCTTTAAGTTCCCCTCACCTGCCTATCTTTCCCTATCTAAGCTCTTTTGGCTCTCTGCACTGCAAGGCCCATGTGTCCCTTGTGCTCACCCACCCCAGCTGATCTTTACTATCTTCTTTTTCCTGCTCCTGACCAAACATGGACTCAACCTGGACCTTCACAAGGCAGCTACTAGCATTAGGGATTCACTCCAGATTGTACATGCCAGTTTCCTTGCGAAACCTAGGAAAGATGGCAGTTGTAAATCCCTCTCTGCTGTGCTGCTGGACTGTGCATGGGCTGGATTTCATGCTATGAAAGGCATTGTACTGGGGCCCAAGGGCTCTTGCAGCCTCAACCCCAAAGTACCACAAAACCCCTTTGCATTTCTGTGCTGATCTGGGGCTGCGCTTTGTGTTGCAAAGGCTTTGTGCTGTGTTGAGGT
Source organism: Rhabdophis nuchalis (assembly GCA_039707465.1). Classification (NCBI taxonomy): domain Eukaryota; kingdom Metazoa; phylum Chordata; class Lepidosauria; order Squamata; family Natricidae; genus Rhabdophis; species Rhabdophis nuchalis. Next base: position 30,199,271 of record CM077645.1, on the reverse strand, counting down.
TCAGGAGGTGTTGCAGTCTAGAGCTACAACATGCCAAGAAGTCCCTTTGTGCCACTCTGTTGTGATAGACTGAATCTGGGCTTCACAATGAAGCTGAGGCTTCGTTCATCTCCAGAGCTATGGCAGGCCAAGAAGCCCCTGAGCTGTATTCTTTCCCTCTTTGTCTGACACATTTTTATAGATCAGAGAGTGCTCTAATTCAGAAGCGTTCGCACTCACTTGAAATAACACCCTTGAAGTAAAACAAAGCTTTGATAGTCCCAAAAATGCTTTTCAAAAGGTAATTGGACTTTCTTGGTCCCCCCCCCCCCCTTGAAAATGCTTCTCAGAATTGAAGAACCTTCTTGGATGAGAAGCAAAACATTTTGACCGGGGAACGACAACACAAAAAAGTCCAGTTCCCTTTTGAAAAGCATCTTTGGGACAGCCATGAGCAGGATGATTGAGAATCTCCATAGACAAAGCTTTGGTAGTATAGCACTACACAGTTAAGTTAGGATTATTAGCCATCTCTACTCTTTATTACACCCATCAATCTATAACAGCCACTGCTGTCTAGGTCCATTTTAGTTGCCAGATACTATATTTCTTCTATTCCATTTCTGTCTCCACTCCTTGTTCTTCCTAGGTATCCTGTTGTAATTTAAGATTCTACCTCTGATGACAGCTCAATTGCGCCTTTTCCAGCAGAACATGTTCCTATGAGAAATTAACTATTGAATTTCTTTCAGCTTTTCCTTATTAGCAAACTAACACAAAGCCTGAACACTCTTCAGAACATCATGGCTCAGTGTAGGCTGTCACAGTATCCCTTCAACTGAACAAATACAATGAACTTCTTTCAACAAATAATAGATATCTGTTGGCAAATCCCCAAAGTTCTAATTACAGTTTTTAAATTATTAATTCAGAAGAAGAAGGCAATGTCCACGAAATGTCATTTTCTTGGCTATTTCTAGAAGATTAGCCACTGTTTAAATTTTATTCTGTGTATGCCCAAGAGGCCTGTTTAGTTTTCTTATACCAATAATTAAGCTTTAATTTCATAATTATTTCACTACATTGACTATACCCAAAGATGCTTTTTCAAAAGGCAACTGGACTTTGTTTTTTCTTGAAGATGTTTTGCTTCTCATCCAAGAATCTTCTTTGGTTCTGAAGAAGATTCTGAGATGCAAAACATCTTCAAGGAAAAATAAAGAAAATCCAGTAGCCTTTTGAAAAAGCCCCTTTGGTACCATAACTGTAACGCTCTCTACATGGGGCTCCCCTTGAGATGCATCCGAAGGCTGCAGCTGGTCCAGAATGCGGCCGCGCGGGCAGTTCTGGGAGTCACTAGATACTCCCACGTAACACCTCTCCTGCGCGGGCTACAATGGCTGCCTGTGGCCTTTCGGGTGCGTTTCAAGGTGTTGGTTATTATCTTCAAAGCGCTCCATGGCACAGGACCTAGTTATTTGCGGGATCGTATCCTGCCCCATACGTCCCTTCGGTCGATTCGCTCTCGCAGAGAGGGACTTCTCCGGGTGCCGTCCACTAGGCAATGCCAGCGGGCGACACCCAGGGGAAGGGCCTTCTCTGTGATGGGCCCGACCCTCTGGAATGACCTTCCCCCTGACATTAGAACGACCACGGACCTCCGCTCCTTCCGCCAGAAACTCAAAACCCACCTGTTTCAACTAGCCGGCCTGGGCTAATTCCATGCTTCCCGCCTCAGTTTGTAATTTTAAATTATGTGATTAGGTTTTAAGGTCTAGTTTTTAATTTTTATAAATTTGTACAGGGAATTATTTAATTGGATTTTAGTTTATATGTAATGTTGATGTCTTTTTAATTTTTTACCTGTACACCGCCCCGAGTCCCCTCGGGGAGAGGGGACGGTCTAGAAATCTAATAAAATCAAATCAAATCAATAACCAGAATGATTGAGAATCTTCATATACATTGACTACAGAAGAGTTTTAAGAGTTCCAAGTGTATCTCACTATGTTTAGTATAGTGTACATGTGCACGTATTCATGCTTCTGGATAATAATATAAGTCCATGAATTTCACATATTCCTTCACCCAACTTATACATATTAGTAGAGGTACCATTTTGAAAATCATTCAGAAAAAGTGCTTTAGATAATGTGGAGGTAAGTATGGATATAGCAGCTCCCTGCAAATCATTTAAAGCAGGAGTATCAAACATGATTTCATTGAGGGCTGCATCAGGATTGTGTCTGACCTCAAAAGGGGGAGCTGGGGAGCATGGCCAGCTCGACATCACTCATGTTGGGGGTGTCTGTGGCAGCCCAAGTGCTCTGCCAGCAAAAACTGGCTCCTGAGCTCCGTTTTCAACTGCAACGACTTTCTGCAACCCTCTGCCAGCGAAAACGGAGCTTGGGGCTGAGCTCCATTTTTGCTGGCAGAGGCACTATGGGCCGGTCCTTTGCAGTGGTGGGTTTCAAATTTTTTAGAACCTACTCTGTAGGTGTGACCTATTTTGTGGGCGTGGCTTGGCAGTCATGTGACAGGATGGGAGTGGCAACCTTTTAAAATGTGGTGAAACTCATTTAACAACGCTCTTGCTTAGCAACCAAAATTTTGGACTCAATTGTGATGATAAATTCTTTCTTTCTTTCTTTCTTTCTTTCTTTCTTTCTTTCTTTCTTTCTTTCTTTCTTTCTTTCTTTCTTTCTTTCTTTCTTTCTTTCTTTCTTTCCTTCCTTCCTTCCTTCCTTCCTTCCTTCCTTTCTTCTTTCCTTTCCTTTCCTTTCCTTCCCGTTGGGTCCCTGGCAGCGGCGGGCCAGATTTACTTCCAGGTACGCCGGTGGAACCCCCTCTCACCGGTTCTCTAAATTTCACCAACCGGCTCTCGCGAGTAGGTGCGAGCCTGCAGAAACCCACCACTGGTCCTTTGCTGTGTCCAGGGTGGTCCCTGGGCCAGACCTAAGCCCCCGGTGGGCCAGATCCAGCCCCTGGGCCTTGAGCTTGATTTAAAGCAACCACATTTTTTTCCAGGATCACACAGCTGCCCTCTGCAGCTGCCACTTGATTCCTTGAAAATATAAGTCTAGTTCAAAGAGTTGAAGTCAAGCACTACAGCTACATACTCTCATGTCCAGAAACATCTTTTAGGAATAAAACCAAAGTATTGCATAACTATAAAAATTAGAATTAAAAAGAAGTTACAACAGGAAGTGCTGCAACTAGTTGACATATCGTAACTTACCGGTGTTCACCAACCTTATTACTTTCATATACTGCATAGTGTTCTTTCAAGAGGGAATTACAGGGGCCACAGTTTTGTGTTCGGTTTCATAAGCCACAGTTTAAATTTGCAAACTTTGATGGTGCTTCTCTTAGAAGCCAGCAATGTAGGTCAATGAGGGTTTTTTTCAGTTCTTTTCCGCAGCTTGCTAATATGCCTCCATTGATTTATTGGCTGAAGTCACAATATTTGCAACACCCACAAAATCTTAATTTCCTTGAATTTATTTCAAGTCAGTGGTTAATGCTATATATAAATTACACAGCAATGTTGACATTTCCCAAAATAATGGTGCAAATATTTAATGGTTTCATTGTATCTGTATTAGTTGTATGTGTATATACCGTATGTGCCGGCGTATAAGACGACTTTTTGGCCCCGAAAAACATGCCTCCAAGTGGGGGGGTCGTCTTATACGCCGGGTCATCCGCGAGGTCCCCAGATGCCGTCCAGAGCCGCGCGGAGCCGCCGCGCGGAGACTGGCCGCTTTTCCACGCATGCCTATCTTTTGCACGTTAACCAGTCGGGGCATCTGAGGTCCATACTCAACTGGAGGGCGCCGCGTTGGGGAAGCGCCCCCCCCAGCCCCGGGGCTGCCCCCTCCCTTCTTTCCCTCGCCTCCTTCCGAGCCCTCCTTATTCTCCATGGTGCCGCCGTTCCCTTCTCCGCATGGCCCGAGCGCCTGTTCCTTACTGCGATGATCTCAGCAGCTGCCAGCGCGCCGCCGTCTCGCCCGCTCACGGCTCTTGCCTGCGGCTCTTCTTGCCCGCTGCCCGCCTGGACGCGGCCAGTCAAAAGCCGGGAGGGAGGCGAGCCCCTTCCATGGCATGGAAAAGCGGCAACTCTCCGCTTTCGCGCGCCACCCGTTTCGCCCGCGGAGAGTTGCCGCTTTTCCATGCCATGGAAGGGGCTCGCCTCCCTCCCGGCTTTTGACTGGCCCCGTCCAGACGGGCAGCGGGCAAGAAGAGCCGCAGGCAAGAGCCGTGAGCGGGCGAGACGGCGGCGCGCTGGCAGCTGCTGAGATCATCGCAGTAAGGAACAGGCGCTCGGGCCCCCCACCCATCTGTCACTCTGTGTGTGTGTGTGTGTGTCTGGGTGTGTGTCTGTTTCCCCCTCTCTCTCTTTCTGTCTCTCTAAGTCTGCCTCTCTGTGCGTCTGCCATTCTCTCTCTCTCTCCACCCGGGGAAGCAGCATGTCAGTTGCGGAGGTTATCCCGCAGCGAGCGGACAGAAGACCCAAGCTGCGGCTAGTGCAGGCGAGGAGGAGGGGCCAGCATGTCGACTGGGAAGGTTATCCCGCAGCGGGCGGGCGGGCGAAGGACCCAAGCTGCGTGCTGCCGAAGCCGTCCCGGGCTGGGCGTGCGGCGCCCGGATGGCTTTGGCGGCACGCAGCTTGGGTCCTTCGCCCGCCCGCCCGCTGCGGGATAACCTCCCCAGTCGAGATGCTGGCCCCTCCAGGAAGCCCCGGAAGGTGCAGGGCGCTGAGGTGGCCGTCGGAAGGAGGCGTCCTTTCCACGCTGCTCCCTCCTCCTCGCCGGCCCTGCGGCCCGGTTCCTATGAAGCCGCGGACCGGCACCGGAGTCTCCGCGCGGCTGTGGAGGGTTTCCTCCTTTCCCCTCTCTCTTCTCCCTCTGTGTGTCTGTAGAAAGACGGGGGGGGGAGGGAATCAGAGTCTAACAGACACACAGAGGGGGAAAGAGGAAACCCTCCACAGCCGCGCGGAGACTTGCCGCTTTTCCATGCATGCCTATCTTTTGCATGTCAACCAGTCGGGGCATCTGAGGTCCATACTCAACTGGAGGGCGCCGCGTTGGGGAAGCGCCCCCCCCCCAGCCCCGGGGCTGCCCCCTCCCTTCTTTCCCTCGCCTCCTTCCGAGCCCTCCTTATTCTCCATGGTGCCGCCGTTCCCTTCTCTCTCGGGAACGGCGGCACTTCTGGCGCCCTCCAGTTGAGTATGGACCTCAGATGCCCCGACTGGTTGACATGCAAAAGATAGGCATGCATGGAAAAGCGGCAAGTCTCCGCGCGGCTGTGGAGGGTTTCCTCTTTCCCCCTCTGTGTGTCTGTTAGACTCTGATTCCCTCCCCCCCCGTCTTTCTACAGACACACAGAGGGAGAAGAGAGAGGGGAAAGGAGGAAACCCTCCACAGCCGCGCGGAGACTCCGGTGCCGGTCCGCGGCTTCATAGGAACCGGGCCGCAGGGCCGGCGAGGAGGAGGGAGCAGCGTGGAAAGGACGCCTCCTTCCGACGGCCACCTCAGCGCCCTGCACCTTCCGGGGCTTCCTGGAGGGGCCAGCATCTCAACTGGGGAGGTTATCCCGCAGCGGGTGGGCGGGCGAAGGACCCAAGCTGCGTGCCGCCAAAGCCATCCGGGCGCCGCACGCCCAGCCCCGGATGGCTTCGGCAGCACGCAGCTTGGGTCCTTCGCCCGCCCGCCCGCTGCGGGATAACCTTCCCAGTCGACATGCTGGCCCCTCCTCCTCGCCTGCACTAGCCGCAGCTTGGGTCTTCTGTCCGCTCGCTGCGGGATAATCTCCGCAACTGACATGCTGCTTCCCCGGGTGGAGGGAGGGAGAGAGGCAGACTTAGAGAGACAGAAAGAGAGAGAGGGGGAAACAGACACACACCCAGACACACACACACACACACACACACACACACACACACACAGAGTGACAGATGGGTGGGGGGGGGGAGAGAGAGAGAGAGAAACAGAGAAGGAGAAAGAAAGAAAAAGAAAGAGGGATGGACTGTAAGAGGGAAGGAAGGAAAGAAGGGAGGGAGGGGGAAGGAGGCAATGGAAGGAAAGGAAAGGAAAGGAATGGAGAGGAATGGAGAGGAATGGAAAGGAAAGGAAGGGAATCCAGAAGTGGAGGGCCTGGTTGCCAAGGGGAACGGGGAAGCATCCCTCCTCCCCCCCCCCCCGCCCGGCACCAGCAGCGTGGGAGCTGGACAGTAAGCAGGCAAGCGATCTTGTCGCTGTCCTGCCCAAGCAGGTGCCTCTCTCTCTATATATATAAAAGTGCTGTGTTATGTTCAGATTTCGCTCTACCTTCTGACTGAAAATGTGCACCCCTCTTCTAAAATAGGAATATTGTCCCATCCAGCATCCAGTAAATAATTCTTGACAGTTTAGGAGCTGCAAATAATGGTAAGAAAGACCAAAACTCCAAGTGACAGAATAACAGAGTTGGAAGAGACCTTGGAGGTCTTCTACTCCAACCCCCTGCTAGGCAGGAAACCCTACACCACTTCAGACAAATGGTTATCCAACATCTTCTTAAAAACTTCCAGTGTTGGAGTATCCATAACCTCTGGAGGCAAGTCATTCCACTCATTAATTGTTCTCAGACAATTTATCTTAGTTCTAGGTTGCTTCTCTCCTTGATTAGTTTCCATCCATTGCTTCTTGTCCTGGCTTCAGCTGCTTTAGAGACTACATTGACTCCCTTTTCTCTGTGGCAATCCCTTAGAATATTGGAACATTGTGATCATGTCACTTATAATCCTTCTTTTCATTAAACTAGACATACTCAATTCTTGTAACTGTTCTTTATATATTTTAGCCTACAGTCCCCTAAGGACCTTGCAAGAGTATATAGCCCACATGGTCAGTGTCATCCCAACACAGTTTTCCTCTCTGTCTCTTCCCCTCTTCCTGCAGCATTTATTTTGGAGGCTCAGAGTGCTCATGTGACTTATCAGCCCAGTGATACAAAGGAAAAAATAAGGGGCTGCTATTTTGGCAAACCATCAAGCATTTCCCATGTCTACGCTGTCCTGCCCAAGCAGGTGCCTCTGCTGCTGCTGCTCCCCTCTCCGCCTCACCCCTTGCCAAACCCTGGTAATATGGTGGAAGAGGGGGGGAGGGAAAGGAGGAAGGGTGGGTGAGTTGCTTTCCCGGGAAGCTGGTGGCAGGGGCTTTTCCTATGTGGCCTTGGATCGCTCTTTTCCACCCACCCCCCTCCTCACCGTTTCTCTGCCTGCTCTGCACCTTTTCCCCAAGAAATCGGTAGAATCAGGGTGATGTGGCCTGTGGAGAGATTAATTTGCCGGGAGTTTGAAGTATTGGGTGATGAGGGACGGATTGAAACAAATTTCAGTCATTGTATTGTATTTGTCCAGCAGTCAAACGTTTTATTTGGTGTGTGGAAGGTGTGCAGAAGAGGGGGTAGTCTTATACGGGGAGTATATAACAAACTCTATATTTTGAGTTGAAATGATGGGGGGTCGTCTTATACGCCCAGTCGTCTTATACGCCGGCAAATACGGTATGTTTCATATTATGTATGCATTACACATAATCTTCACTTTATGAATGTTACCTCCCACCGACCAGTTCGCTCCCACAGAGAGGGCCTACTCAGGGTGCCGTCGGCCAGACAGTCTCAGCTGGCGACCCCCAGGGGGAGAGCCTTCTCTGTGGCAGCTCCTGCCCTCTGGAAAGACCTACCCCCTGAATTACGTACGATCTCAGACCTACGTCTCTTCCGTTGGGCCCTGAAGACACATCTATTTCACGCAGCCGGCATGTCATAGCTTTTAATTGGGTTTTAGTATTGGGTTTTAAATTATGGGCCAAAGTATTTAATATATATTAATATGTTATTTTAACTTTTGTATTTTCTGTTTTTACTGTGGCTGTTCACCGCCCTGAGTCCTGAGAGGGAGAAGGGCGGTGTACAAATTAAATAAATAAATAAATAAATAAGGACATAAACCCTCCTCACAGAAGTTAACCCAAAGACATTCTGTCCAACTTTTGTATTTCTGAACATGCAGAAAAGTCCATGTGGATCAGTAGCTTGAAAAGGAACTGACTAGTAACTCGTAATAGTTATATGTTATTGCTGTCAGCTGTAGAACCAGTACAAAAATAGAAAATACAGTTGCCCTAGCAACTAAACTAATCAGGCATCACCACTAAAAAATCTAATGATTTACAAATCTTTTATACATAACTCTTTCCCTGTGCCGTATTATGCTCATTCAAGGTTTTCTCTGAAGCCCAGTATGGACCAAAAGTCATACTAAAAGTCAGAATCCTTGGAAGGTATTATGACACGTTGTGTATTTCATAATTAGAATTTCTATTGTAGACAAGGTGTGATATTTAAGCATCCATGCAGCTTGAGAACCAATCTATTTGAAATCATTTGCCTCGTACTAAAAGCTTTAGGAAATCCTATTTGTTTAGTGAAGTGCACATAGACTCTATTAACAGACTCACCTTAAACTTAAAGCAGTGACATCTTTGAGCTAGTTGTGCCCTGTCACTTGCTGCTGAAATATTCAAAGCAAAATGTCTAGTGAATGCAGACAGTGGGGGCAGAGGCATCATTCAAGGCTTCGTATCCAGGGAATTTTAAATGTGTGCTAAATACTAATGCCATTTCTCACTTCTCTGACACTTCATTTTTGCAAGCACCATTTCCTCTGCTACAGCATGCTATGTTGCATGGAAAAGTTCTCTTGCACCCTTTTGCTACCAGTTTACTACTCATCAATCTATTTGATGAGCAAAATTTATTTCAGCACATTTTGCAGATGAAAATGGAACTAGACAAATTAATGGAAATCTTTATTTATTTATTTATTTATTTTTCAAATTTCTATACTGCCCTATCTCCCCTAGGGGACTCAGGGTGGGGCACAGAAATATAAAAATATAAAACAATACAGTACAAAACAGTTAAAAATAAATTTAATTAAGGTCTGTGCTAAAATTTAGATTAAAAGGGTTAAAATCAATTAAAACTATATCAATTAAAACTAAGCCAGGCCGGCCTCTTGAAATAGATATGTCTTTAGTGCCCAGCGGAAGAGGCGTAGGTCCGTGATGATCTGAAGGTCGGGGGGAAGGTCGTTCCAGAGGGCAGGCCCCGCCACAGAGAAGGCTCTCCCCTTGGGGGCCACCCGTCGGCATTGTCCGGCGGATGGCACCCTGAGGAGGCCCACTCTGTGGGAGCGGACAGGTCTAAGGGAGGTATGTGGTAGGAGGCGGTCCCGCAAGTAGCCAGGTCTCGTGCCATGGAGCGCTTTGAAGATGGTTACTAGCACCTTGAAGCGCGCCCGGAAGGCCACAGGCAGCCAGTGCAGCTTGCGCAGGAGAAGTGTTACATGGGAGTATCGAGACCCTCCCAGGATCCCCCGTGCGGCCGCATCTGTAAATACTGGGTAGTGCCAATGAAGGACAATTACCGTATTGCCCCCATGTCACACTTAGAATTTTTCCTGGTGACATTGGATCATGTACAGCAAGGGTCTCCAACCTTGGCAACTTTAAGACTTGTGGACTTCCAGAATTCCTCAGCCAGCAAAGCTGGCTGAGGAATTCTGAGAATTGGAGTACACAAATCTTAAAGTTACTAAGGTTGGAGACCCTTGATGTACAGCTCTTTACAAAGAGTGGTTTTGATACTTTGACTCTTTGTCTGGTTTATAGAGATCTTTTTTTGTTATTGTTGTTATGACAAGGGTTGAAAATTGAAGAATGGGTTGGTTGACTGGTCAAAGATTTCCAAATGAAGTTTATTGGCTTTATGTCTTATGATATCTCCAAAATTAGAGCAACTTAGCTCTGAATGCGAGAATGCTGGTGGAATTCTTATGATTCTTCATTTAGCTAATGTGGAAAAGTTCATAATGGTTTAGTTGACCTTGCGCCAATCTAGCTTGGCTCTCAATTCATTATGAATTTTGAAGTAGGTCCAAGGAAGGATAAAACTTTTCATTGTATTCTTAGGATGGGAAAAATCTGATGGCATGGAACCACCCACATTTGCACTGAGATGTCCATTTTGCCTGCAGAGCATGATTAATTTGTTGTGCACATGACTCCCACTGGCATCTATGGGCACAAGGATTGTACTTTTATGATTGAAGCACTTTCCAACAATTGCCACGCAGATGCTTTAAAGAACTTCAGGAGTGAGTGACAGGACATTTATGGAGGAAACTTTTTTTATAAAGGAAAGTATTTAAAATAGTAACAGTGTAAATTAGAAGGACAACATGCTTCCTCATCAAAGCAGCTCTTCATGACAATGATAAAATTAGGCAGAATTTTCCCGCTTGAATTTTACTATACCATAAACATTCCTCAGGAATATATTTCTTTTAGCACCCTGTTGTTGATTCATCCCATACTTGGCTGAAGTATGAGATAGGTTTATACCTTTATAAAGCTGCCAGCAACAAACAGAATGGACAATCTACCATGTCCTATGGACAATCTACCATGAATCACTATAAATGTTTGTTGGTGGCTGAATCAATTGACTTCAGGGTGGGAGATTAGTTTAAAACATACTGATCATTTCAGGCTGTTGTGATTGCCCCCTCCTCTCTAGTCCTTGGGTATTCTCCTCCAAGGTCATTCAGTTTTGGGAAATGAGAAAGTCTAGTTTTTTTCAAAACCATTCTTGTATTTGTCACTTCATTCAGCTATTTGAGAGGCACCAGGAAATACCAAATTTGAAAGAGTTAGGCTGTCTTGATAAAACAGCTGAGGGAACATCTGCAAAATGGTAGGGCTTAGGTCATTCAGAACCAAGTAGTTGCGTGGGTGTAGTTCTCTTTGAAAATGGCCTGGTACCATCTGGCTGATCAGTTATTCAACTGCAGATTTCTATAGGCAAAGCTGGGAATGAATTTTGACAGATGTCTAAACCCACAAATCTAACCATTTGTCAAAACCATCTGTTACTCATACCATTGCTGTGATTGGCAGATTGTTTCCTCATAAGCTCATAAGTTTCAGAAAGAAGGAAAGCAGCAAAATCCCTGGGTTTAACCAATTGGTTTATTTAATGTGCCTTACCAATCCAGAATTAGGGCAGCCATCATTCATGGTGAGCCAGAAGAGAAGCCATAGAGTAGGACAGGAGTGAGTAAAGGGAAAAATGAATTTTATGATGACATAATTTTATTATTATAAAAATACAATTTTATGCCAATTCAATAATGTTCAGGTGGCATGTTAGGGAAAGACTCTACATCATTGGAAAAGAATTAAGAGTATCTCAAAGGGAGGAAATGGAATATGTCATTATCTTTCCACATTCAATATATGTTTGACATCCTGGAGTTCCAGTTCTAATATCATGAAACCAGAGGTGGTATTCAGCACATTCTGACCAGTTCTGGAAAACCAGTAGCGAAAATTTTAAGTAGTTTGGAGAACCGGTAAATACCACCTCTAACTGGACCCACCCCTATCTATTCTCTGCCTGCCAAGTCCCAGCTGATTGGGAGGAAATGTGGATTTTGCAGTAACTTTCCCCTGAAGTCGACTGGAAATGGACATTTTACAGTATCCTTCCCCTGCCATGCCCACCAAGCCATGCCCCCAAGCCACGCCATACCCACAAAGCCATGCCCACAGAACTGGTAGTAAACAAATTTGAATCCCACCCTTGCACTAAATGTCCTTTGGGTCTTACTGTGGTGGAAAATTGGTACCATTCCAGCCTGCGAGCACAGTTGTGCCATCATCAGAGTCAGATGATGAACCCCTGTTACTATCATTATTGCCCCAACATTCAGAAATCAAAAAGAAGAAAAATACTTGAAAGCCCCTTAACAGTCTATTTATTTACCACACATCTTGGGAGTCTGAATCAGGTTTTAATTGTCTTAACTGCTTTCTGCAAAAAAGCATTGGAAATCTATCTACTTCAGCTTTCCTTTTGTGACCGTATTCGTTTCTGCTTCTGTCAGCTTTTAATTTTTGGGAATCTGCCAAGCTCAGTTTTTCAAATTTGAACATTTTTGTAAAGTTACATAAAATGAATATGAACGTTGGGGACATTTTTAAACACACTAATTTTTGCTTGCAGCTTTAGCCAAAATACTGTAGCCCCATTTTGCAATATCCCTTAGTACAGGGGTCTCCAACCTTTGCAACTTTAAGTCTGAAGGACTTCAGCTCTCAGAATTCTCCAGCCAGCAGAGCTGGCTGGAGAAGTCTGGGAACTGAAGTCCTTCAGACTTAAAGTTGCAAAGGTTGGAGACCCCTGCCTTAGTATACTGCATTTCTATACATAACTACCAACACTAAAAAGTATATGCAGAATATACACAATTGTGCTCAAAATTTCTGTTGTTAAGTATTTATTTTTATTTTTACCCCGCCCTTCTCCAAACGGACCCAGGGCGGCGCACAGGCATGTTAAAATACATACAAGACATATAAAATTTTTAAAAACTTATTCTAGAAACCCTGCGCTAAAAACCGAATTAAAAGTCCCAAATTTAAAACTGTCTAATAGTCAATGATGGAGGTTATGCTAGGCCGGCTAGATGGAATAAATGTGTCTTCAGACACTTGCGGAAGAGGCGGAGGTCGGAGATGGTGCGGAGTTCAGGGGGTAAGTCGTTCCAGAGGGCTGGCCCCGCCACAGAGAAGGCTCTTCCCCTGGGTGTCGCCAGTCGGCATTGTCCAGCTGACGGCATCCTGAGGAGGCCCTCTCTGTGGGAGCGTATCGGTCTGAGGGATGTATGGGGCAGGAGGCGGTCTCGCATATAACTAGGCCCCGAGCCATGGAGCGCTTTAAAGATGGTCGTCAAGACCTTGAAGCGCACCCAAAAGACCACAGGAAGCCAGTGCAGCTCGCGCAGGATAGGTGTTATGTGGGAGTGCCTAGGCGCTCCCGTAATCACCCGCGTGGCTGCGTTCTGGACTAGCTGCAGCTTTCGGGTGCACCTCAAGGGAAGCCCCATGTAGAGAGAATTACAGTAGTCGAGTCGAGAGGTGACGAGTGCTTGAGTGACTGTGCGTAAGGCACCCCGGTCCAGTAAGGGGCGCAATTGGCGCATCAGGCGTACCTGATGAAACGCCCCCCTGGCCACGGCTGCCACATGATCTTCCATAGACAGCCGGGAATCCAGGAGGACACCCAAATTGCGCGCCCTCTCCACGGGGACCGGTGTTTCGCCCCCAATTGCCAGAGTTGGAATAATCTGGCTGAACCGGGGCGCCGGAAGCCACAGCCACTCAGTCTTGGACGGGTTGAGTTTGAGTTTGTTACCACCCATCCAGATCCGTATGGCCTCCAAGCACTGGGACATAACCTCGACGGCATGGTTGGGGTGGTCTGGGGTGGATATGTACAACTGAGTGTCATCAGCGTACAGATGATATCCCACCCCAAAACCACGGATGATCTCACCCAGCGGCTTCATATATGTGTTGAACAGTAGGGGCGAGAGGACCGACCCCTGAGGAACCCCACATATGAGGGGCCTCGAGGCCGACCTCTGCCCCCCTGCCAACACATATTGCGACCGACCAGAGAGGTAGGACGAGAACCACCGCAAAACGGTGCTCCCAGCCCCAACCCCCCCAGTCGGCGCAATAGGATACCATGGTCGATGGTATCAAAAGCCGCTGAGAGGTCTAATAGGACTAGGATAGAGGAATATGCTCTATCCCGCGCCCTCCAGAGATCATCAACCAACGCGACCAATGCCGTCTCGGTGCTGTGCCCGGGTCGGAAGCCGGACTGGCGCGGGTCTAGATAATCAACTTCCTCCAAGTGTCGCGGAAACTGTTGAGCCACCACACTCTCAACAACCTTCACTAAAAAGTGGACGTTGGAGACGGGACGATAGTTCTCTAATAATGCTGGATCCAGGGACGGCTTCTTGAGGAGGGGCCTTACTACCGCCTCTTTCAAGACGGCAGGCAAGGACCCCTCACTCTCTTTGACAACTTGTCCATATCCTCGGTGGTAACAAAATCAAACTCCTCCCAAGATGGTGTCACAAGAACAGCCTCGGCCCGCTCGACTGGACCACTGTCCTTCCGAATCCGAGTGATTTTCTCCTGCAGATAAATCCCAAATTCCTCTGCTCGACCCTGTAAAGGGGCTTCCCGCAGCCTCTGTTGAAGGAGGGAGCGGGTCACCCCAAACAGGGCGGCAAGGCGGTTATCTGCGGATGCAATAAGAGTGGCACAATACTCACGTTTGGCCACTCTTATCGCCACTAAGTAAGTCCTAATATGGTCTCTCACTAGTGTTCGGTCGGCTTCGGAGTGAGAAGATCTCCATCTGCTCTCTAGGCGTCTCTTGTGGCGCTTTATCTCCCTGAGCCCCTCGGTAAACCAAGGAGCCCAGGTGGTTCGTCGCCGCAGGAGAGGCCGCAAGGGCACGACTCGGTCTAAGGCCCCCGTGGCCACACTTAACCATGCGGCCACTAGGTCCTCAGTCGAGTTGCGGGGCAAGTCCACAGGAATTGGCCCAAGCTCCCTTTGGAACCTTATCGGGTCCATCAGGAGCCTGCGGCGGAACCATATAGGAATGTCCGGTTCCGCCTCCCCGCAGTGAGGTGCAGCGATCGGAAAGTCGAGCCGAAGGAGAGCGTGATCTGTCCATGACAGGGGCGTGGTGACTAGATCCCCTATTCCCAGATCACTACTCCACTGTTCTGAGACGAAGATTAGATCCAGGGTGTGACCGCCCTTGTGGATAGGGCCTACAACTACTTGGGTCAGGTCCATGGCTGTCATGGAAGCCATGAACTCCCGAGCTACCCCAGAGGTTTCGCCTACTGACGGCAGGTTAAAGTCCCCCATGACTAAGAGTCTGGGGGTCTCAACCGCCGCCTCGGCTATCACCTCTAGGAGCTCGGGCAGGGCTGTTGTTGTATAGCGAGGAGCCAGGTATACAACTAACACGCCCAACTGCCTCCCTAGGCCTCACTTCACAAGGAGGGACTCACACCCGGTCGTCTGAGGGATCGTGGTCTCCTTTGGCTCAAGACCTTCCCTAACCATAATCGCCACCCCCCCCACCCCTCCCTAGGACCCTAGGCTGATGAAAGGCTCGGTATCCTGGTATGCACATTTCTACGAGGGGATGTCCTCCCTCGTGGCCCAACCAGGTTTCCGTGATACCTACCAGGTCCGGGTCCCCCTCTGACACAAGGTCATGGATGAGGGGGGCTTTTTGTACCACGGACCTGGCGTTGTGAGATATTTAAGTAGATTTTGTCCCATTTTAAGCCCTTTCTTGCCACAGTTGTTAAGCAAATCATCACAGTTGATAATTTAGTAACATGGTTGTTAAGTGAATCTGGCTTCCCCATTGATTTTGCTTGTCTAAAGGTTGCAGAAGGTGATCACATGACCTTGGGATATAGCAACTGTTCCCAGAAAGTCCTCAGTATGAGTCAATTGCCAAGCATCTGAATTTTGATCATCTGATCAAAATGTCACAAGTGTGGAAAAGGGTCATAATTTACTTTTTTTCAGTGCTACTGTAACTTTGAACAGACACTAAATGAACTGATGTAAGTTGAGGACTACCTGTAATGTTGGCATACAGTGGCATGCTTGCGATTGGTAATGCTACTCGATAATACTTGCCCATGTTGCTGTGTTCTGGATCAATCGCAGCTTCTAAGACTTCATCTAGTCTAGAGTACCTCATATAATGTTGGGCCCCAAGAATCAAGAATGATACATGGAGTTATTTTTGAATAGGTTCCTTTATTTTTCCTCACCTATAGACAGAACCTTGCCAGAGTAAAGCAACTATCTGCATGTTATATAACTATATACTCTGGGAACTCTTGGGGGGACTTTTTAGCCCTCTTTCTGCTGACCAAACTTTTTGAGCTCCACTGCCTCTTTAGCCTCTAGAAAGCTGCCCTTCCCTCCTGGGAATCCAGACTACATTCTACCAGATGTATACTTCATTGCAAAAATTGAGCCATACGGTGACAAGGACATTGGGTATCTGTTCAAGAGGTCTCTTGATCAAATAAAAGACTCAACTGGTGCATCAGACAAAGCTGTGCAAAAGCCTTCTTGGCTCTAGTTGTCATCTGTTGCTTGAACGGGAGCCAGAACCCTCAAAGAGTGAAACACTTTCAAAGAGTAAAGATGGACAATCCCCAGGTCTAGTTAGCCTGAACATCTATAACAATTTGAACTTGATAACCTGTTTCCCTGAAAATAAGACCTCCCTGGATGATAAGCCCAATCGGGCTTTTGAGCGCAAGCAGTAAAATAAGCTGTCCCCCAAAAATAAGCCCTCCCCAAAATATTGAAACACAGCAGCAGCCATGATCACTGTCATTTCTTATTTTCGGGAAAACACAGTAGCAGTGAGTTGAGTTAGTTTCTTTCAGTCTAGGCCCACACAGCCTCCAGGAACTGGGATAGGATCTTGACAGTCTCAATTTAATATAAACATTTCTGGACAGAATTTTCCCTAAATCTATCAACACTTAAGGATATTTTTACTTGTCTATGCACTGCATAAGACATTTTTTATGATCCAGGACATTAATCTCATACCAGCATAATATATTGCAGAGCAGTTCATCATTCCAGCTTCAGCTACTATTGATTCTGACTTACTAAAGTCATGTTTTCTACATGGTAGTCTTACTTCCCCTACAGTGGGAGGATATAATTATAGTTGATGTGGTACAGTAAATGCTATTTGTTCTATGTTCTTATGTAATATGGGAATTCTTGAAATAACATCACTATTTGAATTCTTAAATATAAAAATAATTTACAATATTAATTTCTAAACTTCCTGCATATTCAGGATCCATTTTCAAACTTACCTACATTAATTTGTTGATTTTCGGGGTCTCCAATTACTTTTGCTGCTGGATACTTGGTATGTCAAGAGCATGTTGTGGATATTCTAAAAGAAAATAACTACAATGTTGCTACTCATAAAAGTCTCTCTGGGATGAATGCTCTCTTTGCCTCCCAGGTTATTCCATATTAAACTATTTTAAATTTGCATTCCCCAAATACTCTCAGTACCTTTCAAGTACCTTTTGAGTCAAACGTTGATATGCATACATGCACAGAAAGTTCAAGTACAGTAGGTACAGCATTCATTTTATCTCCAAAAACAAAGTAGTTTTAACCAGAAAATTTCAGACTTCAGACTAGGAGTTGTGGTGCTGCAGTGGTTAGAATGTATACCTTAAATCAGGGGTCTCCAACCTTTGCAACTTTAAGTCTGAAGGACTTCAGCTCCCAGACTTCTCCAGCCAGCTTTGCCAACTTTGCCAACAGTGCACTCACAAAGTAGTGATATCCTTGACTTATGACCACAACTGAGTCCAAAATTTCTGTTGTTAAGTGAGACATTTGTCAAGTAAATAGATGCTCAGAAAGCTCAAGTTGGTACAGCATTCACTTTATCTCCAAAAGCAAAGTAGTTTTAACCAGGAAATTTCAGACTTTAGACTAGGAGCTGTGGTGATGCAGTGGTTAGAATGCAGTACTGCAGGCTAACTCTGCCCACAGCCTGGAGGTCGATTCTGACCAGCTCAAGGTTGACTCAGACTTCCATCCTTCCGAGATTGGTAAAACGAAGAGCCAGATTCTTAGGGGCAATATGCTGATTCTGCAAAATAATTTAAAGCACAATGAAGTGGCATATAAATCTAATTGCTATTGCTAAAGGTTAGGCTGGTGTATCAAAAAACTTCCAAAATAAGTCAACGACAAATCATCTTCACAGCATTACCAGGAAAACTCTGTCTGTTGAGTCATTATGAATCAGACTTGATTTGAAAACTTAACTTTATACTCTTTATCTAATTATTCTTATAAAAGGTAGCTTGAGAATATTTTCTTAGTATGTATAAATAATCAGCAATTTGTAATAGCAAGAGTTTTTTGCTAGCTGTCAATATCCAATTGACAGTGACATCTGATAAATTTTGAGTCGATATAACAATAGCAAGAGATCTACAATAAATTCTGTTTTCTACTACTTGACTTTGTGAAATTGATTTTAATTTATTACGCAGAAATATATATTATTTTTTCTCTGTGTAAATCTTCCTTCTTTTTTCCTTTCGTGATTCATATCATTCAATGTGGAAGCTTCCATTTCAAACTCTTAAAATTCATTTAACATTCTCTTTTTAAGAAAATGAATCATGGTTATCAGATTCAGAACAAGTAAGGATCTTAAACTGTATTCCAAACTCAGTTCAAGATTTTGGTTTGCTTCGGGTTTAATAACATATAGTAGTTCAAACATATGAAAAATGATAATTAATTGCTGTTTAATATTTTTTAAACACATAAAAAAGAGAGGACAAAATGCTTACCATATGTTCTTCCTTATTTCCTCAATGTTTTTCACTTGACAGTGCCATTAGTTAACTTATTCCTCGGTTTAGTAATTTATTTAAACACTCACAATGATCCTATAATTGTAAAAGCACAGATTGTCCCAGTGGTATTTGTTGATAATGTTAAATTCTATTATTTTGCTGACAGAAGTTACATTTTGAGAGAGACTATGCGAAATAAATACAATTTAAATATTCATAATACAGTAACTCCCAAAATAATAATAATTAAAACAAGCAGGTAAAAACAAAAATGCGGTCATAACAGAAGTAACTGGGGGGGGGACTAATAAGTCCCCCCCCCAGGGAATAGAACTAGGCTCGGGGCCTAGCTATATACGAGACCGCCTCCTGCCCCATACATCCCTTCGTCCGATCCGCTCCCACAGAGAGGGCCTTCTCCGGGTGCCGTCGGCGGGGCAATGCCGGTTGGCGACACCCAGGGGAAGGGCCTTCTCTGTGGCGGGCCCGGCCCTCTGGAACGACCTGCCCCCCGACCTTCGTACTATCTCGGACCTCCGCCTCTTCCGCCAACGTCTTAAGACGTATTTATTCCAATAAGCCGGCCTAGGATAGCCCCCCGTTTCTGACTTTTTAAGAAAATTTATAATTTGGTAATGGGTTTTAATATTGGGGTTTTAGCACGGGTTTGTTAATTTAATACATTTTAAGTGATATTTATTGTATTTTGTGTCTTTTAAATAATGCCTGTGCGCCGCCCTGGGTCCTAACAAGGAGAAGGGCGGGGTATAAATTTAATAAAATAAATAAATAAATAAACTAAAAGATAGAATTAAATCAAACTAATAGGCTAAAGATCTGTCTGTCTGTCTGTCAATTGATTAACTAATTAACTAATTAAACAAAAACAGCATCTATGGCCAACCTAAGATAATTTCCTGTAAAGAGCAAGATGGCATCTTCACCATTGCTCCTTTGATAACTCAGTGGACAATGAAGATCTACAGAAGTGTTGGGTTGAAGTTCCATACCATTTCTGAGACCAATATTTATGTCTCTCTGCTGTCTAGTGACCATCAAGGTCTTAATTAAACATTGATTCTCCATCATGTTATGTCAGCGGGTCTTACATTTTTTAATTTAGCTTTTATAGTGTGGTCATTGTCAAATCTAGTGCACTGTCCTTATAGATGATGCTAGTGGGAAAAATAAAGTAGAAGAAAAACATTTTGCATTTAATATAATTTTAAACTTGTAATAAATTGTTTTTTTTCTTTTTCATGCAGGGTAGCAAAGTTTCTAAAAATAAACTAACAGGAAGTGTTTTGTTTTATCGGATCACTGTATTTCAGTCTATATTGGGTACTCCTCAAAGTCAGTTCAGAAGTCACAAAATACAACTGTATGACAGACAGATACATTAGTACAGAAGACTAATATGCTGGTATAAGCTTTCACGGTTAGTATCTGTTGAATACTGTTGGGCTTCAAGGTTTAGTAACTGTGGCATAGACAACAGATTGCCTGACATTCTGCTAGCAACTGTGGCTGGCATCTTCAGAGGCAAGATAGTCTGCTATGCAATCAGTAGCCCAAAACCCTGAATTGGTTCTGAGCCCATTCAAAAGTTGTCACTCAGGGGTGTCAAACTCAAGGTCCGTGAGCTGGATGCGGCCAGTGGGGTGCTTAAATTTGGCCTGTGGGGGCCAGTCAAAACGGGGTGCAGGGGGGCCGTGTGTGCCCCCATGCCCTGTTTTTGGCCTGAATGGCCTCCTGCAACTAGCCAAACCAGAGTGCAGGAGGGTTAACATGCCCCCCTTGCCCCATTTTGGCCAGCAGAGTTTTGCAGGAGGCGTCCATCCTGTCTACTCCACTCTTCACCCCCCACAGCTCATGAAGGAGAACTATAGTGCTCATCCAGCCCTCGAAGAAACCCAGTTTGACACTCCTGTTCTCACTGATCTATGAGATTTTTAAGATGAAAGACATGGATATTACAATACATTAGGTACATTTACTTTAATAAATACAATATAGATCTAATTTAGGCTTTATCCTGTTATTTTTCTGGTTTGGCTTTGCCTGCAGTTAGGAGTGGGTCCTATATGTTACAGGCTTGTCCTCCTGTTACAAAGTTGTAAAAGCAGAGGAATGATGCTCATATTCACAGATAGTATTGTTAGAAGTAAGGATCTTCATTAGCTCCAGAATCCCTTTTTTTTTTAAACCAAGTAGCCAATGTTCAGTTTCTTTGGCCTTCATTCTTCCAATTTGTGCTGTTTCAAGATAATGTCTTGAAAGAAAAAAAAGCTAGTAATATTTTCAATTCTGCTTTCAACACACTTGTTTTTCTATCGTAGCCCAGACTTAGTTAATATGCATATGTTATTTTTGAACCTGGCAACGAGTATGCATTTGTTGCAGAACAAATAATGGGATCACAAGTTGTGAATTTTAACGATCCATTTATTACTTGAAGCGAGGGACTCATCTTAACCTTGATTAAGCCATTCAGATGCATAGTGCAGTGCTTTATTTTCACAATCCCTTTTCCCATCTCTCCTAAAACTTTTGTACAGTCATGTTCCATTTACTGGAATATGTTGAAAGGGATTATTTTATGCTGGCAGTTGTTTTTTCAAAGCTGAGAAATAGTGCATAGTTTAGACGAGCAGTCGTTTCTGACAAAACCCTGTTTTCTAAACATTCAGAGTTTAGATTTATCAAGATCATTTTTATTATGTATCTTTTCACTTCATGTAGTAACGTTAGGGTTTATAACTGCAATACAGTTGATATTTATATAATTCATGCTTTTGTGAAATAGTTGTAGTAGAACAACACTGTAGTTTCTTTCTCCAAATACAATATGCTTTCTTCCTTTCTTTTCCCCCACCATCAAAGTCTTTATGAGGCACATTGTCAAATTTTGAACAAGCTGAAAGATCAAAAAATAACAAAAAGGATGAAAGCCAATAGTATAACAAGAATCAAGCCCACAAATCCCCTTTAATACTTGGGTTCTTTGTCCAGCATTTTGTGACACAATAGTTGGTCACAGACTGTATGTTCACGATACTATTAACCATTAAGTAGAGAAGTCAACATCTCTCTACTCCTGCTCTCAAGTAGTAACTGATGTATAAAGGAAACTGTTGAGATCCAAGAAGCAAACAATATCCATAAAGATTAGCTGCTGTAGATAATCTGAATCTTATTCATTTGTCCAATCCACCTATTCAAAGGTTTACACAAGTAATTGTCATCCCATCTAATGACATCAAATTCCACAGTTATCACATTTATTGAAGAGCTGCAGTGGCTCAATGGTTAAAGTGCAGAACTGCAGGCTACTTCTGCTGATCACCAGCTGCTAGCAGTTTGGCAGATCGAATCTTACCAGGCTCAAGGTTGATTCACCTTTCACCCTTCCGAGATGGGTAAAATGTAGGCCCAGAGTATTGAGGGAAATAAACCGCTTAGAGAGGGCTGGAAAACTGGGAAGTGGTATATAAGTCTAAGTGCTATTGCTACTTATAGCTCATATTTCTAAACCACCCATCTCCCTCAAAGAGGGGCTCTGAGCACTGTACAATGCAATATAATTGATAAATAAAACAGTGTATCCTGCTCCCTCTCTCTCCATCTTTTAATTATAATCTTACCTTCGATTGATTTCTATAAACATACTGAAGCATAACTTGAAATACTGAAGGTGGGACAAGTTAACAGAAAGCCATTCTCCATTCAGTTAAATCAAAAATTGTAAGACCCAAGGGAGCAGTAAAATATTGTTTTCATAACGCTGGAAGTTACCTTGGAGATCACCTAATCAACTCTGCATCTGACATAGAATTTGCAGAATGATTGCAATAGCCTCTGCTGAAATAGTAACAGCCCCCTATCCCCAGACAATCTCTTTCAGTACTCAGTAGGGTCAGAGTTAGGATTAAGTGAGGTTGGTCTTTCTTCAACAGAGATATTTTCTGCCATGCCACCCAGAGGACAAGACCGTTCCATCTTCTGTATGACAGCTCTTTGTATATTGAAAGAAAGCTTTTATGTCTTTATGTCTTTTACATCTTCTATTCTGCTGGTGGAACATAATCAGATATTTTGACTGTTCCTGACATGAATTGGCTAATTGGGTGGCAAGGAGCTTAAACGTGCCTTCAGACTGACTGTCAAATACAACTGCCTAGCTCGTACCTGCAATAGAAGTCCATTTGCTCCTTTAATTATCTTCAGTGGAGACTTGTTTCACCCTGTGCATTAATCTTAATATTTCATTTGAAAATTAATAGTCCTTTCAAAACTTAATTGAAGGGAGAGGAACTGTATGACAGAGGAGGGTCACTGAGAAATAGTGGAAGATTTTCATTTTATGACTTGTTTTGTTTTTTTGCAAGCCTTGCGTTGGCAGATATCTTGTAAGATGTTTATGTGAAAATGCTGCCTTTCATTTAAATGCACATTGCAGAAATTTAGTATCAATTAAAGACTCACGATGAACTCTGGGGATTATAATTTAGTAACACATTAGGAATTTGCCTTTAAAAACCTTTCTCCCCATACAAAGAAATCCAGGTTGCAGAGCTCTTTGAGAAAAGAATATTAGTCCTTTGCAGACCATACCAAGCTGTGGGAAAATACACTTCATAAAGATAGACTCAAGCTACGAAAACATCTTGACAGACCTGAATGCTAGGCCTGTCCAACAAAATGTAATTCAGTCCTGATAAAAGTAAGGTTTTACACTTAGGCAAGAAAAACCAAAAGGATCTGACTCAACAATAGTGATTGTGAGAGGTATGGATTCTAGGTGTTCTAGTGCAGGGGTCTCCAACCTTTGCAACTTTAAGTCTGAAGGACTTCAGCTCTCAGACTTCTCCAGCCAGCTTTGCTGGCTGGAGAAGTCTGGAAGCTGAAGTCCTTCAGACTTAAAGTTGGAAAGGTTGGAGACCCCTGTTCTAATGGACAACCACTAAAGTATGGGTCAGCACTGGCTGCAGCTGCCAGAAAAACCAATGAAGTCGTAGGCTGCATCAACAGAGGGATAGTAATAAGTTATATTACTGCTTT